>JALIGW010000002.1:104545447-105745447 GCA_023053685.1 Diadophis punctatus similis
GTCTTAGAGCTTGGGCTAGCTCTTCAGGGAAGGGTCGGAATCGAAAATCAAGCGAGAATTCGGCTTTCCAGCCCGTGGGGGAACAGGAATATGCGTTTCTTTTTCATTTCTGAGGTGTTTGTCAAAAGTGATGTTTTTGGGCTGAATTGAGTCCTAAGGCGAATGCTGTGTTAGACCTTGGGCTAACTCTTCAGGGAAGGCTCGGAATCGAAAATCAAGCGAGAATTCGGCTTTCCAGCCCGTGGGGAACAGGAATATGCGTTTCTTTTTCATTTCTGAGGTGTTTGTCAAAAGTGATGTTTTTGGGCTGAATTGAGAACTAAGGCGAATGCTGTCTTAGACCTTGGGCTAGCTCTTCAGGGAAGGCTCGGAATCAAAAATCAAGCGTGAATTCGACTTTCCAGCCCGTGGGGAACAGGAATATGCGTTTCTTTTTCATTTCTGAGGTGCTTGTCAAAAGTGATGTTTTTGGGCTGAATTGAGAACTAAGGCGAATGCTGTGTTAGACCTTGGGCTAGCTCTTCAGGGAAGGCTCGGAATCGAAAATCAAGCGAGAATTCGGCTTTCCAGCCCGTGGGGAACAGGAATATGCGTTTCTTTTTCATTCTCAGGTGTTTGTCAAAAGTGATGTTTTTGGGCTGAATTGAGAACTAAGGTGAATGCTGTGTTAAACCTTGGGCTAGCTCTTCAGCGAAGGCTCGGAATCAAAAATCAAGCGTGAATTCGACTTTCCAGCCCGTGGGGAACAGCAATATGCGTTTCTTTTTCATTTCTGAGGTGTTTGTCAAAAGTGATGTTTTTGGGCTGAATTGAGTCCTAAGGCGAATGCTGTGTTAGACCTTGGGCTAACTCTTCAGGGAAGGCTCGGAATCGAAAATCAAGCGAGAATTCGGCTTTCCAGCCCGTGGGGAACAGGAATATGCGTTTCTTTTTCATTTCTGAGGTGTTTGTCAAAAGTGATGTTTTGGGCTGAATTGAGAACTAAGGCGAATGCTGTCTTAGACCTTGGGCTAGCTCTTCAGGGAAGGCTCGGAATCAAAAATCAAGCGTGAATTCGACTTTCCAGCCCGTGGGGAACAGGAATATGCGTTTCTTTTTCATTTCTGAGGTGTTTGTCAAAAGTGATGTTTTTGGGCTGAATTGAGTCCTAAGGCGAATGCTGTGTTAGACCTTGGGCTAACTCTTCAGGGAAGGCTCGGAATCGAAAATCAAGCGAGAATTCGGCTTTCCAGCCCGTGGGAAACAGGAATACGCGTTTCTTTTTCATTTCTGAGGTGTTTGTCAAAAGTGATGTTTTTGGGCTGAATTGAGAACTAAGGTGAATGCTGTCTTAAACCTTGGGCTAACTCTTCAGGGAAGGCTCGGAATCAAAAATCAAGCGTGAATTCGACTTTCCAGCCCGTGGGGAACAGCAATATGCGTTTCTTTTTCATTTCTGAGGTGTTTGTCAAAAGTGATGTTTTTGGGCTGAATTGAGTCCTAAGGCGAATGCTGTGTTAGACCTTGGGCTAACTCTTCAGGGAAGGCTCGGAATCGAAAATCAAGCGAGAATTCGGCTTTCCAGCCCGTGGGGAACAGGAATATGCGTTTCTTTTTCATTTCTGAGGTGTTTGTCAAAGTGATGTTTTTGGGCTGAATTGAGAACTAAGGCGAATGCTGTCTTAGACCTTGGGCTAGCTCTTCAGGGAAGGCTCGGAATCAAAAATCAAGCGTGAATTCGACTTTCCAGCCCGTGGGGAACAGGAATATGCGTTTCTTTTTCATTTCTGAGGTGTTTGTCAAAAGTGATGTTTTTGGGCTGAATTGAGTCCTAAGGCGAATGCTGTGTTAGACCTTGGGCTAACTCTTCAGGGAAGGCTCGGAATCGAAAATCAAGCGAGAATTCGGCTTTCTAGCCCGTGGGGAACAGCAATATGCGTTTCTTTTTCATTTCTGAGGTGTTTGTCCAAAGTGATGTTTTTGGGCTGAATTGAGTCCTAAGGCGAATGCTGTGTTAGACCTTGGGCTAACTCTTCAGGGAAGGCTCGGAATCGAAAATCAAGCGAGAATTCGGCTTTCCAGCCCGTGGGAAACAGGAATACGCGTTTCTTTTCATTTCTGAGGTGTTTGTCAAAAGTGATGTTTTTGGGCTGAATTGAGAACTAAGGTGAATGCTGTCTTAAACCTTGGGCTAGCTCTTCAGGGAAGGCTCGGAATCAAAAATCAAGCGTGAATTCGACTTTCCAGCCCGTGGGGAACAGGAATATGCGTTTCTTTTTCATTTCTGAGGTGCTTGTCAAAAGTGATGTTTTTGGGCTGAATTGAGTCCTAAGGCGAATGCTGTGTTAGACCTTGGGCTAACTCTTCAGGAAGGCTCGAATCGAAAATCAAGCGAGAATTCGGATTTCCAGCCCGTGGGAAACAGGAATACGCGTTTCTTTTTCATTTCTGAGGTGTTTGTCAAAAGTGATGTTTTTGGGCTGAATTGAGAACTAAGGTGAATGCTGTCTTAAACCTTGGGCTAGCTCTTCAGGGAAGGCTCGGAATCAAAAATCAAGCGTGAATTCGACTTTCCAGCCCGTGGGGAACAGGAATATGCGTTTCTGAGGTGTTTGTCAAAAGTGATGTTTTTGGGCTGAATTGAGTGCTAAGGCGAATGCTGTGTTAGACCTTGGGCTATCTCTTCAGGGAAGGCTCGGAATCGAGAATCAAGAGAGAATTCGGCTTTCCAGCCCGTGGGGAACAGGAATATGCGTTTCTTTTTCATTTCTGAGGTGTTTGTCAAAAGTGATGTTTTTGGGCTGAATTGAGAACTAAGGCGAATGCTGTCTTAGACCTTGGGCTAGCTCTTCAGGGAAGGCTCGGAATCAAAAATCAAGCGTGAATTCGACTTTCCAGCCCGTGGGGAACAGGAATATGCGTTTCTTTTTCATTTCTGAGGTGTTTGTCAAAAGTGATGTTTTTGGGCTGAATTGAGTCCTAAGGCGAATGCTGTGTTAGACCTTGGGCTAACTCTTCAGGGAAGGCTCGGAATCGAAAATCAAGCGAGAATTCGGCTTTCTAGCCCGTGGGGAACAGCAATATGCATTTCTTTTTCATTTCTGAGGTGTTTGTCAAAAGTGATGTTTTTGGGCTGAATTGAGTCCTAAGGCGAATGCTGTGTTAGACCTTGGGCTAACTCTTCAGGGAAGGCTCGGAATCGAAAATCAAGCGAGAATTCGGCTTTCCAGCCCGTGGGAAACAGGAATACGCGTTTCTTTTTCATTTCTGAGGTGTTTGTCAAAAGTGATGTTTTTGGGCTGAATTGAGAACTAAGGTGAATGCTGTCTTAAACCTTGGGCTAGCTCTTCAGGGAAGGCTCGGAATCAAAAATCAAGCGTGAATTCGACTTTCCAGCCCGTGGGGAACAGGAATATGCGTTTCTTTTTCATTTCTGAGGTGCTTGTCAAAAGTGATGTTTTTGGGCTGAATTGAGAACTAAGGCGAATGCTGTGTTAGACCTTGGGCTAGCTCTTCAGGGAAGGCTCGGAATCGAAAATCAAGCGTGAATTCGACTTTCCAGCCCGTGGGGAACAGGAATATGCGTTTCTGAGGTGTTTGTCAAAAGTGATGTTTTTGGGCTGAATTGAGTGCTAAGGCGAATGCTGTGTTAGACCTTGGGCTATCTCTTCAGGGAAGGCTCGGAATCGAGAATCAAGAGAGAATTCGGCTTTCCAGCCCGTGGGGAACAGGAATATGCGTTTCTTTTTCATTTCTGAGGTGTTCGTCAAAAGTGATGTTTTTGGGCTGAATTGAGAACTGGCGAATGCTGTCTTAGACCTTGGGCTAGCTCTTCAGGGAAGGCTCGGAATCAAAAATCAAGCGTGAATTCGACTTTCCAGCCCGTGGGGAACAGGAATATGCGTTTCTTTTTCATTTCTGAGGTGTTTGTCAAAAGTGATGTTTTTGGGCTGAATTGAGTCCTAAGGCGAATGCTGTGTTAGACCTTGGGCTAACTCTTCAGGGAAGGCTCGGAATCGAAAATCAAGCGAGAATTCGGCTTTCTAGCCCGTGGGGAACAGCAATATGCATTTCTTTTTCATTTCTGAGGTGTTTGTCAAAAGTGATGTTTTTGGGCTGAATTGAGTCCTAAGGCGAATGCTGTGTTAGACCTTGGGCTAACTCTTCAGGGAAGGCTCGGAATCGAAAATCAAGCGAGAATTCGGCTTTCCAGCCCGTGGGAAACAGGAATACGCGTTTCTTTTTCATTTCTGAGGTGTTTGTCAAAAGTGATGTTTTTGGGCTGAATTGAGAACTAAGGTGAATGCTGTCTTAAACCTTGGGCTAGCTCTTCAGGGAAGGCTCGGAATCAAAAATCAAGCGTGAATTCGACTTTCCAGCCCGTGGGGAACAGGAATATGCGTTTCTTTTTCATTTCTGAGGTGCTTGTCAAAAGTGATGTTTTTGGGCTGAATTGAGAACTAAGGCGAATGCTGTGTTAGACCTTGGGCTAGCTCTTCAGGGAAGGCTCGGAATCGAAAATCAAGCGTGAATTCGACTTTCCAGCCCGTGGGGAACAGGAATATGCGTTTCTGAGGTGTTTGTCAAAAGTGATGTTTTTGGGCTGAATTGAGTGCTAAGGCGAATGCTGTGTTAGACCTTGGGCTATCTCTTCAGGGAAGGCTCGGAATCGAGAATCAAGAGAGAATTCGGCTTTCCAGCCCGTGGGGAACAGGAATATGCGTTTCTTTTTCATTTCTGAGGTGTTCGTCAAAAGTGATGTTTTTGGGCTGAATTGAGAACTGGCGAATGCTGTGTTAGACCTTGGGCTAGCTCTTCAGGGAAGGCTCGGAATCGAAAATCAAGAGAGAATTCGGCTTTCCAGCCCGTGGGGAACAGGAATATGCGTTTCTTTTTCATTTCTGAGGTGTTTGTCAAAAGTGATGTTTTTGGGCTGAATTGAGAACTAAGGCGAATGCTGTCTTAGAGCTTGGGCTAGCTCTTCAGGGAAGGCTCGGAATCGAAAATCAAGCGAGAATTCGGCTTTCCAGCCCGTGGGGAACAGGAATATGCGTTTCTTTTTCATTTCTGAGGTGTTTGTCAAAAGTGATGTTTTTGGGCTGAATTGAGTCCTAAGGCGAATGCTGTCTTAAACCTTGGGCTAGCTCTTCAGCGAAGGCTCGGAATCAAAAATCAAGCGTGAATTCGACTTTCCAGCCCGTGGGGAACAGGAATATGCGTTTCTTTTTCATTTCTGAGGTGCTTGTCAAAAGTGATGTTTTTGGGCTGAATTGAGAACTAAGGCGAATGCTGTGTTAGACCTTGGGCTAGCTCTTCAGGGAAGGCTCGGAATCGAAAATCAAGCGTGAATTCGACTTTCCAGCCCGTGGGGAACAGGAATATGCGTTTCTTTTTCATTTCTGAGGTGTTCGTCAAAAGTGATGTTTTTGGGCTGAATTGAGAACTGGCGAATGCTGTGTTAGACCTTGGGCTAGCTCTTCAGGGAAGGCTCGGAATCGAAAATCAAGAGAGAATTCGGCTTTCCAGCCCGTGGGGAACAGGAATATGCGTTTCTTTTTCATTTCTGAGGTGTTTGTCAAAAGTGATGTTTTTGGGCTGAATTGAGAACTAAGGCGAATGCTGTCTTAGAGCTTGGGCTAGCTCTTCAGGGAAGGCTCGGAATCGAAAATCAAGCGAGAATTCGGCTTTCCAGCCCGTGGGGAACAGGAATATGCGTTTCTTTTTCATTTCTGAGGTGTTTGTCAAAAGTGATGTTTTTGGGCTGAATTGAGTCCTAAGGCGAATGCTGTCTTAAACCTTGGGCTAGCTCTTCAGCGAAGGCTCGGAATCAAAAATCAAGCGTGAATTCGACTTTCCAGCCCGTGGGGAACAGGAATATGCGTTTCTTTTTCATTTCTGAGGTGTTCGTCAAAAGTGATGTTTTTGGGCTGAATTGAGAACTGGCGAATGCTGTGTTAGACCTTGGGCTAGCTCTTCAGGGAAGGCTCGGAATCGAAAATCAAGCGTGAATTCGACTTTCCAGCCCGTGGGGAACAGGAATATGCGTTTCTTTTTCATTTCTGAGGTGTTTGTCAAAAGTGATGTTTTTGGGCTGAATTGAGTCCTAAGGCGAATGCTGTGTTAGACCTTGGGCTATCTCTTCAGGGAAGGCTCGGAATCGAGAATCAAGAGAGAATTCGGCTTTCCAGCCCGTGGGGAACAGGAATATGCGTTTCTTTTTCATTTCTGAGGTGTTCGTCAAAAGTGATGTTTTTGGGCTGAATTGAGAACTGGCGAATGCTGTGTTAGACCTTGGGCTAGCTCTTCAGGGAAGGCTCGGAATCGAAAATCAAGAGAGAATTCGGCTTTCCAGCCCGTGGGGAACAGGAATATGCGTTTCTTTTTCATTTCTGAGGTGTTTGTCAAAAGTGATGTTTTTGGGCTGAATTGAGAACTAAGGCGAATGCTGTCTTAGAGCTTGGGCTAGCTCTTCAGGGAAGGCTCGGAATCGAAAATCAAGCGAGAATTCGGCTTTCCAGCCCGTGGGGAACAGGAATATGCATTTCTTTTTCATTTCTGAGGTGTTTGTCAAAAGTGATGTTTTTGGGCTGAATTGAGAACTAAGGCGAATGCTGTCTTAGACCTTGGGCTAGCTCTTCAGGGAAGGCTCGGAATCAAAAATCAAGCGTGAATTCGACTTTCCAGCCCGTGGGGAACAGGAATATGCGTTTCTTTTTCATTTCTGAGGTGCTTGTCAAAAGTGATGTTTTTGGGCTGAATTGAGAACTAAGGCGAATGCTGTGTTAGACCTTGGGCTAGCTCTTCAGGGAAGGCTCGGAATCGAAAATCAAGCGAGAATTCGGCTTTCCAGCCCGTGGGGAACAGGAATATGCGTTTCTTTTTCATTTCTCAGGTGTTTGTCAAAAGTGATGTTTTTGGGCTGAATTGAGAACTAAGGTGAATGCTGTCTTAGACCTTGGGCTAGCTCTTCAGGGAAGGCTCGGAATCAAAAATCAAGCGTGAATTCGACTTTCCAGCCCGTGGGGAACAGGAATATGCGTTTCTTTTTCATTTCTGAGGTGCTTGTCAAAAGTGATGTTTTTGGGCTGAATTGAGAACTAAGGCGAATGCTGTGTTAGACCTTGGGCTAGCTCTTCAGGGAAGGCTCGGAATCGAAAATCAAGCGAGAATTCGGCTTTCCAGCCCGTGGGGAACAGGAATATGCGTTTCTTTTTCATTTCTCAGGTGTTTGTCAAAAGTGATGTTTTTGGGCTGAATTGAGAACTAAGGTGAATGCTGTCTTAAACCTTGGGCTAGCTCTTCAGCGAAGGCTCGGAATCAAAAATCAAGCGTGAATTCGACTTTCCAGCCCGTGGGGAACAGCAATATGCGTTTCTTTTTCATTTCTGAGGTGTTTGTCAAAAGTGATGTTTTTGGGCTGAATTGAGTCCTAAGGCGAATGCTGTGTTAGACCTTGGGCTAACTCTTCAGGGAAGGCTCGGAATCGAAAATCAAGCGAGAATTCGGCTTTCCAGCCCGTGGGGAACAGGAATATGCGTTTCTTTTTCATTTCTGAGGTGTTTGTCAAAAGTGATGTTTTTGGGCTGAATTGAGAACTAAGGCGAATGCTGTCTTAGACCTTGGGCTAGCTCTTCAGGGAAGGCTCGGAATCAAAAATCAAGCGTGAATTCGACTTTCCAGCCCGTGGGGAACAGGAATATGCGTTTCTTTTTCATTTCTGAGGTGTTTGTCAAAAGTGATGTTTTTGGGCTGAATTGAGTCCTAAGGCGAATGCTGTGTTAGACCTTGGGCTAACTCTTCAGGGAAGGCTCGGAATCGAAAATCAAGCGAGAATTCGGCTTTCCAGCCCGTGGGAAACAGGAATACGCGTTTCTTTTTCATTTCTGAGGTGTTTGTCAAAAGTGATGTTTTTGGGCTGAATTGAGTCCTAAGGCGAATGCTGTGTTAGACCTTGGGCTAACTCTTCAGGGAAGGCTCGGAATCGAAAATCAAGCGAGAATTCGGCTTTCCAGCCCGTGGGGAACAGGAATATGCGTTTCTTTTTCATTTCTGAGGTGTTTGTCAAAAGTGATGTTTTTGGGCTGAATTGAGAACTAAGGCGAATGCTGTCTTAGACCTTGGGCTAGCTCTTCAGGGAAGGCTCGGAATCAAAAATCAAGCGTGAATTCGACTTTCCAGCCCGTGGGGAACAGGAATATGCGTTTCTTTTTCATTTCTGAGGTGTTTGTCAAAAGTGATGTTTTTGGGCTGAATTGAGTCCTAAGGCGAATGCTGTGTTAGACCTTGGGCTAACTCTTCAGGGAAGGCTCGGAATCGAAAATCAAGCGAGAATTCGGCTTTCTAGCCCGTGGGGAACAGCAATATGCGTTTCTTTTTCATTTCTGAGGTGTTTGTCCAAAGTGATGTTTTTGGGCTGAATTGAGTCCTAAGGCGAATGCTGTGTTAGACCTTGGGCTAACTCTTCAGGGAAGGCTCGGAATCGAAAATCAAGCGAGAATTCGGCTTTCCAGCCCGTGGGAAACAGGAATACGCGTTTCTTTTTCATTTCTGAGGTGTTTGTCAAAAGTGATGTTTTTGGGCTGAATTGAGAACTAAGGTGAATGCTGTCTTAAACCTTGGGCTAGCTCTTCAGGGAAGGCTCGGAATCAAAAATCAAGCGTGAATTCGACTTTCCAGCCCGTGGGGAACAGGAATATGCGTTTCTTTTTCATTTCTGAGGTGCTTGTCAAAAGTGATGTTTTTGGGCTGAATTGAGTCCTAAGGCGAATGCTGTGTTAGACCTTGGGCTAACTCTTCAGGGAAGGCTCGGAATCGAAAATCAAGCGAGAATTCGGCTTTCCAGCCCGTGGGAAACAGGAATACGCGTTTCTTTTTCATTTCTGAGGTGTTTGTCAAAAGTGATGTTTTTGGGCTGAATTGAGAACTAAGGCGAATGCTGTGTTAGACCTTGGGCTAACTCTTCAGGGAAGGCTCGGAATCGAAAATCAAGCGAGAATTCGGCTTTCCAGCCCGTGGGGAACAGGAATATGCGTTTCTTTTTCATTTCTGAGGTGTTTGTCAAAAGTGATGTTTTTGGGCTGAATTGAGAACTAAGGCGAATGCTGTCTTAGACCTTGGGCTAGCTCTTCAGGGAAGGCTCGGAATCAAAAATCAAGCGTGAATTCGACTTTCCAGCCCGTGGGGAACAGGAATATGCGTTTCTTTTTCATTTCTGAGGTGTTTGTCAAAAGTGATGTTTTTGGGCTGAATTGAGTCTTAAGGCGAATGCTGTGTTAGACCTTGGGCTAACTCTTCAGGGAAGGCTCGGAATCGAAAATCAAGCGAGAATTCGGCTTTCCAGCCCGTGGGGAACAGGAATATGCGTTTCTTTTTCATTTCTGAGGTGTTTGTCAAAAGTGATGTTTTTGGGCTGAATTGAGAACTAAGGCGAATGCTGTCTTAGACCTTGGGCTAACTCTTCAGGGAAGGCTCGGAATCGAAAATCAAGCGAGAATTCGGCTTTCCAGCCCGTGGGGAACAGGAATATGCGTTTCTTTTTCATTTCTGAGGTGTTTGTCAAAAGTGATGTTTTTGGGCTGAATTGAGTCCTAAGGCGAATGCTGTGTTAGACCTTGGGCTAACTCTTCAGGGAAGGCTCGGAATCGAAAATCAAGCGAGAATTCGGCTTTCCAGCCCGTGGGGAACAGGAATATGCGTTTCTTTTTCATTTCTGAGGTGTTTGTCAAAAGTGATGTTTTTGGGCTGAATTGAGAACTAAGGCGAATGCTGTCTTAGACCTTGGGCTAGCTCTTCAGGGAAGGCTCGGAATCAAAAATCAAGCGTGAATTCGACTTTCCAGCCCCTGGGGAACAGGAATACGCGTTTCTTTTTCATTTCTGAGGTGTTTGTCAAAAGTGATGTTTTTGGGCTGAATTGAGAACTAAGGTGAATGCTGTCTTAAACCTTGGGCTAGCTCTTCAGGGAAGGCTCGGAATCAAAAATCAAGCGTGAATTCGACTTTCCAGCCCGTGGGGAACAGCAATATGCGTTTCTTTTTCATTTCTGAGGTGTTTGTCAAAAGTGATGTTTTTGGGCTGAATTGAGTCTTAAGGCGAATGCTGTGTTAGACCTTGGGCTAACTCTTCAGGGAAGGCTCGGAATCGAAAATCAAGCGAGAATTCGGCTTTCTAGCCCGTGGGGAACAGCAATATGCGTTTCTTTTTCATTTCTGAGGTGTTTGTCAAAAGTGATGTTTTTGGGCTGAATTGAGTCCTAAGGCGAATGCTGTGTTAGACCTTGGGCTAACTCTTCAGGGAAGGCTCGGAATCGAAAATCAAGCGAGAATTCGGCTTTCCAGCCCGTGGAAAACAGGAATACGCATTTCTTTTTCATTTCTGAGGTGTTTGTCAAAAGTGATGTTTTTGGGCTGAATTGAGAACTAAGGTGAATGCTGTCTTAAACCTTGGGCTAGCTCTTCAGGGAAGGCTCGGAATCAAAAATCAAGCGAGAATTCGGCTTTCTAGCCCGTGGGGAACAGCAATATGCGTTTCTTTTTCATTTCTGAGGTGTTTGTCCAAAGTGATGTTTTTGGGCTGAATTGAGTCCTAAGGCGAATGCTGTGTTAGACCTTGGGCTAACTCTTCAGGGAAGGCTCGGAATCGAAAATCAAGCGAGAATTCGGCTTTCCAGCCCGTGGGAAACAGGAATACGCGTTTCTTTTTCATTTCTGAGGTGTTTGTCAAAAGTGATGTTTTTGGGCTGAATTGAGAACTAAGGCGAATGCTGTGTTAGACCTTGGGCTAACTCTTCAGGGAAGGCTCGGAATCGAAAATCAAGCGAGAATTCGGCTTTCCAGCCCGTGGGGAACAGGAATATGCGTTTCTTTTTCATTTCTGAGGTGTTTGTCAAAAGTGATGTTTTTGGGCTGAATTGAGAACTAAGGCGAATGCTGTCTTAGACCTTGGGCTAGCTCTTCAGGGAAGGCTCGGAATCAAAAATCAAGCGTGAATTCGACTTTCCAGCCCGTGGGGAACAGGAATATGCGTTTCTTTTTCATTTCTGAGGTGTTTGTCAAAAGTGATGTTTTTGGGCTGAATTGAGTCTTAAGGCGAATGCTGTGTTAGACCTTGGGCTAACTCTTCAGGGAAGGCTCGGAATCGAAAATCAAGCGAGAATTCGGCTTTCTAGCCCGTGGGGAACAGCAATATGCGTTTCTTTTTCATTTCTGAGGTGTTTGTCAAAAGTGATGTTTTTGGGCTGAATTGAGTCCTAAGGCGAATGCTGTGTTAGACCTTGGGCTAACTCTTCAGGGAAGGCTCGGAATCGAAAATCAAGCGAGAATTCGGCTTTCCAGCCCGTGGGAAACAGGAATACGCATTTCTTTTTCATTTCTGAGGTGTTTGTCAAAAGTGATGTTTTTGGGCTGAATTGAGAACTAAGGTGAATGCTGTCTTAAACCTTGGGCTAGCTCTTCAGGGAAGGCTCGGAATCAAAAATCAAGCGTGAATTCGACTTTCCAGCCCGTGGGGAACAGCAATATGCGTTTCTTTTTCATTTCTGAGGTGTTTGTCAAAAGTGATGTTTTTGGGCTGAATTGAGTCCTAAGGCGAATGCTGTGTTAGACCTTGGGCTAACTCTTCAGGGAAGGCTCGGAATCGAAAATCAAGCGAGAATTCGGCTTTCCAGCCCGTGGGGAACAGGAATATGCGTTTCTTTTTCATTTCTGAGGTGTTTGTCAAAAGTGATGTTTTTGGGCTGAATTGAGAACTAAGGCGAATGCTGTCTTAGACCTTGGGCTAACTCTTCAGGGAAGGCTCGGAATCGAAAATCAAGCGAGAATTCGGCTTTCCAGCCCGTGGGGAACAGGAATATGCGTTTCTTTTTCATTTCTGAGGTGTTTGTCAAAAGTGATGTTTTTGGGCTGAATTGAGTCCTAAGGCGAATGCTGTGTTAGACCTTGGGCTAACTCTTCAGGGAAGGCTCGGAATCGAAAATCAAGCGAGAATTCGGCTTTCCAGCCCGTGGGGAACAGGAATATGCGTTTCTTTTTCATTTCTGAGGTGTTTGTCAAAAGTGATGTTTTTGGGCTGAATTGAGAACTAAGGCGAATGCTGTCTTAGACCTTGGGCTAGCTCTTCAGGGAAGGCTCGGAATCAAAAATCAAGCGTGAATTCGACTTTCCAGCCCCTGGGGAACAGGAATATGCGTTTCTTTTTCATTTCTGAGGTGTTTGTCAAAAGTGATGTTTTTGGGCTGAATTGAGTCCTAAGGCGAATGCTGTGTTAGACCTTGGGCTAACTCTTCAGGGAAGGCTCGGAATCGAAAATCAAGCGAGAATTCGGCTTTCTAGCCCGTGGGGAACAGCAATATGCGTTTCTTTTTCATTTCTGAGGTGTTTGTCAAAAGTGATGTTTTTGGGCTGAATTGAGTCCTAAGGCGAATGCTGTGTTAGACCTTGGGCTAACTCTTCAGGGAAGGCTCGGAATCGAAAATCAAGCGAGAATTCGGCTTTCCAGCCCGTGGGAAACAGGAATACGCGTTTCTTTTTCATTTCTGAGGTGTTTGTCAAAAGTGATGTTTTTGGGCTGAATTGAGAACTAAGGTGAATGCTGTCTTAAACCTTGGGCTAGCTCTTCAGGGAAGGCTCGGAATCAAAAATCAAGCGTGAATTCGACTTTCCAGCCCGTGGGGAACAGCAATATGCGTTTCTTTTTCATTTCTGAGGTGTTTGTCAAAAGTGATGTTTTTGGGCTGAATTGAGTCTTAAGGCGAATGCTGTGTTAGACCTTGGGCTAACTCTTCAGGGAAGGCTCGGAATCGAAAATCAAGCGAGAATTCGGCTTTCCAGCCCGTGGGAAACAGGAATACGCATTTCTTTTTCATTTCTGAGGTGTTTGTCAAAAGTGATGTTTTTGGGCTGAATTGAGAACTAAGGTGAATGCTGTCTTAAACCTTGGGCTAGCTCTTCAGGGAAGGCTCGGAATCAAAAATCAAGCGTGAATTCGACTTTCCAGCCCGTGGGGAACAGGAATATGCGTTTCTTTTTCATTTCTGAGGTGTTTGTCAAAAGTGATGTTTTTGGGCTGAATTGAGTCCTAAGGCGAATGCTGTGTTAGACCTTGGGCTAACTCTTCAGGGAAGGCTCGGAATCGAAAATCAAGCGAGAATTCGGCTTTCCAGCCCGTGGGAAACAGGAATACGCGTTTCTTTTTCATTTCTGAGGTGTTTGTCAAAAGTGATGTTTTTGGGCTGAATTGAGAACTAAGGCGAATGCTGTCTTAGAGCTTGGGCTAGCTCTGCAGGGAAGGCTCGGAATCGAGAATCAAGAGAGAATTCGGCTTTCCAGCCCGTGGGGAACAGGAATATGCGTTTCTTTTTCATTTCTGAGGTGTTTGTCAAAAGTGATGTTTTTGGGCTGAATTGAGAACTAAGGCGAATGCTGTCTTAGACCTTGGGCTAGCTCTTCAGGGAAGGCTCGGAATCAAAAATCAAGCGTGAATTCGACTTTCCAGCCCCTGGGGAACAGGAATATGCGTTTCTTTTTCATTTCTGAGGTGTTTGTCAAAAGTGATGTTTTTGGGCTGAATTGAGTCCTAAGGCGAATGCTGTGTTAGACCTTGGGCTAGCTCTGCAGGGAAGGCTCGGAATCGAGAATCAAGCGAGAATTCGGCTTTCTAGCCCGTGGGGAACAGGAATATGCGTTTCTTTTTCATTTCTGAGGTGTTTGTCAAAAGTGATGTTTTTGGGCTGAATTGAGAACTAAGGCGAATGCTGTCTTAGACCTTGGGCTAGCTCTTCAGGGAAGGCTCGGAATCAAAAATCAAGCGTGAATTCGACTTTCCAGCCCCTGGGGAACAGGAATATGCGTTTCTTTTTCATTTCTGAGGTGTTTGTCAAAAGTGATGTTTTTGGGCTGAATTGAGTCCTAAGGCGAATGCTGTGTTAGACCTTGGGCTAACTCTTCAGGGAAGGCTCGGAATCGAAAATCAAGCGAGAATTCGGCTTTCTAGCCCGTGGGGAACAGCAATATGCGTTTCTTTTTCATTTCTGAGGTGTTTGTCAAAAGTGATGTTTTTGGGCTGAATTGAGTCCTAAGGCGAATGCTGTGTTAGACCTTGGGCTAACTCTTCAGGGAAGGCTCGGAATCGAAAATCAAGCGAGAATTCGGCTTTCCAGCCCGTGGGAAACAGGAATACGCGTTTCTTTTTCATTTCTGAGGTGTTTGTCAAAAGTGATGTTTTTGGGCTGAATTGAGAACTAAGGTGAATGCTGTCTTAAACCTTGGGCTAGCTCTTCAGGGAAGGCTCGGAATCAAAAATCAAGCGTGAATTCGACTTTCCAGCCCGTGGGGAACAGCAATATGCGTTTCTTTTTCATTTCTGAGGTGTTTGTCAAAAGTGATGTTTTTGGGCTGAATTGAGTCTTAAGGCGAATGCTGTGTTAGACCTTGGGCTAACTCTTCAGGGAAGGCTCGGAATCGAAAATCAAGCGAGAATTCGGCTTTCTAGCCCGTGGGGAACAGCAATATGCGTTTCTTTTTCATTTCTGAGGTGTTTGTCAAAAGTGATGTTTTTGGGCTGAATTGAGTCCTAAGGCGAATGCTGTGTTAGACCTTGGGCTAACTCTTCAGGGAAGGCTCGGAATCGAAAATCAAGCGAGAATTCGGCTTTCCAGCCCGTGGGAAACAGGAATACGCATTTCTTTTTCATTTCTGAGGTGTTTGTCAAAAGTGATGTTTTTGGGCTGAATTGAGAACTAAGGTGAATGCTGTCTTAAACCTTGGGCTAGCTCTTCAGGGAAGGCTCGGAATCAAAAATCAAGCGTGAATTCGACTTTCCAGCCCGTGGGGAACAGGAATATGCGTTTCTTTTTCATTTCTGAGGTGTTTGTCAAAAGTGATGTTTTTGGGCTGAATTGAGTCCTAAGGCGAATGCTGTGTTAGACCTTGGGCTAACTCTTCAGGGAAGGCTCGGAATCGAAAATCAAGCGAGAATTCGGCTTTCCAGCCCGTGGGAAACAGGAATACGCGTTTCTTTTTCATTTCTGAGGTGTTTGTCAAAAGTGATGTTTTTGGGCTGAATTGAGAACTAAGGCGAATGCTGTCTTAGAGCTTGGGCTAGCTCTGCAGGGAAGGCTCGGAATCGAGAATCAAGAGAGAATTCGGCTTTCCAGCCCGTGGGGAACAGGAATATGCGTTTCTTTTTCATTTCTGAGGTGTTTGTCAAAAGTGATGTTTTTGGGCTGAATTGAGAACTAAGGCGAATGCTGTGTTAGACCTTGGGCTAACTCTTCAGGGAAGGCTCGGAATCGAAAATCAAGCGAGAATTCGGCTTTCCAGCCCGTGGGGAACAGGAATATGCGTTTCTTTTTCATTTCTGAGGTGTTTGTCAAAAGTGATGTTTTTGGGCTGAATTGAGAACTAAGGCGAATGCTGTCTTAGACCTTGGGCTAGCTCTTCAGGGAAGGCTCGGAATCAAAAATCAAGCGTGAATTCGACTTTCCAGCCCGTGGGGAACAGGAATATGCGTTTCTTTTTCATTTCTGAGGTGTTTGTCAAAAGTGATGTTTTTGGGCTGAATTGAGTCCTAAGGCGAATGCTGTGTTAGACCTTGGGCTAACTCTTCAGGGAAGGCTCGGAATCGAAAATCAAGCGAGAATTCGGCTTTCCAGCCCGTGGGAAACAGGAATACGCGTTTCTTTTTCATTTCTGAGGTGTTTGTCAAAAGTGATGTTTTTGGGCTGAATTGAGAACTAAGGCGAATGCTGTGTTAGACCTTGGGCTATCTCTTCAGGGAAGGCTCGGAATCGAGAATCAAGAGAGAATTCGGCTTTCCAGCCCGTGGGGAACAGGAATATGCGTTTCTTTTTCATTTCTGAGGTGTTTGTCAAAAGTGATGTTTTTGGGCTGAATTGAGAACTGGCGAATGCTGTGTTAGACCTTGGGCTAGCTCTTCAGGGTAGGCTCGGAATCGAAAATCAAGCGAGAATTCGGCTTTCCAGCCCGTGGGGAACAGGAATATGCGTTTCTTTTTCATTTCTGAGGTGTTTGTCAAAAGTGATGTTTTTGGGCTGAATTGAGAACTAAGGCGAATGCTGTCTTAAACCTTGGGCTAGCTCTTCAGGGAAGGCTCGGAATCAAAAATCAAGCGTGAATTCGACTTTCCAGCCCCTGGGGAACAGGAATATGCGTTTCTTTTTCATTTCTGAGGTGTTTGTCAAAAGTGATGTTTTTGGGCTGAATTGAGTCCTAAGGCGAATGCTGTGTTAGACCTTGGGCTAACTCTTCAGGGAAGGCTCGGAATCGAAAATCAAGCGAGAATTCGGCTTTCTAGCCCGTGGGGAACAGCAATATGCGTTTCTTTTTCATTTCTGAGGTGTTTGTCAAAAGTGATGTTTTTGGGCTGAATTGAGTCCTAAGGCGAATGCTGTGTTAGACCTTGGGCTAACTCTTCAGGGAAGGCTCGGAATCGAAAATCAAGCGAGAATTCGGCTTTCCAGCCCGTGGGAAACAGGAATACGCGTTTCTTTTTCATTTCTGAGGTGTTTGTCAAAAGTGATGTTTTTGGGCTGAATTGAGAACTAAGGTGAATGCTGTCTTAAACCTTGGGCTAGCTCTTCAGGGAAGGCTCGGAATCAAAAATCAAGCGTGAATTCGACTTTCCAGCCCGTGGGGAACAGCAATATGCGTTTCTTTTTCATTTCTGAGGTGTTTGTCAAAAGTGATGTTTTTGGGCTGAATTGAGTCTTAAGGCGAATGCTGTGTTAGACCTTGGGCTAACTCTTCAGGGAAGGCTCGGAATCGAAAATCAAGCGAGAATTCGGCTTTCTAGCCCGTGGGGAACAGCAATATGCGTTTCTTTTTCATTTCTGAGGTGTTTGTCAAAAGTGATGTTTTTGGGCTGAATTGAGTCCTAAGGCGAATGCTGTGTTAGACCTTGGGCTAACTCTTCAGGGAAGGCTCGGAATCGAAAATCAAGCGAGAATTCGGCTTTCCAGCCCGTGGGAAACAGGAATACGCATTTCTTTTTCATTTCTGAGGTGTTTGTCAAAAGTGATGTTTTTGGGCTGAATTGAGAACTAAGGTGAATGCTGTCTTAAACCTTGGGCTAGCTCTTCAGGGAAGGCTCGGAATCAAAAATCAAGCGTGAATTCGACTTTCCAGCCCGTGGGGAACAGGAATATGCGTTTCTTTTTCATTTCTGAGGTGTTTGTCAAAAGTGATGTTTTTGGGCTGAATTGAGTCCTAAGGCGAATGCTGTGTTAGACCTTGGGCTAACTCTTCAGGGAAGGCTCGGAATCGAAAATCAAGCGAGAATTCGGCTTTCCAGCCCGTGGGAAACAGGAATACGCGTTTCTTTTTCATTTCTGAGGTGTTTGTCAAAAGTGATGTTTTTGGGCTGAATTGAGAACTAAGGCGAATGCTGTCTTAGAGCTTGGGCTAGCTCTGCAGGGAAGGCTCGGAATCGAGAATCAAGAGAGAATTCGGCTTTCCAGCCCGTGGGGAACAGGAATATGCGTTTCTTTTTCATTTCTGAGGTGTTTGTCAAAAGTGATGTTTTTGGGCTGAATTGAGAACTAAGGCGAATGCTGTCTTAGACCTTGGGCTAGCTCTTCAGGGAAGGCTCGGAATCAAAAATCAAGCGTGAATTCGACTTTCCAGCCCGTGGGGAACAGGAATACGCGTTTCTTTTTCATTTCTGAGGTGTTTGTCAAAAGTGATGTTTTTGGGCTGAATTGAGAACTAAGGTGAATGCTGTCTTAAACCTTGGGCTAGCTCTTCAGGGAAGGCTCGGAATCAAAAATCAAGCGTGAATTCGACTTTCCAGCCCGTGGGGAACAGCAATATGCGTTTCTTTTTCATTTCTGAGGTGTTTGTCAAAAGTGATGTTTTTGGGCTGAATTGAGTCCTAAGGCGAATGCTGTGTTAGACCTTGGGCTAACTCTTCAGGGAAGGCTCGGAATCAAAAATCAAGCGAGAATTCGGCTTTCCAGCCCGTGGGGAACAGGAATATGCGTTTCTTTTTCATTTCTGAGGTGTTTGTCAAAAGTGATGTTTTTGGGCTGAATTGAGAACTAAGGCGAATGCTGTCTTAGACCTTGGGCTAACTCTTCAGGGAAGGCTCGGAATCGAAAATCAAGCGAGAATTCGGCTTTCCAGCCCGTGGGAAACAGGAATACGCGTTTCTTTTTCATTTCTGAGGTGTTTGTCAAAAGTGATGTTTTTGGGCTGAATTGAGTACTAAGGCGAATGCTGTGTTAGACCTTGGGCTAACTCTTCAGGGAAGGCTCGGAATCGAAAATCAAGCGAGAATTCGGCTTTCCAGCCCGTGGGAAACAGGAATACGCGTTTCTTTTTCATTTCTGAGGTGTTTGTCAAAAGTGATGTTTTTGGGCTGAATTGAGAACTAAGGTGAATGCTGTCTTAAACCTTGGGCTAGCTCTTCAGGGAAGGCTCGGAATCAAAAATCAAGCGTGAATTCGACTTTCCAGCCCGTGGGGAACAGGAATACGCGTTTCTTTTTCATTTCTGAGGTGTTTGTCAAAAGTGATGTTTTTGGGCTGAATTGAGAACTAAGGCGAATGCTGTGTTAGACCTTGGGCTAACTCTTCAGGGAAGGCTCGGAATCGAAAATCAAGCGAGAATTCGGCTTTCCAGCCCGTGGGAAACAGGAATACGCGTTTCTTTTTCATTTCTGAGGTGTTTGTCAAAAGTGATGTTTTTGGGCTGAATTGAGAACTAAGGCGAATGCTGTGTTAGACCTTGGGCTAACTCTTCAGGGAAGGCTCGGAATCGAAAATCAAGCGAGAATTCGGCTTTCCAGCCCGTGGGGAACAGGAATACGCGTTTCTTTTTCATTTCTGAGGTGTTTGTCAAAAGTGATGTTTTTGGGCTGAATTGAGTCCTAAGGCGAATGCTGTGTTAGACCTTGGGCTAACTCTTCAGGGAAGGCTCGGAATCGAAAATCAAGCGAGAATTCGGCTTTCCAGCCCGTGGGAAACAGGAATACGCATTTCTTTTTCATTTCTGACGTGTTTGTCAAAAGTGATGTTTTTGGGCTGAATTGAGAACTAAGGTGAATGCTGTCTTAAACCTTGGGCTAGCTCTTCAGGGAAGGCTCGGAATCAAAAATCAAGCGTGAATTCGACTTTCCAGCCCGTGGGGAACAGCAATATGCGTTTCTTTTTCATTTCTGAGGTGTTTGTCAAAAGTGATGTTTTTGGGCTGAATTGAGTCCTAAGGCGAATGCTGTGTTAGACCTTGGGCTAACTCTTCAGGGAAGGCTCGGAATCGAAAATCAAGCGAGAATTCGGCTTTCCAGCCCGTGGGGAACAGGAATATGCGTTTCTTTTTCATTTCTGAGGTGTTTGTCAAAAGTGATGTTTTTGGGCTGAATTGAGAACTAAGGCGAATGCTGTCTTAGACCTTGGGCTAACTCTTCAGGGAAGGCTCGGAATCGAAAATCAAGCGAGAATTCGGCTTTCCAGCCCGTGGGGAACAGGAATATGCGTTTCTTTTTCATTTCTGAGGTGTTTGTCAAAAGTGATGTTTTTGGGCTGAATTGAGTCCTAAGGCGAATGCTGTGTTAGACCTTGGGCTAACTCTTCAGGGAAGGCTCGGAATCGAAAATCAAGCGAGAATTCGGCTTTCCAGCCCGTGGGGAACAGGAATATGCGTTTCTTTTTCATTTCTGAGGTGTTTGTCAAAAGTGATGTTTTTGGGCTGAATTGAGAACTAAGGCGAATGCTGTCTTAGACCTTGGGCTAGCTCTTCAGGGAAGGCTCGGAATCAAAAATCAAGCGTGAATTCGACTTTCCAGCCCGTGGGGAACAGGAATATGCGTTTCTTTTTCATTTCTGAGGTGTTTGTCAAAAGTGATGTTTTTGGGCTGAATTGAGTCCTAAGGCGAATGCTGTGTTAGACCTTGGGCTAACTCTTCAGGGAAGGCTCGGAATCGAAAATCAAGCGAGAATTCGGCTTTCCAGCCCGTGGGGAACAGGAATATGCGTTTCTTTTTCATTTCTGAGGTGTTTGTCAAAAGTGATGTTTTTGGGCTGAATTGAGAACTAAGGCGAATGCTGTCTTAGACCTTGGGCTAGCTCTTCAGGGAAGGCTCGGAATCAAAAATCAAGCGTGAATTCGACTTTCCAGCCCGTGGGGAACAGGAATATGCGTTTCTTTTTCATTTCTGAGGTGTTTGTCAAAAGTGATGTTTTTGGGCTGAATTGAGTCCTAAGGCGAATGCTGTGTTAGACCTTGGGCTAACTCTTCAGGGAAGGCTCGGAATCGAGAATCAAGAGAGAATTCGGCTTTCCAGCCCGTGGGGAACAGGAATATGCGTTTCTTTTTCATTTCTGAGGTGTTTGTCAAAAGTGATGTTTTTGGGCTGAATTGAGAACTGGCGAATGCTGTGTTAGACCTTGGGCTAGCTCTTCAGGGTAGGCTCGGAATCGAAAATCAAGCGAGAATTCGGCTTTCCAGCCCGTGGGGAACAGGAATATGCGTTTCTTTTTCATTTCTGAGGTGTTTGTCAAAAGTGATGTTTTTGGGCTGAATTGAGAACTAAGGCGAATGCTGTCTTAGAGCTTGGGCTAGCTCTGCAGGGAAGGCTCGGAATCGAGAATCAAGAGAGAATTCGGCTTTCCAGCCCGTGGGGAACAGGAATATGCGTTTCTTTTTCATTTCTGAGGTGTTTGTCAAAAGTGATGTTTTTGGGCTGAATTGAGAACTAAGGCGAATGCTGTCTTAGAGCTTGGGCTAGCTCTGCAGGGAAGGCTCGGAATCGAGAATCAAGAGAGAATTCGGCTTTCCAGCCCGTGGGGAACAGGAATATGCGTTTCTTTTTCATTTCTGAGGTGTTTGTCAAAAGTGATGTTTTTGGGCTGAATTGAGTCCTAAGGCGAATGCTGTGTTAGACCTTGGGCTAACTCTACAGGGAAGGCTCGGAATCGAAAATCAAGCGAGAATTCGGCTTTCCAGCCCGTGGGGAACAGGAATATGCGTTTCTTTTTCATTTCTGAGGTGTTTGTCAAAAGTGATGTTTTTGGGCTGAATTGAGAACTAAGGCGAATGCTGTCTTAGACCTTGGGCTAGCTCTTCAGGGAAGGCTCGGAATCAAAAATCAAGCGTGAATTCGACTTTCCAGCCCGTGGGGAACAGGAATATGCGTTTCTTTTTCATTTCTGAGGTGTTTGTCAAAAGTGATGTTTTTGGGCTGAATTGAGTCCTAAGGCGAATGCTGTGTTAGACCTTGGGCTAACACTTCAGGGAAGGCTCGGAATCGAAAATCAAGCGAGAATTCGGCTTTCCAGCCCGTGGGAAACAGGAATACACGTTTCTTTTTCATTTCTGAGGTGTTTGTCAAAAGTGATGTTTTTGGGCTGAATTGAGAACTAAGGCGAATGCTGTGTTAGACCTTGGGCTATCTCTTCAGGGAAGGCTCGGAATCGAGAATCAAGAGAGAATTCGGCTTTCCAGCCCGTGGGGAACAGGAATATGCGTTTCTTTTTCATTTCTGAGGTGTTTGTCAAAAGTGATGTTTTTGGGCTGAATTGAGAACTGGCGAATGCTGTGTTAGACCTTGGGCTAGCTCTTCAGGGTAGGCTCGGAATCGAAAATCAAGCGAGAATTCGGCTTTCCAGCCCGTGGGGAACAGGAATATGCGTTTCTTTTTCATTTCTGAGGTGTTTGTCAAAAGTGATGTTTTTGGGCTGAATTGAGAACTAAGGCGAATGCTGTCTTAGAGCTTGGGCTAGCTCTGCAGGGAAGGCTCGGAATCGAGAATCAAGAGAGAATTCGGCTTTCCAGCCCGTGGGGAACAGGAATATGCGTTTCTTTTTCATTTCTGAGGTGTTTGTCAAAAGTGATGTTTTTGGGCTGAATTGAGAACTAAGGCGAATGCTGTCTTAGAGCTTGGGCTAGCTCTGCAGGGAAGGCTCGGAATCGAGAATCAAGAGAGAATTCGGCTTTCCAGCCCGTGGGGAACAGGAATATGCGTTTCTTTTTCATTTCTGAGGTGTTTGTCAAAAGTGATGTTTTTGGGCTGAATTGAGAACTGGCGAATGCTGTGTTAGACCTTGGGCTAGCTCTTCAGGGAAGGCTCGGAATCGAAAATCAAGCGAGAATTCGGCTTTCCAGCCCGTGGGGAACAGGAATATGCGTTTCTTTTTCATTTCTGAGGTGTTTGTCAAAAGTGATGTTTTTGGGCTGAATTGAGTCCTAAGGCGAATGCTGTGTTAGACCTTGGGCTAACTCTACAGGGAAGGCTCGGAATCGAAAATCAAGCGAGAATTCGGCTTTCCAGCCCGTGGGGAACAGGAATATGCGTTTCTTTTTCATTTCTGAGGTGTTTGTCAAAAGTGATGTTTTTGGGCTGAATTGAGAACTAAGGCGAATGCTGTCTTAGACCTTGGGCTAGCTCTTCAGGGAAGGCTCGGAATCAAAAATCAAGCGTGAATTCGACTTTCCAGCCCGTGGGGAACAGGAATATGCGTTTCTTTTTCATTTCTGAGGTGTTTGTCAAAAGTGATGTTTTTGGGCTGAATTGAGTCCTAAGGCGAATGCTGTGTTAGACCTTGGGCTAACACTTCAGGGAAGGCTCGGAATCGAAAATCAAGCGAGAATTCGGCTTTCCAGCCCGTGGGAAACAGGAATACGCGTTTCTTTTTCATTTCTGAGGTGTTTGTCAAAAGTGATGTTTTTGGGCTGAATTGAGAACTAAGGCGAATGCTGTGTTAGACCTTGGGCTATCTCTTCAGGGAAGGCTCGGAATCGAGAATCAAGAGAGAATTCGGCTTTCCAGCCCGTGGGGAACAGGAATATGCGTTTCTTTTTCATTTCTGAGGTGTTTGTCAAAAGTGATGTTTTTGGGCTGAATTGAGAACTGGCGAATGCTGTGTTAGACCTTGGGCTAGCTCTTCAGGGTAGGCTCGGAATCGAAAATCAAGCGAGAATTCGGCTTTCCAGCCCGTGGGGAACAGGAATATGCGTTTCTTTTTCATTTCTGAGGTGTTTGTCAAAAGTGATGTTTTTGGGCTGAATTGAGAACTAAGGCGAATGCTGTCTTAGAGCTTGGGCTAGCTCTGCAGGGAAGGCTCGGAATCGAGAATCAAGAGAGAATTCGGCTTTCCAGCCCGTGGGGAACAGGAATATGCGTTTCTTTTTCATTTCTGAGGTGTTTGTCAAAAGTGATGTTTTTGGGCTGAATTGAGAACTAAGGCGAATGCTGTCTTAGAGCTTGGGCTAGCTCTGCAGGGAAGGCTCGGAATCGAGAATCAAGAGAGAATTCGGCTTTCCAGCCCGTGGGGAACAGGAATATGCGTTTCTTTTTCATTTCTGAGGTGTTTGTCAAAAGTGATGTTTTTGGGCTGAATTGAGAACTGGCGAATGCTGTGTTAGACCTTGGGCTAGCTCTTCAGGGAAGGCTCGGAATCGAAAATCAAGCGAGAATTCGGCTTTCCAGCCCGTGGGGAACAGGAATATGCGTTTCTTTTTCATTTCTGAGGTGTTTGTCAAAAGTGATGTTTTTGGGCTGAATTGAGAACTAAGGCGAATGCTGTCTTAGAGCTTGGGCTAGCTCTGCAGGGAAGGCTCGGAATCGAAAATCAAGCGAGAATTTGGCTTTCCAGCCCGTGGGGAACAGGAATATGCGTTTCTTTTTCATTTCTGAGGTGTTTGTCAAAAGTGATGTTTTTGGGCTGAATTGAGAACTAAGGCGAATGCTGTCTTATACCTTGGGCTAGCTCTTCAGGGAAGGCTCGGAATCGAAAATCAAGCGTGAATTCAACTTTCCAGCCCGTGGGAAACAGGAATACGCATTTCTTTTTCATTTCTGAGGTGTTTGTCAAAAGTGATGTTTTTGGGCTGAATTGAGAACTAAGGCGAATGCTGTGTTAGACCTTGGGCTAGCTCTTCAGGGAAGGCTCGGAATCGAAAATCAAGCGAGAATTCGGCTTTCCAGCCCGTGGGGAACAGGAATATGCATTTCTTTTTCATTTCTGAGGTGTTTGTCAAAAGTGATGTTTTTGGGCTGAATTGAGAACTAAGGCGAATGCTGTGTTAGACCTTGGGCTATCTCTTCAGGGAAGGCTCGGAATCGAGAATCAAGAGAGAATTCGGCTTTCCAGCCCGTGGGGAACAGGAATATGCGTTTCTTTTTCATTTCTGAGGTGTTTGTCAAAAGTGATGTTTTTGGGCTGAATTGAGAACTGGCGAATGCTGTGTTAGACCTTGGGCTAGCTCTTCAGGGTAGGCTCGGAATCGAAAATCAAGCGAGAATTCGGCTTTCCAGCCCGTGGGGAACAGGAATATGCGTTTCTTTTTCATTTCTGAGGTGTTTGTCAAAAGTGATGTTTTTGGGCTGAATTGAGAACTAAGGCGAATGCTGTCTTAGAGCTTGGGCTAGCTCTGCAGGGAAGGCTCGGAATCGAGAATCAAGAGAGAATTCGGCTTTCCAGCCCGTGGGGAACAGGAATATGCGTTTCTTTTTCATTTCTGAGGTGTTTGTCAAAAGTGATGTTTTTGGGCTGAATTGAGAACTAAGGCGAATGCTGTCTTAGAGCTTGGGCTAGCTCTGCAGGGAAGGCTCGGAATCGAGAATCAAGAGAGAATTCGGCTTTCCAGCCCGTGGGGAACAGGAATATGCGTTTCTTTTTCATTTCTGAGGTGTTTGTCAAAAGTGATGTTTTTGGGCTGAATTGAGAACTGGCGAATGCTGTGTTAGACCTTGGGCTAGCTCTTCAGGGAAGGCTCGGAATCGAAAATCAAGCGAGAATTCGGCTTTCCAGCCCGTGGGGAACAGGAATATGCGTTTCTTTTTCATTTCTGAGGTGTTTGTCAAAAGTGATGTTTTTGGGCTGAATTGAGAACTAAGGCGAATGCTGTCTTAGAGCTTGGGCTAGCTCTTCAGGGAAGGCTCGGAATCGAAAATCAAGCGACAATTCGCCTTTCCAGCCCGTGGGGAAGAGGAATATGCGTTTCTTTTTCATTTCTGAGGTGTTTGTCAAAAGTGATGTTTTTGGGCTGAATTGAGAACTAAGGTGAATGCTGTCTTAAACCTTGGGCTAACTCTTCAGGGAAGGCTCGGAATCGAAAATCAAGCGAGAATTCGGCTTTCCAGCCCGTGGGGAACAGGAATATGCGTTTCTTTTTCATTTCTGAGGTGTTTGTCAAAAGTGATGTTTTTGGGCTGAATTGAGAACTAAGGCGAATGCTGTCTTAGACCTTGGGCTAGCTCTTCAGGGAAGGCTCGGAATCGAAAATCAAGCGTGAATTCGACTTTCCAGCCCGTGGGGAACAGGAATACGCGTTTCTTTTTAATTTCTGAGGTGTTTGTCAAAAGTGATGTTTTTGGGCTGAATTGAGAACTAAGGCGAATGCTGTGTTAGACCTTGGGCTAGCTCTTCAGGGAAGGCTCGGAATCGAAAATCAAGCGAGAATTCGGCTTTCCAGCCCGTGGGGAACAGGAATACGCGTTTCTTTTTCATTTCTGAGGTGTTTGTCAAAAGTGATGTTTTTGGGCTGAATTGAGAACTAAGGCGAATGCTGTCTTAGAGCTTGGGCTAGCTCTTCAGGGAAGGCTCGGAATCGAAAATCAAGCGAGAATTCGGCTTTCCAGCCCGTGGGGAAGAGGAATATGCGTTTCTTTTTCATTTCTGAGGTGTTTGTCAAAAGTGATGTTTTTGGGCTGAATTGAGTCCTAAGGCGAATGCTGTGTTAGACCTTGGGCTATCTCTTCAGGGAAGGCTCGGAATCGAGAATCAAGAGAGAATTCGGCTTTCCAGCCCGTGGGGAACAGGAATATGCGTTTCTTTTTCATTTCTGAGGTGTTTGTCAAAAGTGATGTTTTTGGGCTGAATTGAGAACTGGTGAATGCTGTCTTAAACCTTGGGCTAGCTCTTCAGGGAAGGCTCGGAATCAAAAATCAAGCGTGAATTCGACTTTCCAGCCCGTGGGGAACAGCAATATGCGTTTCTTTTTCATTTCTGAGGTGTTTGTCAAAAGTGATGTTTTTGGGCTGAATTGAGTCCTAAGGCGAATGCTGTGTTAGACCTTGGGCTAACTCTTCAGGGAAGGCTCGGAATCGAAAATCAAGCGAGAATTCGGCTTTCCAGCCCGTGGGAAACAGGAATATGCGTTTCTTTTTCATTTCTGAGGTGTTTGTCAAAAGTGATGTTTTTGGGCTGAATTGAGAACTAAGGCGAATGCTGTCTTAGAGCTTGGGCTAGCTCTTCAGGGAAGGCTCGGAATCGAAAATCAAGCGAGAATTCGGCTTTCCAGCCCGTGGGGAACAGGAATACGCGTTTCTTTTTCATTTCTGAGGTGTTTGTCAAAAGTGATGTTTTTGGGCTGAATTGAGAACTAAGGCGAATGCTGTGTTAGACCTTGGGCTAGCTCTTCAGGGAAGGCTCGGAATCGAAAATCAAGCGAGAATTCGGCTTTCCAGCCCGTGGGAAACAGGAATACGCGTTTCTTTTTCATTTCTGAGGTGTTTGTCAAAAGTGATGTTTTGGGGCTGAATTGAGAACTAAGGCGAATGCTGTGTTAGACCTTGGGCTAGCTCTTCAGGGAAGGCTCGGAATCGAAAATCAAGCGAGAATTCGGCTTTCCAGCCCGTGGGAAACAGGAATACGCGTTTCTTTTTCATTTCTGAGGTGTTTGTCAAAAGTGATGTTTTTGGGCTGAATTGAGAACTAAGGCGAATGCTGTGTTAGACCTTGGGCTAGCTCTTCAGGGAAGGCTCGGAATCGAAAATCAAGCGACAATTCGGCTTTCCAGCCCGTGGGGAACAGGAATACGCGTTTCTTTTTCATTTCTGAGGTGTTTGTCAAAAGTGATGTTTTTGGGCTGAATTGAGAACTAAGGCGAATGCTGTCTTAGAGCTTGGGCTAGCTCTTCAGGGAAGGCTCGGAATCGAAAATCAAGCGACAATTCGGCTTTCCAGCCCGTGGGGAACAGGAATACGCGTTTCTTTTTCATTTCTGAGGTGTTTGTCAAAAGTGATGTTTTTGGGCTGAATTGAGAACTAAGGCGAATGCTGTCTTAGAGCTTGGGCTAGCTCTGCAGGGAAGGCTCGGAATCGAGAATCAAGAGAGAATTCGGCTTTCCAGCCCGTGGGGAACAGGAATATGCGTTTCTTTTTCATTTCTGAGGTGTTTGTCAAAAGTGATGTTTTTGGGCTGAATTGAGAACTGGCGAATGCTGTGTTAGACCTTGGGCTAGCTCTTCAGGGAAGGCTCGGAATCGAAAATCAAGCGAGAATTCGGCTTTCCAGCCCGTGGGGAACAGGAATATGCGTTTCTTTTTCATTTCTGAGGTGTTTGTCAAAAGTGATGTTTTTGGGCTGAATTGAGAACTAAGGCGAATGCTGTCTTAGAGCTTGGGCTAGCTCTGCAGGGAAGGCTCGGAATCGAAACTCAAGCGAGAATTCGGCTTTCCAGCCGGTGGGAAACAGGAATATGTGTTTCTTTTTCATTTCTGAGGTGTTTGTCAAAGGTGATGTTTTTGGGCTGAATTGCGTCCTAAGGAGAATGCTGTGTTAGACCTTGGGCTAGCTCTTCAGGGAAGGCTCGGAATCGAAAATCAAGCGAGAATTCGGCTTTCCAGCCCGTGGGGAACAGGAATATGTGTTTGTTTTTTATTTCTGAGGTGTTTGTCAAAAGTGATGTTTTTGGGCTGAATTTGGAACTGAGGCGAATGCTGTGTTAGACCTTGGGCTACCTGTTCAGGGAAGGCTCGGAATCGAAAATCAAGTGAGAATTCGGTTTTCCAGCCCTTCAGGAACAGGAATATGTGTTTCTTTTTTATTTCTGAGGTGTTTGTGAAAAGTGATGTTTGTGGGCTGAATTGCGTCCTAAGGCGAATGCTGTGTTAGACCTTGGGCTAGCTCTTCAGGGAAGGCTCAGAATCGAAAATCAAGCAAGAATTCGGCTTTCCAGCCCATGGGGAACAGGAATATGTGTTTCTTTTTCATTTCTGAGGTGTTTGTCAAAAGTGATGTTTTTGGGCTGAATTGCGTCCTAAGGAGAATGCTGTGTTATACCTTGGGCTAGCTCTTCAGGGAAGGCTCGGAATCGAAAATCAAGCGAGAATTCGGCTTTCCAGCCCGTGGGGAATAGGAATATGTGTTTCTTTTTCATTTCTGAGGTGTTTGTCAAAAGTGATGTTTTTGGGCTGAATTGAGAACTAAGGCGAATGCTGTGTTAGACCCTGGGCTAGCTCTTCAGGGAAGGCTCGGAATCGAAAATCAAGCGAGAATTCGGCTTTCCAGCCCATGGGGAACAGGAATATGTGTTCCTTTTTCATTTCTGAGGTGTTTGTCAAAAGTGATGTTTTTGGGCTGAATTGAGAACTAAGGCGAATGCTGTGTTAGACCTTGGGCTAGCTCTTCAGTCAATCCATCAATAAAGTATCTTACAATGACTTATCACTATATATTAAATTTAACCTTTGATAAATATTTCAATGTTTCAGTTTAACCAATTGAATATTGGTTAAACTGAAACATTAAACTGGTATTATTTTTTTACTCAGTTAAATATTAAGTATAAGTCAAAATTATATATTTCAATGACAAAGAGTTCCTTTTCTTTTCCTTATATAACTATTGTCCAGAGATATATTTTTTTTCCACAAAGAAACAGTCAATAAATTTCTCAGTTAATTTTTCAAAATATCACCTGTTCCAAGAACTGCACAGTCACTGTCTCTCTCTCTCTCTTTCTCTCTCTTTTTGTTCTCAAATTGTATTCCTTTATCTGTCTCTGTAGTATATCTCCTCTTTCTGTAGCAGCTCAAAAATTAAGCAACAGTCTCAAATGTATATTTCAATCTTTGTGTCAATCTTCGGCCGTAGTTGTTAGAAAGTATCTCCTTGTCAAGTCTTCAACTCTTTCCAAAATGTTGCTGTCAGGAAGCTCAGTGTCACTGTTATAGTCTCTTTCTCACCATCTTGCTTCCACAGAAATCTCAAAGTCAATACTTTCACTGTTCTTACATTTTCCTTATTATTCAAACCCAAAAAGTCTCGATATTAAAGTTTACAAGAGTTATTTATTTGTTAATCCTTCTCCAATCCTTTTTGTTACATTATCCTCTCTTATAACTCCTTACTGCTCATGTGCTGCCCGTTCCTCTCAGGAGACTCTCACTTTTCCGCCTTTGCTGTTCCGTCTCCGATTCCGGTAGGTTTCAGCACTTTCGAGGCTTGGTAGGAAAAGTTTGTCAAACGTTTACCATTTCACTCTTGCTTTTCTTCCTCTACATCAAGATCAAAACGCCATGTCTCTGGATCGTCTTCAATCGCCGATCTCTTTCATGTCTGTTATCGGGGTTTCCACCTATTACAGTGGGAAATAGCACCATTCCTCGCTGCAGTTCAGTGTCCCCCTTCTTTCTGTGATCTCCTCCAAAGAATCACACACCGCTTTCCGCTTCCAGAAACACAAAAAGTTGGGCGAAGTTCGCAGTTAGCTTTCTTTGCTCCGCTCCATCATAGTGCCGCCCCGGAAGTCCCAATGTTCATCTTGATTATCCTAAAATTTTACAAAAGTTCAGGACAAATCAGGATGGGAACTCGAATTTCAGGACAAAATCAGGACATTTTCAGAATTAGGTCAAGCTTCTAAAAATCAGGACAATCCTGATAAAATCAGGACATCTGAGCACCCTAAGAATCAAGATCATGTGAAGTATTAGTGCCACTTTACAAAACCCTAGTAAAACCACACCTGGAATACTGCAACCAATTTTGGTCACCATACTACAAAAAAGATGTTGAGACTGGAAAAAGTTCAGAGAAGAGCAACTAAGATGATCAAAGGCCTGGAGACTAAACCATATGAAGAACAGTTGCAGGTTTTGTGTCTGGCTAGTCTAAAGAAAAGAAGAATTAGGGGTGACATGATAACAGTATTTCAATATTTGAGAGTCTGCCACAAAGAAGAGGGGGTGTAAGAGGGGGTGCCTCTCCAATCTTCCCAAGAAAGCATGGGTCTTCAGGGTGATATCTTTGGAATGCGATGGTGGCTTTGAGGGTATCCCTCTGACCTACTTCTCTCCCTTTGGGGTGGACATTCTCACATGGCAGTCGTTTGCATGGTGACCTTCCTTCCCACAATGGAAGCAGGCAGCTGAGTGTGGTGGGGCAGAGTGAGGTTCCTTCTCCCTTCCGGCGGGGATCTCTTCCAGGAGTGGTTTGCGCGGTACTGGTTTCGAGCTTGGTCGATTTCCACTTCCTCAGTCAAGACACACCAGCTGTGCAGGCGGACTGGGGCACCACAGGCAATGCAGGCATTGTACAGGTCGTTTAAGCCATCTTTGAACCAACTCACGAGTATTTCTTCTGGCCAATCTACATGGCAAGTCAGATCATGAAACTCTTTGATGTACTCAGTGACTGGATGGCGTCCCTGTCTGATGTGCCTTATGTGGTCTCTAGCCTTGTGGTCAGCTTGGGGGGGTCCTCAAATCTCCATCTCAGGGCTGTCATGAAACAGTTGAAGTTGTGGAGCTCCAGTGCATTATGGAGACTCACCATCCAATGTGCAGCTGATTCTTCTAGAGCCAGGGTGACAACCCTGACTTTGGCACCTTCTGTAGCGAGATCCCTCCCATTCTCCTGCATGTAGGTCAGTATGTGTGCGAGGAAAAATCCCAGTTGCTGGGGATTTCCGTCAAATTTGATGCCAAGGGTGGAAGCCTCCTCTCGTTGAGTCACAAGCCTTGATGGACCACCTCAGCTTGGCAGCGGTGCTTGAGGCAATGTTCTCCTCAACCCAGGCATTGAGGACCTCAATTGAGATTTTTCGGGTTGGGGTTCTCCCCCAGTTTTCAGCCTCTTCGTGGTCACTGCCCTGGGCAGACATGGTGTGCATGGTCCACACGGTAGGGCTGTTACTTCTCCAGATTGCCCAGTTTGCAGTTCTTGCCTAATGTAAGGTCTTGCCTCTCCAATCTTCCCAAGAAAGCAGGACTCTTGAAACTGCAGTTGTTCCAAAAGGAGCTTTTATTGAAAGGTTTGTGATAACAAGAGATCTAGGCAAGAACTAAAGCTTCTCACTTAAAACCAGCTATTTAAAGCAATGCTAACCAAACCTCTCCCACAGTAGATCATTGCAGGGAAACAGAAACTTCATATACAGATCACTCCATTCCTCCCCCCTTCCTCCCACCAAAATGCCAGTGTCCCTGTAGAAATATCTGGGACCTTCAGGGGGTCAAATTATTCTCCAAAGCACCAGAGGGCAGGACAAAAAAGAATAGTTGGAAATTAATCAAAGAGAGAAGCAACCTGGAATTAAGGAGAAATTTCCTAACAGTGAGGGCAATTAACCAGTGAAACAGCTTGTCTTCAAAAATCATGGGCGCTCCATCATGGGAGGTTTTTAAGAAGAGACTGGACAGTCATATAAAGTCCCAAAAGTTTCCTAAGCCACTGAGATGCCAAAGACAGTGAGACTTGAGACAAGGCTTGCAAAAAAATAACGGCTTTTTATTTATGGCCAAAGTAATAAATCTGGGTGACAAAACTATATCCAAAACATACAGACAAAATGCATGTAAGGAATACTCTCACACCCCTGCGAGAGTAGCTCAGAGTATTATATACATTTTACCCTGTTAGAAACAAAGTTTAGCCAATCAGAGACAAAGGTTCATTACCAACATGGTCTTTAAAGCATTCTTTGTTCAGGCCCCTCTCTCTCTCCACCTTATCTATGGAGCATTCCTATAGCCTTGTGTAGGGGCGGTTTCCCTACCTGGCCAAGTTGTTTATTCAGCAGAATGCTTTCAGGATTCAGAAATTATGAGGCAGGAAAACTCCCTACTCTGTTCCTTTATCTATGGGGCCTGATATTCCTACGTAACAGTTTCTTCTATATTTTCAAGGATGTGCCTAGCTTTTGAAGCCAAGAATAGACGCGAGACACAGAAGCAAGATAACAAACTTTGTACTAATGCTAACCAGTATCAAGGCTACAATTTACTAAGCTAGAATTAATTCCTAACAACTAATTTCTGACAGTATACAATAATATAAGCAGGAGCCAATAACAAAGCTCATTTCATCGTATCAGAAACAAACAGCAAATATTGGTTTAATGTAACAATTATTACAGATAAACAGCTTTGGAAGGGACCTTGTAGGTCATCTAGTCCAACCCCCTGCTCAAGCAGGAGACCCTATACCATTTCTGACAAATGGCAGTCCAATCTCTTCTTGAAAGTCTCAAGTGATGAAGTTCCCACAACTTCCGAGGGCAAGCATTGGTTGATTGTTCTCACTGTCAGAAAGTTCCTCCTTGTTTCTAGGTTGAACCTCTCCTTGATCAATTTCCATCCATTATTCCTTCTCTCTCCTTCGGGTGCTTTGGAGAATAGCTTGACACCTTTTGGCAGCCCCTCAAATATTGGAACACTGTTATCATGTCTCCCCTGGTTTTTCTCTTCGCTAGACTGTCCATGCCCAGTTCCCGCTGCTCTTCATATGTTTTAGTCTCCAGTCCCCTGATCATCCTGGTTGCTCTCCTCTGCACTTTTTCTAGAGTCTCAATATCTTTTATATAGTAAAATATATATCTCAATATCAATTATATAGTAGCATAAGCAATTCATAATAAAAGCAAATAGCCAATATTAATTTGATCACTATATTCCTTCAGTCACTTGTCTGAGATGGTGTAGATTCTCCTGCTTGAGCAGGGGGCTTGACTAGAAGACCTCAGAGGTCCCTTCCAGCTCTATTCTATTCTAATCTAATCTAAATCACTCAGCTGAATTTTTTAAAAAAATAAAATATATTTATTTCCACATCCACATAATTTTTTTTCATATCAAACAATAACTCAATATGACAAATTAATAAAGACTTTCTGTCCCCAATTTTTATGGAACTAGCTAACTCCTGCATGTTTTTCCAGAAGACAAACTATTCTCCACAATAGTTTTTATCCTCTAGGTCAGTGATGGTGAACCTTTTTCTTCTTGTGGGCCAAAAATGGGAGTGCACGCACGTGCTAGCATCCCATTGGGTGGTTTTTCACCCTCAGACTTCCCTGAAGCCTCCGGAGTGCGAAAAATGGCCCAATGGGCAAACCGGAAGTCCGTTTTTCCAAACTTGCCTGTTGGGCCGTTTTTCGCACTTCGGAGGCTTCAGGGAAGCCTCCTAAAGCCTGGAGAGGGCGAAAACAGCCTTCCCCAAGGCCGAAAATCAGCTGGCCAGCATACGCATGCGCACTGGAGCTGACATAGGGCAATGCCTCGCATGTCCTCAGATATGGCTCCGCGTGCCACCTGTGGTTCGTCATCACGGGTCTAACTGATGTTAGACTAAATAGTATTTACTTGGATTTATTTTTCTAGATTGCAAATATACCATTTACTTGACTGCCTTTTAGTAAGAATATTTTTTGTTAGTGCCATTCACTAACTTTCCCTGGGCTTTTTATTTTTCAAACCAGGCACAGAAAACTATAATACAGTATATGATTGCTTTAATACTCCTAAGAAAATTGGCATAAAAAACCAGTTCCAAAGTACCATGCCACTAAGGTGATAGAGCAAGGTTGATAAGATCTGATTTGTGTTTTCTCAGTTTTCCTAAGCATTCTTGGTATATTTATGTGGATAATTGTGAACTGGGAAAATACTAGAATAGAAACTAACAAGATAAAAGAATAAATATCTTTAAATTTTCCCTACCGGTTCTGTGGGCGTGGCTTGGTGTTCATGTGACCAGGTGGGCATGGCCAACTTGACATCACTCATGTCATTCACTATTAGAGCCAGGAGCTGCACATTCTGAAGCACATTCTGCCCTTCTGAAGCACCCAACACTTTGAGTTTCCCTCCGCCATCTGGCTTGACTGCCCAAGCGAACCTCGGAGCCTTCTCTTGCCCTGCTCTCCATCCTGGAGGGCTGCGCATCCCCCCTACCAATCCTCCATACAAACCTCCCACCCCATTTCTGCAAAGGCAGAGCCCCCTCCCGCAGGACGATCCAAAGAGGGGAGGGGGATGCTATAGAAAAGGCCGCCTTCCACCCGTGCTGGCTCCTCAGGGCTTGGGGCCCGGAAGCAGCCCACTGGCTTCCCACCCAGCCATCTGTCTGCTCTCTTTGACTGCCGGCACCACTCTGGGAACTCAGCTTGCAGAGTCTGGCGCTTCGGGGGAAGGAGGTGATGCCACGATGCCACTTCCCGCTGGCAAAGAAGCGGAGTGAGAGGGGTGGAAACCACCAGCGGGGTGGCAGCCCCTTGTGCACAGAGAGGGCCAGGCCTGACCACACCAATGGGGAGCTTTCCCTTCGACCTGGGCAGCGGAGCTCACCCGGGAGGGCCAGTGCGGGTAGCCCTTCATCTTCACCAGGTTGTGTGGCCATCCAGAGCGGAACATGGCGCAGGTGGAGCGATCGCTGTGCCTCCCCAGCAACTTGACCACCTTCGCCACCTCTGTGCACTGCACATGGAAGGGGCCACCGCTGCCACTCTCATCACCCTCCCTCTCTGCCTGGTTGCAGATGTCCGCCTGCCCAAAGCGGGCAGGTCCCAAAGTAACCCTGTCGCCGTTCGCTTTCGTTTCGCGGGGAGGTGCGGCAATCACTCGGCCAGGGTGGTCTCAGCGGGGGCTATATTGGCTTCTCTGCCCACGCCATGTCCTGCTCTGGCTGACCGTGTGACTACAAGTGGGGTGACCTGGTCTACCCGCACTGGCCTGGTGCCGCTACCCAGGCAGAAGTGAAAGCTCCATGGTGACGCAGGCAGGCCTGGCTCTCTCCCCGCATGGGGGGCTGCTGCCTGGGTGGCCACCGGCGGCTTCCGCGCCTCTCGCTCTTCATGGCTGGCAGGAAGCGACTCCATGGGCCAAGTTCCCAGAATGGCACCGGCAGTCGGCCAGGCCAAAGAGAGCAGCAGGCCCATTGGAGCCGGCACGGGTGGAAGGCGGCCTTTTCTGCAGCATCCCTCTCCCCTCTTTGGATCATCCTGCAGTGGGGGTGCTCTGCCTTTGCAGAAACAGGTCAGGCGCATGTGCAGCAGCCCTGGGACGTCCACTTGCCCTCCAGGAGCACCGCCACTGCCCCTCTCAGCATCTGCCCACCCACCCACTGGCAGGCTGGGCTGGACACTGACCTTGGAAGGCAAACGGGCATGGGGGACCGCCGGGAAGGCCGCAGGGAAGGCAGGCAAGCATGGCAGGGCTGTGGGGAAGGGAGTAGGCTGCTAGCTCCCTTCCCTGCAGCCCCAACATGCTTGCCTGCCTTCGCAAGCTGGCCACAGGGATGCCAGGAAGGCCGCGTGGTAGGCAGACAAGCAGGTCGGGGCTGTGGGCCATGGACTGTGGGGAATGGAGTAGGGAAGGCAGGCTGGGACGGTGGTGGTGGGGATGGGGCAGCTAGGTAGGCTACGACTTTGCAGGCTTACCTGGCAGGCAGATCAGGGGCGCAGCGCTTCAGGCAGGCAAGCTGCAGAGCAGAGACTGGGCGGGGCAGGGCAAGCAAGCGGCGACTTTTCTGCAGCTTGGAGGAACCAGTTCAGGGGCATGGCCAGCCAGCCGTCGCTACCAGTTTGGTGAACCAGGCTACATGTCTGCTAACAGTTCTCCTGAACCAGTCCGAACCAGTAGCATTTCACCCCTGCCTTGAACTAAACTGTCCTGGCACTAGCATGCATGGAGTGATGCACCTGAACCAGAGATGTTCCCAAAACATCTTCCTCGCCAAAGATTGAATTCTGGTTGCCAAGCTACTGGGAGATGGGCTCTGGCATTAATTTCAATTTGCTTCTTCACGCACATTTTACTTCAGGTTTTGTCTGACTTTTGCTACATTCAGTTCTTTCCTAGTAAAAGTACCATTTTCTCGGAATCTATGGCGTCAAGGCTTTTTCTTCCTAGGGATTGATCAGAGGCAGCCCTGACACTGGTTTTTTTTAAATTTGATGTCTGTCTCAAAAGTTAATTTGAGGAGTTAGTCCAAGGCTTATCTTCTAATTGCTAGGAGGCCCACTACAGTGAAAGCCATATTCCCACTCAGCCAGAAACCTTAAATTATGAGCTAGACCTCAAATTGCAAAAACAGACATGTAATTATGTTCTCCCTGGCCTGAAGAAGCAGAAAAACCGCTTCCAGGATCAGCTCTTTGTCTGAGGATTTAGCCTATCTTGTAATTGATAGGACAATTCCCATTCAGCCAGAAAATTTCAATTTTGTGAAAGACCTCAAATATGAAAAACAGAGATGCATTCATATTTTCCCTGCACAACCAGGGGAACACTACTTTTCAAGATCTGCTCTTTCTCTAAGAAGTTAGCCAAAGGCATATATTTTAAAAGGTAGGAGGCTGATTAGCAAATGTCAAATTCCCATTCAGAAAACAATTTTGAGACAGAGCTTGAATTTGAAAAACAGACATGTTTTCATGTTCTTCCTGGCCTGGAGAAGCAGAAAAACAATTTCTTTTCAAGATGCTATAACTCCTCCTTATTCTGAGGAGTTAGCCTGGCCTGGAGAAGGCATGTCTTTTAAGAGATAGGAGGCATATCATAGTGAATGCCAAATTCCCATTCAGTCAGAAAACTTCATTTTTGAGATAAAGCTGCAATGCCACACACACACATGTTCATGTTCTCCCAGGCCAGGAGAATCAGAAAATCCACTTCTTTTCAAGATCATGCTTCCCTGTGGAGTTAGTCCAAGGCATATACAGGCTGAAATCCCATTCAGAAAGAAAAGTTCAATTTTGAGACAAAGCTTCAATTTGAAAAGCAGACATTTATTCATTTTCTCCCAGGCTATGAGAAGCAAAAAACAAAAAAGAACCCCACTTCTTTTCAGGATCCAATGCTTTCCTAAGTAGATAACCCAAGGCATATTTAGGCAGAACTCCCATTCAGGAAGAAAAGTTCAAAATTCAGACACAGGTCCAATTTAAAAAGCACATATGTATACATGTTCTCCCAGGCCACAAGAAGCAGAAAAACCACTTCTTTTCAAAATCCAATGCTTCCCTGAGGAGATAGCCCAAGGCATATAGGCAGAACTATCATTCAGCCAGAATAGTTCAATTTTCAGGGCAAGCTCTCATTTGAAAAATAATCATGTATTCATGTTCTCCCAGGTCAGGAGAATCAGGAAAACCACTTCTTTTCAAGGTCAGATGCTTCCCTGTGGAGTTAGTACAAGGCATAGATAGGTGGAAATCAAATTCAGAAGAAACTGTCAGGGTTCCAAATAGCATACAAAACTAAATCAGAGTCTGAGTCAAAGTATTCCTCAAAGTTCCAATTTATTAACAGAGCCATGTTGGCACATCTGGATGAAACCCAAATCTAAAGTCCCTTGGGTTTCACCACCCAGTTGAAAGTTCAAGCCCTTGCCCCCACACCCCCAAGTCCATCACGTTGACCAATCTTCAACTGCCAGGCTGGCAGAATCCACCCATCTCCTTCCATGCAGGTGCAGGAGTGCAGAGACAAAGAATGACCTTGGCTTTCTAGAAAGAATGTTATGGCTACATACAGACAGCCCTCATGCAATTCCCCCTCCCAATTTCCCACAGTAAAGAATACATATTAAAATAGTATAAAGTGTGGCAGGCCAAAGACCCCAACTAAAATGGCTTCGGCCTGACAGAAACGTTCAATATTGAGACACAGGTCCAATTTGAAAAGCAGACATGTATTCATGTTCTCCCAAGTCAGTAGAAGCAGAAAATTCACTTCTTTTCAAGACCCAATGCTTCCATAAAGAGTTAGCCCAAGGCAAATAAAGACTCACCTCACGCTCAGCCAGAAAAGTTCAATATTGAGACAGAGCTCCAATTTGAAAAACAATCACGCAATCATTTCCTCCCATGCCAGGAGAAGCAGAAAAACTGTTTCTTTTCAAGATCCAATGCTTCCCTGAGGAGTTGGCCTAAGGCACATCCAGGCAGAACTGCCATTTAGGGAGAAAAGTTCAATTATTAGAGAAAGCTCCAATTTGAAAAACAGACACATATTATTGTGTCAGTAGGCAAGAACAGACCAGCATAGATACAACATGTCACGATGTAAATTTTGATTGTCAGCTGAACTCTATGATTTAGAGATTCCTAGCAAAGCAAAGCAGTCACATGGTGAGTGAACTGCGCATGTACACATTCCATTCTATTATTCCTCCTCCTTCTGCTCCCGTCCTTCATTGAAGGACGTGTGTTAGACCGCAAAGATGTAGTTATTAAGATTTATTGTTTTTATATCTTTTTGTACCAAAATAAATGTTTTGTTATTTTTAGACTTTATACTCGAATTTCATTTGTTAAGGATTAGATTCAAAGGAAAAAATCTATCACCTCTAAGACTTATTTTCTCATTCCATCACAACATCATTTATTGACTCAAACTGGAACTGTCGAACAACAAGAAATCCCTGTAATTTATACTCTGGGCCCACAGGGCCTTAACCAATCATAAATACTTGAAAGAGCCCGCCCAAATATGAATGTTCCAAATATGAATGTTCGCCATCCAAAACAGTTGGGGTCATCTAAAGATTAGCTTCACTTTAGCAGGGCTTAACACAACTATGCTGTATATATTCAATAGATAACACCCCTCCTCCCTAGGATAGTTCTTACCTCAGTCTGTTCAATATTCATAGTCTTTGAGATAGGCTGGGGGCCCACGGATTCTGGTGGACTGCCATAATGTTACTGGAGAGTCCTGTTTAAGTGGAGTATTGTCCATCTCCAATTGGACCGAGTTTTGATGGCCATTTTGGTCACCCGTGAGTGGTGGCGGCTCTACGGCCCTTGGTACCTCTGTTTCTCCGGAGGCGGCCATGGGTGGTGTAGGCAAATTTGGAAGAAAACAGTTCTCTAGTGGGTCTGATAAAGTCTTGGGATCCTCATCCAGGACTGGACTGGACTGCCGACGCCATAACTGATCAATGTGGTGTCTGATTGTATGATCATTCCCCAGAGTAACCTCGTATGACAATGGGCCCGTTACCTTAGTTACCCTACCTGCCACCCAAGGTGCCCCACTCCCATAGTTCCTGACCCAGACTGGCTGTACGTTCCTGGAGTGGTTTGGTTGAGCCGTCTCTGCCACTACTCTGTCTGGGTAAAGTCAGTCAAGCTTCATTGTGAGCCGTTGGCCCCACCTCAGCTCCGCTAGGCTGCGACCTGTTGCTGTACTGGGAGTTGTTTAGTTTAGTTTAGTTTAGTTTAATTAGATTTATTCTCCAGGGGACTCAGGGCGGTGAACAGCCAAGTAAAAACACAATATAAACATTAAAATATATATACAATTAAAATAAAATATTCTATGTGGCCATGATTTAATACAATTAAAATTTGGTAAAATCTTAAAATTTTAAAAACCCCAAAAACTTTTTCACGCCAGCCCGGCTTGATAAAAATAATATGTCTTGAGGTCACGGCGGAAGGTGGACAGGTCATGAATGGTTCTTAAGTCTGGGGGGAGCTGATTCCAGAGGGTGGGATCCACAGAGAAGGCCCTCCCCCTGGGCGTCACCAGCCTACACTGCTTGGCTGATGGCACCCTGAGGAGGCCCTCTCTGTGGGAGCGCACTGGTCGATGGGAGGTAGTTTGTGGCAGCAGGCGGTCTCGGAGATACCTAGGTCCAATGCCATGGAGTGCTTTAAAGGTAGTAACAGCACCTTGAAGCGCACCCGGTAGACCACCGGAAGCCAGTGCAGCTCGCGCAGGAGGGGTGTTATATGGGAGCGCCAATTTGCCCCCGAAACCACCCATGCGGCTGCATTCTGGATCAGTTGGAGCCTCCGGGTGCTCTTCATGGGGAGCCCCATGTAGAGAGTGTTACAGTAGTCCAGACGCGATGTGACTAGGGCATGGGTGACTGTGCACAGGGAATCCCGATCCAGAAAGGGCCGCAACTGGCGTATCAGGCGGACCTGATAAAAGGCCGCCTTGGTCACAGCTGTCAGATGGTCCTCTAAGGACAGCTGTGGATCCAGGAGGACACCCAGATTACGAGCCCTTTCGGCGGGGGCTAGAGACTCGCCCCCGATAGTCAGAGATGGAATCATCTGACTATATCGAGACGCTGGGAACCACAGCCACTCCATCTTGGAAGGGTTGAGCCTGAGTCGGTTTCTCCCCATCCAGATCCGCACAGTTTCCAGGCACTGGGACATCACTTCAAGGGCATCATTGGGGTGGCCTGGGGTGGAAATGTACAGCTGTGTATCATCAGCGTACTGATGGTACTTCACCCCAAAGCCATGGATGATTGTGGGGAATGTTATTCCTTGATTGCTGGCAAACCACTCTTAAGGGATGTGGATTCCACACAATGACCGCCGCTTAAGGAAGTCTGGACATGATCCTTGGCACGTAGCCAATACAAGGCAAACCTCACGTAAGCAGGAACCCATGCATTGATCACGAGCTGGTCATGAGCCTTCTTAAACCAATCAGTAACAAGGTAACCCTTGATGAATGGATTAGTCTCTGCCACGAGGTCCTTTGTTTGTATGACAATAAAAGGGAGCACCCCCAAGCTATTGAGATAGTGCCTTCCCATTGACTTCATTCCTGTGTGAATTTCTTCTCATCATCGCAACATCTGGTGACCTGCGACGCGAGCACCCCTATACTCATTCGGCCGGACGAGCCCAGGTGCACCTCAGTGAATTTCGCTCCCAATTCGTGAGTATGGGGGGGAAATTGTCAGCTCAGCAGTTGTTACATGCACAAGAGCTGGACAAAATTCTTAAAGATAATGGAACCACAGGAATTAGCCTAAATGAGTTAGAACAATTAGTGTATGAGATAGGCTGTCAGTGTCCCTGGTATCCTGAGGCTGGTACTTTGGAGTTAAGGGACTGGATAAAAATTGGAATAAGTTTGCATTCGCCACCAAGAGCTTCAACACAATATATATTGCTCTGGCAAAAATGTAAGTCAGCAATTGAGATTATGGGGACTCAAAAACTCAAGGCAACGTCACCATTTCTCTCTCTGCTCCCTGAAGAAAGGTTTATTTTCCCTTTTTCAAATCTGCAGCTAACGCTGCCTGCTCCGATGGAGATGAAGCTATTAGATCCTAGCCCCCCTGCTGCTGCTGTTCATTTATCTATTGTTCCTTCACAGGAGTCATTCAGCGTAGTCAGGGCAGAATTTAAGGAAGAACAAACTTCATCTCATGAGTCTTTTCCAGTAGTAAAAAATACTGGTCTGATTCAAAAAATGCTAGAAGAGAAAGAATTAGAAAAAGATCAAGGTGTTTCTCATGAAATTGTTCAAATGCTTGATGTTTGTGCAATTAATGTACCAACGTTGCAAGTTTCTTCTGAATGTGACTTTAAGGATTTTCAGAACGTTGATAATCCAGCACAGGTTTTTTCAAGCATTCAACAGAAACCTAATGAACCATACACTGATTGCAAAGTTAAAGAAATAGCTGCTTCTGAATGCAGGGACATCGTAGCGTTAGGAAAAAATCCTGAATTGGCTGAAATGGTTAGAATTTGGCAAGCTACAGGTTCTAGTCATAAAAATAATTTGCTAGTTGCAGTCATGAGACAAAGTAACAAAGCCCAAGGAAATTGTCACAACTATGATAAGCAGGAAAGTTTTAAGGAAAAGTGCAGAGCCTTTGGCAAAGGTAAATTATTCTCAGAAAGGTTCCATGTTTGGAGTAACTTAAATTAGATATCTTATCTCTCCTATGTCTTCTCTCCTAAGGATTAAATGTTGCACCAGAGAGAAAAAATTTAGCTAAAAGAAAATGTTTGTACCTAGGACATAAGATGTCTGAATCTTATGCTGCATCAGTTATCCCACAATTATTATTTTAATTCAGTTACAATTGTTGGGAACTATTAATTGGGTAGTCCTTTCTTTAAATTATCTACTTTGTTAAGTTCATTATTTACATTATTAACTAAAGTTAAACATCCCAGTGATTTGATCTCTCAGAAAGATAGTCAAGCAGTTTAAGGTGATATTGCAGTTTATGGGATTGCATTTAAAATATCTATTAACTTTGCTTTATTTTGTCACAGTAAGTTTATTTCTGTTTGCAGATTTTAATATTTTGTGATTTTTTCCATGAAATTGTTCCTTTATAAATATCCTCATAAATATTTTCATAGATTTTTTCCAAAATGCAAGGTTTTAGGTTTTTTTGCCAGCACCTACTGGAAGCATTGGCTGTGTTGTCCTTGCAACAAATTTGTCTTGTAGAATGGTTATATTTATCATTATATTCAGATTTTAGCTAAGCTCTGTGCATCTTGTCATAAATGAGAACTTGCTAGAGTTTGCCAGGATATGTTTAAAATCATTTTTCCTATTTCTAAATTTGAATTTGAATGTGAATTTCAGACAGTTTTGTCTTTTCAAATAGCCTTAGGGTGGAGTAGAATAATAGAGTTGGAAGGAACCTTAAAGGTCTTCTAGCCCAACCCTCTGCCTAGCCAGGAAAGCCTAAATCGCTTCAGGCAAATGGTTATCCATTCAGACAAAAGGTTGTCTCTTCTTAAAAATTTTCAGTGTTGGAGCATTCACACCTTCTGAAGACAAACTGTTTCACTGATTGATTGTTTTAAATGTCAGGAAAATTTCTCTTTAGTTTTAAGTTGCTTCTTTCCTTGATTAGTTTCCATCCATTGTTTTTGTTCTACTCTCAAGTACTTTGGAGAATAGTTTGTCTCTCTTTTTTTTATAGCAACTCCAGAGATATTGGAAAACTGCTATCATGTCTCCCCTAGTCCTTCTTTTCATTCAACTAAAACATACTCAGTTCCTGCAACTTTTCTTCATATGTTTTAGCCTCCAATCCCTTAATTATCTTTGTTGCTCTTCTCTGCACTCTTTCTAGAGTCTCAACATTCTTTTTGCATCATAGCAACCACAACTGAATGCAATATTTCAGGTTTGGCCTTACTAATGTGTTATAAAGTGGTATTGATATTTCAAGTGATCTTGATTCTATCTCTCTGTTAATGCAGCCTAGAATTGTGTTAATTTCTTGGCAGCTGCTACACACACTGGTTCATATTTAAATGATTGTTCACTAGAATTTCAAGATCCATCTCACAGTTACTACTGTTGAGCAAGATACCACATATACTGTACTTGTGCATTTTGTTTTTCTTGCCTAAATGTAGAACCTTACTTTTTCACTATTGAATTTTATTTTGATTAAAAAGCCTTAGATTTTGTAGGGAAACTTACTTTTAAAGATCTTCCTAAAGATCCTTGTCTTACTTTAACTGTTTCTGCACCTTTGCAATTGATTAATCATTTATGTATTTGAAAAATATTCCTGCCATTTTCACAGATGAAGGAAAGAATCAAGGAGCAATTGCATTTCAGGATTATTTTTCCCTGGAATGGAGAATTCTATGCACTCTTTCTCAAACTTTGTCATATTAGCTTTCAGCAATTTTATTCTAGTGCTGTTAAAAATTATTTCTGTGTTTCATTATGTCTATAAGTTAGTTCATAATCTCCATGAAAGTTTACTTAGCATCTAGGATTAATGCTAATCTTATGGCTCTTTTCCTCTCTCTTCAACAACTTCTTCAAGAAGTCATTCTACCTTGATAGGATTTTGTCTGTATGCTATGTGTCACATATTAACCAATTTATTTCTTATAACTATGTTAGTAGAGTTAATCTTTTTACTTGTATACACAAGAAACTTGTTGTAAATAAAAAACCAAGTTCTGGGCAAAGACAGATCTGATCAGAATAACAATGCCCTCAATGTTCTCAAATCACCTCATCTCCCTCCATTGGGGTGAGCCCAAGAGGTTTTAGAGCAAATGAACTTTGGCAGATGAATGTAACTCAATATCCCTCTTTTGTCTCTTAGAAATACCTTCATGTAACCATTGAAACTTTTTTCTTATTTTATTTGGGCTACTCCTCAGAAAGGAGAAGCCACCAAACATGTAGTTAATCATTGTATTTGAACATTTGCTGTTATGAGTCTACCTTCTATGTTAACAACAGAGCCCTGCATATTGTAGCCACTCATTTGCTGAATTTTGTGGCAAATGGCAAATTAAACATCTTTTTGGCATTTCTTACAACTCTAAAGGACAGGCCATAGTGGAGCATGCATATTTTACATTGAAATCTACTTTGGCTAAACATAAACAAAAAGGAGGGATTCCATAGGTCTCCTTCGAACACAGGAATGGTTAAGTACTGTTTACTTTGAATCATCTTAATATCACAAATTTATCAACACCAGTAGATGATCATTTTGGAAGTAGAATGAGTCATCTCCAGCCACAGGTAATGTATAGATTATTGCCTAATCCCAAATGGCGTGGGGAAGGGGATATGCTGCTGTGCTTGCTCCTACAGGTCTGGTGTGGATCCTTGCTAGGTGTGTGAAGCCGTGGAAGGATGGCGTGGCACCAAGGATGGAAAAACCCAATCCTGAACTTCTCCCTCAACCTGCAAAGCCCTCAACAGGATCGGGACCGAGCACCTCATTAGAAACATCAAGTGACGGACTTCCGGTTTGGCGCTGCCGCTTCGAGGGCGCTCTTTGCAGTGCGCTTGTTCCCGATTTTCGTTCGCCGCCAGCTCAGCAGTCAAACAGCTGTCTGGAGGCTCGATCGTCTCCTCCCCAGGCAAAGGGGAGTGAGGAGAGCCGGCAGGGTGAGGTAGAGCCCCCCTAGTGCCCCTGGTGAGATCCTGGGGCGCGAAGGGTGAGGGCCCCCTAGGAACCTTGCCATAGCTCCGGAATTGGGAAGTCTCCACTTTTCACGGAGCAAGAAGCTGCACCCAATCCCTGCAATCAACATATTTGATTAAGATACTGTAGAAGGCGGAAAGACCCAGGAGGCAGAGATGGTAAACGGCAAGTAGCAAAGCTTTTTTTTGTGGATTGGAAGTGAAGAAGGAAGTAATTAAGTAATTAAGCCGCCCCGAGTCCCTCGGGAGTTGGGCGGCATATAAGAATAACAAAATAAATAAATAAATAAATAAAATTAATTAACAAAGGGACAAAAGAAATGGCGCTGGAGGCTTCTGGGCGTGGAAACGAAAGTTAAAAGTGGAGGGCTGTTTTTACTACCAGCTCCTTCTTTGAAAACTTTGAACTTTAAATTGCTTTTTGACTTCTTTCTGGGGAAGAAAAGAAAAAGGATTTGATAGAATTTCTCCTGGCAGTTTGGCTACTTGTTCCTGGCTTTTTCTTCTTAACTATAAAGACTGAAATGACTGGCAATGGCTTCAAAAAAAACACCTCTGTTAGAGCACCAGCAAGTGCAGACAGCTCTCCTATCCATGCCTCTAAAATACCAGCCCCCCCAGCCACTAACGCTCCCAATGCTACAAGATGCACTTAGATCAATGCAAGCAGAGTTAGCAGCTGGATTTAATCTTAAAATTAATGAAACTAATGAGATTTCTGCAATTAATGAAAGAATTAATGAGACCAATGAGAAAATACAGGAAGTTTCTGATGATATTGCAATTCGTAATAAAGAGATTAGAGAAGATATAATTGATGCCTTTTCTGGTTTGGCTACCAATTATGAGATTATGGAAGATGAAATACAAGAAATGAAGCAAACTACTACAGTGTTGGGAGCTAGGGTTGGTGAGGCAGAAAATAAAATTGAGAGGGAGGAGGCAGAAATAATGATCATGCAATATAGAAACATGGAGTTTGCAATAAGAGTCAGAGGTGTTAAGGAAAACAAGCAGGAGGATTTGAAGGAAATTATGTTGGAAGCATTTGAGTTAGCACTTGGAGTGAAGAAGGAGGACCTGGCATGGCAGATAGACAAAATTTATCGCGTCAATTCATGGATTGCGAGAAATAGAAATCTACCAAGAGATATTGTCATCTATTTTACTACTAGAACACTACGTAATGATATCCTACAAGCGACATTTGTAAACAAACTCCAAGTTGAGGGACAAGAAGTGATGACAATGAAGGAAATTCCTTCCAAGATGTTGAAAGCCAGAAAGGAATACACCTTCCTGGTGGAAGAACTGAGAAGACAACAAGTTCAATACAGGTGGGAAATACCATGCGGATTGGTGGTTACGTTCATGGGAGTGAGATATCGTCTTAATACAGTTCAGAAAGCCAGAGATTTTTATGAAGATGTTCTAGTGTCCGGATCTTCTAAACCCCCGGAAGGGAAACAACAACAAGAAAGAGAAGAACTGCTGAAAGTGGTACAAGAAGGAGCTGTGTCATTGGCCATTGAAATGGAACAAAATCTAGAACTTAACAGACAGGAAATGATTAAAGAACAAAGACAAACCAGAGCTGCTAAGCGGAGACAAGAATTGAGACAACAAAGACAACAGGTGGTACTGCAAGATATTCCTAAATCCGAAGCGGTGGGAGGAGCGAGACCGAAAGAAAAATCTAAGGTAGATCTTCAAGGTGTGCTCCATATGCTTCAGAAGCCCAGAGATGGGAACTAAATTTCTTACCTTGAATGTTAACGGTTTGAATTCTCCACAGAAAAGGAGGAAAATATTTCACTACTTAAAACAATTTAACAATTTGATATGTTTACAGGAGACTCACATAAAGACTCAAGATCAAAAATATCTGATGAATACAAGATTAGGGACACATTTTGTTGCTACGGCTCCAGAAAAGAAAAATCGCATTGTTATATACGTGAAAAAAGATTTGATTGCAAAGTTAATAGAAGCAGATGATCAAGGAAGATTTTTAGCAATTGAACTTTTAATAAAGGGACAGAAAATACTAGTGATTGGTTTATACGCCCCGAATCAACAACAAGAAAGATTTTATGACCTTTTGCATTCAAAGCTTATACATTGGGATTACAAAACTTGTATTCTTTTAGGGGACTGGAATGGAGTTTTGGATGTCAAGAAAGATAAGAAGGGTCCCAAGCAAAACATCTTTGCAAGAGCAAAATTGCCTAAATCCTTTTTTGAGATGATGGAAGACTGGGATTTGCGTGAAAGAAACACTGCAGAAAGGGATTTTACTTTCTACTCAGATAGACATCAATCTTTTTCCAGGATTGATTTTATTTTAATTACTAATGATCTTTTTTCCAGGGTGAAGAGAACAAAAATATGCACGAGGACATTGTCCGACCATAGTCCTGTCTGGTTGGAAATGGAATTTGGGTATGGATTAAGAAAATCTTGGAGGTTAAATGAAAACTTGTTTAGATATGAAGACAATGTAAAAGAATGTAAAAAATTTATGAATGAATTTTTTGTTATGAACATGCAGAAAGGTACATCAATCCAGATGGTATGGGATGCAAGTAAGGCTTATATGAGAGGTGTTTTAATATATTTGAATAATAAATATAGAAGGAAGAAGGAACTTAAAAGAAAAGGATTGGAGGAAGAAATTAAGAAACAAGAGAGGGCTTTAATTTCTAAACCAACAGATAAGAAAATTAAAGAAACAATTTATTAAAAGCTCAATTTAATATGTTAATGGCAGATCAAGTTGCAACTAATTTACAATATGCTAAACATAATACTTTTTGTAATGCAAATAAACCGGGCAGGTGGTTGGCTTACATGTTAAGGAAAAAACAGAAATCAAGAGTAATAGAAAAAATTAAGTATAAAGGGAAAGAAGTTTTCGATTGTGAAATGATAAAAAAATTTTTTTAGAGTTCTATTCAGGGTTGTACAAGGGGGAGAAGATTAAAGAGGAAGATATTGATGGATACTTACGAAATGGTCATATACATATAGCTTCCACGGAACAGATTGAAATTTTAAATCAACTCATAACCTCAGAGGAAATTTTGGCAGTTATTAAACAGCTAAAATTGGGTAAGGCTCCAGGTACAGATGGTTTAACAGCTGTTTATTATAAGAACTTACAGGATGAAATGGTGGAGCCTCTGAAGGTGTTATTTAATACCATACAACAAGGAGGAGAAGTACTCCCAACTTGGAAAACTGCTTTTATCTCTTTGATCCCGAAAGAGAATCAAGACCATACAGACCCTAAAAGTTATAGGCCAATTTCATTGTTAAATATGGATTATAAAATTTTTGCCAAAATATTAGCTAATAGATTAATGATACTTATGCAACAAGTGATCCACCAAGATCAAACTGGTTTTATAGAAGGTAGACAATTGAAGAGTAATGTAGGACACATAATCAATTTACTAGAATATTTGGGGAGGAATAACCAGGTATCTGCTGCACTGGTATTTTTGGATGCTGAAAAAGCTTTTGATAGATTGAATTGGAAATTTTTATTAAAATTAATAGAAAAGATGCAGCTTGGAGAACATTTTACACAATCTATTAAGGCAATATATCAAAAACAGACAGCTCAAATAATAGTTAATGGTGGACTAACAGATAATTTTAATATAGAGAAAGGAACGAGACAAGGCTGTCCCTTATCACCTCTTTTGTTCATTTTGTCTATGGAGATTCTACTTAGTAAAATAAGGGAATCCGAGATAGTTAAAGGTATTAAAATAAGAGGAGAAGAATATAAACTACGAGCGTTTGCGGATGATTTAGTAGTCACTGTAACTCATCCATATCAATCAATTATAGGCTTGATGGATATTATTGATTCTTACGGACAAGTATCTGGTCTTAAAATAAATGTAGATAAAACTAAAATAATAGCTAAAAACATGACCAGAAATCAAGAGGAAAAAGTAGAAAGGGTTACGGGATATGAAATAGTTAAAAAGGTTAAATATTTGGGGGTTAATATTACGTCAATAAATACGAAACTTTATCAACATAATTATGAAATATTATGGCAAAAAATACAGAAAGATTTAGAAAATTGGAAAAAGCTACAGTTGTCCTTGCTGGGCAGGATAGCTGTAGTAAAAATGAATGTCTTACCTAGATTTTTATTTCTCTTTCAAACAATTCCCATACTTAAAAAGGATGACAATCTGAAGGAGTGGCAAAAGGGTATTAATAAATTTATTTGGGTAGGGAAAAAACCGAGAGTAAATCAGAAAATAATGCAAGATTCACGTGAGAGGGGAGGACTAAAAATGCCTAACTTAAGATTGTATTATGAAGCAGCTACCCTCTCAGCAATTGCGGACTGGATTAACTTGACGGAAGAGAGGGCATCAAATATAGAAGGGTATGGTTTACTTCATGGATGGCATGCTTATTTAGTGTATAATAAAAAAGTAGATAAAACCTTTAAGAGTCATATATTAAGAAATGCTCTATTGCGTGTCTGGAAGAAATATTATTGTAAATTAAATGACAAAATACCTGTATGGACAGTGCCCAGGCATGCGATAGAGAATATAAATATAGAGCAAAAACTAGACAACATTACATATAAAGAGCTTCTTTATACGGAGGGAATGAGGTTACAATTAAAGTCAATGGAGCAATTAAAAGAAGAAGGAGTAATTAAGTCTTGGTTTCAATATGGGCAATTGCAGGCCAGATGGAAGGAGGATTCAAAAGCAGGTATCTCGCAGCAAGATGATAATTTGATAAACCAAATAAAGAATAAAGGACCAATGCATATAAAGAGATTATACAATGTATTAGTGGAATTAGATTCTGAAACAGAGCTAGTTAAGGATTGTATGATTAAATGGGCACAAAATATTGGTGAACCTATAATGATGGAAACATGGGAGAATATATGGGTTAGAAATGTGAAATTCACACAAGCTCAAAACTTAAGAGATAATTTTTATAAAATGTTTTATAGATGGCATTTTGATCCAAAAAAACTAGCCGGTATGTATCCAAATTTACAACCTAAATGTTGGAGATGTGAATGTGAAGATGCAACTTATTTTCATATTTGGTGGTCTTGTAAGAAAATTAAGGCTTTTTGGATAAAAATATGGTGGATTATTCAGAATATTTTGAGGAAAAAAATTAAGTTTACACCACAGTTTTTCTTGCTGGGAATAACTACAGACTGTACTGTAATAGAGACTAAGCTGATCTTGAACTTGATAACGGCTGCCAGATTGTTGGTAGCACAATACTGGAAGAAAGAGGATATACCTACTACTGAGGAATGGACATCTAAAGTTACACACCTGGCAGAGATGGCAAGAATTTCATCATACTTAAAAGATCATTCAAATGAAAGATACAAGTTGGAGTGGAATAGATGGACTGATTATATTCAAAAAAAGTATCAGATTAAGAAGATATATATAGTTTAACAATGATATATGGTTAGAATTTTAGAATGATTTAATAGATTTTAGACAAAGTGGAGTTTTCTTAGGGGGGGGGAAGTGTATTCACATATAACAGAAATTAATGTTTTTTTTAGTATATTTTAGCTTATGGTTATTTGAAGATTATATCCTGTGTTCTTTCTGGGAAGTCGGGGCGGGTGAGGGAGGGGGATGGGGGGAAGGGGGGGGGAATGTAAAAAATGTTTTTTGTACTTTGTACTAATAAAACTTTTTCAATAAAAAGAAAGAAAGAAACATCAAGTGACCTGGGGGAAGATTAAAGCCCTCTCTGCTCAGTCAACAAAATTGTTAGAGGAAAAAAGACATGCCTCGGACACTAGAGAACTTTTTGATAGCTGCATTCACTTGTTTAAATGTTAATTGTATAACTATTTTTATATGTATTCTTTTTATGTGTATCTTTCCTCCTGGCATGGCTACAGTGACTTTGCAAGATGGAATTCCAGAGCAAGGACTCTGGGAACAAAATTCCTATATCTGGGATGTGCAAAATATCTCTCTCTTAGTAAATAGGACAGATTGTTGGATCTGCATGCACGTTCCCCCACACACCAGAGGAGGACTTTTAATACATGCTATTCCTTTTAATGAAACTGGATGGAAACAACATTCTTGGATCTCCGGGATACTGCAAAAAGACAATGTTAATTACACTATTCTAGCCATTGGTAGCAGGCTTCAAGAAGTAGCAGCATATTGTTGGGAATTCATCAATCATACCCGGAAGGCATCTATTGATGTTGGAAAATATCCTTATTGTAACACAACATTCATTCTTAACACCATTATTGAGAGATGTAATAGCTTTCTGAATGTTACTGTAATGGAATATCTTCATAATTTTACCTCCTATGACTGCACATATCAATTGACTGGGTGTCCAGTAGTGGTAAGGGGAGGGTGTCCCTTTATGTAATTTGGTAAGAACAATGGTCAAACAATTAGCAGGAGGTGATAATCATACAGCTAACACATTAGGTAATATTTGGATGTTATGTGGTAGAAGGGCATATCAGCGTATCCCTGCATGGTGGTCTGGTTGTTGCACCTTGGGATACATTGCTCCCTCTGTAGTGATATCTGATCATCAGTCTAAAGGATGGTTAAGGAATCGTAGAACTATAGATGTTCAAAACCCCATTAGCCATTACACTGAAATCATGTTAGCAAGGGGTGCTATTCCTCCTTTAGGAGTAATGATGAATTATAGAGATTTGCATATCTTATCAAATTGGACTACTGCTTTATTTAATGCTACTGTCAAATCCTTAAAATTGATTAATGAAGAAATGTCACAAATTAGAGAGGTAGTTTTACAAAACCATTGTGCTTTAGATGTTATTTTAGCAGCCAAAGGTGGTGTCTGTGCTTTAATCCATTCACATTGTTGTATATATATATCACTGATCATAAGGCAAATATTTCAGCCACAATTGAACACATGGAGAACATGATTGTGAATAATCCAATTGGTTCCACTATTCCACAATCACCATGGGAGTGGTTATGGTCTTGGCTTCCAGATTTTGGGTGGGTGCAACAAATAGTGCTCATTGTTATTTTAGTTATCGTTGCCTTAATTTTCTGTTGCTGCTGCGTGCAGTGCTTGCCTGGTTTGCTAATGATGTTTCGTCCAAAAATTCGGCCCTCCAGATCTGAGGTTATGTATGCATACAAATTGTTAAAAAACAATGAATAAAATAAAAAGGAGGACATGTGGGGAATGTTATTCCTTGATTGCTGGCAAACCACTCTTAAGGGATGTGGATTCCACACAATGACCGCCGCTTAAGGAAGTCTGGACATGATCCTTGGCACGTAGCCAATACAAGGCAAACCTCACGTAAACAGGAACCCATGCATTGATCACGAGCTGGTCATGAGCCTTCTTAAACCAATCAGTAACAAGGTAACCCTTGATGAATGGATTAGTCTCTGCCACGAGGTCCTTTGTTTGTATGACAATAAAAGGGAGCACCCCCGAGCTATTGAGATAGTGCCTTCCCATTGACTTCATTCCTGTGTGAGCGTCCATTTCTTCTCATCATCGCAACAGATGATCTCACCCAGTGGCTTCAACAGAAGGGGCGAGAGAATTGACCCCTGGGGCACTCCATATGTAAGAGGCCTCGAGGACGACCTCTGCCCCCCTGCCAATACAAACTGCGACCGGTTGGAGAGAAAGGAGGAGAACCAACGAAGAACGGTGCCCCCTATCCCTAACTCTTCCAGCCGGTGCAGCATGATACCATGGTCGATGGTATCAAAAGCCGCTGAGAGGTCTAATAGGACCAGGACAGAGGAACAACCCCTGTCCCGAGCCCTCCAGAGATCATCAGCCAATGCGACCAATGCCGTTTCTGTGCTGTGCCCGGCCCTGAAACCCGACTGGAACGGATCTAGGTATGATGATTCCTCCAAGTACTGGGGAAACTGTCGTGCGACCACACTCTCAACAACCTTCGCCACGAAGCGAAGGTTGGAGACAGGGCGATAGTTAGCTAAAATTGCTGGGTCCAGGGAGGGCTTCTTGAGGAGAGGCCTCACCACCGCTTCTTTCAAAGCCATGGGGAAGTAACTGTCCCCCAAAGAAGCGTTAATAATTCCCTGGAGCCAGCCTCGTGTAACCTCCCGGGTAGCCAGCACTAACCAGGAGGGACACGGGTCCAATAAACATGTGGCTGCACTAAGCCTCCCCAGAATCTTGTCCACATCCTCAGGGGTCACCGAATCAAACTCTTCCCAGATAACATTCTCAAGACCATTCCCTGTCACCGCGTCCGTATCCACCCAGTTGGAGTCCAGTTCCTCCTGAATCTGAGCGATTTTGTCATGCAGATATCGTCCAAAGTCCTCAGCCCTGCCTTCCAGGGGATCCTCCCACGCTTCTTGATGGAGTAAGGAACGGGTCACCCTGAACAGGGCCGTTGGACGATTCTCTGATGACGCAATAAGAGCAGAAAAATACTTCGATTTCTCCGCTTTTATCGCCACTAGGTAGGTCTTAATATGTGACCTTACCAGTGTTCGATCAGATTCAGAGAGACTGGCCCTCCAACTGCTCTCTAGGCGTCTTTTCCGGCGCTTCATCTCCCTCAGCTCCTCAGTAAACCAGGGAGCCGAGCGGGATCGGAGCCGAGTCAGAGGCTGCAAAGGCACAACTCGGTCCAAGGCCCCACCAGCCGCCCTATCCCAAGCGGCAACCAGGTCCTCGGCCGAGTTGAGGGCTAGATCATCAGGAAGTGGCCCAAGCTCCGTCTGGAACCTATCCGGGTCCATCAGGCGCCTGGGGCGGACCCATCTAACTGGTTCCGCCTCCCTGCGGCGTGGGGAAGCGGTATGGAGGTCTAGCTGAAGGAGTGAGTGATCTGACCATGACAAGGGTTTAATGACTACATCCCCTATATCAAGACCACTCAACCACTGGCCAGAGACAAAAATCAAGTCTAGAGTGTGTCCTCCCTCATGTGTGGGGCCATGAACTAACTGGGTTAGGTCCATGGCCGTCATGGAAGCCAAGAACTCCCGAGCCAACTCAGATGTTTCGCCAACGGATGGCAGGTTGAAATCTCCCATGACCAAAAGCCTGGGTGTGTCAACCGCCACTGTGGCTATCGTGTCGAGTAGCTCAGGCAGGGCAGCTGCTACGCGGAAGGGAGCCAGGTACATAAGCAGCAAGCCCTTCTGAACCCCATGGCCCCATTTCACAAGGAGGGACTCACAACCAGCTATCTGTGGCACAGTGGTCTCCCTTGGCCCAAGACCCTCATTAATAACAACCGCCACCCCCCGCCCCTCCCCTGAGCCCTCGGCTGATGGAATGCTCTGAAACCTGGTAGGCAAATCTCCACCAGAGGGACACCTCCCTCCGGTGCCAACCAGGTCTCCGTGATACCCGCCAGGTCCATTCCCCCCTCAACAATAAGATAGTGATAATAAGTTGTGTGTTGACACAGGAGGAAGTTCGCCAGGTGATGATTCCAGTCCCCATTTGTCATCCGCTTGAGCGCCTCCTTTGTGGTCCTGACCATTCGTTCGTCCTGACCATTGGTCACAGGGTGCAATGGAGGGGATGTTACGTGCCGAATCATGATGGCATTGAGGAATGACTGAAACTCTTCTGCCATGAATTGTGCCCAGTTGTTGGGGTAGAATTCACATCTGGCAGACTATGTGTGGCAAACAGCTGGTGCAACTCTTGGATGACCCTGGTCATTGTTATCGATGAGACTGGTGCCACTTCCAACCACTTGGAATAACTGTCCACTACTATCAGGAACACCTGCCCCTGGAAGGGCCACGCAAAGTCAATGAGCACGAGACCATGGGGCATGCATGTTCTCCCAGCGGTGCACTGGTGCTTGTGGCATCTCCGGTTGGGTTTCTTGGCAGACCTGGCAACTCCTTACTTGATTCTCAATGTCTTTGTCCATGACAAGGCATGCAAAACTTGCAAAGCCTTTTCCCCCAGTGGGGAGAATTGCTATTAAGCAGTCCAGAGGTGAATGGACCGTGTCTTCCCATGGCATGAAAATAAAACCAATAAGCTTTAGTTCTAAGTAAAAAAACTTTATTATAAAGTATAAAAATAGTTGTTTACATCCTACCAGTAAATAACACGTCTGTCCGGACCAAGATGAAAGTAAAGAAGGGCAGAACAAAGAATAGAAAAACTGCACATGTGCAGTCAGTCACAAGACACTTGTAGATAAGAACTTCTCAGGTTACACACACTCAGGATGGAGACGCATCTGACGAACCAGAAAACGTAGTGACAAACCCCTTCTTCGTCAGTTGAGTCATCAGGTAAAGTCATAAAGTCAGTAAAGTCATTCAGTAAGGCACATCTTCCCACGTAAGTTGAGTGTTGAGCTATTGGGAGTGGTTTGTTGAGCATATCAGCAATCTGATCACATGTAGGCACATACACCAATTTCACAAAACCTTGCTTCACTAATTGTTTAATATTCTTATAATGAATGTCAATGTGTCTGGACCTGGAACCTGTGAAATGAGATTCAGAAATATATACCACCGATTCATTGTCTTCCATCACGGTGATCGGTCGGATCGTGTTGGTCCAGATATCTGTGACTAAAGCATCAAACCAGGTTAAAGAATTACATGCATCAGAAACACAAGCATATTCAGCTTCAGTAGCAGAACAAGAAATAAAATTCTGTTTACGCACTTGCCAGTAAACAGGACATCCATTTAAGAACATAATATAACCTGAAGTACTTTTACGTGATTTCTTATCGCTTGCTCAATCAGAATCAGCATAACAACATAATTCTGCATGGTTAGTATGTGTTGGTTCTAACAATAACTTCATGTGCTGTGTGTGTTTTAAATACTTCAATAACTTCTTCACACATGACCAATGAAACTGTTTTGCCTTGCCTACATGTCGTGACAAGAGATTAACACTAAGTGCAATGTTGGGTCAGTATAACAATGACCCAATAACTGAACGATAAAGTGTCTGATCCTCGAACTCAGGACCTTCTTCATGTGTCAAGTTGTGAAAATCTGTTTGCATAGGTATGCGGCCTGTGCTAGCATCCTTCATGTTGCAATGATGCAAAAGTTGTTCAATCTTGGCTTCTTGTGACAAACTAAATCTCTTCTGTGTTTTGTCAATCTGAACACCTAAATAAGTGTTAATGTGTCCTAAACTTTTCAATGTGAAATATCTATGTAAACCTTGAGTAAATTTCTCACTCATCTGTTATTGTACTCGTGTTGAGCTATTGGGAGTGGTCTCAAATGTGGAGTGGCAAGCATGAATGCTTCTTCTGTCAAAATTCTGCAAACATGATCCACTGTGCGTTGAGCAATTGGTACTTGATTAATCTTTGTGATGGCATCTTTCCAATCATAATTTAAGGAATTGATGATAATGCTAATCATTTGAAAATCATCAACATTGTAGCCTCTCTCACCCAAGTCTTTCCTCATTCCTTTCATTTTAAATGCTCTCCAATATATTCACCAGTCTTTAATTTCGAGGCATGAAACTCAGACAAGAGTAAACATGTTGATTCCATCGAAACAGGCCTGTAACATGTTTCCAACTGAGCCCAAATTTGTTGGGCAGTTGCATCAGGTGGAAATACATTTCCACCTGCAGTTCAGTATCGATTGACATCAATAACGTAGTACATGCTTTCGTATTGAGATCTCTTATGGCCTGCGACCAAGGCTGGGCAGGAGGATTGAAAACAATAGAATGTGTACCTTCTCTGCAAAGTAAAAGTCCAATCTCACTGACCCACGCTCTATAATTCTGTCCTGAACGCTTTAATTTTGAATTAAAGTCAGTGGAACAACAGTAAGTGTCTGCTGAGGAATATATGCCTGAGGAGCTGGCTGCCTTTGTGGATGAGGCTGAGGTTGCTGAACTCGAACCTGTGACTGTTGCACTTGTGGTTGAGGCTGTGGCTGTTGCACCCTATCTGCCACTGATGCAGAAGCTGCAGGAATTGGCCTCTGCCTGTGCTGTATTAAGCGTATGCGTGCTTCATCTAAAACAGGAATTTGGCTAAAAAAATCAACTGCACCACCAGGGGGTGCTTGCGATTGAGCCTGTGAAAACACATGTGACGTGGCAGCCTGCAAGTGCTCCTGTGTTACTGAAAGTGTTTCGAAACCACGGTGCATGGCATTAAGATGGCCTTGTAGACTGCAATTTTGCTTTTCTGCCAGCAGATGGTGCTGCAAAATTAACACCAGGCAGTACATACAAGTTCTCTTCCTCTCATTCACGTGGCATAGGAAGTGACGTGTCTGTAGCCCTTTCCTACCACACCTCCTCTTGAGGGTGTGGCTGTTCCCTCGAGGAAGAAGGAGGGAAAATGGCGTCTGGCATTTGGAACAAAGGACTAGGGCCACGCTCACCTGTTTCCAGCTCAGAATAAAGCATTTTGGCTTTCTGCAGCTGAGATTCCATAAACGTAATCTGAGCATGATAACCTTTAATTGCTGCATCACAAGCAGTTATCTCAGGAGTTAATGGAACATAGGACATCTGCTTTCTTTTTCTTAAAAACTCTTCTCTCTCCCTCCTTCTGAGAATTTCAGCTCTGTCTCTCTCTTGGAGAAAATCATCGATTTCTCTTTCTATATGAGAAACCTGCTCAGACATTTGCGGACCTCTCGGTCTGGCTCCTAGCTGTTCAAACTCTGGGGCTTCTGCATAACATTCATCTGTAATTAATTTCGTGCTTGCAAAAACTGATTCACTGACCTCGGTCATTCGTTCTTCCAACACACGTCCGCCCACAGCACCTCCATCCGATCTGCTCACAGAAGCGGGGGGTGTTCAGGGTGTTTGCAGAAGAGAGAATCTTGTTAAAAGCCACCTTTTCTCCTCCTCAGTGAGAGTTGGAACGTCATCAAAAGAAAGAGCCTTAGCTATCAGCGTTTCTTCTTGCTTTCGTTTCATGGCATATTTTAAGTAGCCTCCTCAGTGCTAATAAATCAGCCTTAACTAAACTAAACATTGGTGTGCTTGGGAAAACATCATTAATCATTAAGCCAGCCACGGCTACCAATAGAACCATCCTCTGCTACCAATTGACAAGGCATGCAAAACTTGCAAAGCCTTTTTCCCCAGTGGGGAGAATTGCTATTAAGCAATCCAGAGGTGAATGGACCGTGTCTTCCCATGGCATGAAAACAAAACCGATAAGCTTTAGATCTAAGTAAAAAAAACTTTATTATTAAGTATAAAAATAGTTGTTTACATCCTACCACTATATAACACGACCGTCCGGACCAAGATGAAAGTAAAGAAGGGCAGAACAAAGAATAGAAAAACTGCACATGCGTAATAAATCAGTCACAAGACACTTGTAGATAAGAACTTCTCAGGTTACACACACTCATCTGACAAACCAGAAAACGTAGTGACAGTCCAGGCCTGGTCACCACAAGTAGCTCCTGGCTAGAGCCTTCATCCAAACAATTCCTGGGTGCCCCTCTTGTAGGGAATCCAGCACCTTGAAGAGAAGACTGGGTGCAATGATGACCCTGTTGCCCCACAGCACACATCCCTTGTGGGCTGACAGTTCATTTTTTTGAGAAGTATAGTGTTGGAAGTTAGTGCCTGGCCGGGCCTTTGGCCATCCCCTTAACACCCAGTTGAGAACGCATTCTTTCCATGGTAGTTTCAGCTGCAACGTCCCCTGCATGTAGGTGTGCTTCGGGCAGGTCACGGATCAGGGGTGGGTTCTAACTTACCTCGCTGCCGGTTCACTTCCTCCCGCACCACGTGGCCATGCCTCATGGGCGTGTGCACACTTTGCGCATGCGCGCATGTGCAGTGGCAAAAATCCAAAAAATCTCCCCCCCAAAATCGTGATGCATGTGCAGTGCCGGAAACTCGGCTTCTGTGCATGTGCAGAAGAAAAAAACCCAGGAAAAAAACTGGGGAAAAAAACCCCCGAATTTTTTTTTAAAAAAGATGGCGGCGCCCACGGACTGGTTTGTTCCATGACCAGTTCCATGACATCATTGTGATATCACCAGCAGGTTGCTACCAGTTCAGGTGAACTGGTCCGAACTGGGAGGAACCTACCTCTGTTCTGGATTGCCAGAATACAACAAGCTGGGGCTGGATTCGGCTCAGTCTGCAGGAAAGGCAGTTGGCTGAGAGCGTCAGCATGACCCATTTCATTGCCTGGCTTGTGGACTAGCCGGTATGAGTATTCAGCCATGAAAATGGACCATCACAGCATTCACAGTGACAGGATCTGCGGTGACTGTTTGTCAGCTGTGAAGAGACCAAGCAGAGGTTTGTGGTCTGTAAAGACTGCCACTGATTCCCCCGCAATCAGGACGTCATCAAAGTATGGGCAGAAGCCGGGAATGTTCTTCAGTGTTTGTTCCATAATACTTTGGAACAACCCTGGTGCGACACTTACCCCAAACTGCAAGCGGCGCACTCGGAATGCACCTCTATGTGTAACTATTGTTTGTGCTTCTGCGGTAGCATCGTCTACCGGTAGCTGCTGGTAGGCCTGGGTGAGATCTAGCTTAGCAAAGATTTGGCCTCCCTGGAGCGAGGCGAGGATGTGGCTTACCACTGCTACAGGATAAGCATAGAATAGAATAGAATAGTTTATTGGCCAAGTGTGATTGGACACAGAAGGAATTTGTCTTTGGTGCATATGCTCTCAGTGTACATAAAAGAAAAGATACATTTGTCAAGATACAACACTTAATGATTGTCATAGGGTATAAATAAATAAATAAAAGCATGCTGCTGTAGTGCCTTGTTTATGGTGCATTTGTAGTCTGCGCAGATGCGAACATCCCCATTAGGCTTAACTGGGGTCACTATGGGAGTCTCCCACTGGCTACAGTCCACAGGTTGGAGCACCCCCTTCTGTACCAGCTTGTCCAGTTCTGCATCAATTTTAGGCTTCAATGCAAAGGGAACCCTGCACGGTTTTAATCCAGACTTACTGCTGGATCGAGGTTGAGTGAAATGGGTGCCCCTTTGTATTGTCCCAGTTCAGTGCTGAATACGTCAGCGTATTGGTTGGCATATCACTTCTAGATTGGCTATTTGGGTCCGATAGATGCCCGTTACCCTGATGCCCAGGGTCTCAAACCAGTCCAGTCCTATGAGGCTGGTGCGCAGCCCCTCTATGACTACTACACTGAGGGAACCCTCAAACTGTCTGAATTGTACTCTAATGGTAGCTTCACCCCTTATGGGAACACGGCGATTCTGGAAGTCTGTTAGCACTAAACTGGATTAATTGAGCGGGATCCGCCGTCGGCTATATTTGCAAATGTGGTCAAAAGTCGTGGAGGAGATAATGGACAGGGCCGATCCAGTATCTAGCTTCATGGAGCATTGAAGTTTTAGTTGGAGTCTTATCTTCTTTGACGAGGTATTGGGCCCCTGTGCATTGGATGCTATGCCTTCCCAAGCAGTATTCAACTCTGTTCTGTCCTGTGGCCTTTTCCCTTTGTACTGCTGTTTTGTTTCCAACTGATGACCTCTGCAAACTCTGGCAATGTGCCCTTGCTTTCCACAGGCATGGCATACTGCTGTGCACTGTGTTACACTCTGCTCTTTCATGCTGTCCCCCGCAGCTTGCACAACTCTGTGGGGGAGTTGTTTGCTCTGTGGAGCATGGCCTTCTGGGTGGCTCTCTCCACAAGCGATTGATTTCTTCAATCTCACTGACCTTCCCCGAGCCTTCTGTGGTAACTTGGTGGATCGCTGGGTGGGGGGCAGGTGTGTGTTTTTGGTGGCCAGAGAGTCTTCATGGCCCCTCTGGCAGCCTCATCCGCCATGACTTCCTTCAATGCGTCTTGGAAAGTCAGTTTCTTCATGGCAAATAGGCACTGCTGCAATTCACTATTATGCAGGCCGCAAACAAACCTGTCTCTGAAATGGTCTTCCAGATCAGGGAACTCGCCTTGGCGCGAACTTGGCAAAGGGCTGTCACAAACTCTGCTGCAGATTCCCCGGATCTCTGTTCAAGTTGCTCAAATGCATGGCACAGGGTGATGACCGAGAGTTTAGGCTCAAAACGTTTGCTTAATTTTTTCTTAAGGTGTGCGTAGGCCACTTTCTCTACGCTTGCTGGTGCTATCAAGTTTACAGTGATATCAAACATGGCTTGTCTGCAGACACATAGTAGGGTTGCCACCTTCAGGTCATCTTCCGTGACCTGGTTAGCCCGGAGATAGTTGTCTACTCGGGAGATGTATGAGCTCCACTGTTCCAGGTGAGTAATATCAAACTCGTTGAGTCTTCCCAGTTGAGCCATTTTGAGAAGGCCCCTGTGGTGCTGGTTAATGCCTGTACTGCTGTGGTTGGAGCTGGGCTGCACTTAGGAGTCCTCGGGACAGATCCCTCAGGTACGTCTGTGCCTCCAGTGTGTCTTACTGGCAGGCAGGGAAGGGAGCGTGGTCCCACCAGGGCTCTTTACCCAGTCTGACACCCAGTGATTTCAGTCTCTTGGTTAGCAGCAGCTCTCTCTTCTGCAGTATCCCACCTTCGTCGCCACTATTGTGTAGGCTATAGTAGGCAAGAACAGACCAGTATATATACAACAGCATTTATTGACTCAAACTGGAACTGTTGAACAACAGGCAAATCCCTGTAATTTATACTCTGGGCCCACAGGGCCTTAACCAATCATAAGACTTGAAAGAACCCGCCCAAATATGAATGTTCTAAGTTTCCCTCCAAAACAGTTGAAGTTAATAGTTAGGGTCATCTAAAAGTTAGTTTCACTTTAGTAGGGCTTAACACAACTATATATATTCAATACATAACACATATTATGCTCTCCCAGGCCAGGAAAAGTAGAAAAACCACTTCTTTTGAAGATCCAATGCTTCCCTGAAGTGTTCACCCAAGGTATATGTAGACAGAACTGACATCCAGCCAGAATACTTTATTTTTGAGATGAAGCTGCAATTTGAAAGATAGACAAGTAGTCATGTTCTCCTAACCAAGGAGAAGCAGGAAAACCACTTATTTTCAAGATCCGATGCTTCTTTGAGGAGTTAGCCCAAGGCATATCTTGTGAGAACTCCCATTCAGCCAGAAAAGTTCAATATTGAGACCAAGCTCCAATTTGAAAAACAATCACATAAACATGTACTCTCAGGCCAGGAGAAGCAGAAACACCACACACACATGTTCATGTTTTCCCAGGCCAGGAGAATCAGAAAAAACACTTCTTTTCTGTCAGTGTATGAGAGAGTTCATGAATTGGAATACACATGGTAACAGGTCAGCCAATGGGGACTGTTTGGTGAGACAGACAGCTCGGAGTCTGGTCGTGGCTTAGCTTGACTGATTTGTATATAAGAGTTGCATTGTCCTTGCAATATATAGTGTGATTATATAGACTCTGTGTTTCTGGATTCTGAGTTCTGATTCTGGCTTCTGCTGCATGGGTATTGTATACATGCATCATGCTTTATATTACTGTATATAAAGAAGTTTCTTTTATACATGAATGCTACTGAATTATTTACTTGTGTGCTGGTTGGATTGGATTGAACCTGGCTCTTAACAGGTTACGGGCCCAGAGCACACCATGCACACAGTAAGACTGAACTGTAATTAAGCTGAAGGACAGCATGTGTTATAAGGAAAAGGGAGCAAGACTGAGAAGGCTTGCATGATGGTTGTTGAGTTCAAGGAGTGCGTTTCAAACTGACATAGGCAGAGCCCAGATGAGTGCAGGGCTTGAGAAGCAGGCATGGAAGAAGGGGAGGGTGATGGGTCTGTTACCCTCCCCTTCAGACGGGGGATGCAGGTGAGGGCAGTGCGTGCGAATAACCTGTAGGAAGAGCCACCCGACAGGGACGTTTGCTTCTCAAGCCCCGCACTCATCTGGGCTCTGCCTAAGACAGTTTGAAATGCGCTCTTGTTTGCGAGCCCACAAGCGCAGGGCTTGAGAAGCAGACGTCTCTGTTGCCACCCCTTCAGCTCTACCTCCTGCCGCCGCCTCCCTCACTTGCTGGACTGGCTTGGCTACTCTGGGCTGCCTTTGGCAGAGTTTTGAAACGTGCTCCTGCCTGCGATGAAGGGATCGATGCTTGCCTCCTGTTCTTCGCAAGCAGGAGCGCGTTTCAAACTGATGTAGGCAGAGCCCAGATGAGCCGAGCTAGTCCCGCGGGGTGTGTGCGCACCTGCCTCTTGCTTGCCCTCGCTCTCCCAGCTAAAAGAGTGCCCAGCAGAGAAAGAGTGCCTCCCAGCTTGTCTCCCTTTCCCCGGTAAGTATTTGGGGGGGGGAGGTTATTTTTGGGGCGGGGCTTATTTCAACGCATGTCCTGAAAAGCCCTGTGAGGCTTATTTTCAGGACATGTCTTATTTTCGGGGAAACACGGTAGGGGAAGGGACTTTGACTTTCTTTTGGGTGAAGAAAACCCGGGAACTTTCAGATTCGGGTTTTCCCAGATGTGCCAATATAACATCTCTAATAAAATGGATCTTTCAGGAACTGCTTGCCTCGGAGTCTTATTTGGTTGGGGGTGTTACTTGGAATCCTGACAGGTGTCCAATTCATCTCACAATTCTGGCAAGAGTTTCTCAAGCTTTTGGGGAACCATTTGGGGCTGTCCTCACATCATCCTCAGACAAATGGAGCCTGTGAATGTACAAATGGCGTATGGGAGCAGTACCTTAGATCAGTTACCGACAAGATAAGTGTCTGACCTTTTACCATTCACAGAAATTGCATACAACAATGCAGTATCAGATTCAGGCCATTCTGAGTGGTAACCAACCAAGACTTTGTGGTTATACCAGAACTGACGCAGAACTGGCAGAATGGATTAAATCCCTTCAACCTGGTATGTTGCGCGCAAGGCACTTGAACAGTGATGACTAAGCTTTTCGGCACTGAGTGCCGAAACTGGAGCCCGCGCGCCGGCCAGCTGGTCGGCGTGTATGGGCGCTGGCCAACTGCTCTCTTCCATGCCAGTGAGCATGCACTTATGCACACATGCGCGTGACAGAACCTGGAAGAGCAGCTGGCGACAGTGTGCGTGTCCACCGTGCACATGTGCCATAGGTTCGCCATCATGGCACTAGAAGATGAATGAGAAACCTACAAAAAATATGCAGATTAAAAAACACTCTCAGCAAAAGGATTTACAAATTGGAGAGAAAGTCTACCTCTCCACCAAATTCTTGCAATCCAGAAAGTAGTCCCCAAATTTGGGCCCGAAGTATATTGGCCCATTCCCCATTGTCCGAGTTATTAATCCAGTCACACTTCAATGAACACTGCCAAAAACTCACCAACACTGCCATGAACCCTGAGGAGGGGGGAAGGGAGCCAACAGAGGGTGCGGGAAGACCAGAAACCAAAACTATTCTGAGTGCCTGCCAGAGCCATCAGCTGGCCAACACCAAGGCCACAAGCATGGGAATGGAATGTGAACCAATGCCGAGTCTGCCAAGTAGCAAAACTGTTACCAAAACAATTTGTTTGAAACCAGTTGGATATCAGGGAGATAATGGGGGGGGGGGGAAGGGCCTGGGAAAGGGGAAAGTATGTAGGCGGTTTTTGCGTGCAAACCTCAGAACTGGCTTTTTCCTATCTTATAACCACTTGGTTTAGTAAAAGTATACCTTTCACTACAAACGCAGTCAAAGGCTCTTTCTTTCTAAATTACCCAGTTGGGACAAGTTCGACAAATAGAAATACTTTTTTTAAAAGTTTAAACTGCATTTCAGTCTGCACATTTTAAAGAAAAGCACTGCAAAATATTGTATTACTGGGTTTAATTTTAAGTTTTTAAATAATGCAAGTTTCATTTTAGAATGCTTCCTTTTAAGTAAAACATACAAAGTAGTCTTTTTTTAAGAAGTATTCAAAATAAACACTTTAAAAACTCTTGTCCAAATAACTGGGAACAACCATTTAATTTTTTTTACATCAGTTTAAATAATCAAGTAAACATTCCAATTATAACACAAATGGTTAGAGATATAATTGACAGATCCAATTTCATCTATTTTGGAAAGACTGCAACAATGTTAAAAGTATTTGGGGAAGGAGAAATTATTAATCATAACTAATTAATGGATTAACCAAGATTACCCTTAAGGATACCTATTATCTATTAAACTGATTAGTCATGGATGGAACCTAATGTTTTATTCCAGGACTTGAATGTAGTACACATTTTAGGCATTAAAGAAAACCTACATTTTAAAAAGCAAATATGTAAATTGCCATCAAAATGAAATCTAAAACATAACATGTCATTGGATGTGAAATTTAACAGATTGGGACAATGATATACATAGACATAATACAATGGAAAATGTGCAAGGGCAGAAATACTTTAGAAAAATAATGCATGAAGAAATAATGACACATTGGGCAAAATGTGTTAATTTGGGATATAAGATTGGATTAGAAAACCTTTCTTTCCTATTACTCTGTCCACTTTATGTATTTGTAAAAGATAAATTTAACATCATAATTTGGATGTTACAAAAATATATTAGAAAATATGTCTAAAATCTGCTATTTTTCATGATTAATATAGGCATAAAATATATGAAACTGTAACTATAAATCTGGGTAACATAGATATTATATGTACCCTTCTGTACGAGCAATTGAATTAATTTCTTGCTACATGTTGAAAGGTCTCCTATGTCTGCAAAACTAGACGGCAATCTCCTTTTAGAGAGGCAACTAATGCCTCTCAGTATTAAATGGTTTTCCTGCTACAGAGGCTTGTCAAGTTCTGCAATACAAGGTGGACCTGCTCCATTTGTCCCACTAGATCCTACAAAAATCACTTTTAAAATACACTTTTACTTGTGAGATGATGAATACTTGTAAATGTCCATATAAAAGGTAGGATAAAGATGTTAGCTGCATTAATGTCATTAATTTTGTAGTTTGTAAATTCAGTTGCTTTTATTAGATTGGATACTACTAGCCTCCAGGTCAGAAATCTTATCAAATGGCACAAGAAATCAGATATTACTCAGACTATTGTTATTTGGACGTTAGTTAACAGAAACGTAAACTTATATTTTTCTATTCATTCCAATCCCAATAGTTCTTAAGTGTTCAGAATTAATAGAATAAAAAATGCATAAAAAGCCAACACCACAAATTGGTAGAGACCTTCCACCAGCAGAATTTCCCTTTATTTTAGTTTATTAATTGGATACATAATGGAGGCACTTATTTCAAACTACTTGGAGTTTTTTTCTTTTAAAGATAGAAAGAAGATATAATAACCCCTTCACACATGGTAACAAAGAATCAAGAGACAACTAATTAGAGAAGTCCATGCTACATGGCAAACACCTGTTTTTGGAGAAATATATTGCAAAAGAGGTTCAAAGCCCTTGGTAATGACTTTGGCAATAGAGGGACATTTACAGGAAGGCAGTGCTGGTTATTCGGGCAAATGACATAGAATTTAAGCAATAATAAAGGCACAAAGTTAGCACTCTGGAAAAGTCATATGCTTTAGGACATGAAGCAAGTAATTTCTGTTTCAGATCACATAAAAAGAGAGAGGTCACTGGAAGGAAGCATTAAGGCAGATGGTATCTGTTCCATATATCTTATCTTAGGAAGGGCAAAGGTATGTCAGTGAAAGCGGGCTGTGAGGTAACTTGGGTCTTCTTTTAAAAAAACTAGAATCAAAGAAGTACCAATACAGTCTGTTTTATGAAGAAATATATACAACCACAGCCCAGAGAGGGCAGATTGCTTTACAAGTCTGTTGACAAGGCTTCAGTCTTGCCTCACAAACTCTTCGGATAATAATGGTTCTAAAGATGGAGTAGCCAACATTAAAAAAAAATACTTTTCAGAGACCATAGACTCTGAAACTCTATGAGTTTCTGTGGGGCAGAGGAAACTCTAATCTATCTTGGGACAGTGTTTGCCACAAAGAATCTGCCTCAACCTAGAAGCAAATATAGTTCAGCTGAACTAAAGGACAAAGAAATCTGCATAAGGAAGTAGGAAAGTTTTTCTATATATAGTAGATTACTATATATAGTCATCTCTGCAAAAGATCACAGTTTTTAAAGTACTGTTGCTTCTTACAACTTCTCTATTGAAGGTTGAGTAATTATCCTGGCCAATTTTATATTAAAATGATTAAATCATCTCCTGCAACTGGCCATTGTTCTTTTCTAGTATTACATCAAGCTCATCCCAAATTGTAACTGGCAAACTAAGTTTGTCTCTTCCATTGAAGCATAATCACTGGTTGTGCAAAGGGTAGCATGGCATAAGTCAGCACTATACCTGAGACTCAAAAACAACTTGGTGCATTCCTCTTTCCAATGATTCTGTTTGATAAAATCTTGCTCCAGTTTCATAAATTGGATTTATTAGCCATTTTTATTTGCAGTTCCATTATTTTTCAGAGCTATATAGAAATATTGATCAATATTGTACTAAAATGCCATGGTGGTCTAAGAGGAAGATTTCATATATATTATAACTAAGGAATTAAAGGGTGGCAGGGAAAATAGATCCAAACAACATTAATGGCAGGAAATTCTAACAAGTGTTAGTGGAAATACAATCTCTCTGGTTTTACACATTTGCAGGCATTCTCATCACAATCACTCAAGTACCTGGGGGGTTGTTTCTCTATTTCCAACAAAGTGCAAAACAATTCCACAAAACAGAAGCCTCCATGTTCCCATGTGGAATGGGCCTGGTATGGCCATCATGAAAAACCGGGAAGAAATCAATCCTCCTCTTCCCAGAAGGGAAGACTCTGGTCATTAAATTCTTTCCTAGCCAAGACCCAGGGACACAGAGAGAAATAGAACAGGAATGCTTGGCTTCTCAGAGCTATTTACAGGTAATCAACCCACAGCATTTATTTCTTGATGTCTGTTGCTATGGTTGTGTTATTGTGGGAAGGAAAGGGAGGAGGAGAAATGGGAAAAATGTTCCTTGGCTTATAACTGACCAGTTACAAAGAGCTCCTTTACACTAAAGATTAAGCATGAGTTCTTTCCATAAGATTAACAAGCAATATTGCCTTCCCCTCTGGGTAGTGATCATGGTTAATCTAATAAGGAGGGCTCAGTTGGTCTGATAATGGTAGGCCGGTTCGGTGCTGCAGGAGGTCTTCTGCTGCAGAGAAAATGAACAGAGAAATAGAAGGTGGAAATTAGACAGACATTGCCAAGGTATAAGAGCCTCAACATTCCTGACCATTTTCCTGCTTCTTCTGAACTCCTATGCTATGTGCAAATGTTATAGAACTATTGCTTATCTTCTAGACAGCCTAAGATTATTTCTTCTTTTCCTCTCCATTTCAACTTTTGCGGAAAAAGTTTGACAACAATTACTTCTTTGGATGTGAAAGAAGGTTCTTCAAGTTTACACTTACTTCTTCCCATAGATCTTTCAACTACTAAAAAAGCTGCACTATACCAAGATTCTGCATAAGCAATTTTTTAATTTTTTAAAGAGTATCTAAATGCAGTATCTTCTATATCTATTCAAAACGAATAAGTTTATACAGGAACAAAGACTGTGATTATTTCATAAGCACAGACTTATGCCATAGCCCAGTTAAATGAAAAAATTAGCTAAGGGAAATCTGAACTGGCTCTTACCTGGGTACACCTGGAGGTATACCAGGTGGAATACGTGCCGGCCGTGAGGGAATTTGAGGCGGGGCTGAGAAAGGTTCATTATTAGTAATAAATGCACTTTGTGGTATAGGGCGTGAAGGAATGGGTGGTGCCACAAAAGAGGATGAGCCTGCTGCTGGCACTGGAATCAAGGGAGGACCAGGCATGGGACCCCTCACAGCTGGAGGTCTTCCTGGAGGCAACACAGTAGAAGGAGGCCTGCGCTGAGATGTTGGGCTGTAAGAGAAAAGAACACATTAAAATATTAAAGTTAGTATAATTTAAGATAACAGAACTCCAAATAATATCTATCATTTTCAGACAAAGCAGACAACAAAAATGTGTGAAGTTTATTTCAAAAGCAATACAATAATATTATTTTAGGTAAAAAATATCCACTGTACAAAAAAATCTTTTTTTGATGAAGAAAATTATGACAGAATTAGAAGCTGACTAACAAACACACATGGAAGAATGTGTATTTAGTTCAGTGTTATCATTCTAGAAGTGATAAACCAACTACAGAGTTCCAAATGAAGAATCTGGACCAATCCCATTCAGCTGTGACAGTCATTTGTGGCTTTTGGCTTCGTGATGTTCCGTATTTTCATCCTTTCCCTTAACAAATAGCATAATAGAACCAACTAACTACTATATCAACTCACCTATGCCCACCGCTTCCTCCCTGCAGCCACGTATCATCCACAGGAGGAGGAACTGGGGTGGAAACTGTACTGGTAGTGATGTCTCCAATTATATTCAAAGCTTCCTTCAGGGCGTGGTACATTCGCAACATGTCATCCCTGCGCTGTGCCTGGTCTGCTGACTCCTCCATCAAGCTGTTTTGGTCTGCAGAGGAGTATAAGTAGGCCAGCAACTCCGAGTGGATGAAATCCTTGGTCTGTGAGGGATAGGTAATATTGGGTGCATAGAAAATGTAATGCTTTCCAACAATTGGCTGCGTTGGATAGATCAAGAGTGGAGTAACTTCAAGAGGCTGGTTTAGATCATAACCCTGGCTATCTATTCATTGGAAACAGTGAGGGGAAAGGACACTTCCCCCAGATGAGATGCTGCACTCAATGATTCTGAAGAAGACTGTTCTGGCCTCAACTATCTACTGCATTATGGAAAGGTTCCTATAGATCATATGGTTGTTTGAGTTCATATAATACACTGATAAACAATGTTTAAAAAACACAAATACCACAATGGCTGAATTCATATAATACATTAAATAAAAAACAAATTAAAGCTTAAAACAGGAACATACGACCTTTAAATGGCAAAGGGTTGCATAAAACCCACCCTATATTTTGGCCTCGTAGCAGGGTACCTGATTATGTGGAACAATTTTTCTTGGAAAATCACATTAAGTGTAGCTGCCAATATTTTTTTAAACAATGGGAGATAATTATATATGTGGCAGACTGAAAGTATTAGAGGCCAAAGAAGTATCACAGCTGTGTGATACCTCTATGTGTTTCAATATGTACACGTAAGAATCTAAACCCATTATAAGTTGTATAATCAAACTTCCTAAGGAACCTCTTTATGGTTCTTCACTGGGTTCCTCCAAGTGAAGCTGGAATAGTTCGAATTAAAACTCGTGCCCAAATAGCAGATGATAGCAACTGGTTCAATTAATTTTCATTGCAGGTTGTCTGTTTTACTCTTCAAGATAAATTCCAAATTTCCTGCCAAAAATTACTTGGTACCAACCTAAGTCAATGTGGATTCTCTTTTCATGTATTGATTCCAATTTGATTTGATCAAGCCTTCAAGCAATGTGCCCATAAAACAATCTTAGCCAGGTGCCACAATAAATTCAGAAAATCCATACAAAAATGTTGCTCCTGAACATTACCTGTACATTACTGTCTCCATTAACACCATGTTATCATTTAATGCAAAGCATTTCACCATTTCTTTATCTTTTGTCAAACATTTACTCTCTTCAAGTATAAATTCTAAGGCAAATCATTACAATACCCTTTCTTCTTAAATTTCTTGCCAGAATACAGGTAATCCCCGAGTTATGACAGATCACTTAGTGACTGTTGGAAGTTATGACCTAACCACCCCCAAGTACTTATGACACAGTCCTGAAATTATGAATGTTTGCAGCACCATGGCAGTCGTTCACACTTACGAACCACCACAGAGGTTCTGCAACATTCGCCCTCCCTATTCCCCACGCCCCCCGGAACTCTACAGACACTAGGCCTGTGGATACTCACCTTGCGAAGATCCAGGGAGCCTTTGATTTATTTGCCTGTTCAGTGCTTCAGGCCTTTGGTGCGTTTGCAAAGAATGAAGGCCTAAGTACTGCACAGTAGTCTGCACAGTAGTCTTGTGCTACTGATCTCATCTGATCTCATGGTACTTTAGGCCTCTGTTCTTTGCAAATGGAGGCCTGGAGGAGACCTGCAGGAAAAGGCTTTTCAAATGGAGGGAAGGCCTGAAGCATCAAAGCCTTCCCTCCATTTGCAAAGCCTTTTGCTGAATTTGCAAAAACCGTTTGCTGCCGAGAACAGAGGCCAGGAAGGGCGCACCCATCTCTCCAGGCCTCCATCCTCATTGGCAAAGGCCTCCTCAGGCCCTTTGCTAGTGATGACAGAGGTTGGATGGCTGTGCGCGACCTTCCAGGCTTCTGTCCTCACCGGCAAAGCCTCCTCAGACTAGTGCTAGTGGAGCTAAGAAGATATCGTAATGGTTTGCACTAGCTGGAAGAATTGGATTTCTTCTTCTTGATTATGCCACGTGGCCCAGCAAGGGAGTGGCCTTCTTTATGCTGACTTCCTGAGCTCGTCAAAAAGTAAGTAAGCGAATGGTGACTGGGTGGGGTATAGAGGAGGCCCATAGGGCTTTGGGGAAACCAAGCGGCAGAAGGCAGAGCATGAGAGTGCCTGTCCCTGCACTAGGCCTCCCTTGATTTCTCCCATTCCTGAGTCACCTCTTACTCTAACAACCCATGCATTCATTTAACGAATGCATTGGGGAAAGCAGGGACAGGAAGGTCGTTAGTTTGGTGCTTCATTTAACGTAATTCCCGACTTCTGACATGAATGGGCAGGCTCCATTAATATCATAAGTCGGGAACTACCTGTATCAGGATCTCAGAAGAGAACAGAAATTATTATTTAAAAACTAAATGGCCAGTGCCAAGCAGCCTCCTGCTTGCTCCTGACTGGCTAGTTCAAATGAGCAGTTTCAGGGATTGGGACGTGGCAGCCAATCAACACAGAGCCCAATGAGGAAACAAGCTCCACGTTGATTGGCTGCCATGCCCCAATCCTTGAAGCTGCTCATTCGAACTAGCCAGTCAGCAGCAAGCAGGAGGCTGCTCAGCGCCAGCCAGACTGGGTCCTAACTAAGCCTGCAGGGTCTCATGGTAGAGAAGCCGGTCTTTTATTCAGATGGGGCGAAGCTGTTTTCCTTACATCTCACATTTTTACAGCTTTACTGGCTTCTGAATAAGAGACTTCAGCTTCTCTGCCACGTGGGTCAGCCTCTTCTGGAGCTCTTCGAAAAGTAAGTACAGCAAAGCCATGGGAAATGTGGTGGGGAGGAATAAGTGGAATCTGGGATGCTAGCAAAGTAGGGCCCAGGGCCTGTGGAGACCTGGCAGGACAGTATGGGCGGAGGGAGGGGGAAATAGGCAGGGGGAAAGTTGCAATGTCTCTGCGGTTGGACATAAGGGCGAACGACCACTGTGGTGCTGCAACATGCATAACTTTGGGACCGGGTCATAAATACTTTTGGGGTGTGTGTTGTAATTTGAAGGTGGCTAATTGAACTGTCGTAACTCAAGGACTACCTGTAGTTTCATCCCTCTGCCACCCTGGCAAAATAAATGATCAAGCCATAGTTACATTATTTATCATTAGGTGCATTATTGTCTTTGGCATAAGGTCTCGGATAGATTTGTTGATGATCCCAACATATGAATCAACAAGATTGCGGATAGTTTCTACTTGGCGTTCCAGTTGAGGATCCATGGAAAAGGTATTTTCCTGAGCTCCATCTTCATTTTCTACCTGTGTATAGGAAAAATGGACACTGTTACAATATAAAATGTCTAACATCAGATCATCTTTTTCAATGTCTCCAGCAATCAGAACCACAGTTCTTTCATAAGAACTCACGTCTGCTGCACAACTTTCAAAAAGGCAAATTAAGATGGCAGATTACAATGCTAATGCACAAAACTGATAATGTACAAATATTATTCTTTATCTTCTTCTTGCATTAAAGATCATACAGTGAACTTCTTTTGCATCTTATTATTCCTCTTAAAATTATTCTTATTATAAATTCATTTTCTACAGGATAACCCTTTTTTGCAAATGATGTATCATTCACCTTCACCCAGATGTGGAACATTTAATAAAATAAAAAAATGTCTATAAATTATGAGAAGGCAGCAGTTTCTGCCTTAGGTTTAGAAAAACTACACCATTCTTATACATACAAATGATGTTAAATACATCAAAACCCAAACTGATTATCTCCTTGATTCTTGCACTATGAAAGAATATGCAGAATAAAAGTTATCTCAGCTGAGTATGCTTCACATTTCATTTATTTTTTGTAACAATAAAGACTGGATATCTAATGAGCCGAGGTGGCGCAGCAGTTAGAGTGCAGTAGTGCAGGCTACTTTAGCTGACTGTGATCAGCAGTTCAACTGTTCAAATCTCACCGGCTCAGGGTTGACTCAGCCTTCCATCCTTCCGAGATAGGTAAAATGAGGACCCAGATTCTTTTTTCCAGATTTTTTATTATTATTTCCACATAGACAATACACATATTTGTAGATTCATTTTCATTTCATTCCATTCCATTCTTATTTTCTTTGTACATTTCTCATAATTTCCTTAATGCTTTATTCAGGGTTGTTTTCCCCCCTCTTCAATCTTTTACAGCCCCACCCTTCCACCTTCCTTCTTCACCTCCTTTACACTTCCTTATTCTCTCTTCTCTTTTCTCCTCTACAACCCCTTCTACCCTCTCTCCTACTTCTCTACCCCTCTCTTACCTTCTCCTCTTCCCTATCCCTCTACCTAACCACTCCTTCTATGCTGTATTTTCTCATCAATAATCTAATTTTCAACAACACTGAATTTTTATTTTTATTTTACTTAGTCTCATATTTCCCCATTTTATTCCTTTTCTAAATTCTCCATTTAATTTTCCCCTTTTTATGTGTTTGTCAATCAATATACTACCAATTTTGGTTTTCCCCCTTTCCCCCCTCCCTTCCCTCCCCCTCCCCTCTTTCCCTCCCAACCCCCTACTTTCTTTGTAAGTGTTACATCTAGGTTAAATCATTTTTCATTTGATCTTTTTCATTTATATTAAATTTCAAACCATTTATAAAACTTCTCCCATGTCTTGTAATACAAAGAGTCTTCTTTATTATTTAATCTTAGTGTTAGTCTATTCATTTCAGCACAGTCCAAAATCTTCTTTATTATTATTATGTTCTTCCTCTGGGATCTTTCCTGCTTTCCAGTTTTGTGCAAATACAATCTTTGCTGCTGTTATTATATGTATCATCAAATATATTTCTTCTATCTTATAATTTTCTGGCACAATTCCCAATAGGAAGATTTCTGGTTTGAATTCTGGCTTTTTCATCATTTTTCCTAACCAAATCTGTATCTTAATCCAAATTTTTTTCACTTCAGTGCATGTCCACCACATGTGGTAGTAAGAACCTGATGACTATTGACATTTCCAACATTTCAATGGTTTGTCTTTGTATATTTTTGATAGTCTTTCTGGTGACATGTGCCATCTATAAAACATCTTGTAAATATTCTCTTTATATGCTGTTGATTTGATTAGTTTGTAATTTCTTTCCCATATTTGTTGCCATTTATTTAATTCTATTGTATGCCAAAATTTCTCATCCAAATCATTGTTTTCTTTACAATTTCTTCTTCTAACTCCGTTTCTAACAAAAAGTCATATAATCTCTTAATCATTTTTTCATCTTTGCCTGTTAAAATCTCATCTAATTTATAGGATTCCATCATAAATCCTTCTTGTTTATCTTTTTCATATCTTGATTGTATTTGCAAATGTGTAAACCAATTTATCTTTATTTCTTGTTTTTCCAGTTCTTGTTTTGTTTTTAGATCTCCTTTTTCTGTTAATATGTCTTTATATCTTACAACCTTTTTAAAAATTGTTATTTTTGGATGTGCAAGTGCTTCCATTGTTGAAAGCCACATTGGGATTTTCATGTAATGCTTCAGTTTCACTTTTTCCCAAGTTGCTAACAGACCTTTCCTTAGTTAATGATTTTGAAAATATGCATGTTCTTTACTTTTTCTGTACCACAGAAAAGAATGCCAACCAATTTGTAGATCATGGCCTTCTAAAGTTAGTAACCTTGTATTTCTCAATAAAATCCATTCTTTTAACCATGTCAGCACTGCTGCTTGATAATACAATTCCCAATTAGGGACACCAACTCCACCTCTTAATCTTGCATCTTGTAATAGTTTCATTTTAATTCTAGCTTTTTTGCTTTGCCAAATAAATTTTCGTATTATCTTATTTAATTCTTCAAAAAAGGTTTTCTCTAATTTAATAGGAATTGTTTGAAATAAATATAATATTTTTGGTAAAATATTCATTTTTATTATTGCGATCCTACCCATTAGTGATACTTGTATTTTCTTCCACTTTTCCAGATCCAATTCAATTTGCTTTTTCAATTTAATATAATTGTCTTCTTTTATCGTTATACATCTTGCAGTTAAGTATATACCCAGATACTTTATCTTTTTCGTTATTTGAATATCTACTCTCTCTTCTAATTTTCTTTTTTGTTTGTCTGTCATATTTTTCACTATCATTTTAGTTTTATCCTTATTCACTTTTAATCCCGCCACTTCTCCATATTGTTCTATTTGTCTCAAGACTTTTGGTCCACTCTCCAATGGGTCTTCCATAATAATTACTAAGTCATCAGCGAAGGCCTCTAATTTATAGTCTTCTTTTTTAATTTTCATTCCTGTTATTTCTTTGTCTTCCCTTATTTTCCTGTTTAATATTTCCAATGTTAAAATAAATAATAATGGTGATAAGGGACATCCTTGTCTAGTGCCTTTTTCTATTCTAATTTTTCCTGTTAATTCACCATTTATCATCACTTTCGCTGTTTGTTTGTTGTAAATTGTTTTTACCATATTTAAAAAAAATTCTCAAAAGTTCATCATTTCTAATTGTGTTATCATAAATTTCCAATTAACATTATCAAAGGCCTTCTGTGCATCTAAGAAGAGTAGTCCAAGTTGTTTCCCTGGGTGGGTTTCATAGTATTCCAATGTGTTTAATATAATTCTCATATTGTCCCTTATCTGTCTTTTAGGTAAGAAACCATTTTGATCTGTATGGATCAATTCACTCAATAGTCTTTTCAATCTAGATGACATTATTGAAGCAAAAATCTTGTAATCCACATTTAGTAAGGAAATAGGTCTATAATTCCTTATATGTTGTAAATCTGATTCTTCTTTAGGTATCAAAGTTATAAATGCTTCTGTCCATGAATCTGGAATTTTGGCTTTTAATAAAACTTCATTAAATATTTCCAATAATACCTCACTCAGTGAATCTTGTAATGTTTTGTAATATTCTGCTGGTAATCCATCTGGTCCTGGAGATTTCCCGTTTTTCTGTGCTTTAATTCCCTCTATTAGTTCCATCATTGATATTCTACCCTCTAGATTCTTTTTGATATTCCTAGGTACTTTTGCTTTTTCCAAATATTCTCTAATTTTATCTTCCTTTATAGTTTCTTGTTTGTATAATTGTTCATAGTAGTTCTCAATTCTCTTTTTTCCCCTTTCATTTTGGTATTGTATATTCCCTTCAGTATCTATCAGATGATTTGTCATTTTCTTTTCTCTTTCTTTCTTTATTTTATAGGCCAGCCAACGACCTGGTTTATTTGCATTTTCAATTTTTTTTGTTTTGCCTGTTTTATTTTCTGTGCAACTTCTTCATTTTCAATCATGTTTATTTTATGTTTCTGTAGGTCCATTTGATTTTTAAGTTTCTTATTTTGTGGGTATTTCTGTAGTCCTCTCTCCAATTTTCTAAACTCCTCTTTTAATTCTTTTTGTTTTTGTTTCCTTTGCCTTTTCTGTTTTCTACAGTATGTCATAACCAATCCTCTCGTAAAGGCTTTGCAAGTGTCCCATACATTTTGTAAGGATGTATCTTCTTTTTTATTTTCTTTAAAGAAAAAAGCTAGTTCCTTTTCCATATGTTGCTGAAAATTTTTATCATTAAGCACTCCTTGATTCAAAGTCCATCTTGATCTTTTCCTTTGGCCTTTCCATTTCCATATTATTGGGTTATGGTCTGCCCATAAGTTTGGTTGAATCTCTACCTTCTCTGTCTTAAATAGCAAATCTAAAGACATCCAAATCATGTCTCTTCTTGACCATGATAAATCTCTATTTGAGTAGAAAGTATATTGTTCTTTCATATTCACAAATTCTAAATATTTTCTGTGTTGTTTTTTAATATGTACTTCTTGTAAACAAATAATATCACATTTTAATTTCTCTAATTTATTTACTATTTTCTCCTTTTTATAGGCGAGTTTAGTCCGTTTATATTTGAGATTAATTTCATCTCTTCCTCCATCTCTTTTACTTTTTTAATTGACTAGTTGCTCTAGTCACTCTTTGTTCCTGTTGTTCTTTTGTTCGGGCTCCTTCTCTTATTGCTCTTTCTTATTTATTTATTTATTTGGTAGTTTTTCTATGCCGCCCTATTCCCTCAGGACTCAGGGCGGCGTACAACATTTTATAAAAACTCCAAACAAATCATTAAAAAGACAGTTTAAAAACAATTTAAGAAACATGTAAACAACATACATACGTGGGGGAGACATCAGATAAAAATCGTCTCAAAACCCCGCCTGCCGGAAGAGCCATGTTTTAATGGCTTTTCAGAAGGCCAGCAAGGTGGGGATGGTTCGGATCTCTGGGGGAAGTTGGTTCCAGAGAGCAGGGGCCCCTACAGAAAAGGCCCTCCCCCTCAGCCCCGCCAGTCGGCACTGTTTGGCTGACGGGACCTGGAGGAGACCCACTCTGTGGGACCTAACCGGTTGAAGGGAAGAATGAGGCAGAATGGGTTCCCGAAGATAGCCTGTAGGGCTTTAAAGATGATGATCAGCACCTTGAATTGCACCCGGAGACCAATGGGCAACCCTGAGTCCTTTGGGAGTTGGGCGGCATATAAGAACACCATAATAAATAAATAAATAAATAAATAAATAAAATGCAGCTGGTGGAATATAGGTGTCACGTTGGTGTACCTTGAAACACCCACCACAGCACGCGCAGCTGCATTTTGCACCAATTGAAGTCTCCGAATACTCTTCAAGGGCAGTCCCATGTAGAGCGCATTGCAGTAGTCCAAACGAGAGGTGACGGGCATGAGTAGAGCCTCCTTCTCCAAGTATGGTCGCAATTGGTGCACCAGGCGAACCTGTGCAAAGGCCCCCCTAGCCTGCAAGGTGTTGGTCTAATTTTAGCTGTGGATCTAGGAGGACTCCCAAATTGCGAACCCGTTCTGAGGGAGTTAATTTTTCTCCCTCAAGAACCAAGGAGGGACAGTCGATATAGTCCTTCGGAGGCAATATCCAGAGCCACTCAGTCTTGTCCGGGTTGAGTCTGAGTCTGTTCCTCCCCATCCAGATCCGAACGTTGTCCAGGCACTGGCACATCACATCAACCGCCTCCCTGAATTGAGACGGGGTGGTGATGTACAGCTGGGTGTCATCAGCATACTGTTGGAAACTCACCCCATGTCTACGGATGATCTCCCCCAGCGGTTTCATGTAAATGTTAAACAGGATGGGTGAGAGGACCGAACCCTGAGGCATCCCACAGGTCAGGGGCCTAGGAGACGACCTCTGCCCACCTGCCAACACCGACTGCATCCTATCAGCGAGATAAGAGGAGAACCACCGTAAGACGGTGCCTCCCACTCCCAACTCGCCGAGATGATGCAGAAGGATACCATGGTCGATGGTATCGAAAGCCGCTGAGAGGTCAAGTAGCACCAGAATGGAGGAATTACCCCCATCCCAGGCTCGCCAGAGATCATCCATCAGGGCGACCAAGGCAGTTTCTGTGCTGTAACCGCGCCTGAAACCCGACTGATAGGAATCCAGATGATCGGTTTCCTCCAATAATCAAAGGAGCTGAAAAGTTACCACCTTCTCCACAACTTTGCCTATAAAAGGCAAGTTGGAGACCGGACAAAAGTTCTTCAAATCTGCTGGATCCAGGGAAGGCTTCTTGAGGAGGGGTCTCACCACCGCAACTTTTAACGGTTGCAGTACGGACCCCTCTCCCAAAGAAGCGTTGACAACCGCCTGGATCCAGCCGCGTGCCACCTCTCTGCTGGCCGAGACCAACCAGGAGGGGCACGGGTCTAATAAACAGGTGGCAGAGTTCATTGCCCCCACAGCCTTGTCCACGTCATCAGGAGAAACAGGCTCAAACTCCTCCCACAATGCTGGCCCAAGACTTGCCCCTGTCAACTCAATGGACTCTGCCCTTCTCGTTCTTGTAATTCCACTATTAGTCTTTCTCTCTCTCTTTCCTCTGTTTCTTGAGTCTTTTCTCTGGCTTCTCCTCTGGTTTTCTCTTCTTCAAAGAATTTTATGTGTTGGTGGAAAAAAACTTGTGCTTTATCCAAGGAATCCGGTCTATATCTTGTTTCTTGTCAATTCACCAAAACTCCTTCTGGTACCAGCCATCTGAAATTTATTCCCTTTTTTTATTAAGTGTTTGGTCAGAAATTGATATTCTTTCCTTATATCTCTCACTCTTCGGGATACTTGCTTTAAGACCACAATCTCTTTCATCTTATATTTTATTGTGGTATTTCTTATCATCTGTAAAATTTGGTTTCTTATGCACCTCTCTTGCTAACTTATGTTTCATGGCATATCTTGTATGTACTCTGTATATTTCATCTATCTCATTCAAAAAATTTTCTTTGTTTTCCATCAATGGTTCTGCTAATATCTCTGCAATTATTTCTGGTAAATTTTCACCTTTTTCTTCTTCAATATTTTGAAAGCGGAGATAGTATTCAGAACGGTCCAACTCAGTTGTAATAAATGCCCTCTCATAATTTTTCTCAGTAGTCTTTGTGTTTATTTTTATCTCTTCTATTTCTTTTTTCATGTGATCACTGCACTCTTCCACTTTCTTAACTCTTTCGTCTGTTTTTCCCATCATCTCTTTCATTGTCTTAATTTCACCTTCTACATTACCTAGTTTTTCGTTTTTCGTTTTAGTTTCCTCTTTCACCTCTTTTAGGTCCTGGGTTATTACTTGTAGCATCGCCTTTAACTCAAGATTCATCTTTTCTTGTGCTGCTACTTCAGATGCCTTCTGTGCTGTGGGACTCATTATTGCGGCTGTATGTGAAGGTTTCTTGCTCATCTTCTACAAAATATTTGTAATCCAATTGAATCGATATTCAAATAGGCTCAAGCCAAAAACAGGATGCAAAAAATACAAAATACAAAAAGGAGGAAAAGAACAGTTAGAAAAAGAAAAAATAAAGGAGTGAGATGAGAAAAAGAAAAAAGAAAAGAAGAAAAAGAGAACTCTCAGAAAAAAGTAAAATCCAAATTAAAAAAAATAGGAAAAATATGACTATATTCCAAAATTAATACCAAAGGGGGGGGGGGAGAGAAAACAGTCAATTTAGATGGAGAAGGAAAAAAAAGTAAAAATAAAAGAGGCCCAAAAATTGTACTTTAAGGGGAAAAAAAGAAAAGAAAATTAAAAAGAAAAAAAATCAATTTTATCTTCAGGTTCTTGTTACTTCAATCCACTCAATACGATAATCAATATCCCCCCCCCCCAAATACCTATCAAACAAAGATCAATAAGGAGCCACTAGGGAATAGAATGGAATGGAAACTAAAAAAAGTTCAATCTAGTGCAAGGTATGTCCAAGTAAATCTAAATGTGTCAAAAGGGATAAAAAAGAAAAAAGGCCAAAGTTCCACTATAGTTCAAATGTAAAACTTCATCCAAGAAAATTCAATTTCTCAATCAAATGCACCAAAGGCAAATTCCTTGTGTGTCCAATCACACTTGGCCAATAAAGAATTCTATTCTATTCTATTCTAAATACAAAAGAGTATCAATATGTCCAAGTATATCAAAAAGAATACAGAATAAACTCCATCACCAGGAATAATCCAAAAGACAAAATAAGGGTATCCAAAAAAAGGAAGATATTACATAGACAAAACTATTTACTTTTCACACTGTATCTCTTCTCTTTGAAGTAGTTTCAGCCAGATAGAAAAAGCCATCAGGCATTTCTATAATAAAAACAAAAACTCTCCAAGGTCATTTCATCAACCATTAGATGGCAGAATTGAACCATCAAAAAATTCTTCATGCTTATTTACTTAGCTTTTTAAAGTCTTAGACGGTTGCATTTGGAGATTTTGTAATGAATAAAAATCAGAAAATTTCCAATCTAGCTCTTCAGCTTATTTCCAATAGTCCTTAATACTGATTGACTGTGTGAGTAAATGAGGGAGCCGGGTGTTTGGACTCTGCCCCCCTCTGCTGAGTGTGGAAACAGAAGCGGAGGGGGGTTTCAGCCCATCCCCAGGCTCAGTATGAATGGAATGCATGGCCTGTCGGGAGAATGGGAGGCCAGCAGGGGAGGGGAGGGGGTCTCTGATGGGATTGGGAGCAGGAGCATTACGGTCATAACAGGGAGGGGTAGGTATGGTGGGAGCAGAGGGGTAGGCCGCTCTCGGGGAATGAGAATTCGCTGTTTGTAAGCGATTCCTTGTTATGGCCCCTCTGGTCTGGTTCCACCTAGCTCAGCCCGAGTACCTGGTAACCAAGGATGTCAGGGCCCTGGGCTCAAGCTGCTGCTGTTGAATGCCAGGTCGATCACCAACAAGACCCCCCTTGTTCGGGATTTAATCCTGGAAGAGGGGGCTGACCTGGCATGCATTACTGAGACCTGGCTGGGCCAGGAAGGGGGGTGCCCCTTTCTGAGATGTGTCCAGACGGGTTCTCGGTTCAGCATCAGCCGCGACCCCAGGGAAGGGGTGGAGGAGTAGCTATTATAGCTCACCAGAATCTTTGTCCTCGAAGGAGCCCTGCCCCGGAGATTGTTGGATGTGAGACACTCCTTCTGAAGTTGGACTTAGGGGTTCAGGTGGGCCTTTTGCTAACGTACTTGCCTCCTAGCTGCGTTGCAAAGGCCCTGCCTGTTCTGCTCGAGGCGGTTGCGGGGCTGGCGATTTGAGTTCCCCAGGTTGATGGTGCTGGGGGACTTTAATCTGCCATCGCCTGGTGAAGCCTCGGGGGCAGTCCAGGAGTTCATGGCTTCCATGACAACCATGGACCTGACCCAAGTAGTTCAGGGTCCGACTCATGAGGGAGGTCACACGCTTGACCTTGTGTTTCTCTCGGGGCAGTGGAGAGATGATCTGAGGCTGAGGGGTTTAGTCACGGTACCCTTGTCGTGGTCAGATCATTTCCTTCTGAGGTTGGATTTCATGGCACCACTCCTCCACCGCAAGAAGGCGGGACCAATTAAGTGGTTCTGCCCCAGGCGCCTAATGGAACCCGAGGGATTCCAGAGGGAACTTGGGGAAATACCTGAATCCCTGGTACACAATTCATCCGAGTCTCTTGTTGTGGCCTGGAATCAGGCGGCAGCGGGGGCTTTGGATTGTATTGTGCCTTTGCGGCCTCTCCGTGGTAGCGGATCCAGGAGGGCTCCATGGTTTACCGAGGAACTCCGGGAGATGAAGCGCCAGAAGAGACGCCTAGAGCGACGATGGAGATCTAGTAAAGCTGAGTCTGACCGGACACTTTTAAGAACTTTCATTAAGTCTTACTTAGTGGCGATATGGGCAGCAAAATGTTCGCATTTTTCCGCCCTTATTGCGTCCACTGACTCCCGCCCAGCCGCCCTGTTTAGGGTGACCCGCTCCCTTCTTGCCAAGGAGGGAGGCGAAGATCCCTTGCAGGGCAGAGCTGAGGAATTTTCTCAGTTTCTGGTGGACAAAGTCACTCAGATTCGGACAGACCTGGACTCCGATTGGGCAGTGCAGGCCGAGATGACAGGGGCAGGCCTTAGTCCTGTTATATGGGATAAGTTTGAACCGGTGACTCCTGATGATGTCGACAATGCCATAGGAGTGATGAGCTCTGCCACTTGTTTATTGGACCCGTGTTCCTCCTGGCTGGTTTCGGCCACCAGGGGTTTCACACGGCTGGCTCCAGGCATTGGTCAACGCTTCTCTGAGAGAGGGGTCTGTCCCGCAGCCCTTAAAAGTTGCGGTGGTGAGACCCCTCCTCAAGAAGCCTTCCCTGGACCCGGCAGATTTAAAGAACTTCCGTCCGGTCTCCAACCTTCCGTTTGCGGGGAAGGTTGTAGAGAAAGTGGTGGCGCTCCAGCTCCTACGGCTGTTGGATGACACTGATTTTCTGGATCCCTTTCAATCGGGTTTCAGGCGTGGCTACAGTACGGAAACGGCTTTGGTCACCCTGATGGACGATCTCTGGCGAGCCCGGGATGGTGGTTACTCCTCCATCCTGGTGCTACTTGACCTCTCAGTGGCTTTCGATACCATTGACCATGGTATCCTTCTGCGTCGTCTCGGCGAGGTAGGAGTGGGCGGCACTGTTTTACAGTGGTTCTCCTCCTTCCTCTCTGACAGGACGCAGTCGGTGCTGACAGGGGGGCAGAGGTTGAGCCCTAGGCCCCTACTGTGTGGGGTGCCGCAGGGCTCGGTCCTCTCGCTCATCCTGTTTAACATCTACATGAAACCTCTGGGTGAGATCATCCGACGACACTGGGTGAGGTACCAGCAGTATGCTGATGATACCCAGTTGTACATCTCCACCCCATCTCAATTCAGGGAAGCTGTGGACGTAATGGGCTGCTGCCTGGACGATGTTAGGGTCTGGATGGGGAGGAACCGGCTAAAACTCAACCCTGACAAGACTGAGTGGCTGTGGATATTGCCTCCCAAGGATTCTGTCAATTGTCCCTCCTTGGTTCTTGGGGGGGGGGGAGAAATTAGCTCCCTCAGAACGAGTTCGCAATTTGGGTGTCCTCCTAGATCCACAGCTAAAATTGGAACATCTTTCAGCTGTGGCTAGGGGGTCCTTTGCACAGGTCGCCTGGTGCACCAATTGCGACCCTACTTGGAGAAGGAGGCACTACTCACAGTCACTCATGCCCTTATCACCTCCTGGCTGGATTACTGCAACGCGCTCTACATGGGGCTACCCTTGAAGAGTGTCCGGAGACTGCAATTGGTGCAAAATGCAGCTGCGCGAGCTGTGGTGGGTGTGCCTAGATACACCCACATAACACCTATCCTCCGCCAGCTGCACTGGTTGCCCATTAGTCTCCGGATCCAATTTAAGGTGCTGGTTTTGACCTTTAAAGCCCTACATGGCTCAGGGCCAGGTTACCTTCGGGACCGCATCCTGCCGCATACCTCCCTACGACCGGTTAGGGCCCACAGAATGGGTCTCCTCCAGGTCCCATTGACCAAGCAATGCCGGTTGGCGGGACCGAGGGGGAGAGCCTTCTCTGTGGGAGCTCCCTCCCTTTGGAACCAACTCCCTCTAGAGATCAGGACTATCCCCACCCTGGTGGCCTTCCGTAAAGCAATAAAAACCTGGCTCTTCTGGCAGGCGGGGTGAAAGTGAGACCAATCAGACTATATATGGGTCTCCCCCCTGTTTATGAATGTTAGATGTTTTTTTAACTTTTGTAGTTTTTAAATGTTATAATTGTTTTAAAGAGCTGAAGTGGTGCAGTGGTTAAATGCTGCGACTGCAGGCTGACTGCTAGTTCAGCAGTTCAGCTGTTCAAATCTCACTAGGTTCAAGGTTGACTCAGCCTTCCATCCTTCTGAGGTCGGTAAAATGAGGACCCAGATTGTTGGGGGCAATATGCTGAACTCTGTAAACCGCTTAGAGAGGGCTGTAAAGCACTATGAAGCGGTATATAAGTAAAGTGCTATTGCTATTATGATTTTATACCGATAAATGGATTTGACATGTTGTTAGCCGCCCAGAGTCCCCAGAGTTTTAAAATATATTGCTTCGCTGCTAGTTAGAAAGAGACGAACGCCATCTTTCCGCTCCGTCTCGGTCATTCAAAACTTTTTTCAAGATTGTCTCTTTAAAGGAGATCCGTCTTTTAAAGTAAAAGTATCAATTTACAAGACAAAGAGTATTTCTCACCCGATGCTTCACTCAGCTTTCAAATCCACATTCTCGATGTGATCTGCTTAGCTTTGACAGCACATAATGGCTGCCTTCCACGCCATCTGGTCCGGGGCTTTTCCCTGGCTGTTCAGAGGAGTTGCATTCTCCCCCTCCTTGCCAGTCCACTCCCCGGTTCTTCACCGACCCTCCAGGTCAGTTTTAGGTCTCCAGACCTCTGAAAACGACGGGATTTTAGCGGAATTTCATGGAGCCAAAATTCAACACTACTTCGCTAAGCCTTGACCATGCCCCCTCTCCTGAGGACCCAGATTGTTGGGGGCAATATAAATATACATTGCTTAATGAATGGTGTAAACCGCTTAGAGAGTACTTGCACTATGAGGCGGTATATAAGTCTCATAAATAAATAAATAAATAAATAAATAAATAAATAAATAAATAAATAAATAAATAAATAAATAAATAAATAAATAAATAAATAAATAAATAAATAAATGTCTCAAAAGAATACTGCTTTGTCATTATTTTTGACTCATGAATATTTCTTCAGTCATATCAAAACCACAAATCATCCTTGTTTAGCAACTGCAAAATGCAAAAAGCAAGCTTGTTGGCTCTTTATGAGGCTACATGAAGAACTAGTAGTTGCCTCAGACCAGCATGCCTAGTCAGCAGCTGGAGGAAGAACATGGCAAAGGTCAGCTAGGGACAGTAAAGTGCAAGGTGGCCAAATGGGCACAATGGGATGGGAGATAGGCTGTGGGAGGGGCTGAAGCATAAGCAAGTGTGACAGGGCAGAAAAGATGAAGTCTTGCCTAACAATGATGCGGTTCTCATTTTACAACCACAACCAAGACTGCCATCACTATGTGGTACAATCATGTGATATTTCTGTTAGACTAGCCACAGCTATCCCTAGGAAAGAATGACTCTTGACTTGATGTTAGAGAAACGGTATTTTACCATATGCTGAGTGCAGCGTAGCAAGGCAAGCTCTGAAGAAAAACTGGGTGAAAGCAATCCCCAATGTCCAAAACCCTGCCACCTGTGGCAGTTGACCAATCAGGTTCTGTTCCAATGTTTTGGGAACCAGGTGCCTCAGGTGCCACTGTAAATTCCTTTCCCAGGGCCAGCTTCCTTGAAGGGAGGAAGATTGCTTGGATTGACACCTGATTCCTGTTAGGTCCATATTCTCCAATTTTCCACAGCATTCTTTCACACCTCCACCACTCTTTCCCTCCCAAATGCCCCTTCCCCCTGGTTATGGCAGTTGCTAGCGAGTTTCAAAGAAAGCAAAGATGGGCAGCTGACATTTCCTCCCCCCCCCAATTTCAAAGGCATTAACTCTGAAAATGAAAGAAAGGAAACTTTAAGTACTCAAACAAGGTTGGGCATTCTGGATATGTTGAAGTAATTTTGTGGAAAGCATGCAAAAGTCCGTCAGCTCAAACGTGGCATCCGTCCACCTACTTGGATTGGGAGGCAGGGAAATATTTCCACGCAATTAAGTACTGATGTTGCCTTTGTGTTTTTGAGAGTCCAAAACCTCTTTCACCTCAAAGTGTTGCTCCTCTTCTTTGAAAATAGGAAGGGGTGGTGTGGGAGGAGGTGGGCGAAGGGAGGAGGTGACTTCTGTGACTTTTAATAGTATACAGTGAAATACGGGGTGCAATTCTAGTTGCACCAAGTTGATCATTTTGCTAATAGGGAAGGGACCTATGTATTTAGGGCCCAACTTTTTGGATTGTTGGGTAGACTGTAGTATTTTGTGGAAAGGTTGCATGGCTGGCTCAGGAATTCTGGGAGTTGAAGTCCACAGGTCCTCAAAGAACTATAGTTTGGCCACCCCTAGTATATACTGTCACCCACTTTAAACTCCTTTGGTTTGGCACATTTTTAAAATTAGCCTGCCGCTTGTAGGCTTCCCGCGCTTCTTCTAGCGCAGGCATGTCAAACACATGGCCCGCGGGCCACATATGGCCCACACAGGCCCCACAAGAGCAAAAACAATCCCAATACAGCCCGTGATGCGATTGGATTTGATACCCCTATTCTAGTACCTTGTAGGCTACTGGCCATGTATTTTGCAATTGTTGTATTCACTCTAGTAACGAGAGGTTTGGGGGTTTCTCCATGGGTAGTTCGGGGATTGCTACAAAGTCCTGGCCTGAGACTACTTGTCTTGTTGATAATTAATATAGCATGTGAGGTATTGTTCCAGTACTGAATTGGCTCTCTCACACACCCCATTCATTTGGGGTGGGTGGGAGGAGCTTAAGCCCTGGGCAGTTCCCATCAGTTTCAAAAATTTACACCAGAACTGCAAAGACCCCACGGTCTGAGATGATTCAATCAGGGACGCCATGAAGCCTATACACATGTTGCACAGTTTGTCTAGGGTATGGGCTGATGGGATCTTTGGGCATGGAATGAAATGGACTTGTTTTGAGAATAAATCCATAACCATCCAGATCACAGTGCTCCCTGCACTCTCAGGTAGTTCTACTATAAAGTCAATGGAGATTTCTTTCCAAGATGAATGGGGATTCACCAAATGTTGCAGTAGTCCCATAGGCTTCCCTGGCTGTCTTTTTGCTGCGGCACATATTTGGGCAACTGGCCACATAGCTCTCAATATCTTTTTTGAGGGATGGCCACCAAAATTCCTGTTTGATTAAATGTAGAATTTTTACAAAGCCAAAATGCCCCACTGCCGCCCCCCCAGTCCACCAGCAGGTGGCCCTCTTCTTCACCACCCCTCCACGGTGGTTCTGACCTGGTTCCGACCGGACCAGGTCTCCAAACGGCGCAGATTTTGGAATTTTCCCACGGAGCACAGGGAAACTCGGTAGCGCTGTGGCATTGGCCACGCCTTCCTTCCCAAGAAATAAAAGTTGATTGTGAGAATACTTGTGACTTGGCTGGAGTTTTGTATTACTTTTCCTTAATAAAATATTGCGTCATGAAATCAGTTCATTCTTTTTGAATAACCCTGTATAATTTCACCACTACCCAGGCCAGTTCCCTAAGGGTACATTGTTCTTTGTGAACTATCAGCCATTCACCATCTTTTAAGGCAGTTTTCAGTCTGTCTAGCACAGGGGTGCCAAACCTCGATTTCATTGAGGGTCACATCAAGGTGGTGTTTGACCTCGGAAGGCCAGTGTGTGTGGGGGGGCATGGCCATGGTGGGCATAGCTGGGGTGGGTATGGCCATGGTGGGCGTTTGACACAGGCTCAAGATGCATTTTCCCTTCTTTCTTTCCACAGTTCTTTACTACAACCATTTTCCTATTTCTTCTACCAGATATTACTGGCAAACATTTATTACTTATTTTTCATACTCAACTAAACTTTTTATTTCTAAATTTATACCCCATTGTTTAATAAATAGTAAATTGCTTTTCCAGGCAGAAAAGCTATTTATACCATTGTATTTTTATTATTCAACTAATAATAAAAACACAATAGCATAAATAACATGATAATACAAGATCTAAGAGCAGAAGTAAATTTCCAGGATAGTAAATAGAAATGGCTGTCAATTATAGATTGTTGATTGTAGATTAAATGGACCTAAAGTATGTAAAATCTGGCATTAAACTGTAGTATTATTTATTATTTATTTATTTATTTTGTGAGATTTATATACCGCCTCACAGTGCAAGCACTCTCTAAGCGGTTTACACCAGTAAGCAATGTATATTTATATTGCCCCCAACAATCTGGGTCCTCATTTTACCTACCTCGGAAGGATGGAAGGCTGAGTCAACCTTGAGCCGGTGAGATTTGAACCGCTGACCTGCGGATCAGTGTCAGCTAAAGTGGCCTGCAGTACCTGCCTCTAACCGGTGCGCCACCTCGGCTCTATTATTAACATAGGATAATATAATATAATAATAGTATTAACATAGGATGTTGCTTGTTTTCTATCCAGATCAGGTACTTACTTGACGCTACATAATCCAGTCCAATCCAGTCCTCCTGCAGCACTCTGCCGGTCAAAAAGTGGCCACGCAGAGACCCTGTGCAGTCCGTTTTCAGTCAGCAGAGTGCTGCTGGAGGCCATGGAAGCCAAAAGTGGGCGATGCAGGGACCACGCAGGGCCTCTGTGTGACCCATTTTTGGCTGGCAGAGTGCTACTGGAGCCCAAAAAAAGGAAGCACGCCCCCCCCTGCAGACCATTTTGGCCAGCAGAGGCACTGCGGGCCAGTCCTTTGATAATTCCAGGCTGGCCCCGCGGGCCTTGAGTCTGACACCCCTCGTCTAGCAACTCACAGGAAATGTCTGGTTCGGCTTTCCCCTGACCCATTGTGATTCCTGCTGCTGCCAATTGGTTTGAAGGGATGACCAGTCAGGCAATTTCAGGTCTGGCACTGTTGCATTGCAGTAATCTGGAGAGGACGTCTGCTAGAAAGTCCTGCCCCCCGGGATGTAGTGCAGGGTAAAATTAAACTGATTGAAATATTGAGCCCAGCAGGTTTGCTTAGTGGATAATTTCCGTTGGGGTTTTTAAAGCCTCCAAGTTCTTGTGATCTGTCCACACTTCATTGGGTGTTTGGACCCTTCTAGGAAATGTCACTAAGTTAGCAATGCCCATCGAATTGCATAAGCTTCCTTCTAACACACTGCCCACCTTCATTCTGTGTGTGTTAGTTTTTGGGAGATGTAGGCACAGGGTTGAAGGATTCCCTGGGGGTTCTCTTGTAACAACACAGCTCCTACAGCCATGTCACTAGCGTCTGCTTGAATCACAAAGGGGGCATCTGGGTTTGGGTGTCTTAGCACGGGCTCCACTGCAAACAGCCACTTAAATTTCTCAAATGCTGCCTGCACTCCATAGTCCACTTTAAGGATTGACTAGGTTTAGGCTTTCTCTCCCCTTTTGTCTTTAGTAGGTTCATGATGAGTAGGGCGATTTGCGCAAAAGAGGGAATGAAGTTTGCAAACCCTAGGAAGCTTTGGAATTGCTTCCTCGTGCGAGGGCCCCCTACTCCAGTACTGCCTTAACCTTTTCTAGGTCCATTCTGGATCCATCCTCTCATGCGAGATCCGGTATCCTAGGTATTCGATTTTATCTTGATGGAACTCACACTTGGAGAGCTTAGCGTAAAGCTCATCTGCCCATAATATTTTTAGCATTGTTTGCATGAGCTTAACATGTTCGTTGTTTTGGTGTAAATCAGAATGTCATCTAAATACAGCAGCATCTCTTTTTATATGTATGCAAAGTCATGCAGGACTTTTGTTTATTAGTTGCATTAACACAGCAGGAGCCCCTTATAATCCAAAAGGGAGCACTCTGAATTGTAAGCATTCCAGGGGGCAGTTTAAGGTTGCATTCCACTCATCCATCTCCTTAATCCTGACACAATAAAATGTTTTGCGCAGGTTCAATTTCGTAAGAATCTTTCCCTTGGTTAGGTCGGCTAATATTTCCTTCATGAGTGGCAGGGGGTACACATTTTCCACACAGACTGCGTAAGCCCACGATAATTCATGCACAAGTGGGGAGAGAGCTATCTTTCTTTTCTCACAATAAAACTGGAGTGGCTACCCGGGGCTGGGATGGCTAGATGAACACATGTTGCAGATTTTTGTCTATAAACGCACTGAGTTCTTCCAGCTCCCAAGGAGTCATAGATTCTAGCAGTCTGGCCCCGGGGAGGATCTCAATGGTGCAGTCTGCCGGCTGATGAGATGGGAGCATGCTTTTTCAGTAAAGACGTCCCTTAAGTCCCAATATTCCTTGGGGATTTGGGGGATCCCACCTTGGTTGATTTTGTGCCACAGTGACTAGTTCCATCGTGCTCAGAGTGACTTGGTTGCTAATCTTTCCAGGAGAAACTTTTCCTCTATTGTCCCCCCATTGGATTTTTAACAGTCTCTTTCACCAGTTAACATAAGGATTCCATTTCTGGAGCCATGCCAGGCCCAGCAAGAAAGTACTCTCCATCCCTGGAGCCACGATAAAGCTTAGGGTTCTTTGGTGATTCCCCATCTGCATTTCCATTGGCTCCGTTATAAAGTGAGCTGGGGCTCCCCTGGCCATGGGACCTGACTAGGTCGGTTTCCACCTCCCCAGCTAACATGTACCACTGGCAGAGATGCCTGGGGGGGGGGCTCCCAGTGAGATACAGGTGTTGTATACATAGTTGTTGAGCCCATCTTGGAAGCATTCTATTAGGATGTGTTCCGGCCAATCAGCTACCTGACATGCCAGCTCGCAGAACTCTTGATTGTAAGCGGTCACCCCCGTGACCTTGGTTGATGGTTTTGATGTGGGTTCCTGCTTTGCACTGGGTGAGTTACCGTGGTCTTCGAACTGCTGATGCAGGGCCATCATGAACCAATCGAAGTTTTGGAGCTTTGCCACGTCATCATTGTGGAGGGAGACCATCCACTCTGCTGCGGTGCCTTCCAAGGCCACAGTTATGCATCTGACCCAGGCTGCTTCTATACCCAGATCTGCTTTGTACTCCTGCATATAGTTTCACACCTGGACAAGGAAGAACCCCAGTTACTTCAGGTTTCCTCTGTACTTTAAGCCCCAGGGCTAGGGGCCTTGGTGTTCCCTGCTGTGGGAAAATTGCCCCCCTCTTGTGGAAGGGGCTATGCCGCTTGAGCAACTGGTGGTAGGGCTGTTCGGGATGGAGCAGGTCCAGGTAGATGGTCACCTCAGCCGCCTGGGCTACGAATCCATCACCCACTGGTCCCAGCATGGGTCAAGGTTTGGTCAGCTGAGCAAGGAGTTCTTTGGCTCACTGCTTCCTGAAAGAATCTCAATACCCTTTGGACTTTTTTCACCAGGCCCTCCTGCTCCCCTTGGAGTTCTTCCTCACCCCGGCCATCACATCGTTCCTGTCTCCTAGCTCCCCCAGGTGTACATTACACTAGGGGCTTTCTCCTCCACTTCTTCATCTTTTATCGCCAGGGTGAGTGACCAGCGGGGTTTGGGGCTTCCTCACCAATGCTCAAGTTCCCCAGCCATCTTTAGGGCTATGCAACTTGCCAGGGGGGCCTCCACGAGCTCCAGCTTCTTCCAAGCCACTTTTGTGGCTTGTCATTTTTGCTCAGTCCCCTCAGTAGACACTGGTCTCCAGGTTGACTGCTACAGCACAGCTTGCCTACTGTCAGACTAGCCACAGCTTGCTCCCTAGGAAAGAATGACCCTTGACTCCATAGGTACTTTTATTAGAGATGCTGAGTAAAGTGTAGCGAGGCAAGCTCTGAAGAAAAACTGGGTAAAAAACATACACTGAAAGCAATCCCCAATGTGTCAGGGTTCCAAGTAACACCCGCAACAGAAGTAAAACTCCAAGGCAGGCATTTTCCTCAAAGTTCCATTTTATTAGAGATGTCATATTGGCACATCTGGGAAAACTTGAATCTGAAGGTCCCCCAGGTTTTCCCCACACAAAGGAAAGTCAAAGTCCCTTCCCCTGCACCCACATGTCCATCACATGGTCCAATCAGATCCCTATCCCGACTGGAGCCGGTTCTCAGTCACATCGCTCCAGGTGCAGGCCGAAGGTCCTTGACTCCCAGGGAAAAGAATGTTGTTATGGCTATACTATAACAACACCCTGTCTCCATCCAACCTCCCTCCCGTTTCCCACAGCATGCTCATCCACCAAGTGTGGCAGCCCTGAAGATCCAAAGAAAACGATGGCCTCCAGGGCTGACAGGCCTCCCCCCCCAGTGATGAGCATGTCCTGAAACGATATGAATGTAGGTGGTTAGTCCAGTCAGTCCCTAACCACCTCCACACTCATACGCCCCAGGAGGACCCTTTGGCTGATTAGGGAATTTATCATGGAATTGCTTCACTAGTTTATCTGCTTTCAGATCCCAGCTCTTAACCCAGGTAGCTTCAGACAAAGGATATCCTTTCCAATGGACTAAGTACTGCAATCTACCCCTATGCAATTTAGAATCCAAAATTTTCTTAACTTCATAATGGGTTTCCCCTTGCACTATCATCGGTTTAGGTGCTGGGCGGTCTTGCGGTCTCAGCTTTGAACTAAACTGCTGACTTCCGGTTTGGCTCCGTAGGCATCGCGGACGCTCGTCGGGCGCCTTTCTGAATTCCTGTTAAAGCTGCCAGATCAGCTGTCTGGCGGCTTGAAAATCTCTTCCCCGGGCAAAGGGGAGAGATGAGAGCTTGACAGGTGGGGTAGAGCCCCCCTAGTGCCCTAGGAGCCATCCAGGGGCGCAAAGGGTGAGGGCTCCCCATGCAGCCTGTCTCTTGCTCCGGGAATCCAGAAACCTCCGCTTTTGCGGAGCAAGATGCCGCGACCACCGCTGCTTCCAGAATGGGATTTATAATTATTTTTTGACTTAAAGAAGCAGACAGAGAGAAACAGGAGTGCAGATGGGCAAGTATTGAATTTTTTTTTCTCTTCAACTCCTCCGCTAACTTTCACTTTGGAAAAGAAACAAAGTAACAGTTAATAAGCAACAATATGGCAATTGAAGAAGGCGGGAGGAGAAGTGAAAGTGACTTTCGTTTCGCTAGAGGCTTTTTTTCTCATGGAAACTTTTGACTTTGAAAACTGGCTTTTCTTTCTCTGTCTCCTGACCCTGGATTAAAGTTATAACTGATAGATTTTTAATAATAAAAGACTATCTGGTTTTGAAATTGGAAAGAACTTTAATTAGAGATTTGGCTTTTTCTTTGTACTCCTCTGGAAATACTACAATGGCTTCAAAATCCAGAAAGACTGTTTTGAGCAAAAGAAACGACTATCCCTCTGGTTATACTTCCAAAATGCAACTTATTACTGAGTTAACACCTCCACAGTCTTTGACACCTGAAAATTTATTAAGTACTTTAAAGATCATGAAAAATGAACTGATTTTGGAATTTAACCAAAAAATTAGTGAAATAGATAAGAAAATGCAGGCTGCTTTAAAGAATATGGATCAACAACTTAGGACGGATGTGTTAGAGGTTTGCAAAGGATTAGCAACAAATATTGAAGTTCTGGCGGATTGTATTAAAACAAATAAACAAGCTTTGGCAACCTCGGTGGAATATATAGATAAAATTCAAAATGACATTGCAAATTTTGGAACAGAGGTGTTGATGACGCAGTTCAGATCTATGGAAGTTGCTATAAGGGTGAGAGGGTTGAAGGAGGGATTATATGAAGATTTGAAAGGAAGGATGGTTGAAGCTTTGGAGCAGGTGTCTGGAATGTCTAAAGTGGAATTGGTCACACAAATTGACAAGATATATAGAGTCAACTCGTGGTATGCAAAACAAAAACACCTACCAAGGGAATAAAAAAACGTTTGTACTTTGTACTTAATATTTAGCTATTATCTATGTAATTTTGTACTAATAAAACTTTTTGAATAAAAAATAAATAAACTGCTGTGGAAGACTGGATGCACTTTCCCTAACAGGCGTGGGAGGCTAAACTGAATAGATACTGGGTTAATTACTTTCACTATCTGAAATGGTCCTAAGAACTTAGCTCCTAGCTTTCTGCTAGGTAATTTCAACTTAATGTATTTGGTGGACAGGTAAACGTGATCTCCCATGTGAAAGGGGCGTTGAAGAGATCGGCGTTTAGCTTGCTGTTTTTTGTACGCTTCCGCTACCTTCACTAGAGCTTTCTTGGTGTTCTCCCAACCCCACTTGAGCGACTCCATCCAGTCAGGTCTACAGCTTCTTTGAAGTGGTAAGACTGGCATTCAGGCCAGTCTCTGTTTTCCGGCCAGCCTTCGGAATTCCCTGACAAATTATTTTGGGGGTCCGCCCACTTGCTTCAGGCCTTTGATTTGAGCTTCGGCTTCCTCTCTGTAGGCCATATCTTCAAATCGGACCCAGAGCAGTTGCATGAATTCATCCTTGTCTTCTAGTTCTGGGGCTCCTTCATCATGTAATTGGGCTATCCGCTGCTTCTCCCTCCATCAAATTGTCAGCGATTGCTGACACTATGTCCTGATCAGTTTGGTACTGGTCCCAGTAGCGATTGAGGTGGGACCAAATCCGGTTCAGGAAATAGGCCAGCTTCCCCAGGATTCTGTCGAACGTCGCCCTGAATCGTGGGTGTGTCTGTATGGGTGGTGGTACAGGCTGAGGAGCAGGTGCCGATTGTGGGACTGGGGCTGGCATCCACTGGTACTGTACCCACCCCTGGCCAGGGTAAAAGGCCCAGCCAGGGGAGATTTGGTTGGTGGGAGGCAGTCTGATGGCCGGCTGATGAGGGGGGTCTTGGGTCTTGGCAGCCCCAATGGTTCTCCCCACAATCCTGGGCTGGACTGGCCTAGCGGCCCTTGCTGATGTGCGGTGCCGATTCCTGCTGCATGGTGCTGAATCACCCCATCCTGGTGGGCCAGGCCCAGTGAGGGAGGCTAAGGGGCGATCCACTCTGTGCCGAGTGAAATGACGCTGACGTTCCACTCTGGAGGGTCGCGGGCCCCTGGGCCCAGGAAGGTGAACGTGGGTTGAGCCAGGATCCAGCCGGGTTGGCGGTTGGGGGAGGCTGGGCGATGGTGCTCATGCTGAGTTGGTAAAACCGCTCCAGGAGACCCACTAGTGACTGGCACTGCGACGGCAGCGGGAGGCCCCAATCCCTGAAATCGCTGGACTTAGGACACCTCATCACTCTCCATTCGAGGGCCCGTGTGCATTCCGCTCTGCCCACTGAAATTCGAGGCCCCTGAAGTGTCGTCCCGACTGCCATCTCATGGCAGCGCAGCTCCCGCGGCTTTATCCCATAGGGAAGGGTCCAGCTGAGTGATTTGCCAGGGCGCCAGCTCTTTGGGCTAGGCGCCTCACTGGTGCTCAGCCTCCACGGCCTTCACTACTTCCACCACGCTCTCTGATGGGGAATAGATGGTCTTTTTTTTAAATTCAAAAAGTTTTATTAGTACAAAGTACAAACATTTTTCTCTTTTCTACCCCCCTTCCCCCCAAACACCTACCCACCCCCTAACCCTCCCCCCTCTCACCCACCCCACCCCCCGGACTTCCCAGAGAAAGTACAGGGCATAATATTCAATAAAATGAATTTAAATTAAGTTTTAAAAATTCTAATTTTCACATTTCTTTGCGTCTTTAACTCCTAATTATTCAGAACTTTAAACATAATTGGAAAATCAAGCATATTATTAATCAAACACCATACAGTACCTCAGGCTGATAATTTACCCCACTAAATATGATCTAATAATAAAAATGAAAAAAGAAAAAGGAAAAAAAAGAAAAAGAAAAGAGAGTCTTTCCTCCCCATTTTAATCAGTTGTAACATCACACCATTTCCTCAATATTAAATAAAACTTGAGTAAATATTACATAAATAATAAGTAAATATTAAATGTTTATACCTATTCAAAATACCTAAGTATTTAAAATATTCTATCAAATTATTAATTCCAGTATTTTAAGATTTCTTTAACCCCTTGTAACTCAAAAACCTTAAACTTAATCATAAAGTCAAACACAGTATTATTAACCTAATATTACAATATATCAAATTATTAATTTCACAAAAATTCTAAATCATTAATTATTTTAAAATATATTGATAAAAAAAGAAGAGAAAAAAAACCACGTTAATCTCTCCATCTGTCTTGTAGATTCCAACACTAACACCAAACTCTGACCATTCCTTCCTCTCGATCAAATTTTGAATCTGGTTCTTGCAGCCTTTTGTAGCTTGACGGTTTTGGGTTTGAACAGTTCAATTCTCATCTGACTCTGATCCTTTATCTCCTTTTCCATGTTATAAACATCTGTCTGGCTCTGTAAATCACCTTGAATCTTCAAAGCTCTTTCCGTTTGAACAAATATAGATGACTTTCCCTTCTCCTCTTCTGTTGCTTTCATGCTTCTTACTTCTGGAATTTTGGATATATCAGCCTTTAAAACTTTGACATAAAAATCCGTAGCTTTCATTATCGTATTAAGCCGGTTTCTTTTTTCCAAATATCTCACCACTATCCCTGTTGGGGCATCCCATTTGTACTGTAGGTTCTGTCTTTTAAGCTCTTCTACCAAGAAGGTATAATCTCTTCTGGCTTTAAGCATTTTAGGAGGAATTTCTTTCAATGTCATTACTTCCTGGCCATTTACCTGAAGCTTGTTCTTAAAAGTCGCCTGTATGATTCTATTCCGTAGAGCCCTTGTGGTAAAATATATTACAATGTCCCTTGGCAGGTGTTTTTGTTTGGCAAACTAAGAATTGACCCGGTATATCTTATCGATTTGCGTAGCCAGTTCCTCTTTAAACATCCCAGACACCTGCTCCAAAGCCTCCACCATCCTTCCTTTCAAATCTTCATATTTTTCCTCTTTCAGGCCCCTCACCCTTATAGCAAATTCCATGATTCTGAATTGAGTCATTAACAGCTCTGTTTCAAGATTTGCAATGTCATTTTGAGTTTTGTCAATATTTTCCCCCGAGGTTATCAAGGATTGTTTAGTTATTTCCACATCGTTCTCCAGGATTTCCATATTTACTGCTAATCCTTTAAAAGCATCTAGCACACCCTCCCTCACTTGTTGATCCATCTTCTCTACAGCAGCCTGCATTTTTCTATTAATTTCATTGATTTTTAAGTTAAATTCCATAACCAGTTCATTTTTCATAACTTTTAAAGTATTAAATAAATTTTCAGGTGTTAAGAGACTGTGGAGGTGTTAAGTCAGAAGTAAGTTGCATTCCTGAAGTATGAACAGAGGAATATTCAATTCTTTTATTTGAAACAGTCTTTCCAGGTTTAGAAGCCATTTGAAGTATTAGATTAAAAAAAATAGCAAAGCTCATCAAAATCCAACATTTCCGGAAGAATGCAAAGAGAAAGCCAAATCTCTGATTGACAAAATTCTTTCCAAATACAGAACCAGTTAGTTTTTTTTAAAAAAAAAATATAAGTTGTTATTTTAGTCCAAAATCAGAAAAACAGAAGAAAAAAGCCAATTCTCAGGATCAAAAGTTTCCATAAAAGGAGCTGTTGGCAAAACGAAACTTAATCACTTTCACTTCCATGCCCATGATCTCTGATCACCATTTTATTGCTTATTAGCGCTACTTTGTAACTTCCCAAAGTGAAAGTTAGCAGTGGAGTTAAAGATTAGGATACTTGCCCTTCTGGACTCCTGCCTTTCTCTGTCTGCTTTCTTTAATGCTTCAAATTATTGTAGATCCCATTGTAAAAGCAGCGGTGGTCGCGGCATCTTGCTCCGCATAAGCGGAGGCATCCGAAGTCCTGGAGCACGAGACAGGCTACCTGGGGAGTCCTCACCCTTCGCGCCCCTAGTTGTCTCCTAGGGCACTAGGGGGGCTCTACTCTGCCTGTCAAGCTCTCATCTCTCCCCTACGCCCGGGGAGAAGATTTTCAAGCCGCCAGACAGCTGTTCTGGCGGCTTTTACAGGATTTCGGAGGAGGCGCTCGGCGAGGAGCGTCCACGATGTCTGCGGAGCCAAACCGGAAGTCCAGGGAATAGATGGTCTTGAGGACAACCTCTGAGCTAGTCCCTGTAGCTCCTTCTGTGGTTGCCATCTTCCTCCATCTTCCTTGAGTCTTTACGCCGCCCAACAATCAGGCCAGCGCCTGGGGCTCAGGACTCTGGACAGCACCCCACGGAGTGGGGAGCTGGGTTGAGTTTTAAAAGGAGATTCAGGTTAATGTCAGGGTTCCAAGTAACACCCTCAACAGAAGTAAAACTCCAAGGCAGGCATTTTCCTCAAAGTTCCATTTTATTAGAGATGTCATATTGGCATACCTGGGAAAACCCGAATCTGAACCTGTTTTCCCCACCCAAATGAAAGTCAAAGTCCCTTCCCCTGCACCCACATGTCCATCACATGGTCCAATCAGTCCCCATCCTGACTGGAGCTGATTCTCAGTCAAGCCTCTCAAGGTGCAGGCTGAAAGTCCTTGACTCCCAGGGAAAAGAAAGTTGTTATGGCTATACATCTCACCCCGTCTCCATCCAACCCCCCTCCCGTTTCCCACAGCATGCCCATCCACCAGGTGTGGCAGCCCTGAAGATCCAAAGAAAAAGATGGCCTCCACACAATGTCCAAAACCCTCCCCCCTGTGACAGTAGACCAATTGGGTTCTGTTCCGATGTTTTGGGAACCCAGTGCCTCAGGCGCTGCTGTAAATTCCTTTCTCAGGGCTGGCATCTTTGAAGGGAGACAGATGGCTGTTTGGCACCTCTGGTTCCTGTTAGTGGTCCATACTCCCCTATTTTCCACAGCATTCTTTCACACCTCCAGCACTCCTCCCCTCCCAAATCCCCCCCCCCCGGTTACAGAAGTTGCTAGTGAGCTTCAAAGAAAGGGAAGATGGGCAGCTGACAATTTTGCCTAACAATTGTTTCGCTTAGAGATGCAAATTCTGATCCCTATTAGGGTAATTAATCAAAAATTACCTGTACCCGACTCCTCCTGAGGGCACTTAAATAATTTAAGATGTTGCTGAAATCTGACGTTTCAGATTTTCAAGGTTGTATACTCCTGATTTTAGGCATAAGGTACTTCCAGACTATGGCAACAACTGATAGGAAATTCTTCAGCAATTCCCTCCCTCCCTTTCAACTAAAAATCTGAGCAATATTTACTTGGTCTTTCTCAGGATAAACACCAGCACGAAGGAAGGAGGCCTTCCAGCTATCCACATCTTCCTGAGAATCGCAGGCAAGTTCAATCTGACGCAGATCTTTGTATACATTTCTAGAGTAGAAAAGCACGACAACAAAACAATTACCCATCTAATTAAATGAGAGAAAATATCAACATCATGAAATAAAAGCAAGAGAAATATCCTACAGTCTATTTACTAAACATAATTTTTGATTTGCTTTTAATGACAGCTGCATATTGATATTGCAATGATATTCTTCTATGCAGATGACCTCTGTGATTGGTTCAGAACCTGTGTTTAAGTGAACATTATACAGTATATAGCATGAAGAATAAGGATATGAAAATTTAATGGGAAATGGAAAAATATACAGAGAAGTTTTAAGATATGCTAATACCAATAGAATGGTAATGTCTGTTTGTTGTTGCTGGGAGAAGCAAGAATAGCTAAGTACAAAGTGTGCATTTCACCCATTTTGTAAAGTGGACATGAGAATTGAGTTCAAGAAGTCCATGAGTTACAACAGTACTTTGAATTGGAATTTCCATTGCTAAGCAATGTCGTTGTAAAGCATATCACAAGACCTCATCGTTTAGTGGCAACTATTCTGGCAGTCCCAGATATCACTGTTAAGTGAGGACACTACAAATTATTAAGCAATAATCCTGCATGATGGCATGCCTCCAACTTCCTGCCAGTTTCCCAACTGACTTTGTTTGTAGGAAGCCTGCAGGGAACATTGGAAATCATGATTGCATGACCATGGCTGACTATGATGATGTAATTGTGAGCTGGGAAGCAAGTACCAGATCACAATCACTTGACAGTGGGGATGCTGTGAGAGCTTGAAATCCCAGCACTGGTTCTAAGTACCATTCATTCAGCATTATTGCAACTTTGGTGCCTGAATGAACTGTTGTAACCTCGGGTTGTTGGGGGCAATATGCTGAACTCTGTAAACCGCTTAGAGAGGGCTGTAAAGCCCTATGAAGCGGTATATAAGTCTAAGTGCTATTGCTATATATCAAGAAAAACACAAAACTCAGCTGAATGCCAGATGAATGTATGTGGAAAAACAAGAAGAAAAAAAGAATGAATGATAACAGAATAGCCGAGTTGGAAGGGACCTTGTAGGTCATCTTGTCCAACTCCTTGCTCAAATTGGAGATCCTTTTTTTTGCATCAAGTTTTTTATTTTATATTATTTATACATATCAATGCATGAATAGTGCGAAACCTGGGTATCATACATTTTGATACAAATAGACATATTATTATTACTCATAGTTATTACGTTTCATTTTCATTGCTTCATATTGTTTAAACATACCTAATACTACCGCCCTTCAATTTCTAAACCTCCCTCGTTATTACATATATCATGTTATATACACATACACACACACACACACACACACACTCTATTATTCTCCTTATTTCTCTCTATTTTAACTTTTTTTCCCATGTCACCGTAATATTCAGATGTTTCTTTTCTATTTTCCATCTTTCACCTGCTTTGTTATTCATATTTCCTTTATTTCACATCTATTTATATTAAAGTTTCATCCTTCATTCTTTCATTATTCAGTGTTTCAATGTACACTTCTAGTACCAATCACAATCATTTAAACATATAGAGTAAATCTATTCACATTCTTTCCAATCATCCAGTCTGTGTGATTCTATTATTAATACACATGTTTACATTAAAATATATTCTTTCATTATCTAATCACCCATTGTTTAATTTTATCATTTCACTGCTAATCGTTTAATGTTTATTTAATAATACCATCATTCAATCTCTAATTTCCCAATTAATGCTTAATTCATAATTCCCATATTTCACTCTTCATATCTATTTATATTAAAATATTATCCTAATGTCTGTCACACTACATACAAAATAATTATCCAGTCTATATAATTCTAATATTAATATACATGTTTTTGTTAAAATATATTCATGGCTGATCTTTTACTCTTTTTTTTCCTATCCATCATGTCTTGTCTGCATCCGTACTTTAAGTCTTATTTTTTTGACTTGCCTCCCATATTCTTCTGTTAAGTCTTTTACTCCATCTATTTCTAGATCTGCATTCTGACTGTGTAATTTAACTTTTTCTCCTCTCTCTACCCTTTCCCACTGTCTAGTTTTAAACCTATCTGTTCTAACCCCTATCTCCTTTCCCCAGATATCTTCCTGTCTCTCCCATTCCCTTTTTAAATCTTTTAAAATATGTTCCTCCTGTTTGTATTCCTTAATCATTATTAATTTTGATGATATCTCCTCCTTGTTGTCGTCTTTTCACTGGTTTCTCAGTTCTGTTTTCCCCTCCATTCCTTCTGGTGGCTCCTTTCTTTTCTGATTGTCCTGGTCCTTGCTCATTGTCCCTTGTATAATATTTTCCAGTTTTTGGTCTATGCCATCAAATAATTTCACCATTACCTTATGTTGTTCCTGTATAAGTCCTTAATGCTTTGAAACATCAGCTCCATTTAATTTAAAATTTCACTCACTTCCGCCTTTTGTTGCATCTTATTTTGTTTAATAGGTCCCACTTTTAGCCAGTAGTCCAGGAATCATTAATTCAAAACTGAACTTACCCAAATCACAATTTTTAATATCTCATCAATAATCAGTCAAATCCATTTAAATAAACCAGAGGGTTGTCCAAGCCTCCTCAAGTCCCTTTTATACATTCAATCATATAACATAACATTCAGGGGTCTTTTAATTAAAGTTCTTATTTAATATTAAAATCTCCAGTGGTCTTAGAGTAGATACATGTAATCCAGTAAATATTTTCAGTCCTTCAGATGATTATTCCCAGGCTTGCATATTTTCCCTCTCATCAGCAGATGGTGCTCTCTGTTTCGCGATGTGTTGTTGGCAAGTCTGATTTTAATTATTTTAAATTCCAATTCCAATAAGAAAGCAGTATTATTATTTTTTAAACTCCATAGTTCCAGCATTTTAAAATGCCTTCTCGATACCATGTCTTCTTATTTTGACAGTCCAATTTTCTATATACTGTATATATATATTTAAAATTTCCTCTCTCTTGAATTCTCATCCTTCCGGTTTAGTAGTTTTTCTTCTTTTATTTTTTATTTAAAAAAATATCTTTATTCAGTTTTTAAACGTTAAAAACATACATAATAACACACAACATCAAAGATAGAAAAAGAAGAAAAGAAAAAGGAAAAAGAAAGGGAAAAGGGAAAAAAAGAAAAAGAAAATACAAACACCAATACACAAAAAACAGCATTTCATTTTAACAGCTATACCTTTGTGTAACTGAATCCAGTTTTGCAATCAATCTTGCTACATTGGTTACTTTTAACCTTTATCCCTTTTACTATTTACTTCAAACTAACCCAAAACGTATTTATTCATATTTACATTATTTTTCTTACTTATATTCTCAGATTATGCACTTCAGTAATAACCATTTTTATTGTTATGAAGAAGATGATAAGGAAAGGGTTTTCGGATCAAATCTTCTTCTGTGTCCATAATTTTAAATTTTTATTTTATTGTAACCAGGAATACCATTTCGTCCATGTTTCATAGAATTCAGAGTCTTCTTTTTGATGAATCTCCATCGTTAGCTTGCTCATTTCTGAGGATTCTAAATTTTTTCCTAATTATCATATTTGAAGAAGGAATAATATCTGATTTCCAATTTTGAGCGTATAATAGTCTAGCTGCGGTTGTTATTTGCAGAATTAAATATCTTTCTTCTTTAGTAAATTTGCTCCGAAGGATCCCCAGTAAGAACGTTTCTGGTTTTAACTCCATTTTCACGTTTAATATCTGTTCCAACCAAAGTCTAATCTTTTTCCAGAATATTTGAACCTTGGGACATGACCACCACATGTGGTAGTAGCCCCCTGTTTCTTTTTTACACTTCCAACACTTCGGCGATAACGATGGAAACATCTTTGCCAGGCGATCTGGGGAAAGGTGCCAACGATATACCATTTTATAGATATTCTCTTTTTTTTAATTGAAAAAGTTTTATAAGTACAAAGTACAAGCATTTTTAAAATATTTTCTCCCCCCCTCTCTACCCCCCTTCTCCCCCTCCCCCCTCCCTAGACTTCCCGGAACATACACAGGATATATGTAATCTACACAGATATAAAACTATTATATCCTAACAAATTATTAACTTCCAAATATCATAAAATCTTAACTCCTTATATTATTAATTAAACTAAATTTTTTTAAATTAAAATATATCCCTCACAGTCTTCTTAATCTAATACTTAATTGGAATATAATCCGTCCTTCTTCTCCATTATCAAATATATCATTTAAATAGCTTTTACAATATTATAAAATTTCCACTTCCAGGTACCAACAACCTAACCACAATTATTAAGTTCAGAAACAAATTAACCCATATCTAAAAAATACATAACAGCTTTACAATCATTTAATTACATTAAATTACATTCTATACTTATTTCCACCATATAGTGTAATTTAATTCTGTTCTCAACCAATTTAGTCTATTATATTACATTACCTTCTATCCCTGTTCCCCAAATTATATTAATTCCATCATGCTATTTAAAACCAATTTAATCTCAATTACATCACTTTACCTTCTATAATTAAACCTCCTGTAATTTAATTCCTCTAACCTTATACATCCTCATATACACATTTACATTTTATTCTTGCTTATTTTGCTTTTTCCTTGCTTTATTACTAACACTGAAACATCAATTTTTCCTCTAACCTTATACATCCTCATATATACATTTACACTTTGTTCTTACTTATTTTGCTTTATCCTTGCTTTATTCTACTAGCACTAAAACATCGATTTTTAATTCCCCTCGCTTTCAAATCTGCGAGAGGAATTGAATATTTCTTTTAGTTGACATCTAAAAATATGTCGATTTAGTCTTGCTTCATTTCAAGGAGTTGAGGACTGAAATGAGTAATTCAATTCTTCTTTACTTACAATACTTTCACTTTCGGCAAATACTTCTCTAATCTGTCCTGAATCATTTGTTTGTTCTTGTCTATTCAGAATTCCTTTCTGTTGTGGAATATGCAAATCTTCCTTTCCCTCTCCTTCAACATTCACGTTTCCTTTGTCTTCTGGTGGTTTCAGTGTCCCCTCCTTTAGTACGTTGGCAAGAAAGTCCTTTGCTTTGGCAATCGTATTGAGTCTATATCTTTCTGCCTTATAATAAACCGATAGTCCAGTTGGAATACCCCATGTGTATTTTATCTGTTGCAGTTTCAACTCCTCCACCAGAAAAGCATAATTTTTACGTGCTTTAAGTATTTTGGAAGGAATTTCCTTGAATATCAAAACTTCATGTTCTTCCACCTTCAGCTTGTTTTTATAAGTCGCCTGTAAGATTCGATTTCGCAATGCTTTTGTAGTAAAATATATTACAATGTCTCTTGGCAAATGATTTTTTTTTTGCAAACCAAGAATTGACACGGTATATTTTTTCAATCTGATCTCCCAATTCCACTTTTGTCTCCCCCAAAAACTGCCCCAATACATCCACAATCTTATCCTTTAAAACTTCTTGTGCACTTTCTGTTATACCTCTCAAACGTAGAGCAAATTCCATATCTTTATATTGAGCCATCGTTAATTCTGCCTCAGTTACTTCAATTTTTTCCTGCATCTCCATTACTTTTTCACCCAAAATCATCGTGGTCTGTTTAATTTCAACAACATCCTGTTTCAATAATTCTATATTAGATACCACAGTTTTAAGTACAGTTTCCACATTATCTTTAGTTTGTTGAGTCTGAGATGAAACCTCCTCTGAGACAGCTTGTATTTTTCCATTAATTTCAGTAATTTTTCCATTGATTTCTTTAATTTTATTGTTGACTGCTAAAGCAATCTCCTTTTGCATTTCTTTCACGGATTGTTGCCACGTCTCAAGTGTACAAATCTGTGTTGGGGGGGCAAAGTCTTGCAGAAAAAGATTTTCAACTTTTTCTATTCTTTTAAAAGGAACAGTCTTTGCCAATTTTAAAGACATCTTGGTTTGTTTTAATCCTTATATATTTAAAAAGCAAAGTCCATCAAGGTAAAAAGTAAAAAATATAAAATAAAAGAGATTTCTTACAGGCAGCTGTTAGAAAACGGAACTCTCAGTAGTTTCAGTAACTTCCGCCTTCTCCACACCCTTTGAAATTCCAAACGCCATCTTTAGCTACTTTGTTGCCTCCAGAAAATCCAAAAAACAACACTGGAGTTAAGTAAAAGATACTTGCTGTTTGATTCTCCTGTTATGTTCCGTCTGCTACATTGTTTAAAGTAAAGACAAAAAATCCATTTGTTACCAGCAGAGATGGTCGCGGCTTCTTGCTCCGCTAAAAATAAGCGGAGGCATTCCAGGTCCGGAGCTAAGACGGATTTCAAGGGAGCCCTCACCCTTCGCACCCCAGAGCTTCTTCTGGGGTGTTAGGGGGCTCTACCTCTGCCCATCTGCTCTTCTCCCCTCCCTTTGCCCGGGATGGGAGTTTCCAAGCTGCCAGACAGCTGATGTGGCTTATCTGGTGGCTTTTACGGAGCCTGGAATCGGGCGCCCATAAAGAGTGTCCAACGAGGCTTGCGGCGCCACCGGAAGTCCGATATTCTCTTTATAGGATGCGGCTAATGTCAGTTTATAATTGGTTTTCTAAATATCCTCCCATTCGTTCGGATTTATCACATACCCCAAATTTTGTGCCCATGCGATCATATGGCCTTTAACTTCGTTCTCTTTTAATTTAGTTTTCAACTGCAGGTTATAAAATTTGGAGATCATTTTTTCATTTGGGCCCATGAATATTTTATCTAATTCATTAATATTTTGAAAGCCAAATTGGGAGAGATCTTTTCTGTATCGGGTTTGAATCTGGAAATAATGCCACCATTCTAGGTTAGAACTTATACTAAGTTCTTGCCTTGACCTAAGGTTATTTTGTTCATCTAAAAGCTGTTGGTAGGTAGTAGTTTTGTTCTTGTTTATAAAATTTGGGTGTATAATGGCTTCCGACGTTGATAGCCATTTAGGGATTTTTTTATAGTAAACATTTTTAATATTAAGCCAGGTTTCTAATAAGGGACCCCATATGTAATGTCTCTGAAAGTACGCATGTGCCTTGTTTCCCTCCCCACAAGAATGCATGCCAGCCTACTTGAAGATAGCCTTCCAGAGTTAAAATCCTTCTATTTCGTAATAGAACCCATTCCTTAATCCAGCTCAATGCAGTGGCGTTATAACAACTTTCCCAATCCGGGAGTCCAAATCCACCATTAATCCTACGGTCGTATAGTGTCTGGATTTTAATTCTGGCCTTTTTCTTTGACCAAATAAATTTACGGATGATATTATTTAACTCCTTGAAAAAGTTCTTTTTAAGTTTTATCGGTGCAATTTGAAATAGAAATAATAGCTTAAGTAAAACATTCATTTTAATGACAGCAATTCTACCCAATAGCGATAATTGCAATTTAGTCCAATTCTGCAACTCTTTTTGTATTTTTTGATTTAATTTTGTGTAATTGTCTTCTTTGATGGTGCTACATTTGGTGGTTAGCCATAACCCTAAATATTTTACTTTTTTAACTATTTTAATTCCCAGTATCGTTTCTAAAGTCCTATTTTGTTTTTCAGTTAAATTTTTGGTTATTATTTTTGTTTTTTCTTTATTGATTTTTAATCCTGCCACCTTTCCAAATTTTTCTCTCTTCAATTAGTATTGGGCCTGATTTTATGGGATCTTCCAGGATATAAGTCATGTCATCTGCAAAGGCCTGCACCTTGTAGTCCTCCTTTTTAATTTTTAAGCCTTTTATCTTGTGGTTTTGTCTTACACATCTTAAAATAATTTCTAAAGCCAGAATAAATAATAATGGGGATAAGGGACACCCTTGACAAACTCCTTTCTGAATGTTTACTTTGTCCGTCAAATCATTATCCACTAGGATTTTGGCTGATTGCTCTTTGTAGATTGCTTTAATCAAATTTAAAAATTTAATGCCAAAGTTCATCATCTCCAGCTGGGTTATGAAAAACCGCCAATCAAGATTATCGAAGGCTTTCTGGGTGTCGATAAAGATTAATGCCAGTTGTTTTTCTATATGTATGTTGTAGTACTCCAGAACATCCAGTATAATTCTTGTATTATGGCTAATTTGTCTATTTGGCAGAAATCCGTTCTGGTCGGAATGTATTAGTTTATTTAGTATTGGTTTGAGTCTTTCTGCCATAATGGAAGCTAATATCTTATAGTCAGTATTTAACAATGAAATGGGTCTATAATTTTTTATTTGTAATTTATCTGCTTCTTCTTTCGGAATTATTATGTACACCTCTTTCCAAGACTCTGGGATTTTAGCTTCTTCCATCGCCCCATTATAAACCTCTAACATTAATTTCTCTAATTGTTGTTGAAATTTTTTATAAATTATATATTTTATAAAATATAATAAAAAGGTATACCATCCGGGCCTGGCGTTTTGTTATTTTTTTGTTTGGCGATGGCCTTTCTAATTTCTGCAATTGTTATGTTTTTGTTTAAAATAATCCTATCCTCTTCCGATAAGGCTGCAATTCTAATTTCTCCATATATTCCTTAATTTCTTCTAGACTAATATTCTCTTTTTTATATAGTTCAGTATAAAAATTTCGCACTATGTTTTTCTTTTCCTCTGATTTAAGGTAAAACACCCCGTTCTCATCTCTCAATTGATCAATTTGTCTATCCGCCTTTTCTTTCTTCAATTTATGGGCTAACCATCTCGCCGGTTTATTGGCAAATTCGAAGTAATTTTGTTTTGACATTTTAATTTTCTGCGCCAAATCTTCCTGAGAGATCAGGTTTATATTATGTTTAATTACATTCACTTCTTCTAAAATTTCGTTATCTTGTGGGGTAATTGTTAATTTATTTTCTAAGTCTTTAAGTTTAAAATTTAATAAATTTAAATTGTTCCTTCTTTCGTTGTTTCGGTTAGCAACATACGCTATTGTCAATCCCCTAATGTATGCCTTGGTTGTATCCCATAAATTTGTTAATGTGGTTTGTTCTTTCATATTAATTTCAAAAAAGTATTCTAATTCTTTTTCTATTTTTTGTCTATAGTTTTTCTCCTGGACAACTCTTTGGTCAAGAGACCATCTCTTTTTCTTTCCCTGGTTTAATCCTTTCCATTTTATTTTTAATGGGTTGTGATCTCCCCAAGCGTTAGGAAGAATGTCTAGTTCCATTGTTTCATCTAACATTTTAGGGGTCATCCAAGCCATGTCTATTCGTGACCATGACTTATGGGGATAGGAAAAAAAAGTGAACTGTTTGCTTTCAGGGTTTAAATACCGCCAACCATCAGTCAGTATAAATTCTTTTCTCATTTCCTCAAAAGAGTCAGGTAACTTCCTTCTCCCCCCCCCTGCTGTTACTTTTACAATCTTTCTTTCAGTCTACTACCGCATTAAAATCACCAATTAAACAAAGATGTTCCCATTGAATTTCTAAGAGTTGTTTATGAATTTTAGAAAAAAAAGGTTTCTGCTTTGTGTTTGGAGCGTAAATCATTACCAGCAATATTTTCTTATATCCCAGCTTTATTTCCACCATTAAAATTTGCCCTTCATCATCACAATATATTATTTCTGGATTTAACCATTTCTTTATGTATATAATCACACCTCTTTCTTTCTTTCTTTAGCTAAAGCCACAAATAGTTTGCCCAGGGAAGGTTTTTCCCAAAATGTTAAATTGGACATTATTTATATGAACTTCCTGGAGACAACATATATCTAGGTTCAATTTCTCTAATCTAGATAGAATTTTCTTTCTTTTATTTGGAGCATTTAATCCATTTATGTTCATAGAAATAAGATTTATTTCTCTTTCTTTTGATCCTTCATTTCGTTGGTTCCCTCTGTCCTCCTTTCCTATACTCTGATTGAGCCCTTGTTCTTGCGCCATCTCTTTCCTGATATACTATCCTTTTCCCCTCCTTTCTCTGCTGTTTGATCACATTTACGTTTACATCTTGCTCCTCTCGACCTATTCTTTCTCCTCTGCAAGTCCCTGTTCTTCTTCTTCCTCGGTGTATTCTTTGTAAAAGTCTCTAGCTTCTTCTACTGAGAGAATCTTAAACTTTTTGTCTCCCATAGATATCAGTAAGCCCTCAGGAATCAGCCATCTGTATAGTATTTTTTGTTTTATCAATTGTGTAGTTAAAAAGCTGTATCCCTTCCTTTTCTCTCTAATTCTTCTGGGGACTTGTCTCAGTACTATGATTTCTTTCTCTCTAAATATAGGCGTCCTTTCTCTTGCATTGTTATATATTTCATTTCTAATGTCTTTTTTAATGAACCGAACATGGACCTCTCTAGGTAACTTATGCCTACTGGAATAATTCATTTGCAGTCTAAAGACCTCATCCATTTCACCCAAAGTCTCTTGTTGAGATCTATTTCTTAATCCTGCAATAATCTCAGCCATTTTTTCAAAAAGGCATTTGTCATGTTCAGTGGTGGGTTCCTACCAGTGCGGTCCACTCTATAGCACCGGTAGCGGCCCGCTGGTGACGTCACAGTACTGGTGCAGTCAATTGCCGGAGCCTGGGCACCGCTATTTTTTTTAAAAAAATTTAATTAAAAAAAATTCTTCTGCACATGCCCAGTAGCTGAGTTTCCGGCACTGCTCATGCGCTGCCTTCCTACCCCACAGTGAGTCCAAGCAGGGGAGGATGGCTGAGGGAGCGCGTGAGACGCTGAAAGAACGGGCGGCAGGAGCTATCTCCATTCCCCTCCCTTCAGCAGTCCGAGAAGCCACGAATGCGCGGTGATGATCCTATGCATTTTTGCACGTTCGAGGCTTCTCGAGCTGCTGAGGGGAGGGGGAATGGGCAGCAGGACCTATCTCAGTTCCCCTCCCTTCAGCAGTCCGAGAAGCCACGCCCACCCGGTCACATGGCTGGCAAGCCACACCCACAAAATAAGCCATGCCCACAGAGTGGTAGTAAAAAAATTAGGAACCCGTCCCTGGTCATGTTCTTCTAACACATTCTGGAATCTCAAGTAAAAAAAAGCCTTTTCATTTTCTAGATGTGCTATGGCCTCTTCAAGGTCTCTGTTAATTGTTTCCAGTCTCCTCTCAGTTGCCGTTACTCTCTGACCTATTTGTTCTGTTCTGTCTTCTACTGATTTCATTCTTTTTTCATTAGTTATTAGTGCTTGTTCTATTATTCCCATTTTCTCATCAAGGTTACCCATTCTCTCATCCACTTTTCTAATGTCTCCTCTCATTTCACCCATATCCTCCCTCATAGTCTCCTAGTGTTTATCCATAGAGTCTTGCATTCTTAGCATCATTTCTTCTATCCCTGTCCCTGATCTGTGAATTCTCGGGAGGATTATCCATTTGCCGCTGGCCTGCCGGGGATGAGGTAGCAATGTTTGGTTTTCTCCCTGTTTTGGACATTGTATTAGATATGCTTGTCATTATTAGGGTCCCCAATTAATATTTTTAAATTTTCTATTGCCAGGTGTTGTTACAAATCTACACAAAAGTTGTTTTTCAATATTTTCTAGTCAGCAAGGGAGTTGTGATAATCACAAGATATCTCAAATAATTTATCCTACTATTTGATAATCAATACTCAAAATATTTCCAAGTTCTTAGTTTCACTAAATCTCTATAACACCTGATTAAGATTTGGTATTTGACTGTCTAGACACTTAAATGTTATATAAATCCTGCTTGTAGAATTAGAAGTACACGTTTTACCTTCCACCGGATGCAAAAGAGGATGACAGTTATTACATATCAATGGGAATACTCTTTTTCAAATCAGTTCAGTCCAATTTCAGTTCAAAGCAGTTAATCAAAAGAAGAAATATCTCTGTGTATTTTCAAAGAGGAAAGGGAAAGCACAAGGCAGTCCTCTGATATTCACTTCCAATCCCAGTTCTTTAGGCGAAACACAAGTCCAATTTCCACACTCCTTCAATTAATGCCTTAGAAAAACAATTCATCCAACCAGGTTTGTTTCTTGATCCAACACAGTTTTTGTAAAGTTCTTTAAGGCAAAACAAGCGTCCTTCTTACATGATCTCTTTAGTTGCTTTCTCTTCTAAAATGTCTCTTCTGGTTGCTTCCAAATGTTCTGTTACAAACTTCCACCAACTTTCTCTCACTTCCTTAACCGTTCTTCACCTTGTAGTCCCTTCAAGCTTACTCTTTTCTCAACTCTCTCTTTTAATCTCTTTACAGAACGATCTTTCCGATCCACTCAGATGTTTTTCTTCCTTTTCTTTCAATTGTAACATCCCGGATCTCTGTTTCTATCATTTCCGCTCTCCATTAATATTCGCTGCCACCACACTCCAAGAGCAAAGCTTATCGTTCTCAATCCTTCAAAAAACCACTAAAAGGGAAACCCTTTCTTATTCCATCTACACGTTGTTAAAAGTCCGTACTCAATCCAAATTCTTTCTACTTGCCTCAGCTGTTCTCATTTGGAGCTTTTTTCCTCTTGTCCCTCCGTCACGCCACCGGATCTGTTCAAAAGAACTGATCTCTTTTGCGTTTGGATCCCAGGGTTTCCCCTCGCTATCAGGGGAGATTGCCTTTCTTCCCCGATGCTCCGAGGTTTCCCCTCTCTGCCACTGGTCTCTTCAAGATCAGCTTCGCCCTGGAGTCTCCGAAAAACCACAAACATGCGAAAAAAGCCTCCGATGAATCGGCTGCTGCTCCGCTCCGGCGTGACGCCCATCTCGGTTTAGTAGTTTTTCAAAGTGCTTGTTTGCCGCTTTAACACATAGTTCTAGATATATATTCCCCCTAGATTTCCCTGGGTCAAATTTCAACAGAAAATATTATCTCACCCAATTCACCGTCTCTTCACTCCTGCACTCTCTTAGGTATTCAGGCTGTCCCCAGCTTCATGGCAGCCATATTGACTGCCACTGCTCCTCGTCTTCGGATGAGGAGGATTTTCCAAGTCAGGGAGGAGAGCTGCGGCTCTCCTCGACCTGCAAGGCGCCCCCCTTTACTTCACCACCCCTACAAAAGGAGCTATGGCTCCTTTTGGAGCCCTCCGACAGGGAGAGCTCAGACCGGGGCCGTGGAGCTCATGGTCCTCGCATCCAATAGTGCCGGAAGTATAGCCAGAAGCCCCACAGGAGATCCTATACCATTTCTGACAAGTGGCTGTCCAGTCTCTTATTGAAAGCCTCCAGTGATGAAGCACTCACAACTTCTGAAGGCAAGCTGTTCCATTGGTTGATTGTTTTCACAGTGAGAAAATTTCTCCTTATTTCTAAGTTAAATCTCTCCTTGGTCAGTTTCCATCCATTATTCCTTGTCTGGCCTTCAGGTGCTTTGGAAAATAGGTTGACCCTTCCTCTCCGTTCTTCATATGTTTTAGTCTCCAGTCCCCTAATCATCCTGGTTGCTCTTCTCTGCACTTTTTCTAGAGTCTCAACATCTTTTTTATAGCGTGGTGACCAAAACTGGATGCAGTATTCTAGGTGTGGTCTTACTAAGGCTTTATAGAGAGGTACTAGTACCGCACATGATCTTGATTCAATCTCTCTGTTTTTGGCTGCCGCCGCATACTGCTAGCTCATATTTTGATTGTCCACTAGGACTCCAAGATCCCTCTCATAGTTACTGCTATTAAGTCAGATTTCACCTAATCTGTATGTGTACTTTTGGTTTTTCTTGCTTAAATGTAAAACATTACTTTTCTCTATATTGAATTTCATTTTGTTAGATTGGGCTCAGTGTTCAAGTCTGTCGAGATCCATCTGGATCTTGAGCCTCTCATCTAGGGTGCTACGGCTCTCCTCGACCTGCAAGGCGCCCCCCTTTACTTCACCACCCCTACAAAAGGAGCTATTCCTTCCAGTTTAGTATCATCTGCAAATTTGATTCATTCCCCTTATATTCCCTCATCTAAGTCATTTAATGAAGATACTGAACAGTACTGGGCCTAAAACGGAACCTTGTGGCACCCCACTGCTTTCTTCCTACCATGTGGATGTGATATCATGAAGGACTACTTGTTGAGTACGGTTTGTCAACCAGTTAACAAATCCATGGTGGCGATGCTGCCTATCTCACTTTTTTCTAGCTTACCAAGAAATAGGTTGTGGTCTACTTTGTTGAATGCCTTACTGAAGTCTAAATATACTATGTCCACATCATTTCGCTGGTCTACTAATTTAGTCACTTTGTCAAACAATGAAATAAGATTGGTTTGGCATGATCTGTTTTTAACAAACCCATGCTGGCTTCTAATTATAACTTTATTAGTTTCTAGATGTTCACAGATCTGTTTTTTATTATCTTTTCCAGTATCTTCCCAGGTATTGATGTTAGGTTGATTGGTCTGTAATTTCTTGGGTCTGTTTTTATTTTTCCTTTTTTGAAGATGGGAACCACATCAGCTCTTTTCCAATCCTCAGGTGCTCTGGTGCTCCAGGATTTTGGAAAGATATGGTACAATAGTGCTGAAATGACATCTGCCAGCTCCTTCAGAACTCTGTCAGGTAATCCATCAGGTCCCAGTGATTTATATTCATCAAGTTCAGACAGATGTTCTCTTACCATTTTCTTACATATTTTAATTTTTATTTCTGTTTTTTACAGTTATGTTTTTGGTAGGTGGGGCTACAGTTCCTTTCTGTGTGAAGGCCGATGCAAAGAATGAGTGGAGCAGCTCTGCTTTCTCTTTACTGCCTGTTACTTCCTTGCCATCTTCTCTCTTTAGTGGACCAACAATTTCCTTGACTTTTTTCTTGTTATTTATATGTTGAAAGAAACTTTTTTTTTATTATCTTTGACTTTTGTTGCAAGTCTTTGTTTATTTTGAGCCTTTGTTTCCTGACTTCATTTTGGCAGATTATAGCTATCTGCTAATATATATTATATTATATTAATTATATTATATTATATTATATTATATTATATTATATTATATTATATTATATTATATTATATTATATTATTATATTATTATATTATATAATATATTATATAATATATTACAATATATTATAATATATAATATATAATATAATTATAATATAATATAATATAATATAATATAATATAATATAATATAATATAATATAATATAATATAATATAATAATATATTATATTATATTATATTATATTATAATATTATTATATTATTATTATATGATATTATATATTATTATATGATATTATAATATATTATATTAATTAATATAATAATAAAATATAAAATAATATAAAATAATATAAAATAATATAATATAATATAATAATATTATATTATATTATATTATATTATATTATATTATATTATATTATATTATTATATTATATTAATTATATTATATTATATTATATATTATATTATATTATATTATAATATTATAATTATATTATATTATATTATATTTATTATATATTATATATTATATATTATAATATAATATTATATTAATTATATTATATTAATTATATTATATTATATTATATTATATTATATTAATTATATTATATTATATTATATTATATTATATTATATTATATTATATTATATTATATTATATTATATTATATTATTATATTATAATATTATAATTATATTATATTATATTTATTATATATTATATATTATAATATTATATTATACTGTGTTTCTCAGAAAATAAGACCGAGTATTATTTTCTTTTAGACTTGAAAATAAACACTTGGGCTTATTTTCAAGGTGGTCTTACTTTTTTTGTGGTGCAGCTGGCCAGACTCGGTGAGCTAGACGCACCGTGGATGCACCATCGCCTCCATTCCGAACCTTCAGCGTTCGGAATGGAGGCTTTTTGGTGAACGGGAGGAAAATTGGGGTGGGGTGGGATTTTCCTGCCTGCCATCCTTCCCTCAGTCTGTGCTGAGCTTGAGGAATGGATGACAGGCAGGAAAATCCTCCCTCCCCATTTTCCTCCCATTCGCCAAAAAGTGTCAGAGTCCAGACTCTGTCATTCAGAAGGAGAAGGGTTTTTTTTGGCTCTGTTTAATCAAAAGGTTATTACATATCCGGATCCCAGACACCTGAGAGCCTCTTCATCTTAAGATAAGGTTTTATGGGGGGTAATTGAACGGAAGAGCGAGGCTGGGAAACGGATCCAAATGTCAAACATTCGTGGATTCATTATGCTGAATGGGGTGGGGTGTTAAGCTTAAAAGACTTGTCTTGCCCGAAGGCATTTTAAACCTTGCTTTGAATTGAATAGATGTATACAGATGCAAAATAAAGGGAATCCTTTTGAAAACCTTTGGCTCGGCTCAAAAGTTCGTTCCTTGATTTTGGCTGGAAGACATACCTTACAGAAAGCAAGGTTTCCAAAATCGGTCAACCCAGAGAGTAACTTCACTCTACTGAGGGGACCGGGCAATCATGACTGAAAAAAACCGGGAGCAGGGAGAAATTGAATGCTGGGGGGAGACACCAATCACCCCCCGGGCGGAAGCCTGTCCCGCACTCCCCAGCAAAGAGGCTGAGGGAGATTTCGAGACCTCTGAAAAGCCCCACTGGTCTATCGGCATTGGAAAAAAAGACAGCTGGGATGGCAGAACTAGAGGAGTCACCCTTAATCGGGGGGATCGGAAGCCCCGTTGGGAATTAGAGCTAGAAGCTGCCATGGATCAGGAGGAGCCCACCGAAGCACCTCTCAGGGAGGGGCGATTGAAGAGATACCTGTCCCAGCTGGTGATGGAAATATTAGAAAATCTCAACATCCGAGGGACTCCGGAACGACGAATAATGAGCGCTGGGAGCATAGCAACCGCTGAGGAGACTGGGGGGGCAACAACCTCGGGGGAGCAGGCGTGCAGATGGAGGACGCGGCAGGAGACCCAACAACCCCCCCCAGGGCAGCACACGCAGCGGCACCCCTTCCTAACCAACTCCAAACTCCACAACTAGAAAGGAAAACTCCCCCCCTGGGAGTGAAATGTGATGGGGACCCGCAACAATTGGGATTTTTCGTAGCACATGTGCTCACCTATATGCAAGAATATGGACGTGAGTTCCAAACCCAGGGATCCCGGGTGCGAGCAGTTACCTTAGCCCTGGAAGGAGCCGCGGCCAGATGGATGGTGACCCTACATAACGACGACGCACCCGAACTGCGCAACTTCAACCAATTCATGACGGCCCTACGACAACGGTTCGAGGACCCGCTGGCGGACCGCAAAGCACGCGATCGTATTAAGGTGGTGAAACAGGAACGACGACCAGTGGCGGAGTACACTGACGAATTCCGGGACCTCGCATGTCGGCTAAACTGGCCAGAAGACATCCTGGTAAGCTGTTTTAAGGATGGACTGAGTGACGATCTGTATAATGCCTGCGTGGCTAGGGGTGCACCAAATCATCTGCATGAGTGGTACCTCACTGCTGAAGAAGTGGAGATTGATATGGCTAGGAATCAGTACCGTACGGGGAGAGCATGGAAGAAATCCCCACCCCAATGGAGGAAAGAACCCTTCAGAAGGCAACAGGGCTTTTCCCCTAAACCTCCAATCTGCTACAAGTGCGGGAAGGAGGGACACCAAGCACCCGAATGCTGGCCCCAAACACCCACCCAGAAACCCGAACGCCAAACGGGGAGAGACCAACAAGACCCATCCAGCGGGGGAGGGAAACAGCCCTGAGGAGCAGCGAGGTGGTGGGACCACCACCCCCTCCTCCCGCTGGAAACAACACCCCGGCATTTCAAAGGGAAGATCCAGCCGCGTTCGAGAGCGATCCGGAAGATGAACCACTGGTAAGCAAACCAATTGAACCGCTCACCCTCCCTCTCAGACTATTTATCCCTAACCAAGAGGAGGGAAAAAATATCTCCGCATTAGTAGACTCAGGATGCACCCGTTGCTTAATCAGCCCAACCCTAATCAGGGAGCTGGGAATCACAGTGAGAAAGCTGAGAAATCCCATCGCGTTTTGCCAATTGGATGGGTCTATAGCAGGGGGGGAGCCGGCTGCTTTTGCCACGGAACCCGTGAAAATAGGCATTGATAATCACGAAGAGAAACTTAAGTTTATAGTAGCACCTGGCATGGAATGGCCACTAGTCTTGGGACTCGCATGGCTAAAAAAGTGGAATCCAAAAATAAATTGGAAGCAAGGCACCATAAAATTCCAAATGCACGTAACTACTGCGGAGGACCCACAGATAGAAACTGAAGGGGCTGAACGCAGGGAAACAGCCATGCCTGGTCATAGCATGGAAACAGACGGTATACCCAAGGAATACAAAGACCTGGCAGAAGTCTTTAGCGAGGCAGCGTCGGATGAACTTCCCCCGCATCGCGCATCCGACTGCGCAATAGAAATCTTACCCGGGGTTAAACTACCAAAACCAAAAATGTATAGCATGTCACCGGGGGAGTTAGAGGAGCTGAGTGCTTTTATTGAGAAAAACCTAGCAAGGGGCTTCATTGAACCAGCCAGACCAAAGATAGCAGCCCCGGTGTTATTTAGAGAGAAGAAAGATGGCACAAAACGCTTATGTGTCGACTTCAGAAACCTAAACTCGATAAGTGTTGAAAACATGTATCCCCTCCCCCTGATGAAAGACATGCTGGCCCACCTCAAAAAAGGGAAAATTTTCTCCAAACTAGACATCAGGGAGGCATACTACCGAATCAGAATTAAGGAGGGGGATGAATGGAAAACGGCATTCAACACCCCCCTGGGATGCTACCCATTCAAAGTGCTGCCTTTTGGGCTACAAGGGGCACCTGCAGTGTTTATGCAATTAATTAACGATGTGTTACGTGAACACATACAAAGGGGTTCTCATTTATTTAGATGATATTCTATTATACTCAGAGACCGAGGCTGAACATGTTAAATTGGTGAGGGCAGTGCTGAGCAAACTCCGCGAGGCAAAACTTTATGCCAAACTCTCAAAATGTGAATTCCACCGAGAAAAAATTGATTACTTGGGGTACCGTATTTCACACCAGGGCATAGAAATGGATCCTCAAAAAGTACAGGCAGTACTCGATTGGGAAACGCCTCACACACGCAAACAGCTGCAAAGTTTCCTGCGGTTTGCAAATTTCTATCGCCAATTTATCCCCGCGTTTGCTCAAATTGCACTGCCCATCACAAAACTGCTAAGAACAAAGGGGGAGGGAGATCCTAAACCGAGACAGCCCGTGAATTGGACAATGGAATGCCAGGCAGCGTTTGAAAAACTAAAACGGCTGTTCTCAACAGAACCAATTTTGAAGCACCCAGACCCAGAAAAACCCTTCATAATACAAGCTGATTCTAGCGATGTGGCAATAGGGGCAATGCTACTCCAGAGCAATGAGCAAGGACAGCTACAGCCATGTGCATATACATCCAGGAAACTAAGTGAAACTGAACAAAGGTGGGCGATCTGGGAAAAAGAAGCTTATGCGGTGCGATGGGCACTTTTAACTTGGAGACAATTCTTAGAAGGGAGTAAGATCCCTTTTGAAGTCTGGACTGACCACAAAAACTTAGAAGCCTTAAAGACACCAAGGAAACTATCTCCTAAACAGGTTTGTTGGGCGCAATACTTCAAACGGTTCGAGTTTACTCTTAAATTTATCCCTGGGGGGAAAAACTTTCTGGCAGATGCACTGTCCAGAAAGCCACAATATAATTGTGTGAAATCAGAGGTATTTAAACCCATAGTACAAACAAATCAATTGGCAGCCAAAGTAATCACCAGGTCCGAAGGAGGAAAAGACGCATTGAGGGACGCAGACATCACTCACGCATTTAAACAAGCATTAGTCAACGATGAATGGGTTTTGAACCACAAATCCAGTTGCGTGATGAAAGATGAATTAGCGTGGGTAGGTGACAAACTTTATGTACCCGCTAGCCAAAGATTACGTTTAATGGGAAGGTGCCACGACTCTAGGTTGGCTGGACATTTTGGCTTTGTAAAAACTTTACACTTAATAAAGAGACAATTTTGGTGGCCTTCGTTGAAAAAGGACATAGAAAGCTATGTAGCAAGTTGCCCCATTTGTGCTGCAGCAAAAAGACGTCAGGGGAAAACTCCAGGACTTCTACAAAAAGTAGCTGAGCCGTCAGCCCCATGGGAAGAAATTGCTATGGATTTTATTGTAGAACTACCGGAAAGTGGGGGAAACACGGTCATTTGGGTTGTGACAGACTTGTTTTCAAAACAAGCACATTTTATTCCTTGCCAAAAGATTCCAACAGCCAAAGGCTTGGCTAGACTGTTTCTAATACACATTTATCGTCTTCATGGAGCTCCTAAAAGGATAATCTCGGACAGGGGAGTCCAATTTACCTCCAATTTTTGGAAGGCGTTTTTGGGCCTACTTGGCACCGCCCAAGTATTAAGCTCCTCGCATCACCCCCAGACAAATGGTAATTGCGAGAATTTGAACGGCGTTCTTGAACAGTATCTAAGATGTTTTATTAATTTTCAACAGGACAATTGGACTGAACTTTTACCATTTGCAGAGGTTGCATTTAATAACTCTGTACATTCAAGTACAGGTTTTACACCTTTTAGAGTAGCCACGGGGCAAGACTTCAGCCCAATACCGGAACTACCCACAGAAAAACCCACTATCCCCTCACTTAAGGAGTGGATAGAAAATTTGCAAAACACATGGCCAGTAGTCAGGTTGGCTTTACAGGAGGCTAGAGAGGCTTTCAAAATTCAAGCTGACAAGAAAAGAGTAGAGCCTAAACCTTTCCAGGTTGGGGATAGAGTATATTTATCTACAAAATTCTTGAGATCATTACAACCATCAAAAAAATTAGGACCTAACTTTATTGGGCCTTTCACTATTAGCAGGGTCATTAACCCAGTAGTGGTTGAATTGATTCTTCCAAAAACACTTAGACAAGTCCATCCAGTATTTCACATTAGTCTACTCAAGAGAGAGGTAACCTCGTCACTTAGACCGGTGGCAGATACACCTGCCCCAATCATGATAGAGGGGGAACAACATTTTGAAATCAAGGAAATTCTTGACTCCAGAATCTACAGAGGGAAGACCCAGTATCTGGTAGCCTGGAAACATTTGCCTTCGTCACAGAACGAGTGGGTCGCTAAACAACATGTGAAAGCCCCCACCTTATTGAGAAGATTCCACTCCAAATACCCTAGCAAACCTTGCTAACATATCATAATTGATTCTGCTTATGTCTTACAGGTGGACCTTCTTTTTTTTTTGAGAGGCAGGATGTCAGAGTCCAGACTCTGTCATTCAGAAGGAGAAGGGGGTTTTTGGCTCTGTTTGATCAAAAGGTTATTACATATCCGGATCCCAGACACCTGAGAGCCTCTTCATCTTAAGATAAGGTTTTATGGGGGGTAATTGAACGGAAGAGCGAGGCTGGGAAACGGATCCATCTGTCAAACATTTGTGGATTCATTATGCTGAATGGGGTGGGGTGTTAAGCTTAAAAGACTTGTCTTGCCCGAAGGCATTTTAAACCTTGCTTTGAATTGAATGGATGTATACAGATGCAAAATAAAGGGAATCCTTTTGAAAACCTTTGGCTCGGCTCAAAAGTTCGTTCCTTGATTTTGGTTGGATTCTGAACACTGAAGGTTTTTGGTGAATGGGAGGAAAATGGGGAGGGGGGATTTTCCTGCCTTCCATCCGGGTCGAGGATTTTTTGGCTCCTACCCTTGGCCGCGCCTGCTTCTCCGCCAGGGTTCCGCCTCCAGGCATTCACCGCTAACTTTTCTCCTCAGCTGGCATGCCCTTAGCTGTTCGCCCTCGCCAATTGGCCACGGGCCCTCCTTCCCATGCGCTTCGTCCTGGGCTTTTGGCCATACGGGTCAGTTAGCCGCCAGCCAATCGGCTAGTTGCCAATGCTGGCAGCCAGAAGCCACGGTGCGATCGATCGCATGGGTGGGGTTGGGGTTTGGGGGAGGCGCTGCAGCCAAACGGTCTCAGGCGCTTGTTAGGAGAAGGAAGGGGAAGGGGTGGAAGCTCCCCTATACCTGATCATGCCTCCCTATAACCAACGAACAGGAAGGGAAGAGCAGGGGTGGAGGGGGCAGTAAGTACGCTGGCTTCATCCAAAGGGAAGGGGGAGAGAGAGAGAGAGAGAGAGAGAGAGAGAGAGAGAGAGAGAGAGAGAGAGAGAGAGAGAGAGAGAGAGAGAGAGAGAGAGAGAGAGAGAGAGAGAGAGAGAGAGAGAGAGAGAGAGAGAGAGAGAGAGAAGAAGGGAGGGAAGAAGGGAGGGAAGAAGGGAGGGAGGGAAAAAGGAGAGGAAGGAAGGACCACAAACCCTGACACTAGACGCAGCTTCAGAGGATGCTTTGAAAAAGCACAGCAATCTAGGGCTGGAAGGGATCTCGGGGGTCATCTAGTTCAACCCCCTGCTCCAGCAGGAGACCTTATATCATCTTGGTTATTTTGGTGCCTCTAACACAGAAGAGAAATTCCCAGAAAAGGAAAGGAGTTTACTAGGCAAGGCTGCCATGAAGAGGAAGGCAGAGATAGTCCTCGACTTACGACAACAATTGAGCCCAAATTTTTGGTTGCTAAGCAAGAACATTGTTAAAGTGAATTTCGATGCATCTTACTCAATCCATCTTCCAACAGTGGATGTCAACCACTGTGTGCCAGATTGAGAATTTGAGAACAAAGGCCTGCTGGATTACCGGTGATTGACACACTCGTAATAGAAGGGGAAGGGTACCCCTTAACTTACTGTATGTTCAACTCAGAGGTGGGATCCTACCTCTGATTGCCGGTGCGGTTAATCGCTGAGTTCGGCGCAGAGCCGATGACGGTGCTCCCGTTCGCGGAACGGGAGCTTTCCCCGGGCGCTTTCCCCGCCCGCATGGATGCCGCCAATTGCGTTATTTTGCCCTCTGCGCATGCGGAACGCTTTGGGCATGCGCAGAGGGCAAAAGAACGCAATTGGCGGCATCCATGCGGGTGGGGAAAGCGCCCGGGGAAAGCTCCCGTTCCGCGAACGGGAGCACCGTCTTCGGCTCTGCGCCGAACTCAGCGATTAACCGCACCGGCAATCAGAGGTAGGATCCCACCTCTGGTTCAACTTCGAGCCTCGAATCTCCATTTCAAAGCGAGACAGCTGTTCAGTGAGGTAATCCAAATTCGGATGCTTGGCAACTGACTCTTACTTATGATGGTCTCAATGTCCCAGAGTGACGCGATCCCCTTGTGACCTGACCAACGAAGTCCACAGGGAAGCCGGATTCACTTAACGACTATGTGACTTACTTAAGAGCTGCAACTATTCGCTTAACAATGGTGGCAAGAAAGGTCGTAAAGTGGGTGAAAGCTCATTGAACAGTTGTCTCGCTTTGCAACAGAGATTCGGGGAAGCCAGATTCACTTAGCGACTGTGTGACTGAATTAACAACTGTTCAAGTTACAACGGCACTGGAAAAAGGGATTTATGAGTGTTTTTCACACTTAATGACTGTTGCAGCATCCCCATGGCCAGGTGATCCAAATTCGGATGCTTGGCAACTGACTCTTACTTATGACAGTCTCAGTGTCCCAAAGTCACACAATCCACTTTTGTGAGCTGACCAATGAAGTCCACAGGAAAGACGGATTCACTTAACGACCATGTGACTTATTTAAGAGCTGCAACTCATTTAACAACAGTGGCAAGAAAGGTCGTAAAGTGAGTGAAAGCTCACTGAACAGCTGTCTCGCGTTGCAACGGAGATTCGAGGCTCAATGTTGGACATACAGTAAGTTGAGGGGTATTTTTTATTTATTTATTTATTTACTTACTTACTTACTTACTTATTTATTTATTTATTTATATTTCTATGCCGCCCAACTCCCAAAGGACTCTGGGCGGCTCACAACAAGAAGAAACATAAATAACATATCAATGTAAAAAAATTTAAAAGACTTACGAGTGTGTCAATCACCAGTAATCCAGCAGGCCTTTGCTCTCAAATTCTCAATCTGGCACACAGTGAGTGACATCCACTGTTGGAGGATGGATTGAGTAAGATGCATTGAAACTCACCTTAACAATGTTCTTGCTTAGCAACCAAAATTTTGGGCTCAATTGTTGTCGTAAGTTGAGGACTATCTCTGCCTTCCTCTTCATGGCAGCCTTGCCTAGTAAACTCCTTCCCTTTTCTGGGAATTTCTCCTCTGTGTAAGAGGCACCAAAATAACCAAGAAGATATAAAGTTTCCTGCTGGAGCAGGGGGTTGAATTAGATGACCTTTGAGGTCCCTTCCAGCCCTAGATTGCTGTGCTGTTTCAAAGCATCCTCTGAAGCTGCGTCTGGTGCCAGGGTTTGTGGCCCTTCCTTCCTCTCCTTTTTCTCTCCCTCCCTCCCTCCCTCCCTCCCTCCCTCCCTCTATCCATCCATCCGTCCATCCATATCTCATTTATTTTCCCTTCCCTCCCTCCCTCCCTTTCTCTTTCTTTCTTTCTCTTTTCTTTCTCCCTTCCCACCCTTTCTTTCTCTCTCTCTCTCTTCTTTCTTTCTTTCTCTTTCTTTGTCTCACTCTCTCTTTCTCTCTCTCCCCCTTTGTTAGGACTATGTCCAAATGGTTGGGTTGTTAATATATAAACAAGCCACCAATCTATGTTTGTATATATTCAAGTACTATAACTTTAAATGTATTGTTGTACTCTGATTGGATGTGGTGTTTCAAGATAGCCATAAGAGGGAGCTAGAGATCGTAGTTTGAAGTGCTCTGGAATTCTCTCTGCTGATTCATTCGTGATGACTCTTTGACCGATATAGTGAGCTGTGTGTTATGCTCTGTTAATCTATGATAGTTTGATGTGTTTGTAAGCTGTAATATCTTTGTTTGATGTAAGACAAAGAAAGGCTGGTAAGAATATTATTGTACTTCTTGATATTGACCGACTGAACGTGTATGACCTGCACTGTTTAATTGGACTGTGCTATTTCTAAAAGTAAACACTAATTGCACTTTAACGTATATGTGTGTATGACTGGATAATTACTCACATCTACAGGATACCAAACTGCAAAGCCTCGTTTCTACGTGCATGTCCTTGATAACTCAAGGGTCGCTCTGCACACTCCTTAACACCCTTCCCTTTGGATGAAGCTGGTGTACTTACGGTCCCCCCACCGTTTCCGTTTGTTCATTACACTGTTCTACAAATTTACAATTTTTGTTAGTTTCAGAAATGAAATGTGCCATTTCTTAATAAATTTCACATGCTGATTTCAAATATAATAATGAAATTTGTTAGTTGGCTCTAGTTTTCATGCAACGGACATTTTACATTTTCCAACTACAGGTAATAGGCAAATAATGCGCCAAAACTTAATACATATATATAAACCCATATATTTTTATTAAAATTAAGTGAATTATATTTGCAACAGTGAATACATGAAATAATCTATTGTATATGTTTGTCAAGAAAAACTAAATTAGTAAACAAGTTTAAAATGTTCAAAAGTTTAAATTTCTCATTAATCTTGCCTTTAGTTTTTGTCCCTTTTGCTTCTCTTGACCTTTCTTTTGTATTCAAGGAAAGGATTATCTCTTACAATTGTCCAACAGTAGTCTGCAAGCATTAATCCATTAAATAAGGCTAATTCAGTTTATGAAAATAGAAAGCCTCATGACGAATGTATTCATTTGCTCCATAGACGTATGGGACATTTGAATTTCAAAATTTTAAAGAAAACTGTTGAGTTATCTAATGGTATAAAATTAAAACCTTGTGCAATATATTTAAATTGTAATGCTTGCAATCAGGAAAAGAGCAAGGTAATTCCTGCAAACAGGTTAAATGGATTTAAAACCAAGGAACCATTAGAGGTTGTATTGGCCCTAAGAAACCCAGTTTAGGTGGAGCTTGTTATATATTGAGCATAGTTGATCATTTTTCTAGATATGCTTTCTGTTATCTGATGAAAACAAAAACAGAAACATATCAGCATTTTGTAAACTGGTTAAGGTTTGTTGAACGAAAACTGAATAAGAAACTGGTTAGTTTAGTAACAGATAACGGTATGGAGTTTACCAATAAGAGATTTGAAGATATGCTAAAGAGAGCTGGTATATTGAACGTAGAGGTCAGACATTACAGGCTATGTCTAGAACCATGATTTCAGATTCTGGTTTACCAGAGAGACTCTGGGGTGAAGCTATAATGTGTGCTAACCATGTTTTGAACAATGTAGTGAATGCAACAACTGGTGAATTGCCATTTACTCGTTGGTATGGTAGGAAACCAAATCTTAGTTATTTGCATACATTTGGTGCACCAGCATGGGTGCATATTCCCACACAAGTAAGGCGAAAGGGACAACATAGAGCACGGAAATTATGTTTTGTAGGGTATGAATCTAATCATAGATCATTTAGATTCTGGGAGCCAGGTACTACTAGAGTATATTGTAGTGCAAGTGCTAAATTCCTTGAGCATGTTGGATGGAGTAAACTGGAACAGGAATACAAGGAACAAGATAGTATTGTTGTTGAGGATCCATTGTTTCCTGATGATTCTGATAAGAAAAGTACTGATGATAGGATAGTGAAAGAATCCTCAATAGAGGAATCATCTATGAAAGAACCATCTATGGATGATGTAGAAGATACTTCGATAGGGGAGGAAAAGGAAGAGGAAATTCCAACAACTTGTATTAAATTGCCTAGGAGGTCGACTAGGGAGAGACATCCACCTGATAGATATCAGGCAAGTATTGTATGCCAGATTAATGTGGAACCATCTAACTATAACGAAATTAAACTGTATCCGACAAAGGAACAGGTAGCTTGGCAGGAAGCTATGAATAAGGAATTAAAATCTTTAAAGGAGCTTGATGTATATGAAGATGTAAAGTTACCACCAGGTAAGCGTGCAATAGGTTGCAGATGGGTGTATAAATTAAAGACTGGTGTGGATGGCACTGTTACCCATAAAGCAAGATTAGTTGCTCAGGGATTTGCTCAATCAGATAAGGAGTATGATGAGGTATTTGTACCTAGTCTGAGAGCAAATACATTGAGAGGAGCATTAGTTTGGGCAGCTAAAAATAAATGCATAATTAATCATGTAGATGTCGAAACTGCATATCTACATGCACCTTTACAACATACCATTTATATGAAAAAGCTATTAGGTTTAAAAGATGATGGAAAAAATGAGTATTGGAAATTAAAGAAAAGTCTTTATGGTTTAAAGCAATCAGGTTATGAATGGAATAAATGCATTGTAAAAGAATTAGTTTCCATGGATTTTAAAGCTGGTACAGCTGATCCTTGTTTATTTAGGAGAAAGATGGTTTGATTTCTCTGTTGCTATTATTTACAGATGATATAGCGATTATAACAAAGACTGAACAAGAAGCAAATGATATTATTTCTGAATTACAAAGAAAGTTCAAGATTAGAAATTTAGGAGAAATTAAATATTATTTGGGTCTTGATATAATGAAGACAAATAGAGGATTCAAAATTTCGCAAGCTAAGAAGATTAGCCAACTGTTAAAAAGATATAACCTGGAGAATTGTAAAACTGCTAAGACACCAATGGATCAGGGATTTACAAATAGTGATAGTAAATGTCCTGTGTTTGATAAGGAGATATATCAGTTTCTCATATTTGAGTAATTGGTCTAGACCAGATATATCTTACAGCGTAAATCAACTGGCTAGATATAATGCTGAACCAAATGAAAGACATTTGGTAAGCTAAGAAGATTAGCCAACTGTTAAAAAGATATAACCTGGAGAATTGTAAAACTGCTAAGACACCAATGGATCAGGGATTTACAAATAGTGATAGTAAATGTCCTGTGTTTGATAAGGAGATATATCAGTCTCTCATATTTGAGTAATTGGTCTAGACCAGATATATCTTACAGCGTAAATCAACTGGCTAGATATAATGCTGAACCAAATGAAAGACATTTGGTAAGCTAAGAAGATTAGCCAACTGTTAAAAAGATATAACCTGGAGAATTGTAAAACTGCTAAGACACCAATGGATCAGGGATTTACAAATAGTGATAGTAAATGTCCTGTGTTTGATAAGGAGATATATCAGTCTCTCATATTTGAGTAATTGGTCTAGACCAGATATATCTTACAGCGTAAATCAACTGGCTAGATATAATGCTGAACCAAATGAAAGACATTTGGTAAGCTAAGAAGATTAGCCAACTGTTAAAAAGATATAACCTGGAGAATTGTAAAACTGCTAAGACACCAATGGATCAGGGATTTACAAATAGTGATAGTAAATGTCCTGTGTTTGATAAGGAGATATATCAGTCTCTCATATTTGAGTAATTGGTCTAGACCAGATATATCTTACAGCGTAAATCAACTGGCTAGATATAATGCTGAACCAAATGAAAGACATTGGCAAGCAGCTAAACGAATACTTAGATACCTAAAGCACACAATACATTATTCTTTATATTTAGAACCGAGAAATGAATTAGTGTTAACTGCATATGCTGATGCAAGTTTTGCTACTGATGCAATGACTCGCAAATCAACATCAGGTATAGTGGTAATGTTGGGTAATGCTTTAATAGGGTGGAAATCTATTAGGCAACAACATATTAGTTTATCCACTATGGAAGCAGAATTCTCGAGTTTATCATTAATGTGCACAGAATTGGTGTATTATAAACAATTGTTTTTTTTTTCCAAAAAGTTTTATTAGTACAAAATTACATAGATAATAGCTAAACATTAAATAGAAAGTACAAACATTTTTTTAAATTTTTCTCCCCCCTAACCCACCCCTTTCCCTCCCCCCCTCCCCCCCGGACTTCCCAGAGAGAGTACAGGGCATAATATCAATAAAATAAATTTAAATTAAATTAAAAAAATTTGACTTCCACCTTATTTTTTTAAAACTTCAACTCCAAATTGTACACTAATAAAAATTCCTTCCTCCTCCTTTCAATCATCTACCCTTCACAACATTTCTTCACTGTTAACTAAGAATTAAATGATTATTACATAAATGATGACTAAGTATTAAATACAAAAACCTTAAACTTCATCATAAAATCAATCAGTATATAAATAACATACTATTACTATATATCAGATTATAAGCACTAATTCCAAACTTTAAATAACCTTCCTCCCAAAAAAAAAAAAATGTTAAATCTAATTGTAATATTTTATAACTGGATAGATAACAATTCCAAATCTTTCTCACAATTAAATAAAACTTAAATTGATATTACACAAAAAATAACTAAATAATAATACAAAAACCTTAAACTTCATCATAAATTCTACCACTCTATTAGTAACATAATGTTACTATGTATTAAATTATTAGGTTCAAAAAAGTTCTAAATCTTTAAAAAGAATTAATAATACTTTGAATAAGCCCCCCAAAAAAAACAAAAGAAAAAAAAAGAATGCAAGAAGTAAAGAAAAGAAAAAAAATTAAGGAAAGAAGGGAAAAAGAAAAGTACAGTCATAATGGCAACCATCTGTCCAATAAACTTCAACACTGCATCTTGTTGTATCTTGATGATGGTTGCATCTTTTTGTAACTTGATAATTTTGTAGTTGTCAGCTCGCCTCCCATCTGACCCCGATCTTCCATCTCCTTTTCCACACTGTAGACATCTGTCTGGCTCTGCCAATCATTTAAATTTTGTAAATCTGTTTCGATTTGAAGAGGAAGGGATGGCTTTCCCTCCTCCTCCTCTTTTGTTTTCATACATCTTTCCCCTGGAATCTTGGATATATCAGCCTTTAAGACGTTGACATAAAATTCAGTAGCTTTCTTTGTTGTATTAAGCCGATATCTTTTTCCCAGAAATTTCACTGCAACTCCTGTTGGTGCTTCCCATTTGTAATGTAAATTTAACCTTTTAAATTCATCAATCAGAAAGGTATAATCTTTTCTGGCTTTGAGCATTTTAGAGGGAATTTCTTTCCATATCATCAGTTCCTGGCCATTCACCTGCAGGTTATTCTTAAACGTCGCCTGTATAATCCTATTCCGTAAGGCTCTTGTAGTAAAGTATATTACAATATCCCTTGGTAGGTGTTTTTGTTTTGCATACCAGGAGTTGATTCTATATATTTTATCAATTTGCCTGGCTAGTTCTTCTTTAGACAGTCCAGACACCTGCTCCAAAGCTTCCACCATCCTTCCTTTCAAATCTTCATATAATCCTTCTTTCAACCCCCTGACCCTTATGGCAAATTCCATGGATCTGAATTGCGTCATTAACACCTCTGTTTCAAAATTTGCAATGTCATTTTGTATTTTATCTATGTATTCTACTGAAGTTGTCAAAACTTGTTTGTTTTCTTCAATGCGGTTTGCCAAAACTTCAATATTTGTTGCTAGACCTTTACATACCTCCAACACATCATTTCTAATTTGTTGGTCAATATTCTTTAAAGCAGCCTGCATTTTATTATCTATTTCACTAATTTTTTGGTTAAATTCAACAATAAGTTCATCTTTCATAATCTTTAAGGTACTTATTAAATTTTCAGGTGTTAAAGACTTTGGGGGTGTTAACTCAGTGGTAAGTTGCATTTTAGAAATATAACCAGATGAATAATCCATTCTTTTATTCAAAACAATCTTTCCAGATTTTGAAGCCATTTTAGTATTTCCAGTGGTGAACAAAGAAAAAGCCAAGCCTCTAGTTAAAGTTCTTTTAAATTTCTTTTAAAATTCTTTCAAATTCCAAAGCCAGATAGAATTTTATTTTTAAAAAATTGTCAGTTATTATTTAATCCAGAATCGGGAGACAGAGAGAGTAAAGCCAACTTTCAAAATCAAAAATTTCCATAAGAAAAAAAGCTGCTAGGGAAACGAAAGTTACTTTCACTTCTCCTCCCACTTTCTCCGATCGCCATGTTGTAGCCTAATAACTGTTACTTAGTTTCTTCCGAAGTGAAAATCAGCAGTGGAGTTGAAAGAAAAAAAAAATCCGTACTTGCCCTTTAAAATCCTGTCTCTCTCTGTCTGCTTGTTTAAACAATTAAGTAGTTGTAATCCCATTCACGAAGCAGCGGGTGGTCACGGCATCTTGCTCCGCAAAAGCGGAGGTTTCCAAGTCCCCGGAGCAAGAGACAGGCTGGCTGGGGAGCCCTCACCTTTCGCGCCCTGGCTGACACTTGGGGCACTAGGGGGGGCTCTACCCCACCTGTCCGGCTCTCATCTCTCCCCTTTGCCCGGGGCAGAGACTTTCAAGCCGCCAGACAGCTGTTCTGGCGGCTTTAACGGGGAAAAGGAAAGGCGCTCAACGAGGAGCGTCCACGATGCAGCGATCCGGAACCGGAAGTCTCAACAATTGTTAAAGGATATAGGAATTACTGTACAGGAGCCATTTATTGTGTATGACGACAATCAATCTGCCATTAGTATGGCTAATAGTTTAGCTGTGAAAACAAGGTCGAAACATACTGATTTGAGATATCTGAATGTTAGACAATGTGTTCAAAATAAAATGGTTAAGTTGGAATACTGCATGACTGAACAGAATATTGCAGATCATTTCACTAAAACGCAAGGTGCGATTAAACACAAAGAGTGTTGTGAAAACTATGGTTTAAAGATGTAAGGTATTATATATTGACCTACCCAAAGGGGAGAATGTTAGGTCTCTGTCCATAACTGATTGGGTAAGACAATATATGTTTAGCTTTTAACAGAAATATGTCTGTTTAGCTGAGGTGTTGCAGACAGCCACAAGAGGGAGCTAGAGTTCACAGCTTATCTCTCTGGTAGTCCCTCTCTGTTTGTCTTTGTCTCTGCTACTCAGTGTGTTCTCTGCTACTCACTAGAGCAAGACATTGTGTATGTATGCTCTGCATTTCTCTCTGTGTTGTAGTTATGTATTATAGCTAAAATGTATTTGTATTGGATAATATTTGGATTGTTATTATGACTATTAAGTGTATGACTTTGGACTGTTTATAGGAAAATGGTATTTCTTAAAGTAAACTTTAACTCAAGTTGGTGTATCTGTGTGTGGCTGAGTACTTATTCACAACTGATCTCAATCTAAACGTTTCTGTATGCACAACCTTGGTAACACAAGGAATACTCTGCTAATACATTAACAGAAACTAGAGCCAATATACATTTTTAAATGTTATTTTCATTTTTAGCACCCCAAAATTATGTAAGAACAGCTGTTTTCATGCTCGCAACTTTTTACCTGTAGAACAGTGATTATCAGAGAGGCATGATCAGATACAGGGGAGCTTCCACCCCCTCCCCTTCCTTCTCTTAACAAGTACTTGATGCCATTTCCCTTCCTCCTTCTAAGGTTAGAATAGCCACCCAAAACAAAAACTCTTTTGGATGAAGCCGGCGTACTTACTGCCCCCACCCCAGCTCTTCCCTTCCTGTTCGTTCGTTATAGGGAGGCACGATCAGGTACGGGGGAACTTCCACCCCCTCCCCTTCCTTCTCCTAACAAGCACCTGAGACCATTTGGCTGCATCACCTCCCCCAACCCCCACAATCAATTGCACCATGGCTTCTGGCTGCCAGCATTGCCAAAAGCCTGGGACGAACAGTGTGGCGTTGAATGGGCCGCGCCGAAGCGCATGGGACGGAGGGGCCATGGCAAACAGCTAGGGTCATGTCAGCCTAGGAGAAAAGTTAGCAGTGAATGCCTGGAGGCGGAACCCTGGTGGAGAAACATGCGTGGCCAAGGGTAGGAGCCAAAAAGTCCCATTCCATGCCATCCTTTCCTCAGTCTGTGCTGTGCTGAGGAATAGATGACAGCCAGGAAAATTCCCCCTCCCCATTTTCCTGCCGTTTGCCAAGAAGCCTCCATTCCGAACGCTGAAGTTTCGGAATGGAGGCTTTTTGCGAATAGGAGGAAAATGGGGAGGAGGAATTTTCCTGCCTGCCATCCTTCCCTCAGTCTGTGCTGAGCTTGAGATATAAATGACAGCCAGGAAAATCCCCCCACCCCATTTTCCTCCTGCGAGCCTCCCAAAAAGAGGGAAAAAGCAAAGCAGCAGGCTGCGGAGCTGCCGGCTTCGGGGAAGCGGCCCAACAAGCAGAAGGGCTGCACCCAGAAAGAGAAGGGCAAAAGCGGTATATAACCCTTCCCTTACGAGTGTGTCAAGCAGCTGCAGCCAGACACGCCCATCCCCCGGGCTTATTTTTGGGGTAGTGGTAGTATTAGGCCTACCCCCCAAAAAATTAGTGTTGGGCTTATTATTGGGGTGGTGTTGTGACCCAGCACCGCAACCCCCCAGAAACACACACACACAGTCGTTGGGAGGCAAACAAAAAGGTTCCTTTTACTAATAAAGTTTCTTAGTAAAACTCAGAGGGTTTAGAAGTCCAAAACAACACAAACGGAAAGTCTTCAGGAATAAGGTTCTTTGGGTTATGTGAGGGTTAAATAGCACACAGACAAAAGTTCAAAGCAAGACTCATTAATTCTTATCTGAACAACTTGGCTGGCTTCCCGGAATAAAGCTGGCAGAAGCTGGTGATAAGATTCCCAAACAGACGTAGAAACGAAACTCTGGATATGCTGCGGTCAGTGAATTGTTGTTCTCAGCAATGAGCACTAATTACCATGGCCTAATATAGCCACTGAAGGGCGTGGCCCAATTAGCCCTCACTGCTTCCTCCTATTGGACCGACGCTTACTCAGCCAGTCCTGTCTTCTGGCTGCTCTGCGTGCTCTGGCATTCAGCATGAGTTCTTCATCTCCTGATGAAGAACTCTGCTGCGCAGGTGCAGAAGGTCCTGGGAGATCGTCCTGCTCTGGCACCGAGTCCTCATCACCAGCCGTCTCTGGTGCCAGGCACATAGGCTGGTACTGCTGCACCATGAGCGGCTCCGCGTCCTCCGGATCCTCCAGACTCGGCGCCGGACGCGGCCAAGGCACAACAGGTGGGTCGTGTTTTTGGAGAAACACGGTATTATATTTATTTATTTATTTATTTATTTATTTATTTATTTATTTATTTATTTATTTATTTATTTATTTGGTAGTTTTTCTATGCTGCCCTACTCCCTCAGGACTCAGGGCGGCGTACAACATTTTATAAAAACTCCAAACAAATTGTTAAAAAGGACAATTTAAAAACAATTTAAAAAAACATATAAACATACATACATACATGGGGGAGACATCAGATATAAAGTTGTCTCAAACTCACCCCGCCTGCCAGAAGAGCCATGTTTTGATGGCTTTTTGGAAGGCCAGAAAGGTGGGAATGGTTCGGATCTCTGGGGGAAGTTGATTCCAGAGAGCAGGGGCCCCTACAGAGAAGGCCCTCCCCCTAGGCCCCGCCAGTTGGCACTCTTTGGCTGACGGGACCTGGAGGAGACCCACTGTGTGGGACCTAACCGGTCGAAGGGAAGAATGAGGCAGAATGCGGTCCCAGAGATAGCCTGGTCCTAAGCCATGTAGGGCTTTAAAGATGATGATCAACACCTTGAATTGTACCTGGAGACCAATAGGCAGCCAATGCAACTGGCGGAGTATGGGTGTTACGTGGGTGTATCTTGAAACACCACCACAGCATGCGCAGCCGCATTTTGCACCAATTGTAGTCTCCGAATACTCTTCAAGGGTAGTCCCATGTAGAGCGCATTACAGTAGTAATCGGGAGGTGACAAGGGCATGAGTGACCGTGAGTAGAGCCTCCTTCTCCAAGTATGGTCGCAATTGGTGCACCAGGCGAACCTGTGCAAAGGCCCCCCTAGCCACAGCTGCAAGGTGTTGGTCTAATTTTAGCTGTGGATCTAGGAGGACTCCCAAATTGCGAACCCGTTCTGAGGGAGTTAATTTTTCTCCCTCAAGAACCAAGGAGGGACAGTCAATATAGTCCTTCGGAGGCAATATCCAGAGCCACTCAGTCTTGTCCGGGTTGAGTCTGAGTCTGTTCCTCCCCATCCAGATCCTAACGTCGTCCAGGCACTGGCACATCACATCAACCGCCTCCCTGAATTGAGACGGGGTGGTGATGTACAGCTGGGTGTCATCAGCATACTGTTGGAAACTCACCCCGTGTCTACGGATGATCTCCCCCAGCGGTTTCATGTAAATGTTAAACAGGATGGGTGAGAGGACCGAACCCTGAGGCACCCCACAGGTCAGGGGCCTAGGAGACGACCTCTGCCCACCTGCCAACACCGACTGCATCCTGTCGGCGAGATAAGAGGAGAACCACCGTAAGACAGTGCCTCCCACTCCCAACTTGCCGAGACGATGCAGAAGGATACCATGGTCGATGGTATCGAAAGCCGCTGAGAGGTCAAGTAGCACCAGAATGTAGGAATTGCCCCCATCCCAGGCTCGCCAGAGATCATCCATCAGGGCGACTAAGGCAGTTTCTGTGCTGTAACCGCGCCTGAAACCCTACTGATAGGAATCCAGATGATCGGTTTCCTCCAATAACCGAAGGAGCTGAAAAGCTACCACCTTCTCCACAACTTTGCCTATAAAAGGCAAGTTGGAGACCGGACTAAAGTTCTTCAAATCTGCTGGATCCAGGGAAGGCTTCTTGAGGAGGGGTCTCACCACCACAACTTTTAACGGTTGCAGTACGGACCCCTCTCTCAAAGAAGCGTTGACAACTGCCTGGATCCAGCCACGTGCCACCTCTCTGCTGGCCGAGACCAACCAGGAGGGGCACGGGTCCAATAAACAGGTGGCAGAGCTCATTGCCCCCACAGCCTTGTCCACGTCGTCAGGAGAAACAGGCTCAAACTCCTCCCACAATGCTGGCCCAAGACTTGCCCCTGTCAACTCAATGGACTCTGCCCAGCTAGAGTCCAGGTTCGACTGAATCCGAGCGACTTTATCTGCGAGTATTCCTCAGCTCTGCCCTGCAAGTGTTCCTCGCTCCCCCCTTTTGGAAGGAGGGCGCGAGTCACCCTAAACAAGGCGGCTGGACAAGAATCTGCGGACGCAGAAAGAGCGGAAAAATGAGATCATTTTGCCGCCCCTATCGCCACTAGATAAGACTTAATAAAAGTTCTTAGTAGTGTTCGATCGGAGTCGGTTTTACTGGCTCTCCAGCGACGCTCCAGACGTCTCTTGTGGCGTTTCATCTCCCGGAGCTCCTCTGTAAACCAGGGAGCTTTCCGGGATCCACTGCCATGGAGAGGTCGCAAAGGCGCAATCCGATCTAATGCTCCTGCTGCCACGGTGTTCCAGGCAGCCACCAGGGCCACAGACGAATTGTGTACCAGGGTTTCAGGTATTTCCCCAAGTTCCTTCTGGAATCCTTCCAGCTCCATTAGGCGCCTGGGGCGGAACCACCTAGTCGGTCCCGCCTCCCTGCGGAGGAGGAGTGGGGCTGTGAAATCCAACCTCAGTAGGAAATGGTCTGACCATGACAACGGGGTGATGACTATATCCCCTACCTTCAGATCATCTCTCCACTGCCTCGAGAGAAACACTAGGTCAAGCATGTGACCTCCCTCATGAGTCGGACTCTGGATTACTTGGGTCAGGTCCATGGTTGTCATGGAAGCCATGAACTCCTGAGCTGCACCAGAGGTTTCGCCCGCCGCAGGCAGGTTAAAGTCCCCCAGCACCATAAGCCTGGGGAACTCCACCGCCAGGCTGGCTATCGCCTCAAGCAGCTCAGGCAGGGCCTTAGTAACATAGCTGGGAGGCAGGTACACTAACAAAAGGCCCACCTGAACCCCTAAGTCCAACTTTAGAAGGAGCATCTCACACCCGACAATCTCCGGGGCAGGGATCCTACGAGGATGCAGATTTCGGTGCGTTATAATTGCCACTCCTCCCCCCCTTCCCTGGGGTCGTGAATGGTGCTGCACTGAGAACCTGTCCGGGCATATCTCGGAGGGCTACTCACCCCTCCTTGCCCAGGCAGGTCTCAGTTATACATACCAGGTCCGCCCCCTCCTCAGTGATTAGATCACGTATCACGGGAGCTTTGTTGACAATTGACCTGGTGTTTAGCAGCAGCATCCTGAGCCCAGGGCCCTGAAAACCCTGGTTGCCAGGTACTCGGGTTGAGCAAGATGGAACCACATCGGAGGGGCCGGAACAAGGGATCGCTTGTACACAGCGAGGTCTCATTCCCCGTGAGCGGCCCAACCCTCTGCTCCCGTCATACCTACCTCTCTCCATTATGACCGGGATGTTCCGGTTCTCCACCCCCCCCAGAGAACCCCTTCCCCTCCCCGCTGGTCCCCCTCCCTTCCTGCAGGCCATCCATTCCATTCACACCATCCATACCATTCACACTGAGCCGGGTGAAAGAGCCGGACCCCACTCCGCTTCTGTTTGCACACTCAGCGAAGGGGGTCTGGACATCGGTTCCCGACTCACTCATTCTATCAAGCCATTCTTCTACACTCTAAACAATTGTTCAATTCAATCATAATGGCAAAGTCCACATCAACCACACCGCTTCCGGGGTAAAAATTTACAATAGTTAATAATCAATATCAGCGATTAAAAAGTCAATAAAAATAATTCAGTCAACTCCATCAGTCAATTTCATTCCAGATCCAATCCTTAGAAACATCCAACCTCCATTCATACCAACATGCACACTACTACAGGGGAAGAATTAAAAAAACAGCAATAATACAGGGAGATAAACAAGAGCCAATCAGAGATCCTTACAAGCCCACGACCAGAGCCAATAGATTGTAAAGTTAATTTTCATAGATGTAATAGTCCAACAAGGAATGTCAGTTAGCCAAAGAGTCTTCTTAGTGGGGGAGAATATCCAGATAATATATATATTCATATATATTTATTATTTTCTAATTATAATAATATAATTATATTATAATTGTCAACCCTGAAGCTGACCTATGACTCCATCATAGTTGGATGGAGTAGATGGGAACTTCAAAAAGAGAAAGAACAAAAGAAAATAAATTGTTGAATGAATATATGGGAAGTAAGATTGGCTGTCAAAAAAAATGAGGTATAGTGAATGATCGTGTAAACTAAAATTAGACAAATTTCTTCTGTTTGTGGTTTTTTGCCTCCAATTTCTTTTGCTTACTATTTCTTGCTTGTTTCACTTTGCATATTATTTACCCAAAAGGGAATAATGTGAATGTATATATGTGTGAAACTGTAAGAAAAATCAAATGATGAAAGATTCTTCAAATATTACACAACTTTGACCCTAACTAACCTTTACATGATCATATTAGTTTGTGTCATTTTCAACAATCTTTTGTTTCCTTGGATTTCATATGCTTCTCTATTTCATTTTTCTCCAGATGTTTTCAAATGCAATTCTTATCACTGCTGACCACTGCCCAGAAAGCAACAGCTTAGGAAATGGCTCTAACTATTCTACCTCTTCTCACCTTTGATCTAATTTTCCCTCTTCATCTAACCAGAGTACTGTCTATGACTACTTTTTAAAGGAGATTTTATGAGTTATTGTACAAGCCAAGAGAAATGCACTTTGTTAATCTCTTTTCAAAAAGTATATTTTTTCAGCACAGCTCCAACTTCCATCATATAATATGTAACAAAAGATAAAGTTAAATTTGGTTTAAGATATAAGCATATCTATGAAAGATGGTTAAAAGCAATGGAAAAAAGCACTATTTCATTTTCATCACTAATTTTCAAGACCAATGTTTTTATGCAAATACTATTACTCTGCTGTAACACAATGCTATATTTTTACAAGACAGAAAAATACTTGCAACTTACTTAGAGAAAAAAGAGTGGGGGGAGATTCAGACAGATACAAACACTAATCTGCAAGTCTCCATCTTTTTAGTTTTCTGGCAAGGTCATCCATGTGAGTTGAGCCAAGGAATTTAAACAGCTTCTTATAAAGATCTAGACTGAAGGGGAGGTTATTCTTACCTTTGTTCTGTGTTAAAAATGGCAAAGACATGCTTGTTAGACATGAAGCCCTTCTCCACATCCCTTATTTTTAGGTTATCTAGAGGCAGCATATATTTCTTCTCTTTCTCCTATAAGAGATAAAAAGTTACATGTAATTTTTCTTTGTTCCTTAAAAGGTGAACTCAATACTCTAATAAGAAGGTTCTGTGTTAAAATGAAGAAAATGAAAAGAAATCAGTTGATTAATGACAAACTATTTCCAATTCTACACTGGGAAAACCAGAGTTCTAGGCTTGCCTACATCATCTCTTAGATTGAGACCAAAAGACTTGCATTCACAGTTTATCCAGAAATATGATATAAGATATGACATAACATTCCTCTTAAGGTGATCATAGAAATGCTAAGATACTATTTTTCCAATGGCTGAGTATTTTTAATTTCTTCATTTAGTTTTTTCTTCCTAACTTTCACCAGATATTTCTGGTGAAAGTCATTCAGATTTTGTTTAATAATTTTATGCTGTTTTTGAAGCCAACATTCTCAGATTTTTAGTGGCAGTTAGGTATTGTGATAATGAAATGGATCCCTGATGCACTTTACATGGCCCATTGCAGGGGAAAATTCCAACTTCCCCCCAACACACAAAACAATAGTAATTTTTTGGATAGACTTGGCAACTTTGGGGTAGTTCTATGGGTTCTAAAAGAAATGTTAAACTTTTTATATACCTGACCTGGAAACTGAGAAGAAAAGAGTAAAGATTTTGCAAGTGGAAATCTGCAACATCTTAAAAATCGGTGGAAGAAATGTAGAAACAATGGAGTTGGGAATGAAAGAGCAGGTTTCTAAATCAGTTTTCTTTAATAAGATGCAGCCTAAGAATAGTGAGAGTTCTCATCAACCTATGAGTCACAAAGAACAGCCCCTGCAAAAACTCCACATTTGGAAGTGTTTACAGCTCTAGATTCTATGTCCCTTCTTCCACACTGCATGCACACAAAGTCCCAAAAGTGATGTCCAAAAAATACCCCCCAAAAAGGGCAAAAACATCCAGAAAAACAGCTGAAAAATGGCCCAGAAAATGCCCCCAAAATAGCCGAAAAACGGCCTGAAAAATGCCCAAAAAACAGCCCGGAAAAGGGCCGAAAAACAGGCTGAAAAATGAAGATTTCAAATCTTCAATTGGGAAGAGGAATTCGTAGCTTGTGTGGGCACACACTTCAGACCTCTCAATACCTCACATCCATTGTGCTTTTTCCTGCCCCGCTGCACAAATCTTTTAAACAATTGCTGGCAAACACAAAGTGAGCTTTCACCCCAAAGCATATTCTCTCTTCTGAATTTGGATTATTACACAACCATATGAAATAGTATAAAATCGCACTATTAATCACAGTAACACCTGGAGCAAAACTTTGTGAAAAAAATTGATATAACTTCCCATACCCCATATTTAGATTATGTTGAACAAATGTAGTGTCTTTGGGTTGATTTAAAGCCAAGATGTGAAAATAAGGAAAACAAGAAAACTTCCTCAAAAACTTGAATTGCCACAATGTTGTCTAAAGCAGGGGTCCCCAACCTTTTTGTCATGGTGTGAATATGGCCAGTTGTATGTATATGCAGGGTGATGCATCCCTATCCTAATATTATGGTACATTCCAATACAAGCAGGACACGTGATGTGATCTTCTGCGCATGTGTGCATTCCTGATTCTCCATTACACACTTCTGCCTTTGACTCTGACCGGAATGGTCACGATTTATTAGCAAGATGTAACTATTCATGATTTATTGTTTTTGTACCAAAATAAATATTTTCTATTAGACTTTTAATCTCGGTTTTATTTCTAAATGTCTGAATTCCAAGAAAAGATCTACATCGCCTCTGAGATTTATTCTCACCATTAACACTTTTGGACCTCAGGGACCACCAAGATCATAATTTTAAATCCCGCTGACCACCAAATTCATAATTTTAAATCCCATGGACCCTAATTCATAATTTTAAGTCCTGCAGACCTGAAAGGTTGGACTGGGCTGGGCTGGGCTGGGCTGGGCTGGGCAGGGGGAGCCTCTCAGGTCCCGCTGCTCCCACACCCCTTCGCTGGGAAATCCACCCGTGAAGGGACAGCAGGGAAGGGAGACATGTGCGGCCACGCCGGGAGGCAGTTCCACGCGGGCAGCAAGTGCCTGGGCGTTTCTGCAACCCTGGCGCCCCTCGGGCGGGTCGGCTGGCAGGAGGGGGCCGCACTTCCCGGTAGCGCTGGCTCCTCGGACCCCTCCGCCCTCGGGGATGCCCAGCCCTTCCCAGCCCAATCCGCGGCTGGCACTCACCTTCTCCCAGACAGGAGTCTTAGTGTGACGCCCTGGAGCGTCTTCTGGCACCGCTCGCCGCCACCATTGCCTGCCGCGCTGCTCGGGGTGGGCAACCAATGCAGCTGGCGAAGTATGGGTGTTAGCAGGTGTATCTTGAGACACCTACCACAGCTCGCGCAGCCGCATTTTGCACCAGTTGAAGTCTCTGGATACTCTTCAAGGGTAGCCCCATGTAGAGCGCATTCCAGTAGTCCAATCAAGAGGTGACAAGGGCATGAGTGTGGTGTGTGTTTTAATTTTTGTAGTATTTTAACCTATGATTAATGTCTTTATAACTGTTCTTGTATTATGTTGTACGCCGCCCTGAGTCCCTTGGGAGTTGGGCGGCACATAAGAACTATAAATAAATAAATAAATAAAAGAACCGAAATGGTGGCGTCCGGGCGGGTGGGTGGAGCCTCGTGCTCCCTTCGCAACCGGCTCTCCGGCGACCGATAGGCACGAGCGAACTGGGAGCATTTCACCCCTGGCAGTGCATCCTTGTGTTCCTGCACGGTAATTGCTCTCGGCCAATCCGGCCCAGGGGCCAAGATTTCTCCACAGACCACCAAAATTTTCTCGTGGACCACCAGTTTGTGACATGTGGTCTAAAGCCCCCTGCTTCCTTCTTTGCTCCAATTACAATTTCTGTACTAATAAACTATACGTCCAGTTTTAGAACCAATTCTGAGAAAATAAGCTAGAAAGAGGGTCAAAAATCCTTCCACGCACTTGGACCTTTTCCTCATATCAGTGCATCTCTTTGCAAAACAGGTTGTGCTTTAAAACACACACGTCTCTAGCACATTTAGTTGGACAACAAGCAGACTCTTTGGAAAGAAATCAAGGAAAGGAGGGAGAAAAACCAAGAGACCCTTCCCAAAGTAATGGGGTGGGGTACAGAGGAATCTTAAGTATCAGTGTAAAAGTCCCTTTTTTCCAGTGATAACCATTCTAGGATAAATCAGATCAATAATGTCTGTCCATGTATGTCTGTCCTGCTCAGCTTTTCCTCATTATCTGACTATTCCAGAATATAAATAAAGACAGAGGACAACAGTTTTATGATTGGGAGAACTTTGTGTCTATTTTTAGGGTCCTATACTATAAATAAAGAGAATGGAGGACAATTCTTGTGATTGAGAAAACTTTGTGTCTATTTTTAGGGCCAGAATGATCACAGCTCAATGACAGAGCATAGATATTGCATATTCAGGCAAAGCAGAGCTGAGGAAAACTTCTGTTGAGATCATTGCGAACTTCTTCTCATAAATTATGGTCCATGAAGGTGGTGAGATTAGTGATCCTTAGATGCCTTTCTATATTTTTATGCATAAAGCATGTTTCTATTATAGTCTTCCTTCATAGATATGCTGCTCAGGATAATCTGTAATATGTTTTTTTTAAAGGAGACCAAAGCACAGATCCCTAAAAAGGATATTAATTTGCCCATTTTTGACAATCCCAAACTTGCAATCCTAAGATGTGTGGACTTCCAGAACTGCCCAGACAGCATTATGGAAGTTGAAGTCTACACATCTTAAACGTTGCCAAATTTGAAAAACGCTGATCTATCAGAACATCTAGCTCAGGGGTATCCAACCTTGGCAACTTTAAGACTTGTGGACTTCAAAACGGGCTGAAAAATGGGCAGGGCAGGGCCAGCCAGTTGTGGGATTAGCCCGAACCATTCCAAACAGGCTGAATCCCACCTCTGCCTTTGAGGTGAGTGGCCGGGAGGCGGGGCTGGGTGTGATGAGTGATGTTGAGTTGGCCATGGCCACCCGGCCATGCCTACCCAGCCAGTCATTAGGGAAGAGAACCGGTTGTTAAATTATTTGAATCCCATCACTAGCTGGATAAGAATAATTTCAGAGATGCTGGCTGATCAGGTAAGGTTCTACCTCTTTCTGGTGGAAAACAATTTTATTCTAAGTTTTGATGAATACCTAGAACTTAATTATTTAACAAAAAGGCAGGAAATTATTTGTGCTCTTTATTTTCTAAGTACAAGAGATGAGTTCAGAGTAAAATCTGGTATTAAATATTTAATTTGATGTTCAAAAGAACCATTCTTCTTAATCTTGTTTATAATAGAAATGTGTACAGTGTACCAATGCAGTTCTGAGGAAGTGAGCAATTGCAAATTCAATGAAGGAAGTAATTCATTTTCATCTAGGCTCTGTTGTTCCTCAAAACAATCTGTTGTTATCTCACTGACAACCAGCAGCCCCCCTCCTCACTAGAAAAAGGAGTGAGGAGCTCTGAGTAAGAGGGTTGCCTGTGAGATGAGATTAAGAAAAGAAAAACATTTGTACTAGCTAAGAAAGCTTCCTTTAATATGAACTCCTTAGCTATCAAATGGAAGGGGGGGGGAAGCTATACAGCATACCGTGTTTCCCCGAAAATAAGACTCTGTCTTATATTTTTTTTGAACCTTGAAATAAGCATTTGGGCTTATTACCATGCACTCAAAAGCCCGATTGGGCTTATTATCAGGGGATATCTTATTTTGGGGGAAACAAGGTACTTGCTAAGGGTGATGCCTATACAGTCTTGAAAAGGAAGATAAAAGATACTTCATCTGAGTCTAGCTAATTTGGAAGGCATCTTCTGGGCAAAACAATTCAAGAAATGCAAGCACATGTCTAAGTTTAGGAGTTAGGAGATGTATCAGAGAAGAATATATTGTACTGTGACTAGTTTCTGGAAATTAAATGTCACATACTGTACTATTCACTAAAGAAAGCTGGCTAGTGTCAAAGAAAAGTCAGGATGATAACCTTAAAAAAAAGCTACACGCTTCTTGTAAGATGTGCATAATACAAATGGGAAAATTATGCAGAACTAGGCAACTGGAACTGGAAAAAAAATTTCAATATGCAAATCCTGTCAATAAAACATAAAGAGCCTATCAATGACTTGCTATTTTAATTTGCCCTTCTTTTACTTACTTTGCCACTTTTCACTATATACTACAGAGAGTGCTGGTCCAGTATCAACATCTGATTGCTTCAAGATTTTCAGAATTCAATTTTACGGATATGTGCAGGAAGGGAGGTCATTATAACAAGCCACTTAAATATTTGCAATTACTTGTTTCCCTGTCTTAATGTAAGAAGCAACAATTGTTCTATTCTTACATTTATTATGTCATAGACTCTTCTTAAAAACATCCAACTAGATATAAATACTGTATATCTTCCCTTTGCTGTACAGGTGCAATATATTATCATCTCTTCCAATGGTATTTCCACAGTAGCCCAATGAGTTAGATTTGGCTGAGATTGGGGCCCAGACATCCAGTGATGTCTTATATACTTATAGTCTAACTATCTAATTCCTGTATCACACTAGCATCAATTCCAAAATATTTATCAGCTGAAAAGTTGAACATATGCTATATAGTTGTGCAAAGGTATACAAAATGCATAAATTAAGCTAAGTTTTATATAAAATCAAATTGGCTTTGTTTTAATTGAAGAATAGAAGAGAATTCTTCTGGAATATGATAACAATTGAAAAAGATATCCCATGAAATACAGCAGATATCTATTACATACCTCTTCATCCTTGTACCAAGACAAACTCTCTGCTGTTAAGATGAACCAATATTCCTTGGAGCCCCCTTTCATGATGCTAATATTGTTGATGGTCAGCCAGCCTCGCCGGATGACCTGGAGGAAATCAAGAAGTGGGAGATGAGAAGGGAGAAAAAAGAACAGATTAACAAGCCAACTTCAAGAACAAAAGAAGAAGGGAATTGCTTGGGAAGATTTGATGCAATGTCTTAAAATTCTAGCTTATCTGCAGCAGGACACAAACAGAAAAGACTTTAAAGCACCTCAGTTTACATCACCATGGCCTTGGCAAATAATGAAAGTCCACTGATGATTCCATCTTTAAGCTGTTTCTGAACTGCTAATCCACAGCAGCCTGGTTTATGACAGTAATGAGAAAATAAAACAATCCCGTAAAACTAAATTTGAAGCAAACATTTGAATTTACAAAAAAACTGTATCTAGAGACATTTTAATACTGATATCAACTACAGGAAATGCCAGGTTTGTGAAGCAGACTTTGATATATGACATGACCATAGTTCTGCAACAGGCAATCCAGAAAGATCAGCTCATCCACAAGACACATAATAACCTAGTTGGAGTATGTATGTATCCAGTTTGAAGCCTAAAAATCACTAACAGATATCTATATTGCAATGAATAAAAAGTGAACAGGAGGAAACTCTCTTCCCATCAACTTCTAATACATATTCGGTATGTGACTTGGGCTGTTTTGGCACTAATAACTAGTAAGACAATTTTGACTTGGCTAACGAAACAACTCTGTCTAATCTTATAGACAATTCTGTCAAGAACAATAAGTAAACAGTATTTATTTATTTATTATTTATTATGGTGTTCTTATATGCCGCCAAACTCCCGAAGGACTCAGGGCGGCGTACAACAGAAAAAATACAAGACACCAATTCATAAAAATCACATTAAAAGAGATATAAAAATTAAAAACACAATATTTAAAAACCTCCCATACCCATTCAACAACCATACATACTTGGGGTGAGCTCGAGTGGATTAAGCTCTACCCCCAGCCTGCAGGAAAAGCCATGTCTTGACAGCTTTTCGGAAGGCCAGCAGAGTGGGGATAGTTCGGGTCTCTGGGGGAAGTTGGTTCCAGAGCACGGGGCCTGCCACAGAGAAGGCTTTGCTTGGCCGACAGGACCTGGAGGAGGCCAACTCTGTGGGCCCTAACCGGTCGAAGGGAAGTGTGAGGCAGAATGCGGTCCCGGAGATAACCTGGTCCTAAGCCATGAAGGGCTTTAAAGATGGTGATCAACACCTTGAATTGGACCCGGAGGCCGATGGGCAGCCAATGCAGCTGGCGGAGTATAGGTGTCACGTGGGTGTACCTTGGCACACCCACCACAGCACGCGCAGCCGCATTTTGCACCAGCTGGAGTCTCCAGATACTCTTCAAGGGTAGCCCCATGTAGAGCGCGTTGCAGTAGTCCAAACGCGAGGTGACAAGGGCATGAGTGACCGTGAGTAAAGCCTCCTTCTCCAAGTATGGCCGCAACTGGTGCACCAGGCGAACCTGTGCAAAGGCCCCCCTAGCCACAGCAGAAAGATGATGATCCAAAATATTGGCAGTGGAACTTCACAGCATGAAACAGAGGGCAAGATTATATCTGAAATCAGCTATCACATAGCTTTACACAAAATCTTTGAAAAAAATGAAAGCAGTAGCCAGAATATATTGGCAACAATGCTTTATCTTGAAATCACCTCTTTAAAAAAAATCTACCGTATTTTCCGGAGACTGGGCGTATAAGACGACCCCCAACTCTTCCAGTTAAAATAGAGTTTGGGATATACTCGCCGTATAAGACTACCCCTCCTACCATCTTTCTTTTTCTTTCTTTCTGTCTTCCTTCCTTCCTAACATCTTTCTGTCTTCCTTCCTAACATCTTTCTTTCTTTTTCTTTCTTTCCTTTCTTCCTTTTTTCTTCTTTCTTTCTTTCCTTTCTTTTTTCTTTCTTTCTTCCTAACATCTTTCTTTCTTCTTTCTTCTTTCTTCTTTTTCTTTCATTCCTTCTTTCCTTCTTTCCTTCTTTCTTTCTCCCTGCAAACCAATCCCACCGTGGCTCCTTCCTCCCTCACCCAGCCCTCTTCCAAGACGCCCAGTCCTGGAAGAGAAGCCTGGAAGAGCATTGCACTTCCAAGTCCCAGCCGGGGGTTGCTCCCAGGGGAACCCCGCCAAGCGAGGTATGTGGGTTGCTCCCCTCCCCTCCCCTCAGAGGAAGAAGGAGCCTCTGTCGCCGTCTCCCGCGGGGCTCCAGCCACCCGACTGAGTCCCTGACCACGGCGCCGGCAGGGTTAATGCGCATGGGAGGGAAGGAGAGTGCGCGCTACCGCCGCCGCTATTGCTGCTCCGGCGTATCCTTCGCGCAAGGCGCTGCATGTGCGAAGTCTCCCCGGTCGCTGTGGCTGCACCGGGGAGCCTGCATCCTGGTCAATGATGGAGATGCTGCGCGCGGGGGAGGCACCGCGGAGCAGAGGCACCCGGCGAGCGGGGCAAGAGGTGCGGGGATGCCAGAAGTGGCGGCATCGGCGGCAGGCTCCTGCCCGTGTCTCCTGCCCGTCCGCCTCTCATTCTTTTAAATGCCAAGGCAAGAGGCGGGCGGGAGACCCGGGCAGGAGCCTGCCGCCGATGCTGCCACTTCTGGCATCCCCACACCTCTTGCCCCGCTCACCGGGCGCCTCTGCTCCGCGGTCCCTCTCGCGCGCATGTCTCCATTGTTGACTAGGATGTGGGCTCCCCGGTGCAGCCACAGCGACCGAGGAGACTTTGCACATGCAGTGCCTTGCGCGAAGGACACGCAAGAGAGGCAATAGCAGCAGCGGCGGCAGTAGCGTACGCTCTCCTTCCCTTCCATGTGCCGCAGCCTTCCCAGCAGGCTGCCGGACAAGCCCGAGGAGACCGAGACGCAGGACGGCGGCAGGGCTTCAGGGCTCCTTCGGCCGCTTGGTTGGAGAACGGCGGGGATGCGGCCGCGGCCGTTTTTGAGCTCCCCCCACCGTATGTGGCGACCGCAGATTCTCCAGTCCGCCCTATAAGACGATACCCAGTGTATAAGACAACCCCCAACTTTTGAGAAGATTTGGCTTATGCTGATTTGGCACTAGTAACTAATGAGGTAAATTTGACTTGGCTAAGGAAACAACTCTCTTGCTACACCAATCATTCCGGAATGGGACTTTTAGGCTCCTACCGTTGGCTGCGCCTGCTTCTCCTCCAGAGTTCCGCCTCCACGCATTATCCACCAGCTTTTCTCCTCGGCTGGCCCGCCCCCATCCTTTTGCTCTGGCCTCGACCCCTCCTTCCCAGGCACTGTGGCACGGCCCATTCGCTGAAATACGGTTCGCCCTGGGCTTTTGGGCGTACGGGACAGTTCACCGCCAGCCAATCGGCTGACTACCAATGTTGGCAGCCAGAAGCCATGGAGTGATCGATGCAGGAGCTGGGAGGCTTTGGGGGAGGTGCTGCAGCCAAATGGCCTCAGGCGCTTGTTAGGAGAAAGAAGGGGAGGGGTGGAAGCTCCCCTGTACCTGATCCTGTCTCCCTGACACCGAACTGGAAGGGAAGAGCGGGGGTGGGGTGGGCATAAATAACCCGGCTTCATCCAAAGGAGTTTTTGTTTCGGGTGGGTATCCTAGCCTTAGAAGGAGAGAGTGAAGGAGGAAGGGAAGGGAGAAAGAGAGAGAGAAGGGAGACAAGAAAGAAAAAGAAAGAAAGGGGAGAGAGAAAGAGAAAGAAAGTAAGGAAGGAAAAAAAGAAAGCAAAGGAAGGGAAAAAAAGAAAGAAAGGAAGGAAGGAAGGAAGGAAGGAAGGAAGGAAGGAAGGAAGGAAGGAAGGAAGGAAGGAAGGAAGTGCCGAAGGGCCTGGGACGGAGTGGTCCAGGTGGCCGCCCTGCACACCTCTTCAAGTGAGGCCTGAGTAGACCATGCCGATAATGTAGCCGCACTCAAAGTGAAGTGAGCCATTACACATCTAGGCCTGGGCAATGCCTGCAGATCGTAAGCCTTGGAAATGGTCGCATATACGTGTGGAGAGCCCTCCTCACGTCTAGCGTGTGCCACTTCCATTCTAAGGGGTGAACCGGCTCGGGACAGAAATTTGGCAGAATTAGTTCCTGGGCCCTGTGAAACCAGGAGTTGATTTTTGGTATAAAGGAAGGATCTAAGCGCAAAACTACCCTGTCTGCATGAAAAATGCCAAGATCCTGGCGAAGTGATTGCCACTAAAAACGCCACTTTGAAAGTCAAATATCTCAGGTTGGCTGACCGTAATGGCTCATTTGGAGGACCAGTGAATGAATGCAGAACCCTGGAAAGGTTCAGGTTGGATACCTATGGACAGTTGGGGGACAGAGATTGGTAGTCCCTTTGAGGAAACAATGTATCGAGGGATGTCTAGACAGATTGAAGAGAATCACAGCTTAGGACTGAAGACAGCACTGCCACCTGTCTCCATAGAGTATTCGAGGATAGGCCTTTGTCCAGACCTTCCTGAAGAAAGTCCAGGATCTGCGGAATTGATGGTCGCAAGGGAGAACAACCTGAATTCGTACACCATGTACAAAATGTCTTCCAAGTGGCCGAATAAATTTGCTGCGTTGAAGGCCTGCGAGTTGCTTGCATAGTTCTGATAACCCTGTCGGAGAATTTGCTCTCCCTCAAAGCGCTCCGCTCAAGCACCAGGCAGTCAGTTGGAACCATGGAAAGTCCGGATGAACTAGTGACCCCTGGCTGAGAGCGCCCTCGCAATCCGGAATCCTCCAGGGTCTCTGCACTGATAACGCCACCAGGTCAGCAAACCATGGCCTCCTGGCTCCAATGTGGAGCCAGGAGCAGCAATTCCGCTTTCTCGTTCAGCATCTTCCTAATGACCCTGGGTATCAGAGGCAAGGGAGGAAAGGCGTAAAGGAGGCCTGGAGGCCAACTGCAGTGGAGAGCGTCGACCCCTTCCACCCCCGGAGACCAGAACCTTGAGAAGAACCTCGGTAGTTGAGCATTCTCCGGGGTGGCAAAGAAATCTACCACGGGAATACTGTATTTGCTGACTATCCTCTGAAATACGGAGTGCAGGTGCCACTCCGGTTGATCTATGGTTGACCTGCTCAGCCAGTCCACTTGCACATTGACTGCACCAGAGATGTGGTCCGCTGATATGGATAGCAGATGCCACTCTGCCCATAGACCTGGGGTCTGCACTACAAGCATGAGAGACCTGGATCTGGTGCCCCCCTGCCTGTTTATGTGGGCTTTCGTGGCCACATTGTCCATGAGCACCAGCACATGCTTGCCAGCAACTAAGCCCTGTAGATTGCGAAGGGCAAGGAACACCGCTCTCAGTTCCAGCCAGTTGATGTTGTGGAGACGGTCGGAGCGAGACCACTGGCCTTGGACCATGAGGGTCTGGGAGTATGCTCCCCAGCCGAATAGCTGTTGTGACCACCCAGCCGTTGAAGTTCCTGGAAAAGACAGCCCTTAGACATGGTCTGAGACCTCCACCAACCCAGGGAATGGAGAACAACTTTGGGAACTAAAACTTTGGTCTGGGAACTGCCATGGCCCACCCTCTGAAAGGGCAAGAGGAACCACTGGAGGTCTCTAGAATGCAAATGAGCCCAAGGAATGCCAATGCAAGAGATCATCTTGCCCAGGAGAGTAGAAAGTAGAGAGTAGAGAGTAGAAAGAAAGGCTAGAGAAACCTTGCGCTGGAGTTGAACCTGTGCTGACATCTCCCTGTCAAGTGCTCACTAATATTTAAAGAAGCACTAGTCCCTGGAATGGCCTCAGACTGCTCTTGGAGAAGCTCCATTCTGCTTGCAGCTGCTTTCTGGGACTGGGCACAAATTTTCTCCAGTACTTTGTCCCTTCTAAGCTCCTGCCTTTCCATGGACTTGGACTTGGAGCCCTTGGGAATAGAAGCCTCCTGCTTCACAGCTCTGGAAGCCTGCTTGCCTTTTTTATTGCTGGAGTAATCCTGAGATCTGGAGGACTTCTTGCCCTTGTGTGCCCTGGAGCGACTACCCGGCATGGTTGAGCAGCACGAGGAATAATAGACAGGGCACTATGCTTTGTAAGGGCTAGCCCTGAAGCTATAGAGGGGGGAGGGGAGATTGCAGCCCCTATAACACTCTTCGTTGAAACCCCCCCAAGGGGAATATAAATGATATAGGAGCAGGAAAGATGCCCCTTTAATGGTTAGATCACCTGCAAGAGTGACCAACCTGCTGCTCCTTCGATGCAGTTGAGAAAAAACAGATCATTGCTCTCAGTTGCAACCCCGCACTCAAAATGGCTGACAGCCATGTGGGACTGTAAATAAAGTTGGAATCAAAATGGCCACCAGCCATGAGGTCTAACTGTTTACTTTGAGAAGGGAGATTCAAAATGGCCACCAGCCACGTGGGCTAGGATGGCCTCCGGACCTCCCTATAAGGGTGATTTAAAATGGCCGCTGCCAATCCATGCACGAATAAAGCGTTCCAATATCCAGCAGTCAGTCTCCGCTAGATGCTACAAGCCTCGTTCTGCTATAAGGCTGGCAAATCTGTAACAAGTGAGCGCAGAAGCCCACACACGCTGCCCTTCGCTGGAACCTGAAGTTCCGACTCACAGCTGATCTTCTGCACATGGCATTGTAAAAATGCCTCAGCCCCTTGTCGGAGCAGCTTGAAAAAGGAAGCTCTTGGAACAAGCTGGCAACAGTAGCAATTACAGGAGAAATCTGCACAGACAGGCTCATGGATTTCTTTTTGGAGCGCGAAAGCTCTTGTGGCAGACCAAGAAGCTGCAGCCTCTAAAAGATCAATGCCACCATTTGGCCTTACTGGGCTTAGAGCCGAGGCCCTATATAGCCCCTCCCCTAGCGATCAACCCACTCGGTTACAGGATCAGCTAGGAAACTCACGATTTGAATGTAGTTCCTGAGGAAATGAAGACGTTTATCCAGAATGGGAGAAACACCATGACACATTTGTCTAGATTGAGGACTGAGTCAAAGCTGGGGATCCTAGTGACAGAGGCGGAGCCTAACAACTTTCACAGACTCAGTCCTAAAGGTTGAACAGATGAGGTCAACCCATTCCTAAATGCTAGCTCCACCTACTATGGAGAAAAGGTGGTGGATAATTCGCGGAGGCGGAACCCTGGAGGAGAAGCAGGCACGGCCAATGGTAGGAGCCTAAAAGTCCTAGACCCAATCATATAGACAGCTCTCTCAAAAACAATTTACAACTCTGAAAGATAATCTTGTTTCAGAAGCCAACCAGACAATGTATTAAATTGGTTCAAAAACAATAAAGCTTATCTTCTTTTTATTGTTTTAGCACTTTCACTCTCTTGCTTTTTAGTAATAAGCCAATTTTAATTATGAATTAAGAAAAATAGCATAACCTTAGAATTATGCTGCCCAACTGCAAAGACTAACTAAGGCAGAATACCAGTATAAAAGCTTGAGTTGCAAACATGAAGTCAGGAAAGCTAAGGCTCAGAATGAACTAAGAATTGCAACAAATGTCAAAAATAATTTTTACAAGTTTCAAAATATAAAAGAAATGATCTTGGAATCACTGAAAGGTATCATTCTACAGCACCAGGGAACTACCAGAGGGCTGGAAAAGAGCTGATCTGGTTCCCATCTTCAAAAAAGGGAGAAAATTGATTCAGGAAACCTACAGTCCAATCAGCCTGACATCAATACCCGGGAAGATGCTGGAAAAGATTATCAAGCAACAGATTTGTGAACACCAAATGGGTTTGTCAAAAACAGACCATGCCAGACAAATGTATTGTATTGTTTGACAAAGTGATTAAATTAGTGAAACAGCTAAATGCTGTGGACATAGTATACTTGGACTCAGCGGCGGGTTGCTCCCTTAATGGTGCCGGTGCGCTGTGTGCGCATCTCCACACTTTGGGCGCGTGCGCACTCGCTACGCACACCCCCTCACATGATTTTGCTTCTGCGCATGCCCAGAAGCAAAATCTCACCAAAATCTCTCTCGCGCGCATGTCCCCTCGCGAGATTTCGGCACGATTTTGCTTCCGCGCATGCACAGAAGCAAAATTGGCCAAAAATTCACAGAAAAAATGGCGATGCGCACGGTGGACCGGCAGAGAGGGCTCCAGAGTGGTCGCGCACAAATTGCGCAATCAACTGCTCCCTACCGGAGCTGCACACTGGGCAGCTCCGGCAGGAACCCACCTCTGCTTGGACTTCAGTAAGGCATTTTAAAAATAGACCAGAAACTACTACTTGGTAAGATAGAAAAATATGGAACCGACAGCATCATCTCCAGATGGATTCACAAATGGCTGACCAACTGCCCTCAGTGGGTAGTCCTCAATGAAACTACATCCAGATGGAGGAAAGCAAGTAGTGGGGTATCTCAAGGTCTGCATTTGGGCCCAGTTCTTTTCAACATCTTCATAAATGATCTAGACCAGTGGATAGAAGGGCACTAATCCAATCTGCAGATAACACCAAGCTGGGGGGAGCACCCAACACTTTAGAAGATAGGCTCAAGATCCAGAAAAATAATATCACAGTCACAAGAAGTGTCAGTACCACTTTTACTGCCGTGGTAAGACTATACTTCGAACAATGTGTCCAGTTTTGGTTACCATGATACAAAAAGATGTTGAGACTCTAGAAAGAGTGCAGAGAACAACAAAGATGATTAGGGACTAGAGGCTTGCAGGAACTGCGTATGTCTAGTACCTAATGAAGAGAAGAACTAGGGTCAACATGTTAGCAGTCGTCCAATATTTGAAGCATTGTCACAGGTAAGGGGAAGTCAACCTATTGTCCAAAGTATCTGAGGACAAGACAAGAAGTGGATAGAAACTTATCAAGGAGACCTCTAAGATCTCTTCCAACTGTGTTATTCTGTAAGAATATATGTCAACCCTGAAACTGACCTGACCGGAGCCATCTTGGAGCTTCAGTATTGCCTCGGAGTTTTGCTTGCTATGGGACTATTACTTGGAACCCTGACAATATCCTTTTTTGAAGTTAGCCGTTATATGTTTCTTTTTTTAAAAAAAAGGTGCTGCAAAGCAGTTCTAAAGAATGAATGAGCCAATCAACACCCAAGATCTACCCTGTTTCTCCCAAAATAAGACATCCCCTGATAATAAGCCCAATCGGGCTTTTGAGTGCATGGCAATAAGGCCAAGCGCTTATTTCAGGGTTCAAAAAAATATAAGACAGGGTCTTATTTTCGGGGAAACACAGTATGTAATGCTTATTCCAGGGTTTTTAAAAATAAGGCTCCTAATGTATAATAAGAATTACCCAATCCCCACCGCAAGGAATAACCCGTACATATTTAGCTTATGTATATTTAAACAGAATACAATTTCTTACAACCAATTGGGCAACTGAACAGCAAAATGATCAAAAGCTAACTTTTTGCAGTGGCTAGCAGGCAGCTATAACAGCCAATAATCTTGAAAACAGACAATTTTAGTCGGCTTCATTAAAGCCTAAAACTTCATGAAACACAAAAAAGCTTAGTTTTCATGCCCTGCTATAGGGGAAAAAAACCTCTCAACATTCTACCTTCTGATTACTGATAAAAAATGAGTCCTAATCAACTCTTGCCTCCCAAACAAACAAAATCCCAATACCCTTTCAACTAAATTATGCAAGAGAAACCTGGGCTGAACTTCAGATGTCCAAATTTATGCTGACCATTCTTACTGTTGCCAGTAATTGTAGAGTAGAAAAAGAAAAAAGAAAGTCAAAGTTTAGTACAACCTAGCTTAAATAGATTTTTTTTCTACCAAATTAGTACAACCACACAGATTAGTAATGAGTTGGAAAGGAGCAATCAGTACAAAGGAATTTGTTCACATGTTTGAGTACAGTCATGCCAAACCTAATGGCTATAGATGAAAGTGTTAGATTACAACAATTACAAATGTTATAGGCAAGAATTCTGAGTAACCATAGAAAGGGATCAAGAGTTAAGACTGTATTGGAGCTTCATCTTTCCAGAGCTGCTCAGTTTACTGCCAACATAAACTTCCAAGTAATTTACACAACTGTACAAATGCTCATATGCAAGGATGGTGCACTGGAGGGCATGGGCTGTTGCAAACTCAGCTTTAATTGAATTTGCTCAACAAAACAATGAAAAAGTGCTGAGAATTCAAGACACTAAACAGAAAGCACATCTGTTTAAATGTTGCTTTTTAAATTAAAAAAAAATCAGAAACAGGAATCAATTACATTTTAAAATCTAATTGCAGTTTAAAAGAATAGAGCCAGAAAAACAGACTGAAGATAGCAAAGGAGAGAAATGCTTGTGTGGAAGAAGAAACAGATTCAGATCTTTGGAGAGCAAATTAGTGAGAACAGCAAAAGATCACCAATTGCAAGAAAACAATTTCTGCTGTTAATCTTGGGAAGGAAAAGGGGACATTTGCCTTAATATCCTGTTTCCCTGAAAAGACCATCTACCCTGAAAATAAGTCCTAGCCTGATTTTTTGCGGGTGAGCCTAAAATAAGCCCTACCCCAAAAATAAGCCCCAGAGAAGGGATTGGGCATGGCCAGCACAGGAGACAGTCCTTCCCTTCCCTGGTCACCTCATGGCTGCTCAGCCCCTTAATCATGGCCCACGATCAGCTGAGCCAGCGAGGGCTAGGAGTTCTGTCTCACCAGGTGCCTGGAGATGTTTCTTGCTAGCCCCAGCCCTGCCCACGGCGCCAACCTGACAGCCAAGGGCCCCTCTCTTCTGCAGCTCACCTTCTGGCTCTGGAGCAGGCAGCGACCACGGTTTGTGCTCCGCCAGGCCTGGAGCTTAGGTATTGGTCAGGCTGCTGCTACGATGAGGCAGAAAGCCATAAGGCCCGTCGGAATAAGCTCCCCCTCCCCGCCGCCTCTACCAGGCTGCTGCTGCTTGAGAAAAGGATGATTGGCAGGCAATTCTGGAAGATTGTGGGAAGCGTGTGCTTACGGTAGAAGCAAAGCACAGCCTGTCCCTTTCAAGCAATCATGTGTGTGTGTGTGTGTGTGTGTGTGTGTGTGTGTGTGTGTGTGTGTGTGTGTGTGTGTGTGTGTGAAAGAGAGAGAGAGGGAGGGAGGGAGGAAGGGAGAAAGAAAGAGAAACAGCAGAGGGGAGTAACAAGAATTGCAAGCAACACTGTTTGAAAGGTGTTTCTCTCTCTCTCTCTCTCTCTCTCTCTCTCACACACACACACACACACACACACACAAACACACACACACTTGCTTGAGAAAAGGATGACAGGCAGGAAAAAAACCCTCCCTATTTTCCTGTCAATTGCTAAAAAGGCTCCATCCCAAGCCTTCAGCATTGCAATCCTGGGATGTGCGTTTGTGCTGGGCTTGAGAAAAAGATAAGAGGAAAATCCCCCTCCCCATTTTCCTGCCGATTGCCAAAAAGGCTAGATCTCAAGCCTTCAGCTTTGCAATCCTGGGATGTGCATTTGTGCTGGGCTTGAGAATCGCCCTTTTCTCAAGCGACATTTGATTGCTTGAAAGGGACAGGTGGTCGGCAATCTTCCAGAATTGCCTGCTGATCGTCCTTTTCTCAAGCAGCAGCAGCTGGGTAGAGGCGGGGGGGGGGGGGGACGGACGGACGGACAACGACTGATGGGCCACATAGCTTTCTGCCTCATCTAGCAGCAGCCTGACTAACACCCAAGCTCCAGGCCTGGAGGAGCACAAACCGTGGTCGCTGCCTGCTCCAGAGCCACAAGGTGAGCTGCGGAAGAGAGGGGCCCTTGGCTGCGAGGTTGCCTGGCACTGTGGGCAAGGCTGGGGCTAGCAAGAGTGCGCTGGAAACATCTCCAGGCGCCAGGAGAGACAGAACTCCCGGCCCTCACTAGCTCAGCTGATCTGCAGGCTGCGATTAAGGGGCCAAGCAGCCATGAGGTGATTGCGCTTGCCACGTCCTGCAGCTCAAAAAAATTAAGGCACCCCTGAAAAGAAGCCCTAGCTGTTTTTCGGGAGTCAAAAAATAATAATTTTCGGGGAAACATGGGTAACAAAATTTGTCTTCGTTCACAAAAGCTAGCCATATTTACAGATCCAGAAAACAGAAGGGATACAAATATAGGAAAAAATGGTTAGAAGGGTCAAGAGAAGCCTCCTGACGCTTTCTCACCATCAATACTACAACCAGACTTGCAAGAAGCTAGAGAAAGAGGTATAGAAGGATTTTTCGTAAGTTCATACATCTTCTGATATTCAAGAAGCCCATTATGTAATATCAAACAGCCCAGCCAGTCAGATTTCCACCTTCCTCTTACTGCAGCATAATCCACATCCTCACAGCCAGCAACAGAAGAGTAGGAATTGCATTGGAATTGGAGTTGTTTTCCAAAGTTTTGATAGATAGCAATCTTTTGAAAAGTTAAAATTGGACATATGTTTAAATACCATGAAAAGAGAAATGTGCACAAAGGAGTAGAAATTATTCATCCTCAGAGGAAAACCCTACTCTTTCAGGTATGATCAATTTTGATTGGATTTCCTGCTTAATTGGCAGGCCCACAGCAATTTCATACACATTCAATAAGCAATCCTCTATTGATGTGGATTCAGACACACCTCCAATTTCTTGCAACACACTCCTAACACACTGTATTTAAAAATTACTGTTCTATGATTTGCACAATTATTTGTAGAATATCATGAAAATGGAAGTGTCAGAACTCTCAGATTATTTAAGCATAATACAGTGATTAGACTACCTGACCACCTACCTAAACCTCCAGAGAAAACTGACCAAAGGCAAACTTCTTATATATTTTATACTAGATTAGATTCTATTCCACCAAATCTAAATGTAAAATAGCACGTTGAAGAACAGATCTCCCATACCTCAAATCTGAGCAGAATGAATGCATAAGCATTCAAAATGGATTAATTAGCCATGTGTACCCCAGATTGTATTACCTCATTAAGAATCAGTACCTTTGTAAGAGCAACTATTGCAAAACAACTAGATAGGTGAAGTGCTCTGTCCCTAGTATTAAAAGGATATTCCCTCAAAGTTTCCGGCATTTCCATTTTCTCATAAAGCCACCAAATAAGCCCATTTGATTTTTAGCTCTGAACCCAGCATCTATAATTCCTTCAGTGTCTTTTTAGTTGAAAGCACAATAACAGATTGTCTAAAAAAGCCAAGCCCACTCAGCCAAATTTCTTTGAAGTAGTGCACTTAAAGGAAAAGCATGGAGAAACATTGGTCTCACCAGACAAGGGAAAAGAATATAGAGGAATAATAGTGCGTACATACCTTTCTCAAAGATTAGAGGAAGCAATACCAGCCAATATGGTATGCAGAAAATGTTACACATCAGAACTGAAGCTTTTATGTAATAAAATAGCCATCGTGCCAAATACAATGGTGCTCTGTATCTGTGAATCATTTTGAATTGTCAATATTTCTGCATAAATACGATCTAAAATGCATTCTTTGCACCAGTCCAAAAACTAATTAAAAAGGACCCAATTAAACAAATGAATCAAAACAGCATGCTTATTCATTTGCTGAGGAAAATGATCCAAACATACATATTTATTTTTCGCAAATGTACTGTATGTGACCCTTTAGGATTAACGAATAACAGAGTTGGAAAGAACCTTGGAGGTCTTCCAGCCCAACCCGCTGCTCAAACAGGTGATCCTATACCATTTCAGACAAATGGTTGTCCCATCTCTTCTTAAAAACCTCCAATGTTTGGGCACCCACAACTTCTGGAGGCAAATCTTTCCACTGAATAATTGTTCTGTCAGGAAATTTCTCCTTAGTTCTACTTTGGTTCTCTCCTTAATTAGTTTCCATCCATTGCTTCTTATCCTGCCTTCAGGTGCTTTGGAGAATAGGTGACTTATTTGTGGCAGATATTGGAACACTGCTATCATGTTGCTAGACTAGACATAGCCAATTCCTACGTCAACTGTTCTTCATATGTTACCTCCAGCCCCATAATCATCTTTTGCTACTGTTCTCTGCACTCTTTCTAGAGCCTCAACATTTTTTTATCGTTGCAACCAAAGCTGAATGCAATAATACTGCAATATTTCAAGTGTGGTCTTACCAAGGCATTAAAACACGTCATATGATCTTCATTCTATCCCTGTATAAATGCAGCCTAGGACTACATTGGCTTTTTTGGCAGCTGCAGCACAGTGCTGGCTAATATTCAAGTGATCGTCCACTAGGATTCCAAGTTCCCTCTCACAGTTACTACTGTTGAGCCTGTTACCACCTACTCTATACTTGTGCATTTAGTTTTTCTAGCCTAAAGATAAAATCTTACTTTTCTCTACATTGAATTTCATTTTGTTAGATAGGGCCCAGTGTTCAAGTCTTTCAAGATCCTTCTGTATCTTGAGCCTTTCTTCTGGTGTATTGGCTATTCCTGTCAATTTGATGTCTGCAAATTTGATGAGTACTCCTTCTATCTCTTCATCTAAGATATTGATGAAGATATTGAAGAGTACTGGGCCTAATACAGAGCCTTGGGGTACCCCACTATATACTTCCCTCCATGTAAATGCAGTTCCATTAAGAACTACTTGCTGGGTATGATTGGTCAGCCAGTTACAAATCCATCTGATGGTGATGCTGTCTAACCCACATTTTTTAATCTTATGAAGTAATAGGTTGTGGTCAACTTTATCAAATGCCTTACTGATGTCACTTGGTGTCACCTGGACAGTCACTTGTCTGAAATGGCATAGGATCTCCTGCTTGAGCAGGGGGCTGGACTAGAAGACATCAAAGGTCCCTTCCAGCTCTATTCTGATTCTGATTCTGTATGTCCAAGTAAATTATATCCACAGCATTTCACTGATCCACTAATTTTGTCTCTTTGTCAAGGAATGCAATAAGATTTATCTGGCATGATCCATTTTTGACAAATCCATGTTGGCTTCTGTTTATGACATTGTTTGGCTCTAGGTGTTCACAGATTTGTTGCTTGATTATCTTTTCCAGAATTTTTCCAGGTATTGATTGTCAGGTGGCTAGGTCTGTAGTTTCCTGGATCTGTTTTTCCCCCTTTATTGTAGTTGGGAACTACATCAGCTCTTTTTCAGTCATCTGGTAGTTCCCCGTGCTCCAGGATCTTTGAAAGGTATGGTTCAGTAGTTCTGAGATCTCATCTGTCAATTCCTTCAGAACCAGTGTTGGGCTGCAGACTTCCAGTTTGATGTCGCGGCAATATCAGGGAACGGGTCTCCACGTACCCTGTGCTGAACTCTTTCTGTTCGTGGGCTCCATAGGGGGGGGGGGGCAAAGCCACCCTGGAGGGATGGTGAAGCAAAGAGGGGAACCCTGTGAGATCGAGGAGAGTTGCAAATCCCCTGTCAGACCCGGGATTTTTTTCTCCCTCTCAGCCACGGCAAGAAGAGGAGACTGCCCCAAGATGGCTACCACAAAACTGGGACAAACCAAAGAACAACTAAGACAGGTGCTGGAGTAAAGTAACTGGACTGTGTTGGAACTGAGGGAGAGGATTTTCTTTTTGCCCTAAATTTAATTCTAAGAAACAATTCAAAACTATTGGCTCAGAACTATTTGTTGAAGCTGCACCCAAGCACTCTGAGTACTCTGAATAAACCACCAGACTGAAAATGAAAGCAGGACAGAAAATAATGAATTTTGAAGTATATAGGAGATTGAACTCTTAAATTGAGAAAAGTGGTACTAGGAAGGCATTTTTAATGCTGAAATTACTTACCCATGAAGCTTATTCTGCTTGTACAATCGTTTATAAATTGTTTTATAACCAAACGCTGTCCGAGTAACAATACTGAAATTTAAGTGGAGAGTGCCATCTACTGACAAAAGGGAAAACTACACCTATACAAAAAACTGTGAAAATATATATTTGATTCTTTTTAGCTATTTCATTCGAACGTGTAAAAGGGATGCAAAGAGGCTTTTGACAACCTCTGGGACTACCTAAGTGGAACTGTGTGCTTATATACAGGACATAAAGAACTGGAACTAATACACCCCCTGAAGGGGAATTTAAGGATTGAATAAATAATTTTTGGACTGTTGCATAAAAGTTGAATCTCCTAAAACAAAATAAGATATTTTATAAGGAGAAATGAGTGGAATTCTGCAGGAGATGGACGTACTTTTTCAAAATACAAAAGACATCATGGAGAAAGGATTTAAGGAGATTATGGACAAAATGGAAAATGCTATACAAGGGATTATGACTAAAGACTGAGCTGCCCAGGAAAGGGAGAAGTCAACAGAAGAAATGAAGGACGAAGAAAACAAAGAGATAACAACAGAAATAACAGTGACTGATGAATTAAAACAGGGGGGAAATGTACCAAGAGTTGGAAGATATGTTTGAAAGGAAGGCAGGGCCTGGGTAGAAAACTTAGGAACTGGGCAGTGGAAGAGGGTAGAGGCGGGATACGTGCTTAGATTGAATAGTCAAGAAGCAGATGAAGTTAGAGATAAAGATCTAAGAGAGGAATTGGAGAGGCAAGTCAATAGAAGAATAATAGCAATCAAAGTATTGAAGCGGACAAGGGATGATGGATGAGTTTTCTTTTTTATTGTTCTGATTTGCTTTTCCTTCTTTCACTCTTTCTTTTAAAGCGTAGCATTAAAATATCGAAGCGGGCTATAGATGATTGATGGACGATCCTTCTATTGTTCTGATTTGCTCTCCCTTTTCTCTCTCTTCCTCCTTTTTTTCTTCTCTTTTAGGTGGGTGACATGATTAGAAGTTAGGATAGACAGAAATAGTTTTTTAATAAAATGTGATATGATTAAAAGCTAGAATAAGTGATAGAAACAACAGTGTATACACTTTATAATAATAAAAGTAATAACAACATGGAATAATTGAATGATGATGGACTGTAATCTAATATAAATGTGTATTATTGCTAGAAATACATGAGTTGATTGAATGTAATAATTATGATTAATTTTATTAGTTCTATTTGTATTACAATATGTGACACCCAGGTGCCACACTGTCCAAGCATTGATTTGATACATTTTTAAATAAATAAATAAATAAATAAATAAATAAATAAATAAATAAATAAATAAATAAATAAATAAATAAATAAATAACTTGAAGGAGAGAAAAAAGAACCAGTGGTGGGCTGGTTTGGACCGGTTCAGGTGAACCGGTAGTTCTGATGATCAGTTGACCCCGCCCACCTGCTCCCGTCCTATCCTGTCCTATATTTCCTTCTTTTTCTTTTTTCCTTCTTTTTCCTCTCAGGATCTGCTTTGTTGTGTTGCCTCTCGTTGCCAGCTCTCCCCTCTGCTGCGCTGCTGCTGCTCCTGGCTCCCCAGCCATGTGGCTCCCGTTTGCGCAGTTTCTCCCAGCAAACAGGACCACCTAGATGACTTACGGTCAGCTCGCTTCCTGTCTCCTTTCCACAGCCAGTTCTCCTCCTCCTCCTCCCTGCTCCTCTCACTCTCTCACCAGCTCGCCTTTTCCTTCTCTGCCGGTGGTTGCTTTGCCCTCAGTCGGCTCTCCTCTCTGCCCCATGGATGGTTTCCCTCCCTGCTCCACAGCTGGGCCCCACTCACTCACCAGCTTGCCTCGTTCTCCGCCGGTATGGGCTCTTGGGTAGGCCTCTCGGGTGCAACTGGGCTTCTCTCAGCAGGCCAAGTTCGCTGTGGATCATTTTCCTCCAATTTCTCCAGGCTTTCCTCTCCTTTTTCTTTCTCCATTTATTTTTCTTCCTCTATGATTTTCTATGATTTGTCTTTCCCTCTCCACCACTCCTCCTCTCCACCTATCATTTATCTTACTTTAATAGCAACTTTTCTCTTCTTTTAACTCCCTGCGATGTAACTACGCTTCCTCCGTTGCCGCCATCTTGGAAAAATAAATATGCCTCTGGCAGACGTGATTTCGGAACCATTGAACCATATATTTCAAAAGATCTTGGGCACCGGGGTACTACCAGAGGAGCAGCTGTGGTCCCAGCTTAAAAAAAAGGGGGGGGGAACAGATCCAGGAACTACAGATGAATCAGCCTGACATCAATACCCAGGAAAATCATTGAGAAGATAATCAAGCAACAGATCTGTGAACACCTAGAAGCAAGCAAAGTTATAACCAGAAGCCAACATGGGTTTATCAAACATGTCAAACAAATCTTATTTCACTCCTTGACAAAGTGACTAAATTAATGGACCAGCAAAATGTTGTGCACATAGTATATTTGCAGTTCAGTAAAGCTTTTGACAAAGTAGACCACAACGTACTTTTTGCTAAGCTAGAAAAAGGTGGGATAGACAGCATCACCCTCAGATGAATTTGTAACTGGCTGACAAACTGCACTCAACGCGTAGCCCTTAATAGAACTACATCTACATTGAGGGAAGTAAGCAGTGGGGTGCCCCAAGGTTTTGTTTTAGGCCCAGTACATTTCAATATCTTCATAAACAAATTACCGTATTTTTTGGACTATAAGACGCTCCAAACTATAAGACGCATCTAGCTTTTGGGGAGGAAAACAAGAAAAAAAATCTGCCTCTGCCTCCCAGCATCCATCTGCATCCATCTAGCCTGTTTGCTGCCACCACGGCCCGTTTGCAATCACCACTGCAGCCCGTTTGCAATCGCCACTGCAGCCTGTTCGCCACCGCGGTCCATTTGCCGCCGCCACAGCCTGTTTGCCACTGCCACCCATTCACCACCGCTGCTGCGGCCCATTCACCACTGCCACCGCGGGTCGTTCGCCACCACCGCGGCCCGTTCACTGCCACCGCCACCGCCCGTTCGCTGCAGCCCATTTGCAATCGCCACCGTGGCCTGTTTGCCACCATGGCCCATTTGCCGCCCCTGCAGCCTGTTCACCACTGCCGCAGCAGCCTATTCGCCACTGCTACCACGGCCCGTTCACCATCGCTGCCGCGGCCCGTTCACCACTGCCGCCTGTTTGTCGCCATGGCCCATTTGCCGCCGTCGCATGGCTCATTTGCCGCAGCCTGTTGGCCACAGCCCAGTCGCCACTGGCGCTGCAGCCCGTTGTAAAACAGCTGATCGGTGCCGCACCTCCACCACAATATTCACTGTATAAGACACACAGACATTTCCACCCAATTTTTTTAATGCGTCTTATACTCCAAAACATACGGTAGATGAAGGAATAGAAGGGAAACTCATCAAATTTGCAGACAACACCACACTGGCAGGAATAGGGGAAGGAGGTGATTGAGGTCCACCTGAAGGGGCACGCTGAGGAATTTGTGGATTTTCTGGAAGACAAAATCACTCGACTTCATTCCCAGTTAGATGCCGGCGTGGTTGCTTGTCCGGTGGAAGCCCATGAGGCAGGTTCTTGCCCTGTTATCTGGGAACAGTTTGACCCTGTTGCTCCGGAGGAAGTGGACAGGTTCCTAGGGAGTATGCGCGCAAGCACCTGTGTTTTAGTCCGATGTTCCTCCTGGCTTGTTAAAGCTTCCCAAGTGACAGGTGGGTGGACTCTGGTGGTGATTAATGCTTTCCTACTGTTCTGACCTAGGTTTCACCAAAGTACAGACTAGTCCCCAAAAAACCTCTTTTTATTTGGCTAATGTGAATTCCTAGCATTCACATCCAGCAAAGTCCTGGCAAACAGTCTTTCAAGGGTAAATTGAAACCACAGACCTTATCAGTCCTTGGATAGTTGCCAGGCTGATAGCTTCTTGAGGCAACACTGTACAAGGAAATACTTGGCAAGGAGTCTCTGTGAGGCACAATTCAGATAAGCCAATCTTCAAACGAATAATGAACTAATTGTCTCCTGCAAACACCACTTCCCTTTATTTCCTATGGGAGGGGCCATTCAGCGTCCCCTTGTGCTTTTACTCCTGAGTCGACCTTTGTTCCTTAATTGTTCCCTTCTCCTGACAGCTCTGCCCATGTGCACATCGGGAACAAGCTCCAGCTGTTCTTCAGCCCCACTAATCTCCTACTCCGAAGGTAGCTGATAACTATCAGACGGCCCTGGCCCCATCTCTGCCTCCGACGCAGAGCACTCATCAGAGCCATCCCTAGACTCCAGGACTGGCCCATGTTCCTCCCCAACCTCCTCACTGTCCGAGTCTGCTGCCAGCTCCGCTGGCTGCTGGTGGGCCACAACACCTACAGGAGGGGGCAGTGCCCCAGCACTTTAAGGAGGCTGTGGTCCACCCACTTCTTAAGAAGCCATCGCTGGACACCACCCGGTTGGATAATTTCCGACCTGTCTCCAATCTTCCCTTTTTGGGGAAGGTGCGGCAGCTCTAGACGTTTCTGGATGAAACGGATTATCTTGACCCTTACCAGTCACGATTCAGGCCTGGATTTGGGATAGAAATTGCATTGGTTGCATTTTTGGATGATCTCTGGTGGGAGTGGGATGGGGGTAGTGCAACCATCCTTGCTCTACTTGACCTCTTGGCAGCTTTCAATACCATCGACCATGGTATTCTCCTGGGGTGGCTTCGGGGGATGAGAGTGGGAGGCTTTGTGCTATCCTGGTTCACTTCCTTCCTCTGTGGCCACTCTCAGTCAGTGTTGATAGGAGGGGAGAGATTCAGCCCTCTCCCACAGCTTTACGGGGTTCCGCAGGGTTCGGTACTCTCTCCGTTCCTGTAACATTTATATGAAGCCGCTGGGTAAGATCATCCGTCACCATGGACTGAGATATCACCAATATGCTGATGATGCTCAGCTGTATGTCTCGGCCCGTGGTGAGTTAAGTGATGCCGTGTCCTCCTTCTCGCAGTGCCTGGAGGCTGTTAGGGGCTGGATGGGGAGCAACGGGTTGAAACTAAAACCCTTGCAAGACTGAGTGGCTCTGAGTTTGGGGTTCGTTTGCTCAGGGAGAATTGCCAACTTTGGTCTTGGATGGGGTGGCACTACCCCAAACAGACCTGTGCGTAATCTAGGGGTTTTCCTGGACTCACGACTCCTGCTCAAAGAGCAGGTGGCTGTCGTGGCCAGGAGGGCCTTTGCGCAACTGCGGGTTGTATGCCAGTTATGCCCTTTCCTTTCCTGGACCAACACTCATAGTCACTCATGCCCTAGTCACTTCCCGTCTTGACTATTGCAACACACTCTATATGGGGCTGCCCTTGAAGAGCATCTGGAAGCTCCAGTTGGTGCAAAATGCAGTGGCCCACATGGTTTTGTGTAGACCCTGGTGTGTATATGTATTACCTCTCCTGCAGGAGCTGCACTGGTTGCCGATTTGCTTCCAGGTGCAATTCATGGTGCAGGTTGTCACCTTTAAAGCCCTTCATGGCTTGGGACCAGGTTATCTGAGGGACCGTCTCTTGCTGGTCACATCTACCCAACCCATTTAACTTTTGTTAGTTTTTATTGTTTTAAATGTGGACTTTTATTCTGTAAGCCGCCTTGAGTCGCCATGGGCAAATAGGCGGCAATATAAATTCAATAAACAAACAAACAAACAAACAAACAAATAAATAAATAATAAATAAATAAATAAATAAATAATAACCAATACCCCAGAAGATAGGCTCAAGATCCAGAAGAATCTCGACAGACCTGAACTCTAGGTTCTATCTAGCAAAATGAAATTCAATGTAGAGAAAATAAGGTTTTACACTTAGGCAAGAAAAACCAGATGTACAGGTACAGATTAGGTAAAACATGGCTCAATAGCATTAACTGAGAGAGGGATCTTGGAGTCCTGGTAGACAGTCACTTAAAATATGAGCCAGCAGTGTGCTATTGTCGCCAAAAAATGTCAATGGAATTCTAGGGTACATTAACAGGGATAGAATCAAGATCACGTACAGAGTTAGTACCAACTTGGTATTAACATTTGGAATACTACATCCAGTTTTGGTCACCACAATATAAAAAAGATGCTGAGACTCTAGAAAGAGTGCAGAGAACAGCAACAAAGATGATTATGAGGCTGAAAGATAAAACATATGAAGAACTGTTGCAGGAATTGGCTATGTCTAGTCTAGTGAAAAGGACTACGGGTGACATGATAGCAGTGTTCCAATATCTAAGGGGCTGCCACAAAGAAGAGGTGGTCAATCTATTCTCCAAAGCATCAGAAGGCAAGACAAGAAGCAAGAAACTAATCAAGGAGAGAAGCAACCTAGAACTAACGAGAAATTTCCTGACAGTGAAAACAATTAAGCCAGTGGAACGGCTTCCTTCAGAAGTTGTGGATACTCCATCACTGGAGGCTTTTAAAAAGAGACTGGATGAAATGGTACTGTATATAGGGTTTCCTGCTTGAGCAGGGATTTGGACTAGAAGACCTCCAAGGTCTCTTCCAACTCTGTTATTCTACTCTCTTACTTTTTTTTTTACTCATTTATTTAATAAGGTTCTCTTTGTTTAATTTTAGAACCTGTTGAAGAACAGATCATGTTTTAGGTCATATTTTTGCAGAAATATTGACAATTCAAAATAGTTCAGAAACTTCATAACTTCATTTTAAGAAAACCATATGCATTCATTAAATCTGCAATGTCATTATTCCAGAAGCAAGGAAGATATAGAAACAATATTTCTGACCAGGACACCCACCTGGACCATCTGAAGTTGTTTCTTCAAATGGTAAGTGAGCAGAGGATGACAGCCAAGCACGTGTAGAGAATGTTCAAGTCCCTTGTGACTACAAGATTGAGAGAATCAGATCTCCTTTTACAAAAAAGCCTCATGCGATGAATTTCCCAAAGATCAGTTAGATCAGTGGTTCCCAAACTTTTTCAGTCCACCGCCCCCTTGGTGCTACAAACTCATCCTCACCACCCCCACCCCACCCCCTCAGGTGGGCGTGGCTTAGTGGTCAGGTGACCGGGTGGGCATGGCCAACTTGTAAAGTGTGGTGAAACTCACTTAACAACGCTCTTGCTTAGCAACCAAAATGTTAGGCTCAATTGTGGTCATAAGTCTTTCTTTCATTCGTTCTTTCTTCTCTACCTTCCCCCTTCTTTCTTTCTTTTTCTTTCTGTCTTTCTTCCTACCATCTTTCTTTTTCTTTCTTTCTTTCTGTCTGTCTTCCTTCCTTCCTACCATCTCTTCTTTCTGTCTGTCTGTCTGTCTTCCTTCCTACCTACCATCTTTTTCTTTCTTTGTGTCTTCCTTCCTTCCTACCATCTTTATTTTTCTTTCTTCCTCCCTCCCTCCCTCCCTCTTTCTTTCCCTTTTCTTTCCTTCTTCCCTCCCTTCCCTTCCCTCCCTTTCTTTTTCTGTCTGTCTTCCTTCCTTCCTACCATCTTTCTTTCTATCTGTCTTCCTCCCTCCCTCCCTCTTTCTTCCTTTCTTTTTCTTTCTTTCCCTTTTCTTTCCTTCTTACCTCCCTCCTTTCTTTTTCTGTCTGTCCTCCTTCCTTCCTACCTACCATCTTCCTTCCTTCCTTCCCTTCCTTCCTACCATATTTCTTTCTCTCTTTTTCTTTCTTTCCTTTTTCTTTCCTTCTTCCCTCCCTCCTTTCTTTTTCTGTCTATCTTCCTTCCTTCCTACCATCTTTCTTTCTCTTTCTTTCTGTCTTCCTTCCTTTCTCGCTCTTTCTTTCTTTCCTTTTTCTTTCCTTCTTCCCTCCCTTTCCTCCCTTTCTTTTTATGTCTGTCTTCCTTCCTTCCTACCATCTTTCTTTCTTTCTGTCTTCCTCCCTCCCTTTCTTTCTTTCCTTTTTCCCTCCCTTTCTTTTTCTGTCTGTCTTCCTTCCTTTTCTACCATCGTTCTTTCTCTTTCTTTCTTTCTTTCTTTCTTTCTTTCTTTCTTTCTTTCTTTCTTTCTTTCTTTCTTTCTTTCTTTCTGTCTTCCTTCCTTCCTTCCTGCCTCTCTCTCTCTCTCTTTCTTTCTTTCCTTCCTTTTTCTTTCCTTCTTCCCTCCCTTCTCTTCCCTCCCGCCAGCCGTGGCCAGGCTGCCGCCGCTCACCCAGGCCGATGGCTTGGTAAGCGTTCTCCGGGTTGTGCACCAGGTTGCAGAGTGCCATCAAGGCCGGCTGCCACATCATCAGCTCGGGGTGCTGCAGCTCTTCATTGAGCTTGGGGAGGCCTCGGCGGCTGAAGGCCACAGGCGCTTTGGTAGGGTCGATGTCGGGGGGCAGCTGGGCTGAGATCCGCGGGTGCTCCATGCCGAAGGGAAGCCCGCCGAATTGCGTGCGCCGGGTTGCTAGGAGACAGGGGACACCAGGCGGGAAAGTCCGTGCACGCGCAAGTTCCACAGCAGAGCCTTCCTGCGGGTCTGCGAGCGCTCGCCCGAGCAGCTTCGGTAGCGGTCAGCTTCCCTCGTCGCTGTACCGTGCTCAGTACCTAGCACTTGTAACTCCGTCGCATTCCACACTCTTGGGTGCAGGGCAGCCCATTCTGAAAGAAAACATCTCGCGTTTTCTTTCAGAATGGGCTGCCCTGCACACAAGAGCGAGGAACACGAGGGAGCTTCAAGTGCTAGGTAGGATGCCCGTTCCGCAATGGGACGCAGTTTGGAGTGACCAGTCGTGCGGGGTGGAGCGGAGTGGGGGCTGGGCAGGGGCTGGGCAGGGGCTAGCCGGGGCGTGAGACGGGCATCATACCTAGCACTTGTAACTCCGTCGCATTCCACGCTCTTGGGTGCAGGACAGCCAATTCTGAAAGAAAACATCTCGTGTTTTCTTTCAGAATGGGCTGCCCTGTACACAAGAACGAGGAATGTGAGGGAGCTTCAAGTGCAAAAGCATGGCGAACCACCTACCGCCCCCCTGGCCCCTCTCACCGCCCCCCTGCACACAAGAATGTGCAGAACACCTGCACACCTGCACACAAGAATGAGGAACGCGAGGGAGCTTCAAGTGCTAGGTAGGACGCAGTTTGGGGTGACCAGTTGTGTGGGGCGGAGCGGAGCCTGGGTGGGGGCTGGGCGGTCCGTGAGATGGGCATCATACCTAGCACTTGTAACTCTGTCGCATTCCACGCTCTTGTGTGCAGGGCAGCCCATTCTGAAAGAAAACGTCTTGTGTTTTCTTTCAGAATGGGCTGCCCTGTACACAAGAACGAGGAATGCGACGGAGCTTCAAGTGCAAAAGCATGGCGAACCACCTACCGCCCCCCTGGCCCCTCTCACCGCCCCCCTGTCGCCACCCTTGCCTCTCACTGCCCCAAGGGTTCCCACTATCCCTCGGGGGGCGGTACCGCCCACTTTGGGAACCACTGAGTTAGATGATCCTACCAACTGAGTTCATCAGTTTAAGCCTTAGGTCCAATACCACACACAGTTACTGTACTTGTTATTTTCTTCATCCATTTGCACTACTCTTTAAGCCATTGTCTGTGCTTGCCTGAAGTTAAGACTTCAAAGAATCATGTATTATATTCTAATTATGTATAACAACACGGATTCCAAAATATTTTCAAGAAGGTAAATGTAAGTTGCAACTAGGGAGATCATAAATTCCATCTAACAGATTTAGTAACACTGCAAGTACCAGTCAAGATTCCCCAGCACACTTAGCTTCCACCCTGAACTACTTTTTCACTTCTTGTTCCCATTCTTAAATTAAAAACTAGGGACACTTAGGAACTGAGACATGAAGCCTTATTTGGTAAAGCATGAGTGAGGTGGATAGCATATGTGTTGACATTCCATCATACCAACAGCACTCACCAGAAGATACAAATCTAAAACATGCAGAAAGAGGGATTTTCCCATAAGCAGAGTTTCCTATTCTATTTTCAATGGAATGGGGAGGGGTGGAACGGAAAAGAACAGAATGGAACAAAATAACAGAGTTGGAAGGGATCTTGGAGGTCTTCTAGTCCAATCCCCTGCTCAGGCAAGAAACCCTTTCAGACAAAAACTTTTATGCCCTTGAGCATACAGAGAAAGTTTATGAAAAGCCACATTCATGGCCAGGTTGATAACCCCACAAATTTAGTACTAGGAGCTAGGCTTAAAGCTATACTGTAGTTCCCTTGTCTGGATCTCCTGGAACACTTTTTGGAGACACTTGCTTTTCTGTACAATAAGTGCACAATGTTTGTGGTAGCAAGATGGCCTATTTTGGGATTTTTGTTATGAAAGAAAATCACCATCACCAAGTTTTAAGTATCAGTCACTAGCATATTATACAAGTACTTACCAGTATCTCACCCTTTAGAGGTTGGCAAAATTAGTTGTGCAGGCAAAATAAGGAAAAGCAGAATGAGGGGACAAAACAGTGAAAAAAATAAAATAAATTGAGTAGAGGGGGGGAAGGGGAAGCAGAAGCATAGAAATGGTAGGAAAATAAAGGTAAAGTAGAAAAAAACAGTAAAAGAAAAAAAGTTACATGCTATTAATTATAACTGTACAGTGTTAATGTTTCATTACACTCTTTCCAAACAAGAATCAATATATGTTGGTACTATATATTGTATATTTACTAACCATCATGCAACGTTAAGGTGCCAGTCTTGTGCCTCAAGACTGACAAATTCTCAAAGGAATGTTATGGTTGCATTATTTATTTTCTCTATTTTTTTCTGTATAACTAGCATTGTTTTCTGATTATTTCTCAAAGAAACTGGAAATGCACTTTGCAGAAACAGCTTCAGTCTAAATCAGCACACACAGCAAAAAACTTCCTAGAGGTACTGTACATTTTGTAATTGGATCTGCTTCCATGTCATTTTCTATTTTCATAAGGAAAGAGCATTACCTCCTGCATTATGCAGTGCTATGCTCACAAGCCTATTCAATTTTCTGCAACTACATATATTAATGTGCCCAACAAACAGCACTATGTGTGTAGTCACAATCTCCTGAAAGAGAAATGGATCAGTATCTGACATGAATCAGTACCTGATTTGGAATTGCTCTTTTCTTATTTGCCTGGGTGCTCCTTTGTTGTGCACTGAAAGAAAAGGAACAAAGAGAAAGAAATGTTTTTTTAAATAAACATGTATATTGCATGTCATTCCCCATCCAACAAAGCTAGCTTATATGTTAGCAATGCTCTAAGACAGCTAACAAGACAGTTAGAGCATAACTGTTCTTGTTGACTTAGAGCATAACAAGAACAGTTCTTGTTCAAGTCAAGGGAAGTTAACAAACATGCAAGAAAGTAAGTTCCAGGGCTTGAAGAAAAATGTCACCAATAATTTGTTTGATATTAGTTTAATATCAATCATGCAATAGATTATGTCAGTACTAGAATACTATCAAGTTAGAAGAGTTGTGAAACATTCCATTTCAAGTCTAAATTAGGGAAAGGGGAAAAAACTAAGCTGAAGTCTGTAACTGCTTGCTTGCTGCAGAAGGTGGGGAAAAATGACTTTAAGAAAGAAGAGAGAGATTCTTAGCCTAGTTCCAAGCTGAATCTTATTGGAGCCCTTACTTTGCAATGGATAAACAGAAAATCCATGTTTGGATGACAAAGAAGTAAGAAGTACAGCAAGATCAGTACACTGGATTGATGATTTTAGGGGTCTTTTAAAACTTTTTTTTTGTTTAATATTATTTTGTACTTATTACATTCTGTATTTAAAAAAGTATTGCCTTAAGCATACCAATGTTAAAAAGCAATAACTTAAGTAGAGGCACATTTTAAAATGTTTTTAGTTGGTAATCCAGCTTTTTCTTTAATTAAGTATAATCTCAGTCTTAATTCTAACAATTTATGCAGCAATCACATTTTTAAATTGGACTACTGTAATGTGCCCTGCATGGAGCTGACCTTGAAGAGTATCCAGAAGCTTCAGTTGGTACAAAATGCAGCAGCAGAAGGCAATTATGTGTGCTCCAACTTGCACACATACCTTGCTGTGCAAGTTGCATTAGTTTCCAGTTCACTTCCATCTATATATCCATCTATATATCCCATGAAGTCTACCATGAGAGGCATATTGTAGGCTCTGGCAGCTAGGCATTGTTGTTCAGCAAGACCTAGGAAGAAAGTCACTTCTGCAGTAAGCCCCACTCTGTGGAACATCACTCGCCCTGAGGTGAGGTTGGCCCCAATTATGTTGGTATTCTGGAAGTCCTTTAAAACATGGCTTTGTCAACTAGCTTGGGGTAGTTGCATGGTAAAGTGCAACCTGTTAGATGGCTATATGACAGTTAATGGAATTCATTCTCTCTATATTGTACTGCCATTTTATTAGTTTTTATTTTAAATTTAAATTGGCTATTTTAATGGTTTTTACTTAATTATTACTATGTACACTGCCCAGAGTCACTATGTGGGAAGTTATACAAATGTGATGCATGGATGGATGGATGGATGTGAACCTCTTGCACAATGGTGGAACTGCTATAGAAAAGGTGCACCAGCTTCATCTCACCGGATGACATGGTGGTGCAGTGCTTAGACTGCAGTATTGCAGGCTAATCTGCATTCCCACTGCCAGGAGTTCGATCCTCACTGGCTCAAGGTTGACTCAGCCTTCCATTCTTCAGAGATTGGTAAAATGAGGACCCAGATTGTTGGGGGCAATATGCTGACTCTGTAAAACCGCTTAGAGACAGCTGTAAAGCACTATGAAGCAGTATATAAGTCTACATGCTATTGTGATTGCTATCTCACTGGAGACATTCACCCTATCTCGCTTGATGAGATGGGCAGATATCATCAGAGATAGGTGATCTTGCAAGTACCCTGGTCCTGTCCTGGTCCTAGAAACCAAAGTGATGGGAAGCTGGTTCATCTCCATCCAGACCCTCACAGCCTCTGGGCACTGGGTGATCAATGGATACCTGCCTGTTTGACCTAGCCAGATAGGATGGATGGCACTAGGTATTCCTTTCAATGGTGTCATCCAGTGATATCAAGCTGTCACACCTTTTCCACAGCATTCCTGTCGCTATGAAAGAGGTTCTACCATGTGATTCAGCAGCCTCTGCCCTCCCCCCATTATTTAGAGATCTGTGCCCTGTTCAGAGGTGCTTGTGGTTTGATGAAATTATTAAAAGAAAGTATGTTTTCTAGATGTGAACTGTGGGAAGTTGGGAAAATGCGAGGGGAGGATCCAGCTGATTGGTAACAGAGCGTGGCATGTTCTCAGCAGGTGAGAAGTTGAAGGGGTGACTGCGAGCAAAGGCTGCATCCTATGGCTCTTCTCCAAAGAGCAGCTAAGCTTTTTTGGCCAAGCGGGGCAGTAGAAGCGGTGTGTGGTTGATGTTACTTGTTCTGGATACCCAAGGCAAAAGGGGAGTAGGGAGGTGCAGCTGCAGAATGCAACGTTATGTGCTTGGGGAGCAGCAAGGTGTATGTGGTGAGGGGGCATGGTGTTTGCTAAGGATAGAGCGTTTGTTTATGTGTGTGGGGGAAGGTTAGGTGTGCGTGGGAAATTGGTTATGGAGTGTTGTTTTTGCAGGTGCTTGTATCTGGATGAAGGAGGGCGATCTGAGCTCCAGTGTAGCCAGCAGCAGCTGCTCTGCTCTGTGGCCATCAGCTCAGCAGCGTCCTGCTCAACCAACCCTGGCAGTGCGGTGGTGGGCATGGTGAGGTTGGGTGAAGCCTAGTGCCCTTCCTTTTGGGGGGTGGCAAGGCACTGTGCCACCACTGGAAAGGTGCACTTCGTGGGGAAGAGCAATCCAATTGCCCTAGCAGTGGGGATGATCAGCCTGTTGGAGCCCAGCACCCTCCTTTGGGGAGGTGGCAGGGCAGTGGGTGGGAAGGCATGCCAAGGCACATCCACCACCTCCCGGTGCACAGCCTTTTGAAAAAGCCGGCACATCTCACCTGGTGACTTCTCGGTGCACCAAGTCCAATGGGAAGGCAGAGTGTATGGATTGGCTGCCAGGATGCGTGGCTATTTGTGTCAAGTGGTAAATTGGCCGGGGAAATTTGTCCCATAGTGAATCGCCAGGGAGAGGTAGCAAGGGAGGAATGGTGGGAGAGGGACAACCCCGTTGGGTCAGCTGGCATGTGGGAGGCCGGGATGAAGTGGGAGGGGCCAGGCAGCTGTGGCCATTGTCCCACTTTAATCTGAATATATCACCAGAAGTTTTCAAACTCTGAGATACTAGAAAACTGACTAATTACATAGATAGAACTGGGAACCAAGCACAGAACCAGATTTAGCCTGCTCCCACTTAGCCTGCATGTCTTATCTGACTTTTAAAAATGAAATGTGATTACCCTCATCCCTTTTGGGGGAGTCCTGATTCACAGTGTGAGAATCTCTGCCCTAACCTAAACTCTCCAAAAGAACAGTAGCACCTATATCCGTGATGGCGAACCTGTGGCATGCGGAGCCATATCTGCCGGCATGCGAGCCGTTGCCCTAGCTCAGCTCCAGCGCGCGTGTGCACACCAGCCAGCTGATTTTCAGCTCGTGCAGATGCTCTGGGAGGACTTTTTTGGCCTCCGGGGGGCGGGGGAGGGCATTTTTGCCTTCCCCAGGCTCCAAGAAAGCCTCTGGAGCCTGAGGAGGGTGAAAAATGGGCCTACCGGGCCCACCTGAAGTCGGGGAATGGGGGAGCGGGGCTCATGCGCGCACTCACGAGGGGTGGGCAGTGCGGGGGGTCATGTGTGTATGCACAGGGAGGGTGGGCGCATGGGGGCATTGAATTATGGGTGTGGGCACGCATGAACGTGTTGTAGTATGCACACACACGCTTTCGGCACACGAGTAAAAAAAGGTTCGCCATCACTGACCTATATATTAAAGTTTCAAATACCAAATAAATCAACAAAACACTTTTTCAAATAACATGCTGAATTATTTTGTCCACATAGTTGCAGATAAATTCAAGGCCCATGCATTCTTAATTGGCTGCTCTGAAATAAATGGAGATCTTCAATTCTCAGCCTATTGCATGAATGCATAATTTCCAGAGAAGATGAACCGTCATAAATACCCTATTTTTCGGAGTATAAGACGCACTTTTTTACCCCCAAAAAGAGGGTGAAAACTTGGGTGCGTCTTATACACCGAATGTAGCCCCACCCACCCCCACCCTTTGGCCTCTGTCTTCCAGCAATTTACCTGCTTGCAGCAAACAGGGAAGAGCCTCTTAAGCCAAGCAAGTCATTAGCAGCTTCCCGACCCCCAGCTGATTTGCCACGTGCTAAAATGAAACTGAAACTAGCTGCAAAGAGGCAAATAGCTGGGAGAGACACACAGATTTTTATTTTCTGCTGAACTGGATACAAGGGGGTAAGTGAATAACTATAAATGTCTGTAGAATGTTCAAATTATTGGACTTATTTTTTAAAGACTGCTTTATTATTGTTTTAGACCAGGGGTCTCCAACCTTGGCAATTTTAAGACTTGTGGACTTCAACTTCCAGAATTCAACAGCCAGCTTTGTTAGTTTAGCTGGCTGTGGAATTCTGGGAGTTGAAGTCCACAAGTCTTAAAGTTGCCAAGGTTGGAGACCCCTGTAAATCTAGACAACTTAACAAAATAAAGAAACTTTTTAAAATAAATGCTTGCTCTGAAGAGGCCCAGTGCTATTGTATCTTCTTTTAAATAATAGAGAATAATGTATACTTCCAGAAATTTTAATTAATTTTAACAGCTCTGTACAAGTATAGTCTGAAATGTAACAGTGTCCTGTTTAGTATTAGAGTTAAATCCTGACTTACCTTGGAGTAGATCTATTTAAATAATTGGGAGGAGTTAGTGTGACAACATTTAAGAAAACTTTCTGGCATAATGTACATTTCTCCAATTCTTTGCTATTTCTACGGGTCAGGCACACATGCACAGAAATACACAGCAAACAGTGTATATCATCTGTGCTGTTTGCTGTTTGGCAAATTGCTTGGTGGCAGAGGCCTTTTTTCCTTGTTTTCCTCCCCAAAACTAAGGTGCGTCTTATATCCGGTGCGTCTTATACTCCGAAAAATACGGTAATTGTGTTCTATTTAATAAACCATGCCTAAAAAACCCACAGATCAGCATTATATACAACCCAAGCCACTAAGTTTTGATATTCCACAAAACTTTAAATTAGGAAGACAATTTACAATACTAATTCTAAATTATGATCTCCAACTTTCAGAGGTAGAAACAGCAACTTAGGCACCATTTTCTTGGGTGAATGTCATTTCAAATTACTAAGTGCCCTATTAACAAGCTGTACAATACAGGTAGTCCTCGACTTACAACCACAATTGAGCCCAAAATTTGTGTTTTTAAGTGAGACATTTGTTAAGTGAGTTTTGCCCCATTTTATGACCTTTCTTGCGACAATTGTTCAGTGAATCACTGCAATTGTATAATTAGTAACACGGTTGTTAAGTGAATCTGGCTTCCCCATTAACTTTGTTGGTCAGAAGGTTGCAAAAGGTAATCACATGACCTGGGACACTGCAACCATCGTAAGTATGAGTCAGTTTTTTGTTTTTTATTTATTTTATTTGGAGGTTCTTCTATGCCGCCCTACTTCCTAAGGACTCAGGGCAGCGTACAGCATTTTTAAGAAAACAACCAAACAAATCATTAAAAACAATTTAAAAAAACAATTAAAAACACATATAACACCATACATACATGGGGGAGACATCAGATGTAAGGTTGTCTCAAAATCACCCCGCCTGCAGGAAGAGCCATGTCTTAATGGCTTTTCGGAAGGCCAGCAAGGTGGGGATAATTCGGATCTCTGGGGGAAGTTGGTTCCAGAGAACAGGGGCCCCTACAGAGAAGGCCCTCCCCCTAGGTCCCACCAAGCATCTGAATTTTGATCATGTGAATTTGGGGATACTACAATGGTGATAAGTGTGAAAAATGATAAGTCACTTTTTTCAGTGCTCTTGTAACTACGAATGGTCACTAAATGAACTGTTGTAAGTTGAGGACTATCTGTACTTCAGACAGTAGAAGCATTTCCCTCTTCTATGCTGCATAGAGTTTTAGCCGCAGCCTTCAACTAGTGATCATGGATGTGTGTCACACAATCGCTTTGTATAAGCAAGCTCAATTTGCATTTAAATTTGAACCTGTTTTTTTGTTTATAATACCAGAAGTCTCAACAAATGAGAGATAAAAGGTAAATAAAATATTGAGAGAGCCAGAGACTCAAGCAGCCATTAAGAAATAAAAGGTTCTGCTTCCTCTCTGTTAGAGTAGTTTGAAGGCAGCATTTATATGGTTGGCAACAGGAAAGCTTAATAACTCAAAATTCGGGAAATGAAAGCTAGTTCTGTTGTCCCTCTCAGCTTTGGCAAAAGAAAAGTTATCTCATCTGTATTGAAATATAAAAATGCAAGCAACAGAAGGAATTGCTCCAACTCATCAAAAGAAATCCATGATGATTATTTTTCTTTTCTAATCTGCAGCACAAACAAGTCCTTCAAAGAAATGATTTGACATGATGTGCATGACAGATAACTAGCAGTGTTTGCTTTTGGAGTGAAGATTTGTAAGAAGTCATTTATACTGTTCAATTCCAAACTTCATTCCAGTGCAAGTCCAAATACAAGATACTTCCAGCAAGTGTTCCAAAAGATTAGACAATTTGGATTCTTGTTATAATAGAGAAAAACTCTCACAGGCAGATACGCACCCAGTCACCATGTGCTGTTCAGTGTAACAGCTGGGGAATTTTGGAGAGTTTCAAAGGCATCCAGAAATAAAAGTGAGACAATTCAAAGAAAAACCGAGATAGATTAAAGGGGGAGGGGGAAAGAACTCTGTATTAAGAGGGAAAGAAGAGATATATGAATTTACATGCTGTAAAGAAAGTCACTCTCAGGCCATTTGATACATTGATGGCAAATATTTTATTTTCAGTTAGCATAAGCCACATTATAAAAGTCCTTAGGATCATATCATAATATTAAAAAAAAACAAATCAAAGGGATTCAGGTTTTTCTTTTTTGGTAATCATTGATTTAAAAAGTAGCAACCTTTTGTCTTTATTAAGAAAACTTTCAGACTCCTGTGCCAAAAGATTGGTATTTTAATACAGAGGAAAAAAATACATTAACATATTTTGCAAGTTTGCAAAAAAGTGAAAGTAGATTTTGTTAAAGAATCTAAACTTGCTATAGGTACATCAATAAGGCATTTGACATAGTAAACCACAGCTTCTTGGTAAGAGAGAAAAATGTGGGAGAGACAGCATCACCACCAGATAGATTCGTGAAAGGATGACAAATCACATTCAATGTGTAATCCTCAATGAAACTACATCTACATGGAGGAAAGCATGCAAAGGGTTCTGTCTTAGGCCCAGGATTCCCCAACATCTTCATAAATTATTTAGATGAGGGGATAGAAGGGAAATTTATCGAATTTGCAGACAACACCAAGCTGGCAGGAATGACTAACGCTTTAGTAGATAGGCTCAGAACAATCCTGACAGACTTGAACACTGGGCCCTATCCAACAAAATGCAATTCAATGGTAAGAAATGTACATTTAGGCAAGCAAAAAGCAAATGCACAGGTATAGAATGGGTGGCACAACAGCAGTAACTGTGAGAGGGATCTAAAAGTCCTAGTGGACAATCACTTAAATGAGTCAGCAGTGTGTTGCAGCTGCCAAAAAAAGCCAGTGCAGTTCTAGGCTAGCAGCACTTTATACTGCCTTAGTCAGATCACACTTGGAATACTGTGTCCAGTTTTGGTCACCATGATACAAAAACGATGCTGAGACTCTAGATTCTAGAAAGACTGCAGAACAACAAAGATTATTAGGGGACTGGAGGCTAAAGCATATGAAGAATGGTTGCAGGAATTGGGTATGTCTACCTTAATGAAAAGAAAGAACGGGCTGATATGATAGCAGTGTTTCAATTGAGCAGCAGCCACAAAGAAGAGGGGATTGACTTATTCTCTAGGACACCAGAAGGCAGGACAAGAAATAATGTGTGAAAGCTTGTCAAAGAAAGATACAACCTAGAACTAAGGAGAAATTTCCCGACAGCAAAAACAAACAATCAATAGAATAGCTTGCCTCCAGAAATTGTGGGTGCTCCATCACTGGAAGTTTTTAAGAAGAGACTGGACACTTGTATAACTGGCATAGGATCTCCTACTTAAGCAGGGGGCTGAACTACAAGACCTCTGAGGTTCCTTCCAATTCTGTTATTCTGTTATATAACAGCACATGAAAGAATAAGTCCAGCCTTTTGCAACTTGCATTACAGCAGCCGTTTTGATTGCAGAGGTTATGGGAATATGTATACAATGCAAGCAAGTTGCTGAGGAATTATGGCTATAATGACTGAGTTGAAGGAAAGGGGGAAAATTGATAAAGTTATGGAGAACAGAGGTTCATAGAAATAAGAAAACTGCCAACCCTACACTGTTGGGCAAGCCTTGGGTTAGTTAAATAATAATAGACTGAACAGAGAATCAGAAGTATGCACAAAGATGAAAAATAATTTCAATGTCCACTCTAAATACATTGTTTCATTAAAAAACTTCATTAGAACATTCTGAGTAAATTATGTTCCAATTGAACAAAGCTCAAACTATTTCAAGAGAATCTTACTTCTTCATTTTGTGGGCTGAAACAGCTAAATGTTATTACCATGGAATGTAAGGAACTGAAGCAAAAGGCAGATGTTTAATTATAAGAAAAGTTTTAAAAATTCTCACAGCAAACAATGGCAATAACCATTGCCAGATTAAGACTATGTAAACATGGTATAGCATAATTAACTGTACTCTATCAACAGTTTGATGCAGCTGGTCTGTATGTATACAGTATGCTCAGAAGCTATAGTCACTAAAGTGCCACAGAAGTAAAGTATTATACTTTCCTTTTGCAATCTGCCTGCAGAAAGAAACACAACACTGAGCCCAGTAAAGAAGCAACAAACTTTAAAAAAAATATTTAAAAGGAGACTATCAAACTTGATAAAGTATTTAAGGGAAGAGAAAAGAGAACCCAACTATGGTGAACCAAATGTAATTTACAGTGATTCCATCAAGGAAATACATGGATAAACAAACATTCAGAATAACTAATATAAACAAATCCCATAAATCTAGCTACAAAGCTGGTGGTATACTTCTTGAGTAACAATGATTTAGGGAGAGTTGGAGAAATAAGAGACACTAATCATAGAATAATAAGAGTTGGAAGAGACCTTGGTGGTCTTCTTGTCCAACCTGCTGCTTGAGCCTAATCCTAACCACTCCACACAAATTGTTGTCCAATCTCCACACATATGGTTGTCCAATCTCTTCTTGAAATCATCCAGCGATGAAGCACACACAACCTCTGGAGACAAGCCATTCCAGTAACGATTTGTTGACACTATCAGGAAATTTCTCCTTAATTCTAGGTTGGATCTCTCTTTAATAACCTTCACATCCATTACTTCTTGTCCTGCCCTCAGGTGCTTTGGAGAATAGATCTACCCCCTCTTCTCTGTGACAGCACCTCAAATATTGAAAGACTGCTATCATATCACTCCTATTCCTTCTCTTCATTACAGTAGACATACCCTGTTCCTGCAATCGTTTGTTGTATGCTGTGGCCTCCAGATCACTAATCGTCTTTGTTGCTCTTCTGTCAGATCTGTGTACCTGCCATTCTTCAGGGGAAGGAGGGATTTTGGAATTGCCTCATTTACTTATTGCTTTCCTCCTTATGCATCCCATATTCTGCACTGCATTCATTTATAAACTTTAACCTGATTTATAACCGTTAGCCTGGCACCTAAGTGGCCTGGCAATTTCTCACCTTTTGAGGAATGAAGGGGAGGGTGGGCCATGTGGGTTGCATCACCGGAAAGCCGGCAGAAGATGACCCTGAGAAAGCATCCCAAAAGAATACAGGGACCTAGCCGAGGTGTCTAGCAAAGAAGGCTCTGATGAGCTCCCCCTCTAACACGCCGCAGACTGTGCCATCGAAATCTTATCAGGGGCTAAACTCCCAAAGCCAAAAATGTATAGCATGTCTCCCCAAGAACTCGACAAACTGAGAGTGTTCATCGATAAAAATCTGGCGAGGGGATTTATCGAGCCTACCCAACCAAAAATCGCGGCCCTGGTATTATTCCGTGAGAAAAAAGATGGCATTTTGTGCCTTTGCGTTGACTATAGGTACGTTAACTCCGTGAGCGTGGCAAATGTATATCCCCTCCCCCTTATGAAGGACATGCTAGCACATCTTTCAAAGGGGAAGATCTTCTCTTAACTAGACTTAAGAGAGGCATATTATCGCATCAGAATAAGGGAAGGGGCCGAATGGAAAACTGCATTCAATACCCCACTGGATTGTTACCAATTTAAAGTACTCTCATTCGGATTACAAGATGCTCCCGCCGTTTTTATGCAATTGATAAACGAGGTGCTTCACGAGCATTTATACAAAGGGGTGTTGGTTTACCTTGATGACATTTTAATATACGTCCAGCCCATGACGAGAAGTACCGCTTCTGGCCAGGCCCGGCCAGTGGATGGGTGGGCAGCCCTTCGGGGAGATGCAGCTGCTGCGTTGGGGCTAAGAAGGGTGGCTGAGCATGTGGGGCGGCTGCCCCGGCTCTCGGGCTGCTTCCTGCTGCAGCGCAACGTTTGGCGTGCCAGGCCAGTGGAGGAAGAGGCTCCCGGCAGGCATCAAGGCAGCGGCGGGTTACCTGTTCAGGTTCAGGGCCGCGGCCCTTCCTGCCCGCCTGCTCGGCTGCCTCCCTTCTGGCTCAGTGCACTGAGGCCCGGAGCCTCAACAGGTAAACCACCGCCGCCTCGCGGCGTAGTTCTGGGATAGCGGAGAGCTTCCTTGGCCTCTCCCAAGCAAGCTCTCCGCCATCCCAAAACTGCGCCGCCCAGGAAAACTCCCCCACACGTGGCACAGTTCCAGGATGGCGGAGAGCCCAGGCAAACTGCCCCCATTGCTGCCGCTGCTGCCGGGCGCATCCGCGCAGAACTACAAAACTACAAAAACCATCCTTGAGGAAGGACGGGACTCACCAGCCCCTCATATATGGGGGTCAATTTGGAATAAGGGGGCTCCAGAGAGACCCCCCACTCCCACACCACCTTCTTTTCTCTCCCTGCAAAAAACCTCAAAAAGAGGGCTTCTGCAAATCCAGGGAGAATTTCATTTCAATTCTCCTGCTTCCATTTAACCCAGCAGTTCCACGTCCCCCCTTTAATTTGCCCAAATGTAACTCTCTTTCCAAAGCTATTCTGGCCTTCTTGATTTGCAGGCTGCAGAGGTACGCCACAATGCAGCCTCCGTGTTCACGCAAGCGTTTTTCCAGGCTGTTTAATATTGCATGCTGTTTTTTGGGTGGTTTTTTTGGGGGGGTGGTTGAGTGGAAAAACAACGATGTCTTTTCTGTGCCAGATTTGAACCTGTATGTGTTGCATTAAAACTCTGGAAAATAGATAAATGATTAGATAGATAGATAGATAGATAGATAGATAGATAGATAGATAGATAGATAGATAGATAGATAGATAGATAGATAGATAGATAGATAGATAGATATAGATGATGATATAGATATATAGATATAGATTAGATATACAGGTGAAACTCGAAAAATTAGAATATTGTGCAAAAGTTCATTTATTTCAGTAATGCAACTTAAAAGGTGAAACTAATATATGAGAGAGACTCATTATATGCAAAGCAAGATAGTTCAAGCCGTGATTTGTCATAATTGTGATGATTATGGCTTACAGCTCATGAAAACCCCAAATCCACAATCTCAGAAAATTAGAATATTACATGCAATCAATAAAACAAGAGAGAACAATATCGGACCTCTGAAAAGTATAAGCATGCATATGTACATGTACTCAGTACTTGGTTTGGGCCCCTTTTGCAGCAATTACTGCCTCAATGCGGTGTGGCATGGAAGCTATCAGCCTGTGGCACTGCTGAGGTGTTATGGAAGACCAGGATGCTTCAATAGCGGCCTTCAGCTCTTCTGCATTGTTCGGTCTCATGTCTCTCATCTTTCTCTTGGCAATGCCCCATAGATTCTCTATGGGGTTCAGGTCAGGCGAGTTTGCTGGGCAATCAAGCACAGTAATCCCACGGTCATTGAACTAGGTTTTGGTGCTTTTGGCAGTGTGGGCAGGTGCCAAGTCCTGCTGGAAAATGAAGTCAGCATCCCCATAAAGCTCGTCTGCGGAAGGAAGCATGAAGTGCTCCAAAATCTCCTAGTAGATGGCTGCGTTGACCTTGGACTTAATGAAGCACAGTGGACCAACACCAGCAGATGACATGGCTCCCAAAATCAACACAGACTATGGAAACTTCACACTGGACTTCAAGCATCTTGCACTGTGTGCCTCTCCATTCTTCCTCCATACTCTGGGTCCTTGTTTCCAAATGAGATGCAAACAGTTTTTCTTTAGCCAGGTAAAACGCTTCTGACGTTGTTTGTTGTTTAGGAGCGGCTTGACAAGAGGAATACGACATTTGAAGCCCATGTCCAGGATCCGTCTGTGTGTGGTGGCTCTTGATGCACTGACTCCAGCCTCAGTCCACTCCTTGTGAAAGTCCCCAACACTTTTGAATGGCCTTTTCCTGACAATCCTCTCCAGGCTGCGGTCATCCCTGCTGCTTGTGCACCTTTTTCTTCCACACTTTTCCCTTCCACATAACTTTCTATTGATGTGCTTTGATACAGCACTTTGGGAACATCCAACTTTGTTTGCAATTACCTTTTGAGGCTTTCCCTCCTTATGGAGGGTGTCAATGATGGTTTTCTGCACAACTGTCAGATCAGCAGTCTTTCCCATGATTGTGATTCCTGCTGAACCAGACTAAGAGACCATTTAAAGCAGGGGTGGCCAAACTACGGTTCTTTGAGGACCTGTGACCATGCATGCATGGCTGGCTCAGGAATTCTGGGAGTTGAAGTCCACAGGTCCTCGAAGAACCATAGTTTGGCCACCCCTGATTTAAAGGCTCAGGAACCTTTTGTAGGTGTTATGGCTTAATTAGCTGATTAGAGTGGGACACTTTGAGCCTGGAATATTGCACCTTTTCACAATATTCTAATTTTCTGAGATTGTGGATTGAGCTGTAAGCCATAATCATCACAGTTATGACAAATCAGGGCTTGAACTATCTTGCTTTGCATGTAATGAGTCTCTCTCATATATTAATTTCACCTTTTAAGTTGCATTACTGAAATAAATGAACTTTTGCACGATATTCTAATTTTTCGAGTTTCACCTGTAGATATAGATATAGATCTTGATAGATGATAGATATATAAGGAAAGGAAAAGAGGCAAGGAAAGGAAAGAAAAGAAAAGGAAAGAAAAGGAAAGGAAAAGCGGAAAGGAAAGGACTGAGAGACTACCAATATTTAGGCAAGAAAGTCAAGGACTTAGGTGCACAAGTAGTTTTCTCATCCATACTACCAACGAGAGGGCAACGTCCGGCAAGAGAGCAAAGAATTCTTTTTTTTTAATTCAAAAAGTTTTATTAGTACAAAGTACAAACATTTTTTATTTTTCTCCCCACCGACCCACCCCCTTCCCTCTCCCCCTCCCCCCCGGACTTCCCAGAGAGAATACAGGGCATAGTATCAATAAAATAAATCTAAATTAAGTTTTAAAAAAACTTATTAAATTTCCACATTATTTTTTAAAAAACTTCAACTCCGAATTGTACACTGATGAATTACATCAGTGTACAACCTCTATCTTTTATTTCATCTATATATAAACTAATAAAAATAAAGAAAAAATAAAAATAAAATACAAATACAAAAAACAAAAAAACAAAAGTAAAATAAAAAATAAGCAAAAGAAAAAGAAAAATTCCTTCCTCCTCCTTTCGATCATCTACCCTACACCACATTTCCTCAAAATTAAATAAAACTTAAATGAATATTACATAAATAATGACTAAATATTAAATACAGAAAGCTTGAACTTCATCATATTAATAGCATAATATTACTATATATCAAATTGTTAGCTCCAAAAAAGTTCTAAATCTTTAAAGAGTATTAATAATAATAATAATAAAAAGAAATAAAGAGAAAAAACAACGAAAGAAGAAAAATACAGTCCATCCTAAGAATTCAACACTAACTCCGAACTTTGAGAAATCCTTCCTCTCAAACAAATTTTTAAATCTAATTATGATCTTTTATGACTTAATAATTTTAATTAAAAATTCCAAATCTTCAAGAGATGTTAAAAAAAAAGAAAGAAAGAAAAGTAAGGAAAGAAGGAAAAAGGAAAAATACAATCATATTAGTTTCCATCCGTCCAATAAATGTCAACACTACATCTTTTTGTATCTTGATAGTTGCTTCTTTTTGTAACTTGATGATTTTAAATTTGTCAGCTCGCCTCCCATCTGACCCCGATCCTCCATCTCCTTTTCCATATTCATCTGGCTCTGCCAATCACTTTGATTCTTTAAAACTGTTTCAGTTTGGACAGGTAGGGATGGCTTTCCCTCCTCCTCCTCTTTTACTTTCATACATCTTTCCTCTGGAATTTTGGATATATCAGCCTTTAAAACGTTGACATAAAATTCAGTAGCTTTCTTTATTGTATTAAGCCGGTATCTTTTCCCCAAAAATTTCAATGCTACTCCTGTTGGTGCTTCCCATTTATATTGTAAATTTAGTCTTTTAAATTCATCAATCAAAAAAGAATAATCCTTTCTGGCTTTGAGCATTTTAGAGGGAATTTCTTTCCATATCCTTAATTCCTGGCCATTCACCTGAAGGTTGTTCTTAAACGTCGCCTGTGTAATTCTATTCCGTAAGGCTCTTGTAGTAAAATATATAACAATGTCCCTTGGTAGGTGTTTTTGTTTTGCATACCACGAATTAATTCTATATATCTTATCAATTTGCGTAACCAGTTCCTCTTTAGACATTCCAGACACCTGCTCCAGAGCCTCCACCATCCTTCCTTTCAAATCTTCATATAATCCCTCTTTCAATCCCCTCACCCTTATAGCAAATTCCATAGTTCTGAATTGCATCATTAACACCTCTGTTTCAAAGTTTGCAATATCATTTTGAATTTTATCTATATATTCCACCGAAGTTGCCAAAGCTTGTTTATTTGTTTCAATACGATCCGCCAAAACTTCAATATTTGTTGCTAGTCCTTTACAAACCTCTAACACATCCGTCGTAAGTTGTTGATCCATGTCCTTTAAAGCAGCCTGCATTTTTTAATCTATTTCATTAATTTTTTGGTTAAATTCCGTAATCAGTTCATTTTTCATGACCTTTAAAGTACTTACTAAATTCTCAGGTGTCAAAGACTGTGGAGGTGTTAACTCAGTAATAAGTTGCATTTTGGAAATATGACCAGAGGAATAGTCAGTTCTTTTATTCAAAACAGTCTTTCCGGATTTTGAAGCCATTGTAGTATTTCCAGAGGAGTACAAGGAAAAAGCCAAATCTCTAATTAAAGTACTTTCCAATTCCAAATCCAGATAGTCTTTTATTTTTTAAAAATAGTCAGTTGTTATTTTAATCCAAAATCGGGAGACAGAGAGAGAAAAGCCAGTTTTCAAAATCAAAAGTTTCCATAAGAAGAAAAGCTGCTAGCAAAACGAAAGTCACTCTCACTTCTCCTCCCACTTTCTCCGATCGCCATATTGTTACTTATTAGCTGTTACTTTGTATCTTTCTGAAGTGAAAGTCAGCAGTGGAGTTAAAGAAAAAAAAATTCAGTACTTGCCCATCTAAAATCCTGTTTCTCTCTGTCTGCTTCTTTAAGCCATAAAATAGTTATAAATCCCATTCAGGAAGCAGCGGTGTTCGCGGCATCTTGCTCCACAAAGGCGGAGGTTTCCAGATTCCCGGAGCAGGAGACAGGCTGCCTGGGGAGCCCTCACCCTTCGCGCCCCTGGATGACTCCTAGGGCACTAGGGGGGCTCTACCCCACCTGTCAGGCTCTCATCTCTCCCCTTTGCCCGGGGAAGAGATTTTCAAGCCGCCAGACAGCTGTTCTGGCGGCTTTAACGAAGAATCGGAAAGGCGCTCAACGAGGAGCGTCCGCGATGTCGCGATCCAAACCGGAAGTCGAGAGCAAAGAATTCTTGAAGTGAACCACTGGCTAAAGGGTTGGTGTCGCCAAAAAAACTTCGGATACCTAGACCATGGAATGCACTTCCTCCAAGATTGGCTTTTGGCAAGAAACGGGTTACATCTCACAAAGACTGGGAAGGGCTATAAACTCAGGAGGGCTTTAAACTAAATCTGAATGGGGAGGGTGACCAATCTACAAGATCCCCAGGACCTAACTCCAAATAAACTCCTCAATAAACAAGGAAAATAACGAATTAAAAAGGGATGGGAAGGAAGACAAACTCAAACAACAAACAGGGGACGCAGAAAGCACACCCAGAATCAGGCACAAAGATCTGAAATGCACAAAGCCTGGGGAATAAACAGGGTGAACTGAAAATATTAATGCACGAAGGAAACCATGACATAGTTGGAATAACAGAAACTTGGTGGGATATAACACATGATTGGAACATACAGATAAAAGGATACAAACTCTTCAAAAAAAATCAGATCACACAAAAAAGAAGGTGGAGTTGCACTGTACATAAAGGATCACTATGTAGCTACAGAGCTACATGTAACCAAAGAAGAAAACCCCTTAGAATGCATATGGGTCAACATAAAAGAAAAGAAGAATGACATAACAATAGCAGTATATTATAGGCCACCAAATCAAACAGAAACAATGGACAACCTTTTTAACAACCAGCTAACAAACATATGTAGGAAACACAATGCAGTAATAATGGGAGACTTCAATTATCTGGACATCAACTGGAAAACTAGCTCTGCACCAAGTGTGAAATCAAACAGATTCCTAACCAGCCTTGCCGACAACTTCATTGTCCAAAAAGTGGAGGAGGGAACTAGAGGAACAGCTATACTGAATCTAATACTCACAACAGAGAAGAAGTGATAGAAGGAGTCGAAACTGCAGGAACGTTGGGCGAGAGTGACCACGTCATACTAAAATTCACCATAGCGCAAACACAAACAATTGAACACAACCACACCAAAACCCTAGATTTTAGAAAAGCCGACTTCAATAAACTCAGAGAAACCTGGGAAAGATCCCTTGGATGAAAGTCCTTAAGGGTAAAACAATTCAAGATGCTTGGGAGACTCTGAAAAACATGATAAAAAAAGCCCAGAAGAGCACAATCCTGATGAGAAAGAAAAATAAGAAATCCAAAAGAAAACCAGCATGGCTACACAAAGACCTCACTGACAAATTGAATGAAAAAAAGGACAAATACAAACAATGGAAAGAGGAACACATAACTAAGGCAGAGTACCAACAGACAGCCAGAATCTGTAAAGAAAATATCAGGACAGCAAAGGCCCAGAATGAACAAAGACTTGCAACAAAAGTCAAAGATAATAAAAAAACACTTCTTCCAACACATAAATAACAAGAAAAAAATCAAGAAAACAGTCCACTAAAGAGAGAAGACGGCAAAGAAGTAACTGACAACATAGACAAAGTAGAGCTACTTAATACATTCTTTGCATCAGTCTTCACGCAAAAAGAAACTGCAGCTCAAGAAACCAGTAACACAACTGCAAAAAACAGATTTGAAACAAACTTCAATATAAGCAAAAATACAATAAGAGACCACCTGTCTGAACTTAACAAATACAAATCACCAGGACCAGACGGACTACACCCCAGAGTCCTAAAGGAACTTGCAGATGTCATTTCAGAACCACTGCAACACATCTTCCAAAAATCCTGGAACACAGGGGAACTACCTGAAGACTAGAAACGAGCTGACGTGGTCCCCATCTACAAAAAAGGTAAAAAAAACAGACCCCGGTAACTACAGACCAATCAGCTTAACATCAATACCTGGGAAAATACTGGAAAAAATAATTAAAAAACAAATCTGCCACCACTTAGAAACAAAGTAATAACCAGCAGCCAACACGGGTTTGTTAAGAACAAATCATGCCAAACCAATCTCATTTCATTCTTCAACACTGTGACCAAATTAATAGACCAACGAAATACAGTGGACATAATATACTTGGACTTCAGCAAAGCATTTGACAAAGTAGACCACAACCTACTTCTCCGTAAGCTAGAAAGAAGTGGGATAGACAGCTACACAACCAGATGGATTAACAACTGGGTGACTAACCGCACCCAACGAGTAGTCCTCAATGGGTCTAAGTCCACATGGAGAGAAGTAAGCAGTGGGGTACCACAAGGTTCCGTCCTAGGCCCAGTACTCTTTAACATCTTCATAAACGACCTAGACGAGGGAATAGAAGGGGAACTAACCAAATTCGCAGATGATACCAAGCTGGCGGGAGTAGCTAATACCCCAGAGGACAGGACAGGATCCAGATGGATCTTGACAGACTTGAACACTGGGCCCAATCAAACAAAATGAAATTCAATGCAGAGAAAAGCAAAATCCTACACCTAGGTAAGAAAAACCAAAGATACGCATATAAACTGGGTGAAACCACACTCAATAGCAGCGAGAGGGATCTCAGAGTCTTGGTAGACAGCCAACTAGATATGAGACAGCAATATGCAGCGGCAGCCAAAAAAGCCAATACAATCTTGAGTTGCATTGACAGAGGGATACAATCTAGAACTAGGGAGGTAGTAATACCACTCTATAAAGCCTTAGTTAGACCACAACTAGAGTACTGCATCCAGTTCTGGTCACCACACTATAAAAAAGACATTGAAGCTCTAGAGAAAGTGCAGAGGAGAGCAACCAGGATGATAAGGGGACTGGAAACTAAAACATACGAAGAGCGGTTGCAGGAACTGAGCTTGGCCAGTCTGGCAAAGAGAAAGACCAGGGGTGACATGATAACAGTGTTCCAATACTTGAGGGGCTGCCACAGAGAGGAGGGGATTAGGCTGTTCTCCAAAGCACCAGAAGACCAGACAAGGAATAATGGATGGAAACTGACCAAAGAGAGATTCAACCTGGAAATAAGGAGGAACTTTCTGACGGTGAGAGCGATCAACCAGTGGAACAGCTTGCCTGCAGAGGTTGTGAGAGCTCCAACACTTGAGACTTTCAAAAGGAGATTGGACTGCCACTTATCCCTGCTTGAGCGGGGGGTTGGACTATGTTGGAATATTCATGACTGTGAGAGCCATGTGATTGAGTCAGCCAATCAGGCTGAAGTGTTATTTGAGCATGTCCAGAAACTTAGCAAGAAGAAGGGTGTGGTTTAGTCTGTCCACCATTAAAGATTGCTGTGGAAACATCTCAACATGTGGTGAAACAAAGTGGTATTGTAAATGTTTTATTCTACTTATAAAGAAGTTATTTGAATCAGCAAAATGCAGTTATCTTCTGAAGCTTCTGATTTATTGCGTAACTCTGACAGGTTATGGGCCCAGGAATCGCTCAAGAAGTAAAGTTAAAACTGCATTGTAATTTAAAGCTGATAAGAAGCTGTCTGTGTTGTTAAAGGAACAGGCAGAGAAGAAAAATAAAGCAGGATGGCTGCTGCTATGGAATTTAAAGACAGTCCAATACCCAAATTGGGGAAGAAAAATTATTTAATTTGGGCTGCAAAAATGGAATGTTTTTTGAAAGCAAAAGAATTATGGGACATCGTAGCAGACCCCCCGCAAGTGCTTGGAGCAGCAGATCAAAAGGCTCATGACAAAGCTATGGCTTATCTTCTCTTAAGTCTGGGGGATGATCAATTCTTAAATGTAGCTGAATTAAAGTCTGCAAAAGAAATATGGCAGAAATTGAAAGCAGTACATGTCAATGTTTCTGCGTGTAATGTGGTCCAACTTTCAAGAAAGCTTTTCAGAATGAGTTTGCAGACAGGAGATTCTATGGAAGATCATTTAATGAAAATGCAGTCTAATTTTCTAGAATTGGAGCAACGTGGAGTAAAGTTTCCAGAGTCCCAGAAAGTTTTATTAGTGTTAAATAGTTTGGATCAAAGCTGGGAGACTGTGTCAGCTATTTTTGAAAGTAAGCCAGAAGCAGATTTGAATTTGGAGGCTTTGAAATCGTGTTTATTGAATGAATATGAGAAAAGGCTTTTCAGCCATGCTGATGGAAAATTCCACAGGCGGGGGCTCAACAAGGAGTACAGTGGAAACTTACAGCAAGTCTCCAGCAAAATTTTCCACAGGCTGCCTATCTCTAGCAACAGCCGAGGTGTCTGCAGACAAGAGGAAAGCAGAGGCAGGAGAGATCAAGTTACACAGCAACAATTCTTCAAGCAAGTTAAGAAAGCGTGTTTCATTTGTGGAAAGACCAATCATCTGCAGAAAAGCTGTGCACAGAGAAGAAATGTGCAAGACAAGAGACATTATTTGCAAGGACAGATTGTAGTTGCAAAAGTTTGTTATAATAACAATAGAGACAAATGGTTGATTGACAGTGGGGCTAGTCAAACAATTGTTAATAATTCTGACTTATTTTCCAGATTTTTTCCAGGAAACAATGAAGAAGTGGCCTTAGCCAATGGTCAAAAGGCTAAAATCATTGGAAGAGGTGATGTGCAAATTCCATATTTGGAATCCAGGTTTACTGATGTGTTATGTGTACCTGAAATGGAACATAATTTGTTAAGTGTGTCTAGTTTAGACAAGCAAGGTTATGAAACCACATTTGTTAATGGGAAGTGTATCATCCAAAGAAATGGGAATGTTTGTGCACAGGGCATAAAAGAGGATAATCTTTATGTATTGCAGGGACAAAAGGTGCCACATTGTTCCCAGATATTTAAAAATGTAGCAGAACACAATTCATGTGTTCATCTTCTGCACAGACGACTTGGTCATGCTAATTTTAAGGTTGTTCAACAAATGAAAGAATTTGCAGAAGGATTAGATTTGAAGGGATGTAAGGCATATTTGGATTGTGCAGTATGCAAAGCATCGAAATCCAAAGCATTCCCAGTTAGCAAGTTTAGCACAAGACAAACCACAAGAGCTCTAGAACTGGTGCATGCTGATTTAATTGGGCCCATGCAAGCCAGTTTGGGAGGAGCAAAGTATGCGCTGGTCATTGTGGATGACTACAGCAGGTTTGGGTTTTGCTACTTACTTAAGAGTAAAACAGAGGTACTACAGCAATTTAAGCAATGGTTAAGTTTTGTAGAGAGAAGGTACAAACAACAGGTATGTCAGTTGCAAACTGACAGAGGTTCTGAATTTATGTCAACAAATTTTCAACAATGGTTGAGACAATTGGGAATAAGACACAGGCGCACAAATCCTTACATACCGGGAGAGAACGGAGTGGCTGAAAAGAGGAATGGTGTTTTGCAAACAATGAAAGACTCATTACTGGAGGATTCTGGTATGAGCAGGTCATATTGGGGTGAAGCCATACTGACTGCCAATTATTTAGTTAATAGGCTGTGGAGTTCATCCATCAATAATACTCCATATGCAATGCTATATGGGAGAAAGCCTTCTCTAGCACATTTAAAAATATTTGGAAGTACTGCTTGGGTACATATTCCAAAGGCAATCAGAAGAAAGGGACAACAAAAGGCTAGAAAGCTCAGATTTGTGGGCTATGAGCCAGGCTCAAAAGGGTATCGCTTTAGCGATGGAAGTAAAAGGATAGTGATTTCAAGGTCTGCTAGTTTTGCAGAACAAAATTGGAACAGAATTGATGCAAATTCTGAAAATGTCTCACTTAGTGACGGTGATCCACTTAGCGACGGTGATCCACTTAGTGACAATAACTCATGTAATGATGATGAATCATTTACTGAAGGTGTCTATGTTCAGGGAGGAGAGTCTGAACAAGATATGAAGCCAGAAAAGCTTGAAACACAAGTACAGGCAATGCCACGTAGGTCAGAGCGTAGGAACAGAGGGGTTCCGCCAGACAGGTATTCTGCCAGTAAAGTTAAAGTGTGTAATGTGTGGTATGAGCCAAGAAACTATAAGGAAGTATTGGCATTACCAAAAGTTGAACAAGAAAAGTGGAAGGAAGCCATGGATAAAGAGATGAAATCCATGGGAGATCATGAAGTGTTCACATCTATGACTTTGCCACAGGGTACGAAAGCTGTAGGATGTAAGTGGGTATACAAGAAAAAGGTATTACCCAATAATGAAGTACAGTATAAGGCAAGATTGGTGGCACAAGGTTTTTCTCAATTAAAGAATGTGCACTATGATGAGGTGTTCGCGCCAACTGTAAAAGCTGAGAGCATAAGACTAGCACTGGCATTAGCATCAGCATACAGGCATAGAATTTGGCATTTTGATATAACCACTGCATTTCTCAATGCTGAATTAGAGGAAGAAATTTATATGGTTCAAGCGCCAGGGTATGAAAATAAAAAGCCTAACATGGTGTATAAATTGAACAAGGCCATTTATGGGCTGAAGCAGTCAGCCAGAAATTGGAATATCTGTTTAGATACTGCATTGAAAGGTCTTGGGTTCAAGAGTTGCAAAGCTGATGGTTGCATATACACTGGAAAGTTACAAGGTGGGAATTGTCTACTATTAGCATTTGTGGATGATCTTTGTTTCATTGCAAAGGATGCATCACAAGTTGAAGAATTTGCTAATAAGTTAGAAAAGAAATTTTAATTAAAGAATTTGGGAGAAATAAAGAATTATCTCGGTGTAGAGATACAAAAAACTGAAAAAGGTGGTTATATTCTCAGTCAAAGGAGAAAAATTGAACAATTATTAGAGAAGTATAACATGAAAGATTGTAATATTGCTCCTACACCTATGAGCACAGATTTTTACAATAGTTTGGGTGAGGACAAAAGTGAAGCCTGTGATCAGGAGATATATCACTCTGCAATAGGGAGTCTGTTATATCTGTCACAGTGGTCCAGACCAGACATAGCTTGTGCAGTGAGCATCTTAAGTCGCTTTACTGCTACACCTACAAAGTTGCATTGGATGGGTGTGAAAAGAATTCTCAGGTATTTGAAGGGAACTGTGAATTTGGGTCTTCAAATACAGGTCACTGAAGAATTAAAATTGAAATGTTATGTTGATAGTGATTATGCAAATGATGTAAAAACCAGAAAGTCTAATTCTGGAATTGTAATAATGTTTGGAGGGGCTTTAATTGGTTGGAAGTCCAGAAAACAAACAACGGTTGCTATTTCAACTGCTGAAGCAGAGTTTATTGCATTGTCTGAGTTATGTTCTGAAGTAGTTTGGTATGTACAGTTGTTACAAGATTTAAATGTAAATGTAAATGAAGCTGTAACTGTTTATGAAGATAATGCTGCTTGTATAAAAATGGCAACAGGTGACAGAGTGAAGAACAGAAGTAAACATGTGGACATTAAGTATTGTAATGTCAGGGAAGCTGTAAAAGAAAAATTGATACGTTTACATCATTGTTCTTCAGAGGATAATTTAGCAGACATGATGACCAAACCATTGGGTGGTGTCCATTACAGGAAATGTTTAAATCCAATAGGTTTGATGTCTCTCCCAGTAATGAAGGGAGGAGTGTTGGAATATTCATGACTGTGAGAGCCATGTGATTGAGTCAGCCAATCAGGCTGAAGTGTTATTTGAGCATGTCCAGAAACTTAGCAAGAAGAAGGGTGTGGTTTAGTCTGTCCACCATTAAAGATTGCTGTGGAAACATCTCAACATGTGGTGAAACAAAGTGGTATTGTAAATGTTTTATTCTACTTATAAAGAAGTTATTTGAATCAGCAAAATGCAGTTATCTTCTGAAGCTTCTGATTTATTGCGTAACTCTGACAGACTAGATGACCTACAAAGTCCCTTCCAACTCTAATAATAGTCTAGTCTAGTCTAGTCTAGTCTAGTCTAGTCTAGTCTAGTCTAGTCTAGTCTAGTCTAGTCTAATCTAATCTAATCTAATCTAATCTAATCTAATCTAACCGAAAGGAAGGGAAGGGAAAGGAAAGAAAAGGAAAGAAAAAGAAAGAAAGAAAGAAAGAAAGAAGGAAAGAAAGAAAGACTTATTACCATAATTGAGCCCAAAATTTTGGTTGCTAATCAAGAGCGTTGTTGAGTTTCACCACATTTTACAAGTTGGCCATGCCCACCCGGTCACATGACCACCAGGCATGACCACCCAGTCACATGACCACCAAGCACGCCCAACGAGTCACATGACCACCAAGCCACGCCCACCTGATCTCCAAGCCATGCCCACAAAATAGGCCATGCCCACAGAACCTGTAGGGAAAAATTTTACATTTCACCACTGTCATAAACCCTGTCACAGTGGAACTACTCCTGCCCAAAACCCTTAGACAAGTCCATACCATGTTCCACTGTAGCTTACTCAAATCAGAAATTACTTCCAACATCAGACCACCTACACCCACACCTCCGGTCCCCCTTATGGTGGAAGGAGAACAACATTTTGAGATTAAGGAAATCCTTGACTCACGCACTCACCATGGCTCCACCCAATACTTAGTAACATGGAAAGACCCACCACAGTCCCAAAACGAGTGGGTGAAGAAATGTTCACACTCTGACCCTTTTAAGGAAATTCCACCAGAAATACCCAAACAAACCATCTTAACTACCAACTGTATGATATGTTTTCTTTGTCTTTTTACAGGTGGATTATCCTTTCTTCTAAGGAGGGCAGTGTGTCAGATCTGTGTATCTGCCATTCTTCAGGGGAAGGGGGGATTTTGGAATTGCCTCATTTACTTATTACTTTCCTCCTTATGTATCCCATATCCTGCACTGCATTTATTTATAACCTTTAACTTGATTTATAACCGTTAGCCTGGCCCTGGCAATTTCTCACCTTTTGGGGAATGTAAGGGGAGGGTGGGCCATGTGGGTTGCATCACCCGAAAGCCAGCAGAAGATGACCCTGAGAAAGTTCTCTTATCACTTTCTCAGAGCGGCCAGTACAATAACATCTTCACAGCTGCGGATTGGCTGAATCCACACTGGATTGTTGGGAGGGGTTTGAAATTCCTTTTATTCTAACTGTATTGCCTGAGGGCCCTCAGAGCCTGTTTTGATTTCATCCTGCTATCACCCCTGTCCAATAAAAGGTTCCTTTTGAACTGCCAAGTTTCAAGAGTCTTTACTGTCTTGGATGTTACTTTCTTGGGCGAGAGGCCAGACCTTACATCTTCCCTGTACTCTTTCTAGTGTCTCAACATCTTTTTTGTATCGTGATGACTAGAAATGGACTCAGTATTTCAAGTGTGGTCTTACTAGTGCAGTATAAACGGTATTCTCACTTTAATCTTTCTGAACACATTACAGGTAGTTCTCAATGTACAAACACAACAGAGCCTAATATTTATGTTGCTAAATGAGACAGTTCTTGTGAATTTTGCTGCATTTTACAACATTTCTTGTCACAGTTGTTAAGTGAATCACTGTAATTGTTAAGTTAAAAACATGGTTAAGTGTATCTAGTTTCTCCATTGACTTTGCTTGTCAGAAGGTTGCAAAAGATGATCACATGATTCCAGGACACTGCAACTGTCATAAATATGAACCAATTGCCAAGCATCTGAATTTTGATCACGTGACCATAAGGATGCTGTAATGGTTGTAAGTGTGAAAAATGGTTATAAGTCACTTTTTTCAGTGCTGTTGTAACTTAAAACAGTCACTAAATGAATGGTTGTAAGATATTACTATCTGTGATTCCAAACACCCCGCCCGGGATATTTTTTCTCAAAGCCTGACCATTAGAAATGATAAAAAGTCATTTTTTTAAAAAAAAAACACAAGTTTTAATCAGAACCAGATTGATAGAATTAGAATCTTTTTCAAGTTGTAAGGTATACTTAGTTCTCGTTTAGTGACTGCTTCATATAGCAACTATTTGCAGTTAGGACAGTTATGAAATAGTAACTTTGCAACCAATTCTCACATTTACAACCTTCAGAGGTCTGTAAAACGAAAGAAAAATAAGACCATAAACACAGTTGGTTTCATTTAGCGACCACTTAGCTTACGAATCAAGTTGTCAGTCCCAATTGTAATTGCTAAATAAAGACTAGCTGTATTATTAGTTTACTGTAATCTAACTCACTTTAAAGCCAGCAATACTTTAACCATAGAGAAGAAGATGCTTCCCTTTCACATGCACTCAAATATGGCAACTATTATTCTTGAATTGTAATTTCAAGGCTCACAGTGAACCTTGGAATTACAAATTAAAGAATAATAGTTACTTATTTATCTAATTAATTTTATATGCTGCCTATCTTATTATTCAGAGCAAATAATATTACACTGTTACTTAGTTCAAAAATGTAATCAGAGAAGCAGTAGCAGGAAACAGTATAACAACACTGTTCTATTCCCTAGCACCTTACTTCAATATCCATTTCACTCTGATCACCACTCTGAAGTTGTGGTTTGCTTTGTTTTGCTTCTTGAAAGGATAGCATGGTGATTACATATATATATATATATATATATATATATATATATATATATATATATATATATATATATATATATATATATATATATATATATATATATATATATATATATATATATATATATATATATATATATATACAATTATTTCTCTCCCATCTCAACATTATTCAAGTGCTTAACTAAGGATGTTCTTAATGTTGTTCATGCAGATCCTCACAATCTAATCATTCAAAGCATGGTTACACATGCCAAATTATTAAATTTGTACCTTACTATTGTTTTCAAAGTTGGATTAAACTTGCGTTTTGGCTACTTTTGATAATGAGAGGCATATTTTTTGAAATGTTTGGAAATTGGGGAATGGGAAAGTTCCAGATAGTAGAAGCAGGGAAGAGACTGAGCCCTATGTCCCTTTCCTGTGGACACTTTCTCCACAAGTATTTAATATCTACATGAAGCCAATGTGGGAAGTCATCTATAGATACAAGATCAGCATGTCCTTGAGGCACTAATTATGGTGTTTGGAGACCTTTATTAGATCTGGATACAAAAGAATAGGTTCAGATTCAGGCCTCCCAATTCCAAACATATTCCATCTTTGGTTCTAGTTGAGACCCTGTTCCCTCACAGTGTTAGTCACACTGAGGTGGGTCATAACTTGAAGAAGAAAAATCACGTATGGGCAGGAAGGCTTCTTGTGTTCCTTGGTCACTTCTCACTTAGCTACTGCAATGCACTCTACATGGAACTGCCTTTGAAGACCACTTGGAAACTGGTCCCGCATTCAGTAGTTTAGGTAATTATGGTCATTCCTTGGTTCACCCATGCACTTCTTCAACTCTGAGAACTGTACTGGTTACTAGTGAGATGCAGTGCAAGATGCTGGTTGTCACCTTTCATGTCTTTAATGGCTGGGTGTCTGGGTATGTTTGTGAATGATCCCAAAGGTATCTGCCTGCTCAATAAGACAAGGGAAAATAGAATAGCCCCTTGGATAATTTCTCACAAGGAAATTTATCAGTAAGGACCATGGAAGTCAGTCTTTTCAATTGCTGCTATTTTGATTGTATTTGTTGATTTAAGCATGTTTGCAAATGATAGGCATTATAAGCCACTCAGAGTCAACAATGATTTGAGTAGCTTGTAAGTCTAGTTAAATCATAAATAAATAAGATTAAGATCTGAATAAATTCTATAAAAGTAGTGGAACTGTAATAATTTTACTCCTATTTTATTGAACTTTTTCAAAAGTGTGTATTTCTAAATTTCTAAAGAGAATAGAATCCAAACCAAAGTGTAATAAAACTATTTTTATCGATTTCAATTGAACTAAGTCTTAACATCAAAGCTTCTTTACAACTTAAAATCAAGCATTCTTAGTTTCTACTTGATCTAGCTGAAAAACAGGTATTTAGATGATGTCTCTGGTGTTTAGTGAAAAACAGAGACACTATGTAGTCTACATGTTTTCTAGATCTTTATTAGATAGCAAACACTCACTTGGCAAATCCAATGAAGTCTTCATGGTTTGTGTTGATATAGGACAGCTCTATGTCAATCAACAGGAGAATCTGAAAAAAGAATGACAAGAGTTTCTCAGTTGTATGCAATATAAATTAAAAACTAACCCATCTAGTCTATTCTGCATTTAGGGAAGATCATCTATGGAGATTAAGATTTATTTATTTACATACACACATAAATTTAAAGAACACCCAATTCCAACCAATACTGGATACTTAACAAAATAAAAGCCAGAACAATAAAATAAAGAAACAGACTACACAAATGAAGAAAAACATACTGAGCAGATTTTACAAGAATACAAATCTTACAGATTCACCCACTACCCTACTCCAAGTTCTGGGAGAATAGAGAATAGCCAGTTTCTCAGTAACTTCACAACATTAACAAGGTGGGAAACATATGAATCTCTGATAGAATGCTATTCCAGAGGTAGGCACCACCATAGAAAAGGTCTGATTCCAAAGCACCAATAGATAACATAGTTTAACTGAAGGAACCTGAGTGTACCCACATTGCCAAATCTTACAGGATGGGCAGAAACAATAAGTGATAAATGGTCCCTAAAATAACCAGCCCATATGCCCTGGAGGGCTTTATTAGTACTAAATAGCACCTTGAATTGCACTTAAAAGCCAGCTGGCACTAATACAGCTTGCGGAGCAATGAAATCACATGGGCATACAGTGGCATGCCTATTATTTCCCAAGCTGCTATGATCTGGACCAGCTGCTGCTTCTAAGTGGTTTTCAACGGCAGCTTCATACAAAACACAGTGTAATAGTCCATTCATGAGGTAACTAAAGCACAACTGATTAGCGTCTGTGGGGGTCTGGACTGTAAGAGCAGGCTTCAGCTTAACCATGGAAACACAGTGGCTATGGGTTTTAAGGCCTCTCTGCTTTTCCACTTTTAATTCTAAATGTAGTTGAATCAGAATAGAGTTGGAAGCGAGTTTGGGGGTCTTCTAGTCCAGCCCCCTGCTGAAGCAGGAGATCCTATACCAGTGATGGCGAACCTTTTTCTTCTTCCATGCCAAAAATGGGAGTGCGTGTGTGCTAGCGCGCACGTGTACCGGCACACAACTCCCCCCCCCCACATGCAACTGCACATATGCACATCCCCGTGCATGCACCCCACCTGTTCGGCCATTTTTCACCCTCAGGCTTCTCTGAAGCCTCCGGAGTGCAAAAAACGGCCCAACGGGCAAAATGGAAGTTTGGGAAAACGGACTTCCAGTTTGCCCGTTGGGCCGTTTTTCGCACTCCGGAGGCTTCAGGGAAGCCTGTGGGTGAAAAACGGCCCAACAGGGGGGTGCATGCCCGGGGAAAAGCCTGAGGGTAAAAAATGGCCCAACGGGGAGGGGCGCATGCCCGGGGAAAAACAGCCCAACAGGCAAACTGGAAGTCTGCCCTCCGGAGGCTTCAGGGAAGCCTGAGGGTGAAAAATGGCCCAACGGGGAGGGTGCAGGCGTGGGAAAAATGGCCCAACGGCCCTGGGAGGGCAAAAACAACCTTCCCCAAGGCCGAAAATTAGCTGGCCAGCGCATGCATGCGCACTGGAGCTGACATAGGGCAACGCCTTGCATGCCCTCAGATATGGCTCTGCATGCCACCTGTAGCACGCATGCCATAGGTTCGCCATCACAATCCTATACCATTTCAGACAAGTGATTGTCCAGTCTCTTCTTAAAGACCTCCAGTGATGAAGCACCCACAACGTCTGAAGGCAAGCTGTTCCACTGATTAATTGTTCTCACTGTAAGGAAGTTTCTCCTTAATTCCAGGTTGCTTCTCTCCTTGATTAGTTTCCATCCATTGTTTCTTGTCCTGCCCTCTGCCGCTTTGGAAAATAAATTGACCCCCTCCTCTTTATGACAGCCTCTCAAATACTGGAATACTGCTATCATATCCCCCCTAGTCCTTCTTTTCTCTAGGCTAGCCAAACCCAAATCCTGCAACCGTTCTTCACATGTTTTAGTCTCCAGGCCTTTAATCATCTTATTTGCTCTTCTTTGCCTTTTTTCCAAAGGCTCAACATCTTTTTTGTAATGGAGTGACCAAAACTGGATGCAGTATTCCAGATATGGTCTTACTAAGGCTTTATAAAGTGCTACTAATACTTCATGTGACTTTGATTCTATGCCTCTGTTTATGCTACCAAGGATTGCATTAGCTTTTTTGGCTGCTGCTGCACATTGCTGATTCAGGTTTAAGTGATCGTCCACTAAGACTCCAAGGTCCCTCTCACAGTTACTGTTTTTGAGCCAGGTTTGACCTAATATCTACTTGTATCTTTGGTTTTTCCTATCCAAGTATAAAACCTTGCTTTTCTCCACATTAAATTTCATTTTGAATAGGGCACATTGTTCAAGTCTGTCAAGATCTTTTGAAGACAGCAAAGTCTACATTTTGGACAGAGAAGGACCGCTGGTTTGAAAGAGGGGTCAAAGAGGCCAACTATGTCAAAATTGAACATCCCTCTCTTAAAAGAGGGGGAGGATACGGCATCATCTATCTCCAGTCTGCAACACAGTCCTTTAAGCAGTTCCAAGAAGGTTCCACATCCATTTGCACTACTCAGGAGACCCTGAGGACACACATAAACCTCCAAGTGGCCTCAACGACTCTCTAAAACAATGCAAATGACCAGCTGTCTGCAAGGAATATAAATCCTTCCATTCCCCAACATCCAGTCAGAGCTGAAGAAGCTTGTTGGATGAGAAGCAAAACAACTTCAAAGAAAAACAAGAAAGTCCAGTTGCCTCTTGAAAAATCACTTTGGAATACCCTACTGGCTTGCTGGAAAAAATTATTTTAAAAAGATCCTAATCCAAGCTTGCATTTTTCTCTACTACTGCAGTTCCTAAAAAGGATTACAGGAGAAAAATGCAGAGAGCTGGTCTAATCCAGCTAATTTTTTAAAAGTTGTGGCTTCAAAACCTGGGTATTCAATACTATCTGCACTGCCCTCAAATAGAAGTACTATAAATCCTACTCCATAATCCTAGTCCAGTGTTTCACAACTGTTGAGCATGCTGAGGAGTTGGTCCACACATCAAAGTTGCTGAGACTGAAATTGCTAATCTAACAGTAATTTCAGCTCACTACAAATATTGAAAAACCAAGGAAGGGTTCATTTTGTTTTAAGAACTACCTTTTCAATTCTGATCCTTCTATTCTTGGCCAGTCCAAAAGGTTATCTAGAAGATAAGGAAGCCGACTGTTTACCTGGTCTTTAGTTTTTCCTTCACGTTCTCTGATGTATGTAGTAACAATTCTCTCTGTCTCTTCTCGCAACCTGGGATAGGAACCAAGCTAAGGACAATAGGATAAGACATCAGAACTCTGCAGCTTTAAGCACTATTTACACAGACATACAAGAAAAAAGGAAGATCTGGGTTGGGCTGCTTTCCTGTTTTATTACTGGGGAAGGATTGATTTACCAAGTAAAAGAAAATTATTTTTACGAATTTAGAACAAATCTATTTTATTAATCTATTTTGACATAATATTTCCCTAATACTCCCCCAATGATCTTCCGGGAAATAGCCCAAAATCCTTCAGGGGTTTAGTAGAAGAAAGGAGCACACAGAAGACTGGCTTCTTAATACCACAGGGAGCTGATTGTTCTCTTAGAGAGAGTTGTTCATTAAATATTGTATATATTCCAAAGCATCTTTCATGACATACACGTTTAATATAGAGACAATTCCACACAGGAAGTCATGTAAAAGTCCTTTAGTTCCATTTCAAGTCAAATGCAACTATAGTTGCTATGATCCAAGATACAGCATTACTATAGGATCCGATTGTATAGCTGATCCATGTGCAATAAACTACAGGAAAGGAACTTACATCTCAATTAATCAAATGAGTAACTGACCCAAATGAGTCAAAAGAACTAAGCTAATAATTAACTAAAAGAATGGAACTTCATGTAGTGTCCACTGCTTCTTATTTGAATGCAATTCAGACTTTCATTTAGCTAGATATCATATGAAGCCATACTCCTGAAGTGTTATCAAGAGTTAGGGAGATAGCAGAAAAGTGGAAAAAAGAGTATAGACCCATTACCTTCTCTGAACACTTTTTAATGACCATGGCCAGCTCTGAGACCACCAGATCAACACACTTCAAACTGGGCTCTTTGAGCTTTATAATCTGTTTTTTCACTATTGCTTCAAAAGCCATATCAGGTGTGAAGAGCCCCGTCCTGCACCATGCAGAAAGTATGAACACAAAGGAGAGATTCCGAAGAATAGAGGAAAAATGACAGAGAGGGAAAAAGAGATTGAAAAGGTTAGTAGTGTGCAAATGAAAAAGCAGCAGCACTTCCTCAAGAAGATCCTTCTTGAATTATCAAAATGAGCAGTTCCCTTCCAAAATCTTTGAAAAATTATGCTCCTCAGCAGCCTCAGACAGGATTCCAATCCTGCAGCAAATTGACTGTAATCCAACCGGCTCATCCTTATAAAGTATTCCATGTGACAATAGGTCTTCAGTAAAGGCATGGAAGTCCATCTCCTCAAAACTCATGAAACTGTTTTAGTACAGTGGCAGGGGAGGAGTTATGGCTGCTTCTGTGTGCCTACAGCTAGCCTGTTGGTCTAGAGTAGGGGTGTCAAACTCAAGGCCTGGGGGTCAGATCCAGCCCACAGGATGCTTAGATCTGGCCCAAGGGGCTGCCCTTGAAACAGCGAAGGACCGGCCCACAGTGCCTCTGCCAGCAAAAACGAAGCTCGGGAGAGCTGTGGGCAATCCTCCTGAGCTACATTTTCACTGGCAGAGGGTTGTAGGAGGCATCGCAGCTGAAAACAGAGCATGCAAGGGACATGGGCGGCCCTCCTGATCTCCGTTTTTGCTGGCAGAGGGTTGCAGGAGGCCATCGCAGCCAAAAACGGAGCTCAGGAGCCCGTTTTCGCTGCTGGAGTATTCGGGCCACCACAGGTGCCCCCAACACGAGTGAAGTCCAGCTGGCCATGCCCACGCTGGCCCCCTGAGGTCAAACACAACCCTGATGCGGCCCTCAATAAAATAGAGTTTGACATGCCTGGTCTAGAGCATAATCAGCCAACTTATGGCACATGGGTTACAAGCACAAATATAAACATAGAAAAGAGCAGAAAGGTTTCTTATGTCAGAAGCATATTTTGAAGTATTTCTTCACTGAAGAGCTGTGTTAGAATCAACTTTTCATCTCAAAAGACTAGACTCAAACTTCCTTCAAGCATTGTGCTCTGCACAGAGTAATAGCACCTCATACTTAAGGTTTGACTTGTGGTTGGCTGCCAATGTCTAAAAGCCTTTTTACCTAGAAGGCATCTAGGGCAAATAGTGGGGGGGGGGGAGAAGGGCATTGGTGATGATTGCCACTTTTAATAAATAGAATTATTGACTTTCCACTTCTGGAATAGATAATTAGCATCATAACTGGAGCATGAAATTGAGTTATTGTTTGTCTGACTGAATCACAAGACACAAGACTCTGGTAACATACTGCTTTTCAATATCTACAAGTATTCTCCATGTCAATGAAAATATTTGTGTAACATATACCGTATTTTTCGGAGTATAAGACACACCGGAGTATAAGACGCACCTAGATTTTAGAGGAGGAAAACAAGGAAAAAAGTATTCTGAACCAAATGGTGCAGTAACATATTATTTAATAAAATACCAGTGTAGCAGAATACTTTTTACAATCATGTATACTTTTTACAACTATGTACACTTTTTACAACCATATGTATACTTTTTACAAACTTCAAACCTGACAGCTTTAAGACTAGTGGACTTCAACTCCCAGAATTCCTCCTCCAGTCATGCTAGATGGGGTAATTAGAAGGCAAAACTGCCCCAATTTTTGCAAAAAATGGCCCATTTTTCATTCATTTTTTTTGCAAAAACAGGGCATGCAGAGGATCTGGGAAGCCTGCAGTGGACTCCTAGGGGGTGGGGGAAGGCAAAAATGCCCCAATTTTTGCAAAAAACGGCCCGTTTTTCGTTCGTTTTTTTGCAAAAACAGGGCATGCAGAGGATCTGGGAAGCCTGCAGAGCACTCCTAGGGGGGTGAGGGAAGACAAACCCCCTCATTTTTGCAAAAAAACGGCCCTTTTTTTTGCAAAAATTGGATGCGGGGGCGGGGCTCGGGAGGCTAAAAATTGCTATATTCGGTGTATAAGACGCACCGACATTTCCACCCTCTTTTTGGGGGCAAAAAGGTGCGTCTTATACTCCGAAAAATACGGTAAGTGTTTTATATGCAAAGAAAATGGTTTGACCTAAGAACATTCCAGTACAGTATATAGGCCCTTATATACATGATGGCTGTATCAGTAGAGACCTCTTCCAGAAATCAGCACTTCAACTGCATTTCAGTGCTCACTGTTTGCCCAGAACAAAGTCCAACAATGATTTTTGGCCATTTAGAAATGCCACTACCAAAAAAATGGAACTAGTAACCAATCCCTCTTTGCAGTAGCAATTACATGTAGCCCTATTTTATCATTCTTATAATCTCTTCCTCTGTCATCTTGCCGGTACCTGTTTTCAGATTAATAAGAAGTTATTTCTATAACATAAAAATGTCCTATATTCTACTTTTGGGGAAAGACTTTGTAATGAGTCCTATGGTATCTCAGTATATGCCAGCTGGACAACTACTATTGTAAAAGCCCTGCATGGCATGGGTCCAGCTTACTTGAAGAACCATCTCACCCCCTGGAACTGGCCTGTCCAACTGCACTGGCAGAGGAGGCCTGCTGCGGGCCTCATCAGTCAAGGAATTCCAGCTGGTGGGATTCAGGAAAAGGACCTTCTCTGCCATGGCTCCTGCCCTTTGAAATACCTTATCCCCCGAGATGAGATTGGCTCCCACCCTTCTGACCTTCCACAAGAGCTTGAAGACCTGGCTCTGCCAGATCGCTTGGGGTGCCAATGGAGGAGCATCACACTGGAGGTGGTTAATGAATTAAGAGGCAATCCCACCTCCATGCATTCTGCTCCATCTCTCCCCATCTTTTAACTATAATTTTAATTATGATTTTATTTTTATTGTTATTATTTTCATGTTATTGTTTTAGAAATATTTATCTGTTAGAATTTTAATGTTTTAATGCTGTAAGCTTCCCAGAGTTGTTTCGATACCAGATGGGCAGCAAATAAATTTAAGAGACTAACAGACTGACAGACAGACAACCAGAGATCTTATTGCATTTGAGTTAAGTGGGACTTGAAGGACCTTGGACAGCAAGTGCTGGCTTCTTCACAGTGTATCAATTCCTCAGTCAGAAACAGATTTAATCTATCACATATAGCACTGCAAAGTCAAGCAATGTAAACTACTCTTCACAGAGTGTTCTTCAGTACTTCGCTAATTATAAAAAATATCAAGAAGATACACAAACAATGAGATCCTGAAATCTTGGTTTGGACAGCCTGTGTTTAAGTCCAAAAATATAATAATAGAGAAGTCAGTTTCCTGACAAATCAGGTTTCAAATATATGGCCAAGCCAATTATACTGGAATGATGGAATTCCTATTTGAAGGAGACTTTTAGATCAGAGACAGCGCATTACTTCAGCCAGTGTAGTTTAAGGTTAAACTGTTAAAACAACTTTAGCTTTATTGGCCCTGGTGCTATGAAAAAAATTCAGAGTGGTTGAAATGGCAGATCAAGAAGCCATGCACTTAATAGAAAGCCAGGATCCAAGAAGAAATCTGCTTACTAGTTTGAACAACCTCCAGACAGCTCACAAATGCTTCGGTTTGAGATCAAAGGATGAAAACAAGAGAGAGCTAGGGCTAACTGAAATGTGATACCAAGATTGTTGTCTGGACCACATAAAGCCATATTTAAGCATTTTATAAAAATATAGGAAACAAGACAATCTCAACTTTAGCCAATCAAGGTTTTAGAAGAAGTTTGCAGCAATTCCTGGAGGTTGTATTTGGCAAGTTGGGAAAAATAGAATAGTAGAGTTTTAGGTTTTCCCAACTCAGTCAAGTAAGAGCTACAATAGCTAGTTCAATACCTTACTGGTACACTGCCTAACTGTATTGATTAATTCCTGAATAACCAAGTCGACACACTTCAAACAAGGCTCTTTCAGCTTCACCACCTGCTTTTTCACAATGGCTTCAAATGCCAAGTCTGGTGTGAACAGTCCCGTCCTATATCAACACAGGGAGGATAGAAGAGCATAGACACAGCAGAGAAAAAACAAGTGGGGAGGGGGAAAAAAGAGGTTTAAAGATGGGCAACATTCCAGAACACAATACCCTCCCGTAGCAAGACAGCTTTTCTGTGGCAACAAGCCTCTCCTTTTGCTAGTAATGTTAGTTAAATAATATAGGGATGGAACAAGGACTTCAGAAAATGAAGATTATTATAGAAAGAGATAAGAACAGTCATATTTGTTGTTGAAAGGTATTTTGCAAATTGAATTTGTAATATGCTTGTTCACAATACTTTTATAATATCTTTGAATATAAAAAAGGAAATGCCAACATTATGTATTTTAGGAGGAAATTTTTTCCTTTACTAACTACCGTGTTTCCCCGAAAATAAGACATGTCCCGATAATAAGCCCGACAGGGATTTTCGGGACATGCCTTGAAATAAGCCCCCCTCAAAAAATAAGCCCCCCCAAATACTTTCCGGGGGAAGGGGGGACATGCCGGGAGCCTCTCTTTCTCCGGCGGGCACTCTTTTGGCCGGGAGAGCGAGAGCAAGCGAGAGGCATGTGTGCACACACCCCGCGGGACTAGCTCGGCTCATCTGAGCTCTGGCTACGTCAGTTTGAAACGCGCTCCTGCCTGCGAAGAACAGGAGGTAAGCTTCGATCACTTCATCGCAGGCAGGAGCATGTTTCGAAACACTGTCAAAGACAGCCCAGAGCAGCGGAGCCAGTCCTGCGGGGGGTGCACGTAGCCACCTCTCACTTACTCTCTCTTTCTCCCGGCCAAAAGAGTGCCCGCCACAGAAAGACCGGCTGGGAGAGCGAGAGCAAGCCCTTTCAGCTCTGTCTCCTGCCACCACTGCCTCCTTCGCTCGCCTCGCACCACCCCTTCGGCTCTGCCGCCGCCGCCACCTTCTTTGCTCGCCTCGCACCGTCCTTTCAGCTCTGCCGGCGCCTCCTCCTTTGCTCGCCTTGCACTGTCCCTTCGGCTCTGCCGCTGCCCCTTTGGCTATGCCTGTCACCGCCTCCCTTCCTCCCTTGCCCGCCCGCCGCAGAAAGAGTGGCTCACGTGCGGCAAGGGGGAGAATCTGTGCAGGCAGAAGCTGCCGGGTAAAGAGGGAATCCTCTCCCGCAACAGCCGAAGAGCAGGAGTTGGGGGAAAGAAAAAGACTTCTACTGCTTCTGCTTTTGGCTGCACGGAAGGAAAGCAGCAAAAATCTTTCTTTGTTTGCCCCAAACTCTGGCTCTTCGGCTTACAAATCCAGCCAGGGCAGCGGCTGCTCTGGATGAGCGCTCTTTACCCAGCGGCTTCTGCCTGTCCTGATTCCCTCCCTTGCTGCGACGAGCATCTCGCGGTGGGGAGGGCTGTGAGACGCGTGTCCTACCTGGGACTTGTACCTCCGTTGCATTCCTCGGTGTTGTCTCCAGGGCAGCCCGTTCTAAAAGAAAAGTCTCGCGAGTTCAATCAAGCTTGATTTCAGTTTGAACTTTTGAAGTTTGATTTGTAGTTTGAACTCGCGAGACAATTTCTTTTAGAACGGGCTGCCCTGGAGAGAACACCATAAGAACGTGGATAATGTCTGGTAGGACGCGCGCCCTACCCTGCCCCGCCCCGCCCGCCCTGCCAAACCCCAGCGTGAGACGCGCGTCCTACCTGGGACTTGTCCCGGTACCTCGGTCGTGTTCTTACAGTGTTCTCTTCAGGGCAGCCCGTTCTAAAAGAGATCGTCTCGCGAGTTCAAACTTCTCGAACTCGTAAGACAATCTCTTTTAGAACGGGCTGCCCTGGAGAGAACACCGTAAGAACGTGACCGAGCTACCGGGACAAGTGTCTGGTAGGACGCGCGCCCCATGTTGCCCTGCCTGCCCTGCCAAGAGAGATGCACCACTTACTGGAGTTTTGCAGCTCCGTGGTCTCTCGGCTTGTCTGTTTGCAAGGTTTTTTCCCTAAACAGACTAGCCGAGAGACCACGGAGCTGCCAAACTCCAATAAGTGGTGTGTCTTGTGCCCCGCCCCGCCTGCACCCCGAAAATAATAAGCCACTCCCCCGAAAATAAGGCCAGGGGCATTTTGGGGGGTCAAAAAATATAAGCCCCTGTCTTATTTTCAGGGAAACACGGTAATTATCAGAGAATTAGAATGTGGAAGTGTGAAAAACAGCTAGCTACAAAATAGATCATAATAGATACTCTTGCTGGATTAGGGAAAAAACTGTTCTGGAAGCAATGGATTTTGCTCGCTGTTGCCCCCAAAGCAGCTAGGAATAACAGGAAATAGTAACTTATCTTTCTTGTGTAATAGCAAGAATCACCTAACCTATACATCCCAACTATAGCTTATTCTTTTAAAAAATCATTCCAGAGTAGCAATCTATAAATACAAACCAATATAATCTCAACAATCAACATACTTTTCTGTCAGTTACATCTTCATTTGCAGTATAAACAAAATAAAAAATTTCTAGCGGGGAGGGAATCATCACATAAGTACGGTGCCATTCCCCTTGCCCTCCTGTTATAGCAGAAATAAAAAAACTTCTCAGTAGATTTACAATCTGATGTCCTAAGCTTTTTTCATCCTCCCCTCTAGTTGAAATTAATTGACAGGAAGACGCTGTAGTTTAGGTTTGTGAACCTCTAGTCATGCCAATATGATAATCATAATAATCAGTTTGGTCTAGTGGTTTAAGGCACCAGGCCAGTGGCCAAGCAGAACATTAGGCAGGAAAGCTAGCTGGCCTTAGGCAAGAAAGCTGGTTGGGTAACTTTGGGCCAGTCTCCCTCTTTCAGCCTAATAATGTTGTTCACTGCTTTGAATTATTTATAAAAATAATAAAAGTGGGATAAAAATAAATAATGTTTCAGCACAACATTCTCATCAATATTTTTCTTTTTGATTTCAAGATAATAGGAAACATTTTCAGTAGCAAGCAGCTTCCCAAACTATCAGCTGCTTTGGATGCCCCAGATAAGTATCATTACATACATTTTATGCCATGTACATTCAATTCAGTCTGAATACTTGCCTTATACCATGGATGTTTTTGATTGCATAGCTGATTTCACGTCGCAAATCTTTCTCATCAAACTCCATCTAAAAGAAAAATGCTGATATATAACCAAAAGACTTCTCTTTTTCTTCCATATGTAGACCTTTTCCAAAAATATCTGCATTTATGTGAAATCATGATTGACAGCAATTTTATAGTGCAAACCTATGTCAAGATGCAAGATCTGAGGATATAATAAGCAAGAGCAAGGTGCTCATCATAATAACCAGTGGAAGGAGAGCTTCCAGAAACTGGTAGCTCCTCTCATCCAATCTCAGGGGTAAATTCTGTTTCCATCTAGTGGGAGGAGGGCCATTGAATTTCACTGTACACTTTAGCATCTATATACCCTACTCTTTAGTCAATATTCAAGTCATAGCAACAATGATGCTGTCTATTAATAATTACTCTCCAGATTTCCTGGCATAGGATGGAGAATCCATATTATGACATGGCGTTTGAAAGCTGGACAGCCCAAGTGTAAGGAAGCATATTATGTATTTGTTCTTCAAAACAGAGCTTGGAAATTTATCTGGATCCATAGATAAGATCTTCAACATATAGTTGAATGCTTTAATTACTAGATGACTTCATATTATTACTTCTCAAATTGGTATCAAGTTATCCACTCCCAAGATGAAATTCAAAAAAATGGACTGCGTCTGTTCTAAAAAGGGGACATTTACATATCCCAATTATTCCACACCATATCTGACTAATAAGCTAAGGATAGTAGTAAGAGCCCACAGAATTGCTTAAAAATTAGAATGAGATGGGAAGATGGATACAAGCTAAGCAAAATATTCTTTTAGCAATAGCAATAGCACTTAGACTTATATACCGCTTTACAGTGCTTTACAGCCCTCTCTAAGCGGTTTACAGAGTCAGCATATTGCCCTCAACAATTTGGGTCCTCATTTTACCCACCTCAAAAGGATGGAAGGCTGAGTCAACCTTGAGCCTGGTGAGCTTTGAACTGCCAAATTACAGGCACCCAGCAGGCAGCAGAAGTAGCCTGCAGTACTGCACTCTAACCACTGCGCCACTGTGGCCATTTTATTGATGAAGTTCTATTTAATTTCCAACAATGCAACATTTCATATTTAAAGAGTTAATCTAACAATAGCTAGATCCAATATCTACTGTATAAAACATAGATAAAATAATTTAGCACAGATCTTCAAAATTTGAAAAGGCACTATTGCTAGATCAAGGTCAACAAGCTACAGCCTGTGAACCAGATTGGGACTGACACCTGTTCTCATGAGCTAAGAATGGATGGATGAGAGGGTGGCATCATCAGAGTTTCTGGGGCAAGGGGCCAAGCATCTTAGCTATAATAGCCTAGCAGCCAGGAGCGGGTTCCTAATTTTTTTACTACCACTCGGTGGGTGTGGCTTATTTTGTGGGTGTGGCTTGCCAGCCATGTGACCGGGTGGGCGTGGGCCTCGGGAGCTTGGCAGCGGCCTGAGAAGCAGGGGGCATTGCCCACCCACAATGCAGCCCCCCGCAGCGGGAGCAGCAAGACCGCGGCAGCGGTTCTTCTAGGAGGCTCCGTCCGTCCTGAATGCTTCTTCCCATCCGATGATCCTAGGCTCCTGCCGCCCGTTCCTCCTCCCCTCAGTAGCTCGAGAAGCCTCGAACGTGTGAAAATGCCTAGGATCATCACCGTGCATTTGTGGCTTCTCGGACTGCTGAAGGGAGGGGAATGGAGATAGCTCCTGCCGCCTGTTCTTTCAGCATCTCACACGCTCCCTCAGCCATCCTCCCCTGCTTGGACTCACTGTGGGATAGGAAGGCAGCGCATGCGCAGTGCCAGAAGCTCGGCTTCTGGGCATGCGCAGAAGAAAATTTTAAAAAAAGTAAAAAAATATTTTTTAAAAAATGGCGGCGCCCAGGCACCGGCAACCGACCGCACCGGTACTGTGACGTCACCAGCGGGTCGCTACCGGTGCTATAGAGTGGACCGCACTGGTAGGAACCCACCACTGCTAGCAGCTATCTCCTTGCTAGAAGGCTGGTGGAATCCAATGGCTTAAAGACTTCCAAGCACTCCCATGGATGAAAAGAAAGATGCAGGATTATACAAAAATTTCCAATTGCCACTCTAGGTTAACATTTAAGTCTGCTGGCTTATTGTCATTGTAATAATTCTATGTTTTTGAACATTATATGTTATATACAGTATGTACTAGTTTTAGAAAAAGGTACTATAATTTGCAAAATTTCTCGACAACCAAAAGTCTTCAGAATGCGAAAGTTTGTGATAAGATTTTTTTTTCTCAAAAAAGTTTTATTAGTACAAACTTACATAAGTGGTAACAAAATATTGAATCTAAAGTACAAACATTTTTGTTTCCCCCCCCCAAACCCACCCCCTTCCCTCCCCACCTCCCCCCCCCCGGACTTCCCAGAGATAATACAGGGCATAATAATAAGTTTAAATTGTTAATAAAAAGAAAAAGGAAAAAGGAAAAAAAGAACACTATTTTTAAAAAAACTTCAACTCCAAACTATACAGTACTAATATATCGCATTTGTATACAATAGTAAAGATACAAAAAAGAGAGAGAGAAAAAAGAAAGAGAATAAAAAAAAAGAAAGAAAGAGAAAACTCTTTAACACTACAAACAAACAAACCTCCTACCTCCTCCCTTCAGTCCTCTATCTTATACAAGGTAAATGTTACATAAGTAATAACTAAATATAAAATACACAAATCTTAAACTAATATTATTAACATTAGAAATAACCTCTAAGATAAAACTTAACTAAATGTTACATAAGTGATCATCAAATATTAAATTTCATCATGATATTAATAAGATAATATTATTCTAAATTAATTCGCTAACTTCAATAAACAAAAAAAGAAAATAAAAGAAGAATAAACAATAAACAAATCTTCAACAAACTATATATATCTAATATTATCAACATTAAAAATAACCTCAAAATTATATAAAACTTAACTAAATATTGCATAAGTAATCATTAGATAGGGAAAAGATAAAATACAATCATATTAGTCTCTATCCATCCAATATATTTCAACATCACATCGTTTTGTATCTTGATAGTTCATCTTTTAATAGTTCAATAAATTCAAATTTGTCGAGTCGTCTCCCGTCTGCTCCCAAACCTCCATCTCCTTTTCCCCAGCTATCTGATTCAGGCACTCCTTTTGGATTTTTGAGTCTATTTCTTTTTGATCCATCGAAGGTGGCTTCCCCTCCTCCTCCTCTTTTATTTTCATACACCCTTCCTCTGGAATCTTGGATATATCAGCCTTTAGAACATTGACATAAAATTCAGTAGCTTTTTTTATCGTGTTGAGCCGGTATCTTTTTCCAGAAAATTTCACTGCTACTCCAACTGGTGCTTCCCATTTATATTGTAAATTTAATCTCTTAAATTCATCAATCAAAAAAGTATAGCTTTTCCTGGCTTTAAGCATTTTAGAGGGGATTTCTTTCCAAATCTTTAGTTCCTGACCATTCACCATAAGATTATTGTTAAACGTTGCTTGTATAATTCTGTTCCGTAGAGCTCTTGTGGTAAAATATATGACAATATCCCTTGGTAGATGCTTTTGTTTGGCGTACCACGAGTTGATTCTGTATGTTTTGTCGATTTGTGTAGCCAATTCCGCTTTAGAAATTCCAGACACCTGATCCAATATGTCAACCATCCTGCCTTTTAAATTTTCATATAATCCTTCTTTCAAACCTCTAATCCTTATAGCAACTTCCATAGATCTGAACTGAGTCATTAAGACCTCTTTTTCAAAATTTGCAATGTCATTTTGGATTTTATCTATGTAATTCACCGAAGTTGCCAAAGCTTGTTTATTTGTTTCAATACGTTCTGCCAAAACTTCAATATTTGTTGCTAAGCCTTTGCAAACCTCTAACACATCAAATCTTAGTTGTTGATTCATATTCTTCAAAGCAGCCTGCATCTTATGGTCTATCTCACTTATTTTCTGGTTAAATTCCAAAGTAAGTTCATGTTTCATAATCTTTAAATTATTTAATAAATTTTCAGGTGTCAAAAGCTGTGGAGGTGTTAGCTCAGTGTTAAGTTGCATTTTAGAAATATATCCAGATGAATAGTCATTTCTTTTAGTCAAAACAGTCTTTCCAAACTTTGAAGCCATTGGTGTTTCAAAAGAGTACAAAAAAGAAAGAAAGCCAGATGCCTGATTAAAGTTCTTTCCAGTTTAAAAATCAGATAGTCTTTTATTATTGAAAATATTTCTATTATAACTTTAATCCAGAGTTAGGAGACAGAGAAAGAAAAAACCATTTTTCCAAGTTAAAAGTTTCCATAAGAGAGAGAGAAAGAAAAAAAAAAAAGCCTCTGGGGAAACGAAAGTCACTTTCACTTCTCAATCGCCATATTGTTACTCTGTTTCCTTTGTTCCCTTGCCGAAGTGAAAGCTTACCCAGGAGTTGAAAAAAAAAGGAAAAAAAGAGGTTTCAGTACTTGCCCATCTCACGCCTGTTTCTCTCTGTCTGCTTCTATAGTTTAAATGTAGTTATAAATCCCATTTTTGAAGCAGCGGCTGGTCACTCCATCTAGCTCTGCAAAGGCAGAGGTTTCCGGATCTTCGGAGCTGGAGACAGGCTGCATGGGGAGCTCTCCCTTCGCGCCCTACCAGATGGCTCCTAAGGCGCTGGGGGGGCTCTACCCCTCCTGTCAGGCTCTCATCTCTCCCCTTTGCCCGGGGAAGAGATTTTAAAGCCGCCAGACAGCTGTTCTGGCGGCTTTTAACAAAGATCGGAAAGGCATCCAACGAGGGATGTCTGCGATGGCGCGCTCCAAAACCGGAAGTCAGTTTGTGATAAGATTTTTATCAGGAAGGAAAGCATGCAAAACCCAATTGCTGTTACACTTGCAATCAGCATCTACATTTGAAGAATCGTGACTGAGGATTGTAAGCTTGATCTTCCAAGAAGGTTAAAGGAATGTACAGTTCCATATTACATATAAGCCTATTCAGTCATGGAATTTGTAGCAATCCACCCTTACAATTCTGCTGCAATTCAGTGCATACTGTATATATTGCTATAAAGCTGTAATTGTTGACTGTTACCTAATTGTATTATTTTGTCACAAAAGACAATAGCACGTGTACAATTGTGCAATTTCATGGATTGCTTAGTGCTCTCTCTCAAAAATCTTGTTTAGATGTTTATAACTTTGATTTAAAAAATAATTGCGGGATGCCACCTGACGTTTTTGCCTCCATTGTGATATTGTATTCCCTGTTGTAACATATTACAAAGAGAGTTCTGAATGCCAACATTTCTGGCTGCCAAAAAGTAAAGTGTCAGGTCTGTCCCAACTGGAAGTTTAGGAAAGAAAGACCCTCAACTCCATTTTTCAGTGAAGGTATACTTTTACTAAAGCCAAGTGGTTACAGCATAAGCAAAGTCAGATCTGAGGATTCCCATGTAAAACCGGTACTTTTCTCTTCTCCCAGGCTCTCCTCCCTTGGTCATCTTGTTAGTGTCCAATAAGATTCAAATTAGTTGTTTTGGTAACAGTTCTAAAGTTTGGTGCCTCTCTGGTCGAAGTTTGCATTCCGTTCCCATGCCTGTTCCTTGGATCGTTCAATCATTGCCCCTGATTAGCACTTCTGGTTCCTATCATTCCCCCCTCCCTGTATCCCTCTATCCCAGTGATGGCGAACATTTTAGAGACGGAGTGCCCAAACTACAACCAAAAATCCACTTATTTATCACAAAGTGCCAACACAGCAATTTAACCTGAATAATGAGGCTTTACCACCTAAAATAATGATAAACAACACAGAGTTCAGCTAATTGTTCTAAAAAAAACATGATAAATGCACTTTTATGCCCCTTCATTTTTTTCCTGCTTTTGAAATATTACGTTTAGCAACAATAAAAAAGAAAAACTTTTGTAATATCATTTCTCTTTTCCTCCCCCTTTCCACTCTTTCTCTTTCTTTCCCCCTTTTTTCTCTTTCCTACCCTCTCTCTCTTTCCCTCCCTCCCTCTTTATCTCTCTCTATCTTATCCATCCATCCATCCATCCATCCATCCATGCTCTCCTGTCCAACTTCACGTGTCGTGTGAATCCAACCACTTGGGCTGTGGAGGGGGAGTGGAGGCTGGCAGGCAAAGCCAAGCGTTAGAGATCCACACAAAATAAGGGAACTCCAACCTGGATCCTGTCAGGGAGACCCCCCCTTCCCTCTCCCTCTCTCCCCCCATGGTGGGGGCCCAGGCAGCCTGAGCGCAGCTCCCTCCTCGGAGGCAACCAGCAAGCAAACAACTGTGGCACTCTGGCTGGGAGGCGGCGACGTGGAGCCCCACCTCTGGCAAGCAAGAGCGGAGCAGGCAGGGAACGCACCTTCCCTGCTGCGGCACTGGCACTGGCCAGGAGGGACGCGCGAGCCGAACATTTGGAGCCGCACTGGGTGGAGTTTGCAAGCTTGCCTAGCGGGAAGACTCTGGCCCATTTGGTTTGTTTCAGCATGGGGTGGAAACGCAGAAGGCAGCACGGGGTGGGAAGGCAGAAGGCAGAGAAAATCCGTGCCTCTCGGCATTCAGCTCTCAAAGACTCATTTGGGGTGACTTTTTCTGCTTTTGAAACATTACGTTTAGCAACGATAAAAAAGAAAAACTTTTGTAATATCATTTCTCTTTCCCTCCCTCTCTCTTTCCCTCCCTTTCTCTTTCCCTCCCCCCTCTGTTTCTCTCTTTCCCTCCCCCCTCTCTCTCTGCCTCCCTCTGTTTCTCTCTCTCCCCCCATGGGGGGGGGAAGGAACCCCTGAACTGGTGCTGGGTGGTGGAATGACGTCCAAAGGCCGACGAGTCTGGGAGCAGCACGCCCACGCTCAGCTGGCTAGTGGGGAGGTAAGGCATCCCAACACAGGCAGCCCTGCAGAAAAAGAAACTACTTTTTGTTGCCGAGCTGAGATGACACAAGGTCGCATTGTGGCTCTGCGTCATAATAGGCTTCAGGAGGAGGACGGGACCCCATCTCCCCCATTGTGAAGCGTGCAAGTGAAAAAGTTCACTCAATCAATTTCAACTTTGCGAGATCTTTTTCTTTCGGCAGAAGTTGGAATTGAGTGAAACGTGATGGAGAAATGCAACTGGAGCTGGACTGGGGTGACTGCGCGCATGCCCAGAGAGGGCTCTGCATGCCACATCTGGCACGCGTGCCATAGGTTCGCCATCACGGCTCTATCCCTATCCCCATACTTTATGGCAGACTGCCATCAAAGTGAAGCGGAACTAAAGTGGCATAATGGTAGATCTGACATTCTGCCTCACCTTGAAAAAAGAAAAGTTTATTCCTGAAAAAGAGAAAGACAAGGGAAATGGTTAGGAGTTTGGGAGGGGTTCAAGGTGGTTTGTCAGGGTATTTGTCAAGGAATTTGTGGAGGAGCTATGGGGCTCACTCATGTTGGGCATCAACCTATTCAGTCTCAGTGGGAGGGAAGAAATCTTTCCATGATATTGAGTATTGTAGTTTGCCTCTGTGTTTACAGGAATCTAAGATATCTTTAAATTCGAAGTGTCGTTCACCCTTGATAAGGACAGGGGTTGGAGGTGGCTTCTTTGCGGGACCCAAGGGGGAAGAGGTTGCTAATTCTAATTGTACAGTCACATAATTTTGATGAAGGGGAAAGGACCAATGTATTTCAGCCCAAGCTTCTTTGAGAGTTGTTTGAATAGAAGGTATTTTGTGGATAGGTGGACTTTGTTGCCAAGGTTTAAATCTTTTGGTTTGGTTCGTTTTATATCAACTTGTTTCTTGTAAGTTTCTCGCATTTCATCTAACACTTTAGAGCACTCCTCTAACACCACCAGTCAAGTCCTGCTTTCGGCCCATTCCAGGCGGCAGGGATTGCTGCCGCCGCTGCCACCTACCGCCGCCACCGCCATTTGGTGGCGATGTGGCTACGGCAGCAATCCCTGCTGCCTGGAACAGGCCAAAAACAGAATGTGCAGAGGACAATAATGGGGCATGCGGAGGCCGAAAACGGGGTGCGCGGGGGCCGAAAATGGGCATGTGGAGACAGCAATAGGCAGTGGCGGCAATGGGTGGCGACGGTGGCAACGGGCGGCCGTCTGGAACAGTTGATTGACGGTATTCCAGGAGGCCGATCCAACTGCCAATCAGCTGTTCATGCTAAATCAGGCTGTGCTGAAGCTGACCAGGCTGTTTGTTGTTTGCTGCAAGAAGGCAAATTGCTGGGAGGTAGAGGCCGAAGGGTGGGGGCCAGTGGGTGGGCGTGGCTTCAGCAACATTTGCTCTATAAGACGCACAGTCCACCCACTTTTGGGGGAGAAAAAAGTGTGTCTTATAGACCACAGATCACCAACCGGTGGTCCGCGGACCACTGGTGGTCTGTGAGAAAATTTTGGTGGTCCGTGGTGCACCCAGGTGGAGGAGCTGCTCCAGGATGATTAATGTGACTAGAGCTCTGGAATATGGGACCAGATAGGCAACTCATGGTGGTGCTGGAAATCTCAGCCGTAGAGGAGCTACGTGAAACTTGCAACTTTGCAGCGCAGCCCTCGCCGGCCAGAATGAGGTAATGGTGCAGGGGGAGAGGCGGCACAGGCGGGCTGAAGCAACGGGCGTTGGCAACCTGCGGGTCGTACTTCCCCCTGCTGGGGCTTCCTGTTGTCTGAACCCACCAGTGGCTGGCCTGCCCCTCGCCCTCCCCTCCCAGTCACTCCTCGCCTAGCCTGAAAAGGGAAGGGTGGGGGATGGAGATTTGCTCCAAATTCCAGAGTGGGAGCAAAGCTTCATCTCTTGCTGGGTCTCGCAGCATTTCTTCCAGGCCTTGTTGGTGCTCCACGCACCTCGGTCTCTCAGGGAGATGCGTGACTTCCTCTCAGCCCCGAGACACTGGCCCGGGGTTTCTCTCCGCCACTGCTATTGGCGCCTCCATGGCCTTCCCATTGCTTTTGCAGAGCAGTTAAATTTAGCTCGCTTCACAATGGGGGAGACGGCATCCCCTACTCCTCCTGGAGCCCATTACGACGTGGAGCATTGGCTACAGCCGGGGCGGGCGAGTGTCAGGGCAGAGAGCAGGGCATGCATCTCCCCAAGCGACCGAGGTGCGTCCAGCACCAACAAAGGCTGAAGGAGCACCAGCGAGACCCAGAGAGCCCCGGAGAATCAGAATGAGAGAGACAGAGACAGAGACAGAGACAGAGACAGAGAGAGAGAGAGAGAGAGAGAGAGAAAGAAAGAAAGAGAGAGGGGGGAGAGAGAGAGAGAGATAAGAGAGAAAGAGAGAGAGATGACACAGAGAGAGAGATGAGAGAGAGAGACAAAGAGAGGGGGAGAGAGATAAGAGAGAGATGAGAGAGAGAAAGAGGGGGAGAGAGAGATGAGAGGGGGAGAGAGGGGGGAGAAAGAGAGAGGGAGAGAGAAAGAGATGAAAGAGAGAGAGAGAGAAAGATTTATTTATTTATTTATTTATTTATTTATTTATTTATTTATTTATTTATTTATTTTTTATTTATTTATTTATTTATTTATTTATTTATTTATTTATTTATTTATTTATTATTGGTTCTTCTAGGCCGCCCTACTCCCGAGGGACTCAGGGCGGCGTACAACAATTTTATGAGAACACTAATAATAAACCACGATTAAAACATCAGTTAAAACATATACAAAACGTTAGAAAATGATTCACCATCAGTCATACTGGGGGGGGGGGGAGCTCAGATGGAGCTACTCTCCTCCCCCTGCCTGCAGGAAGAGCCATGTCTTGACGGCTTTTCGGAAGGCCAGCAGTGTGGGGATGGTTTGGGTCTCTGGGGGAAGTTGGTTCCAGAGCACGGGGGCCCCCACAGAGAAGGCCCTCCCCCTAGGGCCCGCCAGCCGACGTTGTTTGGCTGACGGGACCTGGAGGAGACCCACTCTGTGGGCCCTAACAGGTCGAAGGGAAGTATGAGGCAAAATGCGGTCCCGAAGATAACCTGGTCCTAAGCCATGAAGGGCTTTAAAGATGATGATCAACACCTTGAATTGTACCCGGAGACCGATGGGCAACCAATGCAGCTGGCGGAGTATCGGTGTCACGTGGGTGTACCTTGGCACACCCACCACAGCACGCGCAGCCGCATTTTGCACCAACTGAAGTCTCCGAATACTCTTCAAGGGTAGCCCCATGTAGAGTGCATTGCAGTAGTCCAGACGGGCTACATTTGAATGAGGAACCTTAGGCTCGCGTTTAGCAATTTGTTTGTCTACCTTTGGCTTAATGGCTTTAGGAGCCATTGGAGTAGTTGCAGGATCTCTCTCTGGGTTATCTCTCTCTGGGCCTGCATTGCTCTGTATTGAGATTTCTAAACTTGCCTGAGCTTGAGGTTTAGGCTTTGGCCTCAAGTAATAGACTCCACCAATTACAATTGTGTCAGCAACAATTTTACCATCCTTAGCAATGTAAGTGGCCTTTTGTAGATGGTGAACCTGAAAATCTAAAACAATAGATAAATAACTTTGGCTAAGCAAATTAGAAGTTGCCTGTGGTACATAATAAACATCTGGAACAAGTGTGTCCAACTCTTCAATGTAAACAGTTCATTTTCCTTCAACTCTGCAGGATTGATCTGCAAATCCATAAAGTTCATGAAATTCTGGCTCTGGCTCATGCAGTTCTTTAAAAAGTTCTTTTCTGTAGGTAACATGAAGTGCTGCTCTGCTATCTAAAGTCCACAAGAGTCGTCTGTCATATTGTTGACGTGGTTGTGGATCGTTGGTGATGGCACGTGTGGCGTATGGTGGCTGCTGGTCGTGCCTTGGCCCTGGGTGACGCTGCCTTCCGCCGCTGCCTCTGGAAACTGTTCCTCTGGGCTGGTGCTGAACAGGAACTGGGGTGCATTGAAAACAATCTCTGGTGCTGTGACCAACTTTGCCGTAAAGTTGACAAGTTGGGATTCTTGGGATGTAATCTCTGTCTCTGAAAGGTCGTCTGGCTGGAGCTCTGGTTGCTGCTGGTGCAGCAACCAGTGTGGTGCAAGTGTGGTGCAGCAAGTATGAGTGCTTCTTCTGTTAAAATTCTGCAAACGTGGTCAACTGTTCTCTGAGCAGCAGGCACTTGATTAATTTTTGTAATAGCATCTTTCCATGTGTAATTCAATGAATTGATAATAATGCTGACCATTTAGAAGTTATCAATTATACTGCCTCTTTCGGCCAAGTCTTTTCGCATCCCTTTCATTTTTGTTAAGTGTGCCCCAATACTTTCTCCAGGTTTAAGTCTGGAGCCATGAAGTTCTGACACTACCGGGGCACGTGAATGGCTGACTGGTGCATGCACATATTTGCATGCACACAGGCCCACTAGCATAAGTGTAACGAGGGCTCAGGGCCCTACTTGTGTGAGCGTCATGGACGCTCGGGGCCCTACTCGCATGAGCAATAGGCGATTGTGTGCGCACATGCGGTTGCCTTTCCCCACTCCCCCATACTCCGGGCCACCAACCCAGAAAGGTTGGGTAACTCTGCTGTAAAGCACTGAGTGGTTAACTAACAAAACACCTAAGGAAGCAGCTCTCCATATCAATTTGCTTGTGTATGGGAGTATGGAAGTATGGGAGTATGGGAAAATCAGGAAGTCCAGGCAATTCAAAGAAATATAAAGATTTATTGCAAGCTTATGCTCTCCACAAGAATCTGAACTAGCAATAGCCAAAGCAAATAGGCGGTAGATAAAAGTCAATGGAATTCAAGGTGGGCTGCACTTAGATCTTTTGTGGGCATGAAGGGACTCAAGACTGATGATGCATTTGACCTCAGCCTGATAATTTCCTACATTGTATCTTCACCATAGTTAGTTCTGCCACCTTCTGATTTTTTAAAAATATCTCAGTCTAAGGTTCTCGCAGCACCTTGCACAGCACAGTTAAATTTAGCACACTTCACAATGGGGGAGACGGCATCCCCTCCTCCTCCTGGAGCCCATTACGATGCGGCGCATCGGCCACAGCCGGGCCGGGCGTGTCTCGGGGCGGAGATCAAGTCGCGTGTCTCCCCGAGCAACCAAAGTGCGCGCACAGCATCAAGAAGCACCAGAAGAAGCGCCCGCGAGATGAGAGGCAAGTATAGGGGCACTTCCCTCCCACTTTGGAATATGGAGCGAGTCTCTATCCATGCCGTCACCCTTTCCTTCTCAAGCCACGCGAGGAGTGACTGGGAGGGGAGGGCGAGGGGTGGGACCAGCCAGCCGACAGGGAGCCACAGCAGGGGGACAAAAGAGCCGCATGCGGCTCAGGAGCTGCATGTTGCCGACATCCGATTTAGTCTATGCTAAGTTTGTACTAAAGTATACTCAAGTATACTCAAGTATTACTACTTTGTTATTTTTTTAAAAAATACTATTGTATTCCAACACATTAGACTTTAAATATATTATAATTCCATAGTGACCACACCCCTTCATGGATGTCATAGCAAATGGGCTTATATAGCTCAATGAAGCTAGGAGTTATGCCATGCAAGGCCACCCAACAGGGACAGGTCATAGTGGAGAGTTCTGACAAAAAGTGGTCCACGGGAAAAGGAAATGGTAACCCACTCCAGTATTTTTGCCAAGAAATTCTTGCCATGGACTGCATCAAAATGCTAATAGTTATTACTCCAGAAGATGAGCCCATCAGATCTGAAGGTATCTCATATGCTACTGGGGAAGAGCAGAGGACAATTACAAGTAGCTCCAGAAAGGATGAAGCCAAAGCCAAAAGGGTCCTTAGCTGTGGATGTGTCTGGTGGTGAAAGGAAAGTCTAATGTTGTAAAGAACAATATTGCATAGGAACCTCAAATTTTATGAATCAAGGTAAGCTAGATGTGGCCAAACATGAAATGCCAAGATTGAACATCGACATTATGGGAATCAGTGAACTAAAGTGGATGGAGTGGATGAATTTAATTTAGATTATCATTGTATCTATTACTCTGGGCAAGAATCCCTTAGAAAAAACAGAGTAGCCCTCATAGTCAATAAAGAGTGGAAAAAGCAGTAGCTGGGTACAATCTCAAAATTCAACAAAATGATATTGGTTTGAATCCAAGGCAAACCATTCAACATCACAGTAATCCAAGTCTATGCCCAACCCTGATCCTGAAGAGGCTGAAGTTGACCAGTTCTATGAAGACCTACAACACCTTCAAGAACATTTTTTAAAAAGTGTTTTTCATCATAGGGGAATTGGAACCCTAAGGTAGGAAGTCAAAGGGTAACCGGAATAACAGGCAAATTTGGCCTTTGGAGTACTAAATGAATCAGGCAAAAACTAACAAAATTTTGTCAAGAGAATACATAGCAAATACTCTTTTCCAAGAACCCATAGCAAATACTCTTTTCCAACAACCCAAGAGGTGACTCTACACATGGGTATCACCAAATGGTCAATACCGAAATCATATTGATTATGTACATTGCAGTCAAAGATGGAGTGCCCAAAGAACTATGGATGGATGTTCATAACATCGTGCAGGAGGCAACAACTGAAATCATCCCAAAGACAAGGAAGTGCAAGAAAGCAAAGTGGTTGTCTGATGAAGCTTTAAAAGTAGCTGAGGAAAAAAGGAAAGCGAAAGGCAAGGGATAAAGGGAAAGATATATCCAACTGAATGCAGATTTCCAGAGAATAGCAAGGAGAGATAAGAAAGCCTCCTCAAATGAGCCATGCAAAGAAATAGAGGACAGCAATATAATGGGAAAGACTAGTGATCACTTCCAGAAAAATCTGAGCTCTCAAGGGAATGTTTTGGGCAAAGATGGACACAATAAAGGATAAACATGGTATGGACCTAACAGAAGTATAAAGGGATTAAAAAGAGGTGGCAAGAATACACACAAAAACTATACAAGAAAATTGTCCCTGATAACCACAATGGTGTGATCGCTGACCTCAAGCCAGACATCCTGGAGTGCAAAGTCAAGTGGACCTTAGAAAGCATTACTAACAACAAAGCTAGCAGAGATGAACGGTATTCTAGGTGAGCTATTTAAAATCCTAAAAGATGATGCTGTTAAAGTACTGCATTCAATATGCCACCAAATTTGGAAAGCTCAACAATGACCATAGGATTAGAAAATGTCAGTTTATGATCCAATCCCAAAGCAGGGCAATGCCAAACAATGTTCAAATACCTTACAATTGTGCTCATTTCACATGATAGCAAGGTTATATTCAAAATCCTATAAGGATGTATAGCAGTATGTGAACCGAGAACTACCAGAAGTACAAAGAGGCAGAGGAACTAGAGATCAAATTGCCAACATTTGCTAGATTATGGAGACAGCAAGAGTTTCAGAAAACTTCCTCCTTCTCCTTCACTGACTATCCTAAAGCCTTTGATCACAACAAACTGGCAAGTTGTTAAAGAGACGGGAGTACCATACCACCTTACTTGTCTCCTGAGAAACCTGTATGCAGATGAAGAAGCAACAGTTAGAACTCAACATGGAACAACTGATTGATTCAAAATAGAGAAAGAACTATGAAAAAGTTTGGCTGCCATTTGCTAAGCTATGCATTGTAAACTGACAGCCTGACATCAGTTACGCGGGGAGGGAGCAGTGGGGGTAGGGGATGCAGGGAGGGAACACAGAAGAATCGAAACCAAGCAGTACCATCCTGTGAGAAGCACCAAGTCTCACCAAAAGAATGGCAAGCTGGCGAGCATGCGAGGACAGAGATCATTTTCCAAACAATTTGTTAACACCTGATTGGACATTGACTGATAACCAGGTTGGCTGCAAATGAAGGAAAGTTAATTGTATCTTTTGTGCACAAAAATCTCAGATTCAGTTTTGTCTCTTCTGTAACCACTTTGGCTTTAGTAAAGTATACTTTTGACTAATCATGGGCCAGGAATCTTTCTTTCTTAACTGATCAAGTTGGGACGGTCGACAAAGCTGTATATTGTTACCCAGCTTATTTAAAAGAGTATATCATGTGAAATGCCGAGCCAGATGAATCACAAGCAGGAAGTAAGATTGCTGGAAGAAATATCAACAACCTCAGATATGCAGATGATACCACTCTAATGGCAGAAAGTGATGAGGAATTAAAGAGCTTCTTGATGAGGATAAAAGAGGAGAGTGCAAAATTTGGCTTGAAACTCAACATTAAAAAAGCTAAGATCATGGCATCTGGTCCCATCACTTCACTCCCCCTGCCAGTGATTTTTTATTGTAATATTTTTTATTGTTTTATAACATACATTTCTTTTCTACGTTGAGCAGTGTGCTCTCTAGGTGTCCAAGTTGTTAACATACGAACATACAAACATCGTCATCATCATCATATATATATATAAACTAATATGCAGTAACATATAAACAAATATGTGATAACATCCATCATATTATATATATTATCTTCCATTATGGTATCGATTATATAACCGTCAAAGAAAAAAAATTACCCATTTGTTCTCTTTCTCATACCGTGTTTCCCCGAAAATAAGACAGGGGCTTATATTTTTTTGACCCCAAAAAAATGCCCATGGCCTTATTTTCGGGGGGTGGCTTATAATTTTTGGGGTGCAGGCGGGGCGGGGCACGAGACGCACCACTTACTGGAGTTTGCCAGCTACATGGTCTCTCGGCTAGTCTCTTTAGGGAAAAAAACTTGCAAACAGACAAGCCAAGAGACCACAGAGCTGCAAAACTCCAGTAAATGGTGCGTCTCTCTTGGCGGGGCGAGCATCCTACCTGCGGCTTGTCCCGGGACCTCCGTCTCCTTCTCACCGTCTTCTCTCCACGGCAGCACATTCTGAAAGAGAACGCCGCGCGAGTTCGAGTTTGAACTCGCGCGGCGTTCTCTTTTAGGACGGGCTGCCGTGGAGAGAAGATGGTGAGAATGCCACGGAGGACCCGGGACAAGCCGCAGGTAGGACGCCCGCCTAACCCCGCCCAACCCTAGCGCGAGACACCCCTTCTACCTGCGGCTTGTCCCGGGACCTCCGTTGCCTTCTCACCGTCTTCTCTCCACGGCAGCACATTCTGAAAGAGAATGCCGCGCGAGTTCAAGTTTGAACTCGCGAGACGTTCTCTTTCAGGACGGGCTGCCGTGGAGAGAAGACGGTGAGAATGCCACGGAGGACCCGGGACAAGCCACAGGTAGGACGCCCGCCTAACCCCGCCCAACCCTAGCGCGAGACGCCCCTCCTACCTGCGGCTTGTCCCGGGACCTCCGTCGCCTTCTCACCATCTTCTCTCCACGGCAGCACATTCTGAAAGAGAACGCCGTGCGAGTTTGAGTTTGAACTCGCGAGACGTTCTCTTTCAGGATGGGCTGCCGTGGAGAGAAGACGGTGAGAATGCCACGGAAGTCTCGGGACAAGCCGCAGGTAGGAGGGGCGTCTCGCGCTAGGGTTTGGCAGGGCGTCACGTTCCTACAGTACCTGGGACTTGTCGCGCCGTGGGGCGGGGGATGGGGCGGGCAAGGCCGCGAGACTCTTACCGTACCAGTCTGGTCTGGCAGAGAGGAAGACAGAAACAGAAAACAGAGGGAGAATTGGGAAAGGACAGAAAGAGGAAGAGGAACAGAAAACATGGAGAGAAATGAAAGGAAGGAAGGAAGGAAGGAAGGAAGGAAGGAAGGAAGGAAGGAAGGAAGGAAGGAAGGAAGGAAGGAAGGAAGGAGAAACAAAACAGGGATACTGGGGAAAAGAAAGAAAGAGAGAGGAAGAGGAAGAAACAGAAAACAGGGATACTGGGGAAAGAAAGAAAGGGAGAGGAAGAGGAAGAGAGAGAAACAAAAAACATGGAGAGAAATTAAAGGAAGGAAGGAAGGAAGGAAGGAGGAGAAACAGAAAACAGGGATACTGGGAAAAAGAAAGAAAGGGAGAGGAAGAGGAAGAGAGAGAAACAGAAAACAGGGATACTGGGGAAAGAAAGAAAGGGAGAGGAAGAGAAACAGAAAACATGGAGAGAAATGAAAGGAAGGAAGGAAGGAGGAGAAACAGAAAACAGGGATACTGGGGAAAGGAAGAAAGAAAGGGAGGGAGAGGAAGAGGAAGAGAAACAAAAAACATGGAGAGAAATGAAAGGAAGGAAGGAAGAAAGGAGGAGAAACAGAAAACAGGGATACTGGGGAAAGAAAGAAAGGGAGAGGAAGAGGAAGAGAGAGAAACAGAAAACAGGGATACTGGGGAAAGAAAGAAAGGGAGAGGAAGAGAAACAGAAAACATGGAGAGAAATGAAAGGAAGGAAGGAAGGAAGGAGGAGAAACAGAAAACAGTGATACTGGGGAAAAGAAAGAAAGGGAGAGGAAGAGGAAGAGAGAAACAGAAATCAGGGATACTGGGGAAAGAAAGAAAGAAAGGGAGAGGAAGAGAGAGAAACAGAAAACAGGGATACTGGGGAAAGAAAGAAAGGGAGAGGAAGAGAAACAGAAAACATGGAGAGAAATGAAAGGAAGGAAGGAAGGAAGGAGGAGAAACAGAAAACAGGGATACTGGGGAAAGAAAGAAAGAAAGGGAGAGGAAGAGGAAGAGAAACAAAAAACATGGAGAGAAATGAAAGGAAGGAAGGAAGGAAGGAAGGAGGAGAAACAGAAAACAGGGATACTGGGGAAAAGAAAGAAAGGGAGAGGAAGAGGAAGAGAGAGAAACAGAAAATATGGAGAGAAAGAGACACATTTGCCACACACAGGGAAACCACAATCGCAGACCCTGAACCCAACCCACACACAGGAAACTACAATGCTCGTGTATGGTAAAACAATAAATTTATTCAAATTCAACAATATTTTCAAATTCAACAATATTTTCAAACTCAGCAACATTTTCAAACCCAACAATATTTTCAAACCCAGCAATATTTTCAAACCCAACAATATTTTCAAACTCAGTCTTTTCAAACTCAAACACAACAATTTATTCCAACGCAACAGTTTATTCCAATACGGTTGTCATATCATCTTCTTCCACAATATCATCATCAAAAAAGTCCAGATCCTGATTTACATTCTGTTCTTCTTGAGAGTTCAATTTCTGTAACACCAATGGTCCCAAGCGTTCATGCTTGGCAATGGAGGTCTCCTCAAAGGAGTACCTCCTATCCATGTATCCAGCTCTTATAGCATTTGCAACACATTCATCAGTAATTTGGTCCCAAGCGGTTTTCACCCAGTGTACAAGTTCCTGCAGGCTAGGCTTGACAAAATTTCCCCGCTCATTTCTTGTCATCCGGTGTTCAATATACTGGTTAATTTGAAGATGAAGGTTATCTTTAAAAGGTTTGTTGATGGCAATGTCTAATGTTTGCAGGTAGCCAGTCATCCCTGCTGGGATCATAATCTGATCAATTCTCCTTTGAGAGAGGAATGTTATCATGGCTTTCGCACGGTGGGTGCTGACTGCATCCCACACCACCATGCCTCTTTGGCCACCCCTCATAACAATTGGGAGCATAAGCTCCACCCACTTTCGGATAGCTGCCTGAGTACACCAGGCCTTTTCTGTTTCCAGGACAGAAATAAATTCCTAATATTTTTTCTATTCTGCACTTCTTGCCCTTGCTTATCAATAGGGGTGGGACTTTGGTCCCATCCAGTCGGATGCCCAAAATACAGGTTACCCGAGTGCTTTCATATCCTGTGGAGGATATGTAAATGGACGTGGCACCCCTCTGGTCTATGGTGGTTTGAGCCCCTTGGCCCATAAAGACAGCTGTCTTATCCATGGCAATAATGTTTGATGGCTGGTATTTTGAAAAGTCAATGCCATCAACAAATGTCTTGAACGCAATTGCCCGTTTCACAAGTTCCCCATCGTCCAGTTTGAATAGCGAAGTGGATCTCCTTAGAGAGAGTTCATGTTGCTGGAGGAAGTTATCCAGCCAGTGCTTAGAGGCTTGAACTGCTCCTGGGGAATGTCTAATTGTGGAGCCATTTCAAGGGCAAAAGCCTGGATGTCAGCCCTGCTTACAATCAAAGCCCTTGCTCTCCGGTCAGCGATCCACTCAGAGATGCTGTCTTCCAGCTCAAGGAATAGTGATTGCCGACCTGACCCACATTTGCGTTTCTTCCCATTTCCCTTCTGCACCTGTTGAGTTAGCGCCTCATACTCCACTCTCCATTTTCTCACCATACGGATTTCCAACATCTTCTCTTTACAAAAAGCTGCCAGATTCTTTCCCCGGGAATCTTCCACTATTCCTTTTTTGAATTCCACAGAGTAACTCTTCCTTTTTGAACTCATCATTTCTGGGGGTCAAAATAAAAGTCATTTCAGATCATTACATCCATTAATCCAAAACCCTGAGAGTGTGGCGGTTGGGATTTGGCATTGTGGTTTCCCAGTGTGTGTGTTTAGGTTTTGCGATTGTGGTTTCACTGTGTGTGGCAAATGGGTCTCTAATTCCCTCCCTCCCTCTATTTTCTGTTTCTCTTCCTCTTCATCTCCCTTCCTTCCTTCCTTCTTTCTTTCCTCTCCGTTTTGTTTCTTTCTCTCCCTTTCTTTCCTTTCCCCAGTATTCCTGTTTTCTGTTTGCCTCTCTTCCTCTTCCTTCCTTCTTTCTTTCTCTCCCTTTCTCTTTCCTTTCCCCAGTATTCCTGTTTTCTGTTTGCCTCTCTTCCTCTTCCTTCCTTCTTTCCACTCCCTGTTTTGTTTCTCTTTCTCTCCCTTTCTTTCTTTCCTTTCCCCAGTATTCCTGTTTCTTTCCCTTCCCTTTCCTTCTCCCCATTTTCTCATTTGTTTTGAGTCTCACAAAGACTTATTTGTGGCATCTTTTACCGGCATAGAGTGGGGGAAAGGGGGGGGGGGGGTTGGAGGGACACATGGCTCCCCTTGCCGGGCATGGCAGGGCTTCCTGCCCATCGCTTACCGTAACTACCCGCCCTCTTTAGGGATGCAATTTGGGGGTGGCAGGTGAAACTGTGGAGAAATGAGACCGTCTCACCTGCCACCCCTCTCGATAAACAGACGGGGGGCTGCTGTTGCCATTTGGACATGTTGCCGCGGCAAAATGAACGGCAGGACAGCAGCACGCCTCGAGACCCACTCCATGCTGTGGATTGCAAGGCGCGCTGCTGTCCTGCCGTTCATTTTGCTGCAGCAACAGCAGCCGTTCATTTTGCTGCAATTTGGCGCGAAATGAGCGTTAGGACAGCGGCGCGCCTAGAGACCCACTCCATGTCATGGATTGCGAGGCGCGCTGCTGTCCTGCTGCTCATTTCGCGCCAAATTGTACCCCGCGGCAAAATGAGCATTAGGACAGCGGCGTGCCTCGAGACCCACTCCATGCCATGGATTGCGAGGCGTGCTGCTGTCCTGCCGTTCATTTTGCTGCGGGGTGCAATTTGGCGCAAAATGAACGTTAGGACAGCGGCGCGCCTAGAGACCCACTCCATGTCATGGATTGCGAGGCGCGCTGCTGTCCTGCCGCTCATTTCGCGCCAAATTGTACCCCACGGCAAAATGAGCGTTAGGACAGCGGCGCGCCTCGAGACCCACTCCATGCCATGGATTGCGAGGCGTGCTGCTGTCCTGCCGTTCATTTTGCCGCGGGGTGCAATTTGGTGCGAAATGAGCGTTAGGACAGCGGCGCGCCTAGAGACCCACTCCATGTCATGGATTGCGAGGCGCGCTGCTGTCCTGCCGCTCATTTCGCGCCAAATTGCACCCCGTGGCAAAATGAGCGTTAGGACAGCGGCGCGCCTCGAGACCCACTCCATGCCGTGGATTGCGAGGCGCGCTGCTATCCTGCCGCTCACTTTGTGCTGCCATCAGCCCTACCGGTAGGTATAGCATTCCCTCCCTTCGGCCCCGCCTGCTCACCTCATGTACAGCAGCCAGTGTAAATGGCGGGGACCGGCTGCGCATGCGCTTAAATAGTCGGAGGGGGCTTATTTTCGGGGTGGGCCTTATTTCAACGCATGTCCCGAAAAGCCCTGTGGGGCTTATTTTCGGGACATGTCTTATTTTCGGGGAAACATGGTATACACCATATTTCACCCAATTTTACAACAATCCATCTCTTTCAGTCTCTTTCCTTCTCCTTCCCTCCTTCCCTTCTCCCCTCTGCTTCCCTCTTTCCTTCTCCTCTCCTCCCCTCCCCTCTCATTCTCCTCTCCCCTCTCTCCTTCCCTCTCCTCTCCTCTCCACTTCCCTCTCCTTCCCTTTATTTTATTTATTTATTTATTTTTCAATCTTATAGGCCGCCCAACTCCCAAGGGACTCTCCTACTCCTCTCCTCCCATCCACTTCCCTCTCTCCTTCCCTCTTCTTCTGTCCCCTTCCTTCTCCTCTTCCCTCAACCTTTATCCTCTCCTCTCCTCTCCTCCACTCCACTCCACCTCCCTCTCTCCCTTCATCTCTCCACTTCTCTTTCCTTTCATCTTTTTCTTTTTGTTGTTGCATATAAATTTCCGATTCCCTACAAAATACAGTGTGTTTTCCAGGTACCGTCTCTTTCGAATATAACTATACATTTTCTTGAAATTACATTAGAAGAAAACAGACTTAATATCTACATGAACAGTGTGTTAATAGCAGTAATAATCATAATTATAGTAACATAATGATAGTAATTATTCTGTTAATAATTTTTCATTATTTAATTAATCATTCTCTTAACCTTTTAATTTCTATCTTTTGCTTCTATTATCTAACTATTGATAGATACATACAGTCCTCTTTCAGATTCTAATCTACTTAATATTTGAATATTGTTATATAACAAATCTATTAGTGATCTACATCTATCCCTCAATTCCTGCCTATTTTTTATTATTCTTTTATTCTATAGAAAAACAAATTTCCCCTATCTAAATTATTTCTGCTTCTCCAACTTACAATCAAACTACCTTAATATTTAGAAATATTCTTTCTAACCATTATCTTTTGCCCACATTAGTGCTTCAATTCTTATCCGTTTTTTAATTCATTTCCCACACTCCTCCTCTTTGTCTCTATCTTCATCTCTATCTTTCTTACTTAATCCAAACACTTCTCCCAATACATTCTTATATTGCCACTTCTCCCACGTGTCTGCCCATGTCCCCATCTCCTCATCAACGATATCTTCCTGTCTATTCATTTGCTGATTTATCTGTTTTATTTTCTTCAATCTTTCTTCCTTTATCAGTTGATTTGTCAGTCCTATTTTTTGCTCCAGTCCTTGATTTGTTTGTTGATTTGGCCAATTCCTCTGTTTTTTTCCGCTCCTTTTGCTTGCCATTTAACTGGTCTTCCTCTTCATTGAGCATTTGCTTCATTTGCTCATTTTTCTGATCCATATTTGTTCCTTGTTCGTATTCAATTTGCTGTTTTCAATCTTGTCTTTCTATTGCTTTCACTATTTCAAGGGCAGTTTGATCTTTATTGTTCTTTGTAAAATATTTTCTATTTTCTCATCTATACCATACATCAAAACTTTAATGATTTGAAACATCAAGGTCACCTCGTGAAAAAGTCCACTCATTTCCACCGCTGTTCCTCCAAATCCAGTCATAATGCTAAACGTTCTACAAAAAGAGTCTCTTTCCCGTTCAGAATAAGTCCAGTTATAAGAGTATGGTTTATCTTCCAATCGTCAACAGATGGCGCTCTCCTCTCAGATTTTAATGCTGCCTTTTATTTCAAGCATATAGTAATTACAATCAGAATCCATTTATTTCAAAACACAGTCAATTATTTCAATGAGCCAAGTCCAGCATTTACATTAACCAATAACCAGTTCCAGCATTTAAAATGCCTTTTCAGAATAACACCAATCAGAATAACACCAAGGGATGTCAGGGCCCCGGGCTCAAGCTGCTGCTGTTGAATGCCAGGTCGATTATGAACAAGGCCCCCCTTGTACGGGATTTAATTCTGGAAGAGGGGGCTGACCTGGCATGTATTACTGAAACCTGGCTGGGTCAGGAGGGGGGGTTCCCCTCTCCGAGATGTGCCCGGACGGGTTTTCAGTTCAGCATCAGCCGCGACCCCAGGGAAGGGGTGGAGGAGTGGCTATTATAGCTTGCCAGAACCTTTGCCCTCGAAGGAGCCCTGCCCCGGAGATTGTTGGGTGTGAGACGCTCCTTCTGAAGTTGGACTTAGGGGTTCAGGTGGGCCTTTTGCTAACGTACTTGCCTCCTAGCTGCGTTACAAAGGCCCTGCCTGTTCTGCTTGAGGCGGTTGCGGGGCTGGCGATTGAGTTCCCCAGGTTGATGGTGCTGGGGGACTTTAATCTGCCATTGCCCGGCGAAGCCTCAGGGGCAGTCCAGGAGTTCATGGCTTCCATGACAACCATGGACCTGACCCAAGTAGTTCAGGGTCCGACTCATGAGGGAGGTCACACGCTTGACCTTGTGTTTCTCTCGGGGCAGTGGAGAGATGATCTGAGGCTGAGGGGTTTAGTCACAGTACCCTTGTCGTGGTCAGATCATTTCCTTCTGAGGATGGATTTCATGGCACCACTCCTCCACCGCAAGGAGGCAGGACCGATTAAGTGGTTCCGCCCCAGGCGCCTAATGGAACCCGAGGGATTGCAGAGGGAGCTTGGGGAAATACCTGAATCCCTGGTACACAATTCGTCCGAGGCCCTTGTAGCCACCTGGAATCGGATGGCGGTGGGGGCCTTGGATCGTATTGCGCCTTTGCGGCCTCTCCGTGGTAGCGGATCCAGGAGGGCTCCTTGGTTTACTGAGGAACTCCGGGAGATGAAGCGCCAAAAGAGACACCTAGAGCGACGATGGAGATCTAGTAAAGCTGAGTCTGACCGGACACTTTTAAGAACTTTCATTAAGTCTTACTTAGTGGCGATACGGGCAGCAAAATGCTCGCATTTTTCCGCCCTTATTGCGTCCGCTGACTCCCGCTCAGCCGCCCTGTTTAGGGTGACCCGCTCCCTCCTAGCTAAGGAGGGTGGCGAAGATCCCTTGCAGGGCAGAGCTGAGGAATTTTCTCGGTTTCTGGCGGATAAAGTCACTCAGATTCGGACAGACCTGGACTCCGATTGGGCAGTACAGGCCGAGGTGACAGGGGCAGGCCTTAGTCCTGTTATATGGGAGGAGTTTGAACCGGTGACTCCTGATGATGTAGACAAGGCCATAGGAGCGATGAGTTCCGCCACTTGTTCATTGGACCCGTGTCCCTCCTGGTTGGTTTCGGCCACCAGGGAGGTTTCACGCGGCTGGCTCCAGGCGTTGGTCAACGCTTCTCTGAGAGAGGGGTCCGTCCCGCGGCCCTTAAAAGTTGCGGTGGTGAGGCCCCTCCTCAAGAAGCCTTCCCTGGACCCAGCGGATTTAAAGAACTTCCGTCCGGTCTCCAACCTTCCCTTCGCGGGGAAGGTTGTAGAGAAAGTGGTGGCACTCCAACTCCTACGGCTGTTGGATGACACTGATTTTCTGGATCCCTTTCAATCGGGTTTCAGGCGCGGCTACAGTACGGAAACGGCTTTGGTCACCCTGATGGATGACCTCTGGCGAGCCCGGGATGGTGGTCACTCCTCCATCCTGGTGCTACTTGACCTCTCAGCGGCTTTCGATACCATTGACCATGGTATCCTTCTGCGTCGTCTCGGTGAGGTGGGAGTGGGTGGCACTGTGCTACAGTGGTTCTCCTCCTACCTCTCTGACAGGACGCAGTCGGTGTTGACAGGGGGGCAGATGTCGAGCCCTAGGCCCCTACTTTGTGGGGTGCCGCAGGGCTCGGTCCTCTCGCCCATCCTGTTTAACATCTACATGAAACCACTGGGTGAGATCATCTGACGACACGGGGTGAGGTATCAGCAATATGCTGATGATACCCAGTTGTACATCTCCACCCCGTCTCAATTCAGGGAAGCCGTAGACGTAATGTGCCGCTGCCTGGACGATGTTAGGGTCTGGATGGGGAAGAACCGGCTAAAGCTCAACCCTGACAAGACCGAGTGGCTATGGATATTGCCTCCCAAGGATTCTGTCAATTGTCCCTCCTTGGTTCTTGGGGGAGAGAAATTAACTCCCTCAGAACGGGTTCGCAATTTGGGTGTCCTCCTAGACCCACAGCTAAAATTGGAGCAACATCTTTCAGCTGTGGCTAGGGGGACCTTTGCACAGGTTCGCCTAGTGCACCAATTGTGACCCTTCTTGGAGAGGGAGGCGCTACTCACAGTCACCCACGCCCTTATCACCTCCCGGCTGGATTACTGCAATGCGCTCTACATGGGGCTACCCTTGAAGAGAATCCGGAGACTACAATTGGTGCAAAATGCAGCTGCGCGTGCCGTGGTGGGTGTGCCCAGGTACACCCACGTAACACCTGTCCTCCGCCAGCTGCATTGGCTGCCCATTAGTCTCCGGATCCAATTTAAGGTGTTGGTCGTTACCTTTAAAGCCCTACATGGCTCAGGGCCAGGCTACCTTCGGGACCGCATCCTGCCCCATACCTCCCTATGACCGGTTAGGTCCCACAGAGTTGGTCTCCTCCAGGTCCCATCGACCAAACAATGTCAGTTGGCGGGGCCTAGGGGGAGAGCCTTCTCTGTGGGAGCTCCCTCCCTATGGAACCAACTCCCTCCGGAGATCAGAGCTATCCCCACCCTGCTGGCCTTCCGTAAAGCAATAAAAACTTGGCTCTTCCGGCAGGCGGGGTGAAAGTGAGACCGAGTATTTATTTATTTATTTATTTATTAAACGCTCTTATAGGCCGCCCAATCCCGTGGGACTCAGGGCGGCGAGTAGATTATCTCGGGGTCTCCCCCCTTTAGTTATGAATGTTGGAGATTTCCTTTTAATTTTTATATATTTTTTAATTGTTATATGTTTTATTGTAATAGATTTGGACATGCTGTGAGCCGCCCAGAGTCCCCCGGGAGTTGGGCGGCATACAAATCTATTAAATTAAATTAAATTAAATTAAAATCCAATCCAAAATCCAGTACTAAATGCTTAAACACCCCCCCAAAACAGCTCTTATTCTTCCTTATACCAGTTTTTTCCAGGACTGACTCAATAGTTCAAAGAGCCCATTAGCCACTAATGTTAATCTTTTGAACGTCTTTTTTTTCCTTTCCAAGATCATTTCTTTGGGGATAACTTTTAGGCAAAAATCAAGCTTAATCTCACCCAGTCACACACTGCTCCTCCACTCGCTCCTGTGCTGTCTTTGTTGCTTCGGCTGCCCAAGCCTTGTAGCAGCCATGATGGCCGCCGCTGCTCTTCGCCTTCGGGTTAAGAGGGTTTTCCCTGGGTGGAACAGAAGAGTTGCTGCTCTCGGTGACCTCCCGGGCGTCCCTCTATCCTTCGCCTCCCCTCCAGGGTGGCTTTGGCCCCTTTAGGAGCCCTCCGATGGGGAGAGTTCAGCACGGGATCGCAGAGCTGCGATCCCGGCCGCTGATGTCACTGCGATGTCAAACCAGAAGTCTCTGGTCCCATCACTTCTTGGCAAATAGAAAGGAAAGAAATGGAAGCAGTAACAGATTTTATTTTCTTGGGCTCCAAGATCATTGCAGATGGCAACTACAGACATGAAATTTAAAAGATGCTTGCTCCTTGGGAGGAAAGCTATTGCAAACCTAGACAGCATATTAAAAAGTAGAGACATCACCTTGCTGACAAAGGTCTGTATAGTCAAAGCTATGGTTTTTCCAGTAGTAACGCATGTCCATAAGGAAGGCTGAATGCCGAATAACTGATGCTTTCAAATTGTGATGCTGCAAAAAATTCTTGAAAGTCCCTTGAACTCCAAGGAGATCAAATCAGTCGATCCTAAAGGAATTCTTTGGAAGTACAGATTCTGAAGCTGAAGCTCAAATACTTTGGCCACCTAATGAGGTTGGGAAAGATTGAAGGCAAAAAGAAAAAGGGACAGCAGTAGAGATGTGAAGGCCCGGAAATAAACCAGAAAAATTCGGAAAAAAATCCGTTTTTTTTTTTCGTTTTTTTCCTGAAGGCTTTTTTGTTTTTTTCCAAAAAATTGGAAAAATTGAAAAAAGAAAAAAAACATTGTGGAATATTTTATTTTAACATGATGAATAAAATATTTTAAGACAGGGTGTCCAAATATTTTCCAAATCATTTCTTTAAAAAATGTATGATATCAGATTATTCTAATTTCTGTGCACTGAGTGAGGACAAGCAAGTCCTAGGTAACAAACTGAACCCTCCAATGCAAGAACAGTATGCATTTCTTCCTTTAGAAGGTGCTGCTATTGTAACAAGAAAAAGGTTTCAGTTTTGCTTTTGCATGTTAGTGGGTGTGTTTGGTTTGTTCTGTCCTCTTCACTAGGCCCCAAAAGCATTGGAAGAAAATACAGAGCAACAAAAAGGACCTGTGCTGAATGAAGGGACTTATGAGAATGGGGTTTTTATTTTTATTTTTATTTAATACTGTGGAGAGGAAATATTAAAAATTGTTACTTTTGGTTTTGAAAATTGTTTTGTGGAGGCTTTTTGGCTGTTCCACATAAACTAGTAAGCAGTTCAGGAGATTGTTGCTCCCTTTGTTACAATTACAAATAAATATTATAAAAAAATAAATTCTGTTTGTGATAATTGTTTGGCTACATTATATTTTTAATATGCTAGTTGTGATAATTTTATGCCAAGCCAAATTGTCCATAGTCATATTTTATGTTCCTAAAGTAACAGAATGACTTTCAATCTTAAAAAGACAAAAAAGTGCTAATGTAGCAGTTTTTTCAATTTTTTCAAAAATTTCCGTTTTCCCCCCCAAATGAAAAAAAAACGGGTTTTTTTCCGAGCTTCAACATTTCCTGAAATTTTACATCTCTAGACAGCAGAGAATGAGATGTTTAAATAGTGTTACTGACACAATGAACATAGGCTTGGGCAGACTCCAGGAGATAGTGGATGATGGGGGAGGGGGGCTGGCATGCTGTGGTCCATGTGGTTGTGAAGAATCAGACATGATTTGGGAGAAGGCGTGGCTAGCGCTGTGGCGCCACGGAGCTTTCCCCGTTCCCTGTGGGAAAGACCCGAACCTGCGCTGCCCAGGGACCCGGTCCGGTCAGGACCGGGTCGAAACCACCCAGGAGGGGTGGTGAAGAAGAGGAGCGCTTGCTGGCGGACTGGGGGGGCGGCAACCCCCCCCCCCGAGAGCCGGCTCAGTCTCCTTGACCGGCACCGTAAGAAAGACGACCTTTTAAAGTGTCATCTCTAGCCGCGGCAGTTCACATCTGAAAGGATCGAAAACTTTGAGATTGGACTCATCTGGGAAAGAAAAGTAAAGCAAAGTGCTGGAGAAGTTGAAGAGGGTGGAGGCTGGTGAGTCACATTGCCAAAGAAATGTTAAAAGAAATATTGTAATAATTTATACGGGAACAGAAGGACCGGAAATTAAGGAGCGGCTGATAATAGGTGGATACAATAGTGCAACAAAATTAATGGGATTTATAACTAAAGTCGAACTTTTAAAGACTTGGATTTTTTCCTTAAATATTTAATAAAAGTGAAGAAGTACTTGGAAAATAAATTTGGAGGAAATAAATTTGTAAATTGAACCTGATTAAAAATGGAAAAACCAAAACAGAAAATGCAGAGATGAGAATTGTACTGGAGAATGCCATGTGGTGGTTGGAAAAATTACTGTTATAGAAGAATACCTTCATGGATGTTTAGACAGCTGCCCTGACCTTGAATGAAGAAAAAAAAAACAACCCTCTTTTGATAGCTGAGAGAATGTTGAGAGAACTTAAATAAACTACAATTTGTTATTGACTGAAAGAAAATGTTTGGTCTGGTTTGGATAAGAAGGGGTATGAACAGATGTTAACAACAAAGAACAGAAGGTTTTCTTTAATTATTATAGTAAAAACCTGCAAGTTATAAAAGGCTGTGGAACATATTGTTAGCAGCTGAACGCTGAGACGTGGAGTTTAGTGATCAATGAGAGCTGGTGGCATCTTTGAATGAGTTTTGATTAAAGATTGAGCTTTGATTAAAGATTGAACTTTTCTAAACTTTTCTAAAGGATTCAAGAGCTGAGAACTGAGATTGTAAAGACATGGAGAGAATTGACTATGAAGAATTGGCTGGGTTTTTGAAGGATCTTTTTGAAGACTTTAGAAGACAAATGGAAAAAAATGGACAACATAACAGAAGAATAAAAGAAGATTGAAAATATTATAAATGATGATGGAAAGGGAAAGAATATTGAAAATGTAATGCTGATTAATGATTATGTTAATGATAACGATTCCACTGGGTTGAACAGTGATAATAGAGATAAAGATATTAAAAACAATTAAATCCAGATTGATGATAAGGATCTTGAGATACATAAAATGGAAAAAAGATCGGAGAAAATTAGATATACATAGAAAGTAAATCTAAGAGGAAGGAAAAGAGCATGGGGAAAGAATTTTATTGGAATAAAATTTTAAAAAAGAGGGAAGAGGAGATGGGGTGGAGGAAATATATATACAAAAATGAAAGGGTCGAGAAATTAAAAAGAAATGGATGATGGCATTGAAATACTATGGAAATGTTTTTTCTTTTTATTTAGTATTATTATTTTATTAAGTTAAGAACTTTCTTTTTTCTGTTCTTTTTATATAGATTAATATTGATTAATGAATTAAAAGATTTGACATTCTAGACAAAACAATGTTAATCAATATGAGAAGTACGAATGAACATGAATATTAGAGCTTGAAAGATATATTATGATTGCGTTTTTTTTTTCATATATGAATTTTGGTTAAATGAAATTTTTAAAGGGGAAAATGTATTATTTTAGGAGATGAATACTTAACTGAATAATTCAGAAAGAATTTTGATGATTAGTATGTGAAAGGATATATTATGACTATGTATTACTATTTTTTTCTTTCACATATGAGATCTGTTGAAATGTTAAATTTAAAAATTCTTTATTTTAAGAGTTAAACATTTAATAGAATGCAAATAACCTAGGAAGAACTTTAATGATTAATATAAGAAATTGGAATGTATAATTGGGCATTTAGTTTTTTGTGATAGAATAAGGATAAAAAACAAACGATAAAGAGACAAAAAAAATGGAAGAAACAATATGGCCGAAAATTAAGAAGTAGGAGAAATAGTAATTATCTTGGAAATTAAATTAATAGCTGAAAATTTGGAAGGTGAACTTAAAAATTAATCAGATGACAAAATTAGACTCTCTTTTTTTTCTTTTTTTTTTAAGGTAAGATGAAGTTAGCAGCATATACCCAGAATAAAGTATTATATATAAAGAAATCATATAATAATAATAATAAAATCTTTTTTCTTAGAAGAGATATGATGAGTCTAAATTTGAGATTGTATCATCAGCCTGTCAAACACAAGAGATTCAGCACAAAAGAGTACTCAGGGGAAGGCAAAGAGAGTGTAAGAGGAAGTAGAAGGGGAGGAAGAGAAGGAGTAGAGAGAGTAGAGGAGGAGTGAAGGAGTAAGAAAGTAGGAGGAGATGATGGAGATAGAGAGAGGGGAGTGCAATGGGAAATAAAAGTAGAACAGACTGATGATCCATGATGTAAGAGTTTGTATAAGATATTGACTTTTGAATGATGGATTATAAATGTAAAATTGTGTATTTTATTGTAACATTTTAAGGTATATGTCTACTGAATTGTAAAAGTGGTGGAGGAAAAAATAAAAAAAATTGGAAAAAAAAAGAATCAGACATGATTTACCGACTGAACAACAAGTGACCATACATTTGGTTTAATAAAAGATGACACGGGAAGATTCTTAATAATATATTTTTAAATTATACCTGAAATAAATATATATAGAACTCTCTAATATAAAAAGGTATCTTCCACTCTTTCCTCCCAAATAATTTCAACATTAGAATGTTATAACCATCTTATTGCTAAATATTGCAAGACTACCTTTTAGAATCACTTATTTTAGAATACCACATCATCATAGACTTCCAACTCTTTCAATGAATTCAACTCTTTATTCATTGCCTCTTGCCAAGCTTTTTGATCCTTTTCAGGATACAACCTAATATCATTATAATTAGAAGGTTCTAAACTTACTTGACAAACAATACTAGCCTGAAATCTATCAGGTGGCCGTCTATCCCTAGTACCTCTCCTAGGTAAATTTGTACTAGTAGTAGGAATTTCCTCCTCCTTTACTTCTACTTTCACCTCCCCATTGGATCTCTTTCATTATCCAAAGAGAGTTGCTCACCTGGTGAATCCTCCATTGAAGATTCCTCTTCAATATTATTCTCAACATATCTCTTAGTAGAAGTACTATCCTCAAACATTGGAGTCTCAATAACAACACTATCATTCATTCTGTTGTCTTCCTGCTCTAGCCTTTTCCATCCTACATGCTCCATAAACTTAGCAATTGCACTACTATATGTATTTTAATACCTTTCTCCCAAAATCTGAATGCCCTATGATTTGTATCATAACCAACAAAATACAATAACCTCGCTCTATGCTGACCTTTACTTCTCACTTGAGTGGGAATATGCACCCATGCTGGTGCACCAAACGTATGCAAATAACTTAAATCAGGCTTTCTACCATACCATCGAGTGAATGGAATTTCCCCAGTTGTTGCATTAACTACATTGTTAATAACATGGTTCGCACACATAAGAGCCTCTCCCCACAGCTGGTCTGGCAAACCAGAATCTGTAATCATTGTTCTCACCATGGCTTGCAGTGTCTGCCCTCTCGTATCAACATAAGCATTGTGTTGAGGTCTATATGGCGCAGAACGTCTATGCTCTATCCCAGCTCTTTGCAACATGGTAACAAACCTCCTATTTGTAAACTCTGTCCCATTATCTGTTACAACACTCACTACTCTCCTATTCTTTTTCCTCTCTACAAATCTCAACCAATTGGAAAAATGTTGATATGTTTCTGACTTAGATTTCATTAGGTAACAGAAACCATATCTGGAATAGTGATCAATGATACTAAGTATATAACAAGCTCCACTTAAACTGGGTTTCTTTGGACCAATGATGTCTGTAAATACTACTTCTAAAGGTTCTTTAGTTTTAAATCCATTGAATCTGTTTGCAGGAGTTACCTTGCTCTTTTCCTCATTACAGGCATTACAGTTTAGATATTTTGCACAAGGTTTAATCCCATTAGCTAATTCAACAGTTTTCTTCAACGTTTTAAAGTTCACATGACCCATACGTCTATGGAGTAGATGAATACACTCATCATGTGCCTTTTTGTTATCAAAAATTGAATTAGCATTACTTAATGGATTGTCATGAAGCAAATACAAACCATTTTCTAACCTTACAGTAACATTTCTTCTTGCTTTTCAATTATACATTTATCATTGTCAAATGTTACAACATACCCTGCTTTTACTAATACCCTAACAGATAGCAGATTAAATACTAGTTTAGGCATATATAACATTGGTAAATTTTCATTTAGCCATGAACAATAGGCATTACCTTCTCCACTCGCTTTCATTTTCCAACCATTGGCTAATGTTACATGTTGGTTACTTTTATCCATTTTAACAAATTTTTCTCTACTTTATGCATTCTGTTGCCCCACTATCAACTACCCATATATCATGGTTTACATCTTTAGTTGAATTTGGCATAGTTAAACTAACATTCTTACATGCTCTCTGTACATTGCTAACATTGTTTTCTACCCTTTTTGCAGAATCTAGCTATATGACCCTTAGCCCCACAATAATAACATTTTCTAACAAAATATACATTTGAAGACATTTTCTCTTCTTCTTGTGGTTGTTTCAAAGTTTTGTCTTCTGAGCTTTCAGACTCATGTTAGAGTCCATCCTTAGGGAACTTCTCTGTGTGCTCTGTGTGTAGTACTTTCTGTTTAACAGAATATCCTTCCAGCAGGCCACCTTTAGACATAGTGCTTTCACTACTACATTATTAAGGTGCATTTAGTGCTATGTTTTCTATGTTTATGATCAATATTATAAGTTACAATCCATTCTATAAATAATGGAGATCCCTATAGCAGTTTTTTTACACCTAAGTTTCCTTGGGGATGGATATAGTAAAGCTATGTGTATCTCCATGGAACTTTGGTGTAAAAAATCTTGCTAATATAGCAGTGAAAGATTATATCTAAAGGTAGCCTGCTGGGAGGATATTCTGTTAAATAGAAAGTCCTAGTCCTAGTTTTACAAAGAAGATGCATTGCTCTGAACATATCCAACTTATGCCAAACCTTATCCAAGAAGTCTAGGCTTAGGACAAAATGACAGCTGAAGCAACTTTATTCTAAAGGGCTTTTGAAAGCTAGTCTTTTGGCTCAAAGGATGGCTGTTTTTAATTTTAATCTTCTGTAGTGTTTTTAACTGTATTTCTATATTTTTATTATTGTAAATTGTTGTAAACTGGACTTCAGATTCTAGTAATATAGACACGTGAAAACTGGAAATTCTTAAATCAGCCAAAATTAGACATATCTAAGAATTCCTCTTTATACTACCACTTTAAAGCATTATAAAAAGAACTCTCTGTAGGTATTAGATATACAGCATAGGCTGGTTAAATGGATCTGAATTTCCTAACACATAAGGTATTTTTAAGAATATATACCTTCCACTCGTGTACCTCTTAATATAGACAAATGTCTCTGCATCATACTCAGACTTTAACAGAAAGACAAACATACATATTTTGTTTACATTCTTACTGCCAGGATGTTTCCAAAACATTTCCAACAAAAATAAATTCTTCTTTCTATGCACAAAAAAACATTGAAATGGACTTGTTATCAAGGTTAGCTAAAACCAAACAGCATGAAATCCAGATTCAATCTTGGTGAACAACATATTTGAAAATCATACATACATTCCTCTAAGGAGAATAGTTTTTAGCACTTTACCTTGACTAACTCAAAGGGGAATCTCTCATGAAAAATTCGATTTATTCGGGCTCCACCTGAGAGTTCTAGTGTATCCACTTGGTCTCCTGACCCCTCAATTCTCTTCTCAAAATCAACTGCAAACTGTTGGACCATTCTGCAGAAAGATAAATGAGGTAATGATCATTTTTTCAAGACGTGTTAAATCGTGGAAATCTCACTAAGCCACAGGTGTCAAACTCGCAGCGTCACGTTGCTGTCACGTGACGTATCACGATGTTTTTCCCTTTGCGGAGTTGGGGTGAGCGTGACCTGCGCATGACATATCCGGCCCACAGGCCGCCAGTTTGACACCCCTGCACTAAGCAATTAAGAATGTTCAGAGATGCTTTTAGGTATTGAATCAACTTCTGTTGGCACCTTTCTATGAAAAATGTTAAGTCAGAAAGATTAAAAAAGTATCTCCAGTTAGTGGCAAATTTATCTTAATTTTAACATAAAACTATAATTTTTAAGTCATTATCAAAAGCCAACTTTCTATGACACCTACTGAAAACTAATAGAACTTTATTTTGGTTGTTGATCAATAAAAATACAATCAGACCCAGACCCAGACCCAGAAAAACACACATACTTTTTTTTCTTAATGAAATGGATATAGTTTAACCTGAGAGAGTTCACATATCATGCAGTAAGATGGAATGTTTCTTATAAATTCTATTCTAACAAAGAGTTTCTTATTGTCACCCCAAAAGGCTCCCGTAGAAACTAAACTAAAAATAGAAACAACTTGGAATTAATACCAGCTATTTCATCTCTAAGCAGTCAGAAAAATCAAGGGCTTCTACTATTCTAGGTTCAGTACAGAGAGTTTACAGTTTTAAAAACATTCAAAATTCTGGTCTTTTTTACCTGCAACATCTTATAATTTTATTTATTAATATTTTTTTGCTGCCCGTCTCATGCAGGGCGACTCTGGGCAACTGACATACAGTATATGGTTTTATTTTGATGTTGTATATATGTATGTGTATGCATGTACACACACACACACACACCAATGTATAAAAACCACAATGAAATAACAATGAAAATACAGATTATAACTAAGACTAAAAGATGGGGAGGAAAGGAGCAGAATGTATGTGGGGAGAGGTGGGAGCTGCTATTAGTCGATCAACCACCTCCAGTGTGGTTCTCCCCCATTAAGACTGCAAGCCAACTGGCTGAGCCAAGTTTTCAGACTCTTGTGAAATGCTGGCTATGCTGGCTGGAGAATTCTGGAAGCTGAAGTCCACAAGTTTTAAAGTTGCCAAGTTTGAAGACCTCTGCTTTTTAACATCAGGAATATTTCTTCATATGCCTCTATCATCCCCTGTAAATCCATTTTATAACAATTTAATAAAAATTACTCAGTATATTTCTATAGTTCCATCTCAATATTTAAAAACTCCTGCTTAATAAAATTTCATCAATCCCATAATTATACCTCCAAAACCCAGTCTTTAAAATTCTTTAGTGATTTACAGCCTTATAGTTTTCCAATTATATATCTTCCGAATTGTCCAAATTTTAAAGTCTTATTTAACTTTCCTTTTCTCTTTTCTTCTATCATCTTTCTTCTTTTGTCTCGTAGAATGTTCTGTTAAATAACATTAATAGTCCAAATCCAAATTAATCCACTAGATTCCTCCAATCTTTCAGATCCATAATCCAATAGCCAATTTTAATGAAACTTAGTTATTTGCAAGTTAGTTCCTTTTAGAAATCTTCAGAAGGAGGGGAAAAACTCATTAAGTATTCTCAGATTATCCAAGTCATCTTCTAACATAAAGTCAAGGTTAGGCCATCTTCCAGATGTTGTTACTTCTATTCTGTGTATTAGACTTTGTGTGTATTGAGTTCACTTTCACTAAGTATACTGCAACTATAGTGCTGTAGTACTTCTCTTCTTCCAGTAGATGGCTCTCTTGTTCTGCCTCTCACTGTCTAATCTTTAAAACACCCATCAATAACTCTGTCATCACTTCTGGGAGATCTTTCTCTTTGCCCTCTTCTATCCTTTGACCTCTTGCGAAATAATTTACCTGCTCTATTTCAAGAATTTTTACTATGTCTTCCGTATCTTTATCTACTTGTATCATTTGTTGATTTATCTCCTCTATTCTTTCCTCTGCTTCTACTGGTTTCTCCATTTTCTCCATTTTCTGAATTTTTTGTTCATTCTTCATTGTCATTTGCTGGGAGTTTCCTAGTCCCAATCTGTATCATGCATAATTTTCATCATCTCCATATGGTTCCTTGTCATAGTTTCCTGAATACATTGAAGCATTACTAGTATTTCTTTTTGGAGTGTATTTGTTTTCCCTTGTTGTAACATTTTACTTTATTTTAATGGGCTAGAACAGTGATGGTGAACCTTTTAGACACCGAGTACCCAAACTGTGCATGCATGCATGCCCAAACTGAAAGGTGCATGCATGCAGACACATGCCAAATGTGCACATGTGCAGACAGGCACACATGCACAGCAGAGACCCCAAGACCAGCTGGCCGGCGGGAGGCGGGGCATCCCAACACCAGTAGCATGGCAAGAGGTAAGATCTTTTTCTTTTATGAGCTTCTGTTTTGTCATTTGCAGGGAAACAGAAGCTCACGAAAGAAACTCCATGGAGATCTGACCTGGGGCAACGGCACACATGCCAGCACAGAGGGCTCTGCATGCCACCTCTGGCACATGTGCCATAGGTTTGCCATCATGGGGTTAGAAGTCAGTAATCCATCAAGATCCCAATGTCCCACATGTCCAAAAACACCAAAAAGCCATTATTAGAAAAAATTATATTTTTTTATTATTATTATTATTATTATTATTATTATTATTATTATTATTATTATTATTATTATTATTATTATTATTATTATTATTATTATTATTATTATTATTATTATTATTATTATTATTATTATTCCTGATCCTGCCTTTTGCCATCAACAGGCAGTTAGATTGCTTTGCCCCCATTCCTGATCCTACCTTTTGCCATCAATAGGCAGTTAAATTGCTTCCCCCCCCCCATTCCTGATCCTGCCTTTTGTCATCAACAGGCAGTTAGATTGCTTCCCCCCCATTCCTGATCCTGCCTTTTGCCATCAACAGGCAGTTAGATTGCTTCCCCCCCCCCATTCCTGATCCTGCCTTTTGCCATCAACAGGCAGTTAGTTTGCTTCCCCCCCCATTCCTGATCCTACCTTTTGCCATCAAAAGGCATTTAGATTGCTCCCCCCCCCCATTCCGCCGTTGCCGGTCCCAAGCCCGGATGAGAAAGGAGGAGGGTTGGGGTCAGGTTGGCAACCTGGCCTCATAAAAATAAACTTGCCAACCCATATAACATGGTGAAACAAATGAAGAAAAATTCTATACCGCATCAGTTGTCAAGCGGGTTAACAAGGGCCGCGACGGATGTTGAGGTCCCTGGGCATCCGTCGACAAGTGGGCTGCAAGTGGACCAGCCAACAAAACGACAAAAATATAGTGCAGATGAAAATCGTGCCATAATGGCCTGTTATTATAACTCAGAGCCAGAAAGAAGAGATTATTTGAAGCGAATGCATGAACTATGGAAACAACAATATCCAGATTCAAATGTTAGCAGATCAAAGGCGATTTATTATATGAAATAAAGTGTTCAGTGAAGTTGAACTTGAGGAAATTCAGACAAATTGCCAAATTAAAAAAATAACACCAACCAGTGGAAACAACAGAAACTCACAAAACAACTGAAGACATCACACTGGAGCTTCCAGCAGAAGAAACTGTTAGTGAAGAAGTAATAGCACCACTACCAGAACCAGTCATGATTGAACCAATTGATGAACTAACTCAAAAACAAAAGGAATTGAAGGACAAAATCATGGAGCATGTACTGTCTAATGAGGAAAGGCAACGTTTACCATCATTAAAAACTGTGCCTAAAAACACTTGGCACCTATAATGAGAATGGTTAATGCAGTACTTTCAACAATTGAATCAGCATCCATCTTAGAAACAAATCAGTTAATGTACAGTGCAGCTGCAACAGTCACTAATGAACTAAGTATTAAAATCAAAGCACCTAAGTCGCAAGGCAGAAAAAGCATCAAAGCCAAAGTGGAAAATTCGACTGGAACAAAAAATAAAAAAACTCAGAACAGATGCTAGCAATTTAAAAAATATGAATGAACAACGGCTAAAAAATAGCAAGATCATGGAACAATTAGCCAGAAGATACAGGCTTGATACAAGGAAAATTGAAGAAGCACTTGAAATTGTAAAACAGCAAATAACAGCAATAGCTAGAAAAATTGAAAGATATGATGCAAGAATCATTCAGTACAAGCAAAATCAGCAATTTCGATCAGACCAAAGACGTTTCTACCAAAGCCTTAATGCGAATGACAATTTCAAAAGTGAAAAACCAGAAAAGAAAGCCCCAGTTGAATTCTGGAAAGAACTGTGGGAAAATGCAAAGGATTACAATAAGGAAGCAAAATGGATACAAGACTTTGAGAAAAGTGTTGGCAAGAAGCAAATGCAAGTATTAGAAATAACAACTGAGATGGTCAAAAATTGAGTAAAAAAGTAAAGAACGACATCACCTGGAAATGACCAATTACATGGTTTCTGGCTCAAATATCTGACCAGTTTGCATGCAATATTGGCCAAGCAACTGAACGAAATGCTACAAAATGGTCAAATTGATGAATGGTTGACAACTGGAAAAACATACTTGATTCAGAAAGATGCAACTAAAGGAACAACACCTGGAAACTACAGACCAATAACATGATTGCCAACAACCTTCAAATTACTCACCGGGATAATTGCAGATAACATAATGGATTATTTGGAAACAAATAACATCTTGCCAGTAGAGCAAAAAGGCAAGAAAAGAAGGAGCAGGGGGCACAAAAGATCAGCTCCTAATTGACAAAATGATACTAGAAAACTGTAAGAACAGAAAAACGAACTTGAATATGGTCTGGATCGATTACAAAAAGGCGTACGACTCACTGCCACACAGCTGGATCATCAAATGCTTAGAAACTACTGGCATCAGCAAAAATATTTATTATTTATTTATTTATTTATTTATTTATTAAGAGTTCTTATAGGCCGCCCAATCCCTTGGGACTCAGGGCGGCTTACAGCAGAGATTAGAACTACAGATTTAAAAAGGCATTTAAAAACATCATATTACGATATAAAAAAGCCATTCATCCTTGGGGGAATCATCTCTTCACCCCGCCTGCCGGAAGAGCCACGTTTTTACTGCCTTGCGGAAGGCCAGTAGGGTGGGGATAGTCCGGATCTCTGGCGGGAGTTGGTTCCAGAGAGATGGGGCTCCCACAGAGAAGGCCCTCCCCCGTGGGCCCGCCAGCCGGCATTGTTTGGCAGACGGGACCTGGAGGAGGCCCTCTCTGTGGGACCTCACTGGTCGTAGGGAGGAATGTGGCAGGATGCGGTCCCGAAGATAACCTGGCCCTGAGCCATGTAGGGCTTTAAAGGTCAAAACCAACACCTTGAATTGCGACCGGAGACCAATGGGTAGCCAATGCAGCTGGCGGAGGATGGGTGTTACGTGGGTGTATCTCGGTACACCCACCACAGCTCGCGCAGCTGCATTCTGTACCAATTGTAGTCTCCGGATGCTCTTCGAGGGTAGCCCCATGTAGAGCCCGTTACAGTAGTCAAGCCGTGAGGTGACAAGGGCATGAGTGACTGTGAGCAAAGCCTCCCTCTCCAAGTAGGGTCGCAATTGGTGCACAAGACGCACCTGTGCAAAGGTCCCCCTAGCCACAGCTGAAAGATGTTGCTCCAATTTAAGCTGTGGATCTAGGAGGACACCCAAATTGCGGACCCGTTCTGAGGGAGTCAATTTTTCTCCCCCAAGAACCAAGGAGGGACAGTCGACATAATCCTTGGGAGGCAATATCCAAAGCCACTCAGTCTTGTCTGGGTTGAGCCTGAGTCTATTCACTCCCATCCAGACCCTTACATCGTCCAGGCAGCGGCACATTACATTAACTGCTTCACTGAACTGACACGGAGTGGAGATGTACAACTGGGTATCATCAGCATACTGCTGATACCTCACCCCGTGTCGTCGGATGATCTCACCCAACGGTTTCATGTAAATGTTGAACAGGATGGGGGAGAGGACCGAGCCCTGTGGCACCCCGCAAAGCAGGGGCCTAGGGGCTGACCTCTGCCCTCCTGTCAACACCGACTGCGTCCTGTCGGAGAGAAAGGAGGAGAACCACCGAAGAACGGTGCCCCCCACTCCCATCTCCCCGAGACGACGCAGAAGGATACCATGGTCGATAGTATCGAAAGCCGCTGAGAGGTCAAGTAACACCAAGATGGAGGAATGACCTCCATCTCGGGCTCGCCAGAGATCATCCATCAGAGCGACCAAAGCAGTCTCCGTACTGTAGCCGCGCCTGAAACCCGATTGAAAGGGATCCAGATAATCCGTTTCCTCCAATAACCGCAAGAGTTGGAGCGACACCACTTTCTCGACAACTTTACCCACGAAGGGTAAGTTGGAGACTGGACGGAAGTTCTTTAAATCCGCTGGGTCCAGGGAAGGCTTCTTGAGGAGGGGCCTCACCACCGCAGCTTTTAAGGGCTGCGGGATGGACCCCTCTCTCAAAGATGCGATCACAACCGCCTGGAGCCAGCCGCGTGTCACCTCCCTGCTAGCCGAAACCAGCCAGGAGGGACACGGGTCCAATAAACAAGTGGAGGCGCTCATCGCTCCTATGGCCTTGTCCACATCCTCAGGAGTGATAGGCTCAAACTCCTCCCAAATAACAGGACTAAGACTCGCCTCTGTCATCTCGGCCTGCTCTGTCCAAATGGAGTCCAGGTCTGTCCGAATCTGAGTGATTTTATCCGCCAGGAACTGCGAAAATTCCTCAGCTCTACCCTCCGCTGCCACGGAGAGGCCGCAAAGGCGCAATCCGATCTAAGGCCCCTGACGCTGCCCGGTTCCAGGCAGCCACTAGGTCCTCAGATGAATTGTGTACCAGGGATTCAGGTATTTCCCCAAGTTCCCTCTGAAATCCTTCGGATTCCATTAGGCGCCTGGGGCGGAACCACTTAATCGATCCCGCCTCCTTGCGGTGGAGGAGTGGTGCCATAAAATCCAACCTCAGGAGGAAATGATCTGACCATGACAAGGGTATTGTGACTAAACCCCTCAGCCTCAGATCATCTCTCCACTGCCCCGAGAGAAACACAAGGTCAAGTGTGTGACCACCCTCATGAGTCGGACCCTGAACTACTTGGGTCAGGTCCATGGTTGTCATGGAAGCCATGAACTCCTGGACTGCCTCCGAGGTTTCGCCGGGCGATGGCAGGTTGAAGTCCCCCAGCACCATCAACCTGGGGAACTCAATCGCCAGCCCGGCTATCGCCTCGAGCAGAACAGGCAGGGCCTTAGCAACGCAGCTAGGAGGCAAGTACGTTAGCAAAAGGCCCACCTGTACCCCTAAGTCCAACTTCAGAAGGAGCGTCTCACACCCAACAATCTCCGGGGCAGGGATCCTCCGAGGGCACAGACTTTGGCGAGCTATAATAGCCACTCCTCCACCCCTTCCCTGGGGTCGCGGCTGATGCTGCACTGAGAACCCGTCTGGGCACATCTCGGAGAGGGGGACCCCCCCTCCTGGCCCAGCCAGGTCTCAGTAATACATGCCAGGTCCGCCCCCTCCTCCAAGATTAAATCCTGGATAAGGGGGGCCTTGTTGTTAATTGACCTGGCATTCAACAGCAGCAGCTTGAGCCCAGGGCCCTGACATCCCTGGTTACCAGGTACTCGGGCTGAGCAAGATGGAACCTGATCTGAGGGGCCAGAACGAGGAATCGCTTGTAAACAGCGAATTCTCGTTCCCCGTGAGCGGCCTACCCCTCTGCTCCCGGCATACCTGCCTCTCCCTGTAATGACCGTGATGCACCCACTCTCTATCACACCAGAGATCCCCTCCCCCACCCCACTGGTACTCCCAACTCCCGGCAGGCCAAACACTCCATTCATACTGGGCCTGGCATGGGGCCCGACCCTCCCTCCGCTTCTGTTTTCACACTCAGCGGAGGAGGGAAGAACCCCCGTCCCAGGCTCCCTCTTTTCCACAAACATCATCTAAAATCTTCAGTTGCACTCCCTCCACTCAACCCTAGCAACTCACACATACAATCCATCCATCTACTCCCCCCCCCGAGGTAGGATAATCTATAAAACAGGCAAGGGTAAAGCTAATTAAAAAACAGTTTCCACGTATGGGAGGTACATAAATCCCGGTCTCCTAGCTGGTCTGATAATGTTCTAACAGATGTTAATCTAGTTCTTTCGTTCTTCCTCCTAAACTTTACACCAAAGCTGATAGTAATTCTTGGTGAAGCTTTTAAGTTTCTCTGTGAATGTTCCCCGATTCTCGTCACAGTATTGGTGCTGATAAAGTTTTTCATGAATATGGTCCCCGCCGAGGTTCCACAGATGTCGCAAAGTCCTCCAGCTTCCCTCCGCCAGATCCCAATAATCCTGGACGTCCTCATAAGGCTGGGAAGGATCTTACAGCAGGTCTCAGCCAGAGGCAGCCTCGAGGTCAAAATGGCGGTAGTGGGGCTGCGCAGGGAGCACCGCTCCGAATGGGAGAATGGCGGCCGAGGTCCAGATGATAGGCTCCCCTCCCAAGGTGGTAGCCCGCCAGTGCAGTTGATAAAGCACATACAAAACATAAAAAGTCTCCCGAAACAGGTCAAATTCGAGTGGTCCACAGGGATCTCGCAATCGCGGTGGGAACAACCACACTGCCAAATAGAGAAAGAAAAAGCCGCCACGATCACAAAGGCGGCAGTCGTTTCAGCCCAAGGAGTCCCTAGGGTCTCAGACCAGATTACCCCCGGTCTGTCCAGACGTTTTTTAAATTGGTACAGGCAGTCGTGGGGGTGCACGTCCTCGCAACGGCCAATGTAATCCCGTGATCTGGGGCCCGACTGTACCTCGCTTCCGCCCAGATCACCGTCTCTCAAAATGCCAGGCAAAACAAAGGGCGTTTCACAAGGTGGATAATAGCCCCCCGTCTCCAGCCGGCAGACGATCCCAACGCTCGGCTTTCCAATCCGCCGCCCTCCAAGTTCTTCTTCTTCCGCCCATACGGTACCTCTCGCCTTATTTCTGCTCTCCGACGCTGCACTCACTACCATAATGGCGGCCGTCCTTTTTGCAGCCTGGAGCTCACACGATCCCCCCGTCCTCACGCCGGACAGGTTTTTTCGTCACGGGGTTCCTGAGGGATGTTAAGATCTTCATTCACCTTCTCCTACCCCCAAAGTTGGAAAAGTTGGGGTCGGGGCTCCAGAATTCCAAGTTAAGGATTCGGGCGAGTGGAGCTCTGCTCTCCCAGCGCCCTCTCCGTCGGAGGCTCCTCCTCCGTTGAAATATTACATCATTCACTGAAAAAGCGATGAAACAATGGAGAACTGAGTTGACAGTAGGGAATGAGAACTATGGAATGGTTAATATCGAGAGAGGAATTTTTCAGGGAGATTCACTTTCAGCCCTCCTCTTCATCATCGCAATGATCCCGCTATCAGTAATCTTAAAAAAAATGAAACTTGGATACCAAATAGCCAAAGACGCCGAAAAAATTTCACATTTATTGTATATGGATGATTTGAAACTGTATGGAAAGTCAGAAATAGAAATCCAATCACTAACCAACACAGTCCTAATATTCAGCACAGATATCTCGATGCAGTTTGGCATGGAAAAATGCGCCACTGTATCTATGAACAGTGGCAAAATCACTACATATGACGGAATTGAAATGCCCAATGGCCAATTAATTAAATGCAACCAAAATGAAGCCTATAAATATCTGGGCATTCTGCAGTTGGATAACATCAGACATGGAGAAGTGAAAACTATCATCAGAAGAGAGTACACCAACAGAGTTAGGAAAATTTTGAAATCTAAATTAAATGGTGGAAACACCATCAAGGCCATGAATACCTGGGCAATACCAGTCATAAGATACACGGCTGGTATAATTAACTGGACAAAAGCTGATTTGGACATTTTGGACTGAAACACCAGAAAACTAATGACAATGCACTACAGTTTACATCCACATAGTGACACTGATAGACTTTACCTGCCCAGAAAATCAGGTGGCAGAGGACTACTACAAGTAAAGCAAATAGTTGAAGAAGAAAAGCATGCATTGGCGGATTATTTAAAAGAAAGTCAAGAACATCTATTAATTGAAGTAAAGAATAAGAATCTACTGAAGGTCCAACAGACGAAACAAGAATACAGAAAAAAATGTGATAAAATCAAGAATGGAGAGTTGGCAAAATAAAGCATTACATGGCAAATTTCTGGAAAAAATAAAAGACAAAGTGGACAGTGAAAAAACTTGGTTGTGGTTAACAACTGGCACTTTAAAGAAACAGAATCATTGATCTCCACAACAGGCAATTCGTACAAATGCCATAAAGGCCAAAATTGATAAATCCTCAAATGATGCTAAATGCAGATTATGCAAGGAAGCTAATGAAACTGTAGCCCATGTGCTCAGCTGCTGCAAGAAAATCGCGCAGACTGATTACAAATTACGGCACAACTCTGTTGCACAAATGATCCACTGGAATGTATGCAAAAATTATAACATCCAAACTGCTACAAACTGGTGGGAACACAAGCCTGAAAAAGTCACTAAAAATCAGATGGTCAAGGTCTTGTGGGATTTTCGTATACAAACAGACAAGGTACTGGCGCATAATACACCAGACATCACGCTGGTCGAGAAAAACAAGGTGACTGTCATTGACATCGCAATACCAGGTGATAGCAAGGTAGATGAAAAGGAACATGAAAAAATCGCAAAATACCAGGACTTACCGTATTTTTCGGAGTATAAGACGCACCTTTTTACCTCCAAAAAGAGGGTGAAAATTTGGGTGCGTCTTATACATCGAATGTAGCCCTACCCACCCACCAGCCCCCACCCTTCGGAGGTTTTCAGCCTCCGTGTATTGCAGTTTTGGCCGGTTGCATCCGCTGCTGGCCCCCGCCGCCGTCTCCGCCGCTGCCGCCGCCACCGCCACTTCCCCCCCTGCTGCTTGCCCCCGCCGTCCCCGCTGTTGCTTGCCGCCACCACCACCGCTGCTTGCCCCCGCCGCCGTCCCTGCTGTCCCGTGCGAGCGGGCGTGTGAGCGAGGTCCGGCGCGTCCAAACGGCAGCGAGGAAAGAATTCCTGTCCCGCAAACGCCAACAGACCCGGCTGGGAGTCGCAATTTGAAGAACGCGATCCCGGGCAAGTTTTGCTTGGAGGCGTATCTGTCACACACTCACTCACTCACACACACACACACACACACACACACACACACACCTCCCGGGCTTCGGTTTACCTGCAGGGTCCCATCGGATGAGGAACTTCCAAAATGCTTCCCGCAGCGGGGATCCTCTGAGACATCCTGGCCAAAGAGAAAGAGGAGCTTGGACGGCCGATCAGTCGGCCAAAGGGCGCCAAAGGTCTCGGAGAAAACAGCGTCGCCACAGCAAGCACCGGGGATGCGCGTGGGGATGGGACTCTCTGCGCCCACCGCCGCTGCCTAAGTGGAAAGCCCAAAGAGGGGCATCCCGGACACGCGTGCTGCCCTCGGCGCTCCCCAGACACCTGCCTGCCACCGCGCCTTGCCTGCTTCCCCAGCTGCTCTTCTCTAGCGAGCGCTCTTTGTCCGGGAAAACCAGGAGCCGCCGCTTTCGCCTTTGCCCAGCGCCGCAGATCTGCTCAGCTCAAGTTCATGGAAATCACTTGGCAGCCCTTGAAAGTTCAGGAGGGAACTGGCTGCGAGACCGGGAGGCAGCCTTTGGTGGAGCCCAGCCCGATGGGAAACTGGGGAGAGAGGGGCTTTTCCCTTCTTCCGCCCCACTCGTGAGCTGTGGGGGGTTTGGGGTGGCTCTAGAGCCGGAATCCGCTCGGCTGATGGTCGTGCAACTCCAAAGCCCACAAGTTTGAAGACCCTTGCACCCCCTTGGCAAGTTTAAGAGTTTCTGGGAGTTGAAGTCCACAAGTCTTAAACTTGCCAAGGGGGTACAAGGGTCTTCAGACTTGTGGACTTCAACTCCCAGAATTCCTCCTCCAGTCATGCTAGCTCAGGAATGGGAGTTGAAGTCCACAAGTCTTAAAGCTGTCAAGTTTGAAGACCCCTGGGTTAGGGGTTAGGGGTGCAAGGGGTGCAAGGGTCTTCAAACTTGGCAAGACTTTTTACAACCATGTACACTTTTTACAAACTTCAAACTTGACAGCTTTAAGACTTGTGGACTTCAACTCCCATTCCTGAGCTAGCATGACTGGAGGAGGAATTCTGGGAGTTGAAGTCCACAAGTCTTAAAGCTGTCAAGTTTGAAGTTTTTAAAAAGTGTACATGGTTGTAAAAAGTGTACATGGTTGTAAAAAGTATTCTGCTACATTGGTAATTTATTAAATAATATATTACTACACCATTTGGTTCAGAATACTTTTTTCCTTGTTTTCCTCCTCTAAAATCTAGGTGCGTCTTATACTCCGGTGCGTCCTATACTCCGAAAAATACGGCAATAATCGAAATTCAACGATTATGGCACAAACCAGCAGTGGTAATTCCAGTGGTGATTGGAACACTGGGTGCTATCCCAAAAGCACTGGAATTACATTTAAAACAGCTCAAAATTGACAAAATCACCATCAGTCAAATGCAGAAAGCCGCACTGCTCGGTTCCGCACATATATTTCGAAAATACATTACAACGTCCTAGGCCCCTGGGTGGGGCTCGACTAGTAATCAATGCCAAATCTGGTGAAACAACTGGCCGCTGTGATACAATTGTATTATAATAATAATAACAACAACAACAACAACAACAACAACAACAGAGTTGGAAGGGACCTTGGAGGTCTTCTAGTCCAACCCCCTGCTTAGGCAGGAAACCCTACACTACTTCAGACAGATGGTTATCGAATATCTTCTTAAAAATGTCCAGTGTTGGAGCATTCACAACTTCTGGAGACAAGCTGTTCCACTGATTAATTGTTCTAACTGTCAGGAAATTTCTCCTTAGTTCTAAATTACTTCTCTCCTTATTTAGTTTCCACCCATTGCTTCTTGTTCTACCCCCAGGTGCCTTGGAGAATAGTTTGACTCCCTCGTCTTTGTGGCAACCCCCAAGATATTGGAACACTGCTATCATGTCTCCACTGGTCCTTCTTTTCATTAAACTAGACATACCCAGCTCCTGCAACCATTCTTCATATGTTTTAGCCTCCAGTCCCCTAATCATTTTTGTTGCTCTTCTCTGCACTCTTTCTAGAGTCTCAACATCCTTTTTACATTGTGGCGACCAAAACTGAATGCAGTATTCCAAGTGTGGCCTTACCAAGGCATTATAACGTGGTATTAACACTTCACATGATCTTGATTCTATCCCTCTGTTAATGCAGCCTAGAACTGTGTTGGCTTTTTTGGCAGCTGCTGCACACTGCTGGGTCATATTTAAATGGTTGTCCACTAGGACTCCAAGATCCCTCTCACAGTTACTACTGTTGAGCAAGGTACCACATACAGTATACTGTACCTGTGCATTTTGTTTTTCTTGCCTAAATGTAGAACCTTACTTTTTTCACCATTGAATTTCATTTTGTTTGATAGCGCCCAATGTTCAAGTCTGTCAAGATCCTTCTGTAACTTGAGCCTATCTTCTGGAGAGTTGGCTATTCCTGCCAGTTTGGTGTCATCTGCAAATTTGATTAGTTCCCCATCTATCCCCTCGTCCAATTCATTGATGAAGATGTTGGTGGCATCCCAGCTCTAAGTTCCAATATTAAAACGGGGCGGAAACTATCACAGCTAATTGTCAAAGTTCAAAGAATCCATTTTCTTTATACAATTTCCTCCGGCAGTCAGACAATATTTTCAGCAAATTAAAATCACTTTTCACAATACCACAAATTCCAGTTCAGTCTTTCTATCTTTTAAAACTTCATATTCTTCCATTAAACTTTCATTTGTCTTTTGGGTCTATAATTTATCTCCGTGTGTTAATTCGCCGCTTTCTCAGTGCTTGGAGTCTTTCAAAAATTCTTTTATTTAGGGTGGATCTCTAATAAAGAAATTGAAAATCATCTCACCGAGTTCCAATCCTCTGTTCACAAACCGCTCCAGCTTATTTCTTCTTCGGTTGCCCTAGCTTTGGTCCAGCCATAATAGCCATCTCTCTTCTTCATTAGTTGGGAGGGTGGCTTGGATCAAGCGGGAGAGCCGCCGCTCTCCCGCAATCAACAAGACGTCCCTCCTTTCTTCATCAGGGTGACTTTAGCCCCTTAGGGCTTCCTAACAGAGAAATATCGGCCGGGATTCACGTAGCCCCGCTATCCAATGACAGTCTCACCGTGACACCAAACCAGAAGTTTATTTGCATCTTTTTTTTTCTCAACACGTTTCTTGCGACCCTGTTGACTATTTGCAACAAAACATTTCATGGTTCTATGATCATGCCCCATATCTTAGCAATTTCAAGAGTCCTGCATTCCTCTGAAAGATTTTTTACAATTTTAAATTCAGTTAAATCTCTTTTCTGGTCCATTTTTCCTGAGGAAAATAAGCTGCCTAATAATTATGCATACATGATATAGGGCAGTGATGGCGAACGTTTTCGGCACCGAGTGCTCAAACCGGATTGCGTGTGCATGTGCATGCATGTGCGCGCACCAGAGCACCGGAAACCCCAAGACCAGCTGGCTGGTGCGTACATGCCTGTTTTTGGGGCGTTTTGGGCCATTTTCAGGCCGTTTTCCGGGCTGTTTTCAGGCCATTTTTCTATCTGTTTTTCGCCCAGAAAATGGCCTGAAAACGGCAAAAAAACAGAATGTTTTTCAGGCTGTTTTCTGGTGCTCTGATGCCCGCGAAGACCAACTGGTTCGCCATCACGGATATAGGGTGTTGATCAGTGGTGGGATTCAAACTTTTTTACTACCGGTTCTGTGGGCGTGGTGTGGCTTGGTGGGCCTGGCAAGGGAAGGATACTGTAAAATCTCCATTCCCACCCAACTCCAGGGGAAGGTTACTGCAAACTCCATTTCCTCCCGATCAGCTGGGACTCGGGAAGCAGAGAATAGATGGGGGCGGGGCCAGTCAGAGGTAGTATTTACCAGTTCTCCGAACTACTCAAAATTTCCGCTACCAGTTCTCCAGAACTGGTCAGAACCTGCTGAATCCCACCTCTGGTGTTGATCTCCTTAGGCCGCATCCTCCCTCATTACACAAATACACATCACCTGTTATGATTTTATTCAGTAAGTATTCAAGTTTATAGGTGTAAAATGCATAAAAATGATATGGTCAAAATACTCACTTGCCTAATAATTGTACACATAGTGCCTCTGTTTATACAACCAAGGATCATATTAAGTTCTTTGGCTGCTGCAGCACATTGCTGACTCATATTTAAGTGATCACCCACCAGGACTCCAAGATCCCTCTCACAGTTACAGTTTTTGAGCCAGGTGTTGCCCAATCGGTACTTGTACTTTTAGTTTTTTCCTGCCTAGTATAAAACTTGCTTTTCTCCACTTTAAATTTCATTTTGTGGAATAGAGCCCATTGTTCAAGTCTTATCAAAATCTTTTTGGATCCAGAGCTGGTCTTCAGGGGTGTTGGCTATTCCTGCCAGCTTAGTGTCATGTGCAAATTTGATAGTTCCCCTTCTATTCCCTCATACAAGTCAGATATTGAACAGTAGTGGGCCCAAGATGGAACCTTGTGGTACTGCACTGCTTGCTTCCCTCCATGTAGATATAGTACCATTAAATACTTGTTGAGTATGGTTTGTCAGCCAGTTACAAATCCATCTGGTGGTGATGCTGTCTATCCCACATTTTTCTAGTTTACCAAGAAGTAGGTTGTGGTCTACTTTGTCGAAAGCCTTGCTGAAGCCTAAGTATACTATGTCCACAGCATTTTGCTGGTTTACTAATTTAGTCACTTTGTCAAAGAATGACATAAGATTGGTTTGGTATGATCTGTTTTAACAAACCAATGTTGGCTTTTAGTTATAACTTTCTTTGTTTCCAGATGTTCGCAGATCTGTTCTTGATTATCTTTTCCAGTGTCTTCCCAGGTATTGATGTTAGACTGATTGATCTGTAGTTTCCTGGGTCTAGTTCCCCCCCTTTTTTTGAAGATGGGAACCACATCAGCTCTTTTCTAATCCTTAGGTAATTCCCCGGTGTCTCAGGATTTTTGAAAGATATGCTACAATGATTCTAAGATAACATCTGCCAGCTCCTTCAGAGCCTTGGGAAGTAATCCATCAGGTCTCAGTGATTTATATTTGTCAAGATCAGATAGGTGTTCTCTAACCATTTTCTTGCTTATTTTAATTTTTATTTCTAGTCTGTTTTTTAAAGTTACGTTTTGGGTAGGATGGGCTATAGTTTCTTTTTGTGTGAAGACTGATGCGAAGAATGAGTGAAGCAGTTCTTGTCAGCCCTGGAGCCATCTTTAATGGGAGTCTTCAGGGCTGCCACAGTGGTGGAAGGGCAAGCTATGGGAACGGGAGAGGGGAGGTGAAGATAGTGTGGGGTGTGTAGTCATAACATTTTTCCCTTGGGAGTCAAGGACCCACCACCACAAGAGTTGGTTAGCGGGCCGACGCTCCAGGAATCCCAGATCGCATCGGGCCGGGTGGAGCGCACCACAGTCTTCAAGTGGAGAGCAACAAGACCCCTCGAGCTCAGCAAGTCCAGGGAGTGGGGTCTCCCGCTGCCATCTCGAAGCCAGTTGCTAGCTGGCCACCCAGAGAGATTCAGTCAGCTCAGCTTGGGCAGCATCGCTCAACTCCCTCCAAGCGGCCAGCCCGGCTGTTGTGGCCTGGCAGTGGCCAGCGGAGCTGGCAGCAGATTCGGACAGTGAGGAGGTTGGGGAGGAACATGGGCCAGTCCTAGAGTCTGGGGAAGACTCAGACGAGGTCTCTGCATCGGAGGCAGAGAGGGGGCCAAGGACATCTTTCAGTTATCAGCTGCCTCTGGAGTCAGACATCAGCGAGGCAGAGGAACAGCTGGAGCCTGTTCCCAGTATGCGCATGCGCAGAGCTGCCAGAAGACAAGAACTAAGAAAGCAAAGTTGACTTGGGAGGAAAGCCACACCTTGGAGATGATTGGCCCTTCCCATAGGAAATTAAAGAGTAGTGAACGGGACGTGGACTTTGCAGGAAACAATTAGTTCCTTCAGTCATTTCAAGAGTGGAAAGTTCTGTTTGTGACTCTACTAGAATCTGTGCCAAGTTTTGCCTTTTATTTATTTATTTATTTATTATTTGTTCTTATATGCCGCCCTACTCCCGAGGGACTCAGGGCGGCGTACAACAATTGTGTAAGAACATTAATAATAAGCAATAGATTAAAAAACAATGTTAAAAGATATACAAAAATTAAAAAGTATTCACAATCACAATCATGCCTTGCCCTGTGTTTGGAAACTAGTTCTCTGGCAGTGTTCCAAGTGAGATAAGGTTGATATTGATAAATATTCCTCTGAAAGACTGTTTGCCAAGCCTTGCGGACTGTGAATGCCCCCTCAGTGTCATGTAAATAAAAGAGGTTTTGCCGGGACTCTGCTTCATGCTTTCTAAGGAAGCCTAGGTCAGAACACTGGCTGGGCCTTGGGTCAGCCCACGTTCACCTTCCCCGGCCAAGCGAGCACAACCGTCCAGAATGGAGTGTCTGCCTTGTTCCACTTGGCCCAAAGCGAATCGTGCCTGAACCTTCCTTGCCAGGTCCGGTCTACTGGGATGATAGCTCCACCAGGAACCGTCGGCAGCCAACAGCCGGGGCCTCTGGGTCATTCCAGTCCAGGGGCGCAGAGGGAGACCCTAGGGCTGCCGAGGCTGATTACCCCTCCTCACCAGCCACCTCTCCGACTGCCCCCTGCAGACCAAATCCCCCCTGGATGGGCATTTTACCCCAGTCAGGGGTAGATGCAGTGCCAGTGGATGCCAGCCCCAGCTCTGCAGCCGACCCTTTCTCCGCCGGAGGTACCACTAGCCGCCCCTCCCCCACGGTTCAGAGTTACTTTCAACGGAACCCAGGGGAAGCTGGCGTACATCCTGAACTGGATCTGGTCCCACTTCGCCCACTATGGGGATCAGTAGCAATCAGATCAGGCGATAATGTCAGCGATTGTGGACAGTAAGATGGAAGGAGAAGCAGCTGAAAGGATAGTCCAATTACACTACAAAGGAGCCCCAGAACTAGAGAACACCGATGAATTCGTGAAGCTGTAAGGACCCGATTCGAGGATACGGCCCAGAGAGAAGAAGCCGGGGTCGAGATCAAGGACCTGAAGCAGAGGGGCCGACACGTGAAGGAGTTTGTCTGGGAATTCCGAAGAGTGGCGGGAAAACTAAGAGACTGGCCAGAACGCCTCTTCGTCCACCAATTCAAAGAGGCCCTGGATCAGGACCTCAGGCAAGCTTGTGCTGTCAGAGGAGTCCCTGACCACATACAGGATTGGTACCGCATGGCAATGGCCATGGACCTCGAGATCCACCCTCACCAGAAACCTACTCCGGAAAAATCCCCTAAGTGATCCCTGGGATGCCGAGACCCCGCAAAATCGGTCAGAGAGCCAAAGCTGACCCCCGCAGTCACGATCAAGTAGTTCAGGTGTGGCCAGCAAGGCCAACAGGTGTCAGAATGCCTGGCACCGGCTCCCATCCCCCAATCCCAGACTCCAGCAGCCGCTAAAGTGAAGAAAACTCCGCAGAGACCGCTGGACAAAGGAAAACTCGCCTTGCAAGCTATCGAGGTTCCTCCCCCATCTCCAAAAGGGGCAGAAACTCCAGCTCCGGAACCCTCTCCAGGTACCAGCAGCGAGAGCAAGGCCAGCTAAGAGGATCCAATGGTAAGTGAAGCCATCCGCCCCTTTTCCATAAAGTCCTGCATAGGGGACATAGACGCCATCATAGACACTGGATGTACCAGGTGCCTAATTAGTCTCCCTACTGTCCAGAAACTAGGGATAGACACAAAACCCCTGGGATGCCCCATACGCTTCGAGCAAGTCAATGGGACACTAATAGGCGGAGCCCCGGCCACTTTAGTAACTGAGCTCGTGAGACTGGAGATGGGATGCCACTGGGAACTCATATGCTTCATGGTAGCCCCAAATATGACAGTGTCGCTCATCCTAGGCCTCGCTTGGCTGGACAAATGGGGTCCAACCATCACGTGGGAGGGCGGCTACCAAAAACTAAAAATAGGCATCGGCCCACTACCTCTGCCCCCTCAGGCCGAAGGTCAATCGCTTTGGCCCCCAAGCAGCCCTGGTTAGGGGAGGGGGCCACAGCCACCACAGATGGCCTGTCTGGCTGCCCCCAGGTGCCCAAAGAGTACAGGGACCTGGCAGATGCATTTAGCGAGCACAAATGTAAGATCCACCACCACCACCACCCTAACTGCGCAATAGAATTCATGCCGGGAGCTAAGCTGCCAAAACCCAAGATGTATTCCATGACCCGTAAAGAGATGGGTGAATTAAGAAAGTACATCAACACCAATTTTGCGGGGGGCTTCATCCAACCTGCCAAATCTAAAGTGGCAGCCCCAGTGCTGTTCAAAGAAAAGAAAGATGGGGGGGATGAGGCTCTGCGTGGACTTCCATGGAATTAACGCCATATGCGTGGAGAACACCTACCCTCTCCCCCTAATGAAAGACATGCTAAGTCACCTAGAGAAGGGCAAAGTGTTCACTAAACTAGACCTGAGAGAAGCCTATTACCAGGTGTGGATTAAGGAGGCAGATGAATGGAAGACCACCTTCAACTGCCCATTAGGCAGCTTCCAGTTCAAGGTCATGCCGTTCGGATTCCAGGGAGCCCCTGCCATCTTCATTCAGCTTATCAATGAGGTGCTGCATGAGCACCTGTACAAGGGTGTCCTAGTTTACCTGGATGAAACTTTCATATTCAGCGAGACACTAGAAGAACATATTAAGCTAGTACGGCAGCTTCTGAAAAAACTCTTGGCCGTGAAACTCTGTCCAAATGCGAGTTTCATAAGACTTCCCTGGACTATCTGGGCTACCAAGTATCAAACGAGGGAGTTGTAATGGACACAGGAAAACTGAAAGCAGTACTGGACTGGCAACCCCCACGCACCCATAAGCAACTCCAAAGTTTCCTGGGGTTTGCAAACTTTTACAGACAGTTCATTCCATCTTTTGCTGAAGTAGCCCTACTCCTGACGGAGCTGCTGAAAACAGGAAGGGCTGCTCCGAAACTGCAGCTGAGCCAACCACTGGCCTGGTCACTGGACTGCCAGGGAGTGTTCGAAAAACTAAAGAAGCTCTTCTCAGAAGAACCCATTCTTCAGCACCCCGACCCCGAACAGTAGTTCGTCGTCCAAGCAGATGCCAGTGATGTGGCCATAGCAGCAGTGCTCTTGCAAAAGAAACCCCAGGGTCAGCTCCAACCCTGCGCCTATGTGTAAAAAAAACCTCACAGACACCGAAAGGCGGTGGGCAATATGGGAAAAGGAAGCCTATGCCATCAGGTGGGCCATCCTCTTCTGGCAGCACTTCCTGGAGGGGAGTAGGGTGCCCTTTGAGGTCTGGACTGACCATAAGAACCTCAAGACTCTAAAGACCCCCCCCCCCGAAAGCTCTCCCCCAAGCAAGTCTGCTGGGCGCAGTATTTTAAGCGGTTCGACTTAGAGATAAAATACCCCCGGGGGGAAAGAACCTACTCGCGGATGCCTTGTCAAGAAAGCCAGAGTTTAGGACTTCCGGTTTGGCTCCGCACCCTTCGAAGACGCTCCTCGCCAGGCGCCGGTCCCCGGCACCGTTTAAGCCGCCAGAACAGCCGAAAAACAGCTGACTGGCGGCCGAAAATCCCCTCCCCGGGCAAAGGGGAGTGAGAAGAGCAGACAGGCACAGGTAGAGTCCCCCAAGTGTCCCAGGAGAAATCCTGGGGCGCGAAGAGTGAGGGCTCCCTGGAACCCTGTCAACTGCTCCGGACCTGGGACATCTTCGCTTTTTAGCGGAGCAAGAAAGTCGCGACCAACCCTGCTTTCAACAACAGCATTTCAATATTGGAACTGTAGCAGCAGAAAAAGCCAGGAGACACGCTGGGCAAGTATCCATACTTAACTCCTATGCTGACTCTTATATCGGAAGCTACAAATTAGCAAGTTGTATCAAAATGGCGATTGAAGTCTGAAAGGGCGTGGAAAAGTGAAAGTTAGAAAGAAAGTTTCGTTTTGCTAGCAGGCTTATGCAGGAGAGCCTCTGACTTTAACTCTGATTTGGATTTTGACTTTGAGGAATTCTTCTTTTTGGTATTTGATTAAAAGTAATTTGGAACAACATAAAGATATTGTTTAAATTCAAATGGCTTCTAAATCTGGGAAGACAGCTCCTTCTAAAGGAGCGGAGAGCGCTGAGAGCTCACCCATCCACACTTCTAGACTGCAATCCCTCTCAACACAAACCCAGCCTCTAATTCTGGGGATGTTACAAGAAACTCTTAAAGTTATGCAGGCTGAAATGGCCATTACTTTTAATGCAAAAATTGATGAAACTAATGAGAAAATTAATGAAAAGATACAAGATGTTTCTGATCAAATTGGAGTTCGCAATAACCAAATTAGGGCAGATATCTTAATGGCATTTAAAGGTTTGGCAAACAATTTGGAGATTTTGGACCAGCAAGTGGAAGAAATTAAACAGTCCACAGTAGTTTTGAGTGGAAAAGTAGAAGAAATTGAGAACAAAAGGGAAAAGGATGCAGATGAAATTACAATGATCCAATATAGAAATATGGAATTTGCAATCACAGTTAGAGGTGTAAAGGAGGATAAACGTGAAAATTTGAGAGATTTGATGTTGGAGGCGTTTGCTCAAGCATTGGGGATAAAGAAGGAAGATTTGGGATGGCAGATGGATAAAATATATCGTGTCAATTCTTGGGTGGCCAGACAGAGAAACCTGCCAAGAGATATTGTAATATATTTTACTAACAGAACACTGCACAACGATATCCTACAGGCAACCTTTCAAAATAAGCTTCAGGTTGATGGACAAGAAGTGATGACAATGAAAGAGATTCCTCCAAAAATTTTGAGAGCCAGAAAGGATTATACCTTTCTGGTGGAAGAACTCAAAAAACAACAAATACAGTTCAGGTGGGAGGTCCCAGCCGGAATATCATTGATTTATGCTGGAGAAAGACATCGGCTCAACACGATACAGAAAGCAAGAGATTTTTATACATATGTTTTAAAGGCTGGGACACCAAGATCACCAGAAATGAAGAGAAAGGAGGATGTCAGGGTAAGACAAAGAGAGGAATTACTGAAATAAGTTCAGGAAGAAGGAGCCTCGTCTGGTCAAAGTGATTTGGTTATAACTCATTCAGATCAAAATCTGGATCTACTTGAACAAGAACTGATAAAAGAACAAAGACAGACCAGAGCGACAACGGCCAAGCGTAAACAAGAAATGATTCAACAGCAATTTCAGTTGGTACCTAAAGAAACTACCAAAACAGAAGCGGTGGGAGGAGCGAGACCAAAGGAATTAAAGAAGCTAGACCTTCAGACAATGCTCCAGACGCTTCAGAAGCCTCTAGATGGGAATTAGATTCCTAACTTGGAATGTCAACAGCTTAAATTCTCCACAGAAAAGAAGGAAAATATTTCATTACCTTAAACAATTTAATAACGACTTGGTTTGTCTACAAGAAACACATATTAGATCACAAGACCAAAAATATTTGATAAATACAAGAATAGGAACACATTTTGTAACAGCAGCATCAGAGAAGAAAAATGGCATTGTCATATATGTGAAAAGACATTTGATTGCTAAGTTAATCGAAGCAGATGATCAAGGAAGATTTCTAGCTATTGAACTTTTAATTAAAGGAGAGAAAACACTTTTGATGGTGTATATGCCCCGAATCAACAACAAGAAAAATTTTACGATCTTCTACATTTAAAGTTGATACAATGGGATTACAAAACCTGCATCCTTTTAGGAGATTGGAATGGCGTACTGGACGTGAAAAAAGATAAGAAGGGTCCTAAACAAAATATTTTTTCAAGAGCAAGATTGCCTAAATCCTTTTTTGAGATGATGGACGATTGGGAGTTGAGGGATATTTGGCGTGAAAGAAATGCAGAAGAAAAGGATTTTACTTTTTTCTCTGATAGACACCAATCCTTTTCAAGGATTGATTTTATACTGATTACTAACAACCTTCTTTCTAGGGTAAAGAAGACAAAGATATGTTCAAGAACACTGACAGATCACAGCCCGGTTTGGTTGGAATTGGAGTATGGAAATGGACCTAGAAGGTCATGGAGGTTAAATGACAATTTGTTTAGATATGAAGACAATGTGAAGGAGTGTAAAAAATTAATGAAAGAATTTTTTATTAATAATATGCAGAAGGGCACTTCTATGGATATGGTTTGGGATGCAAGTAAAGCTTACATGAGAGGTATCTTGATATATTTGAATAATAAAAATAGAAGGAAAAAAGGTGAAAAAAGGGAAGAATTAGAAGAGGAGATCAAAAGACAAGAGCGGGCTTTAATTTCTAATCCAACAGACAGGAAAATTAAGGAGACAATTAATTTATTAAAAGGTCAATTTAACATGTTAATGGCAGATCAAGTGGCAACTAATTTACAATATGCTAAATTTTATACTTTTAGCAACGCTAATAAACCAGGTAGGTGGCTAGCAAACACGCTAAGAAAGAAGCAGAAATCAAGAATTATTGAAAGAATAAATTATAAGGGTAAAGAAGTCTTTGAACAAGAACTTATTAAAAAATCCTTTTTAGAATTCTATTCAGGATTATATACTGGTGGCAAAGTTAAAGAAGAGGATATAGATAATTATTTGCAGAAACAGAATATTTATATAACCTCTAAGGAGCAGAGGGATACTTTAAATCAATTGATAACCTCACAGGAGATTTTATTGGTAATTAAACAGTTAAAAGTGGGTAAAGCCCCGGGGACAGATGGTCTAACAGCTGTTTATTATAAGAAATTGCAGGAAGAAATGGTGGAACCGCTTAAGGAATTGTTTAATAACATTCAACAAAGAGGTAATGTACCTCCAACATGGAAGACTGCTTTTATTTCTCTGATCCCAAAAGAGGGTCAAGACCATACAGATCCAAAAAATTATAGGCCGATCTCACTTTTAAATATAGACTAAAATTTTTGCTAAAATCTTAGCAAATAGATTAATGATAGTTATGCAACAGATGATTCGTCATGATCAAACGGGGTTTTTAATTGGTAGACAGATGAAGACTAATGTTAGACAAATTGTTAATTTATTAGAGTACTTGGGAAGCAACAACCAGGTACCCGCAGTATTAGTATTTTTGGATGCTGAGAAAGCTTTTGATAGATTGAATAGGCAGTTTTTATTAAAATTAATAGAAAAGTTACAACTTGGGAGATTATTTTGCACAATCCATTAGGGCGATATATCAAAAACAAACAGCACAAATAATAATTAATGGTGGACTAACAGATACTCTTAACATAGAAAAGGGAACAAGACAAGGTTGTCCCTTGTCTCCCTTATTGTTTATTTTGAGTTTGGAAATATTACTTAGTAAAATAAGAGAGCTTGATACAATAAAGGGAATAAAAAACAGACAGGAAGAATACAAGTTACGAGCGTTTGCGGACGACCTGGTTGTTACGTTAACCCAACCATTACAATCTACTAGAATTCTGATGGACACAATTAACTCATATGGACAAGTATCTGGTTTTAAAATAAATAAAGCTAAAACAAAAATAATAGCTAAAAACATGACAAGAAGCCAAGAAGAAGAAATAGAAAGGGTAACAGGTTTTGAAATAGTCAAAAAGATTAAATATTTAGGGGTTTATATTATGTCCACAAACATGAAATTATATCAACATAATTATGAACCACTATGGCTAAAAATACAGAAAGATATGGAAAATTGGAAAAAATTGCAATTGTCTTTGCTGTGTAGGATAGCTGCAGTCAAAATGAATGTTTTACCAAGATTTTTGTTTCTCTTTCAAATGATACCAATACTTTAAAAAGATGAAAACTTGAAGGAATGGCAAAAGGGTATAAATAAATTTATTTGGGCAGGGAAGAAGCCGAGGATAAATCAGAAGATAATGAAAGATACACGTGAAAGAGGTGGTTTTAAAATGCCTAATTTAAGATTGTACTATGAAGCAGCAGTTCTCTCAGCAATCACTGATTGGATTAATTTGACAGAAGACAGGGTATTAAATATTGAAGGATATGGTTTGATTTATGGGTGGCATGCCTATTTAGTGTATGATAAAAAAGTAGATAAAGCTTTTAAGAGTCATATACTAAGAAATGCTTTATTGCGTGTCTGAAAAAGTACCAATGTAAATTAAATGATAAGTTACCTTTATGGACAGTACCCAGACACGCAATAGAAAATATAAATTTAGAGCAAAAATTAGATAAGATTACATACAAAGAACTTCTTCATGAAGAAGGAATTACATTACAATTAAAACCAATGGAGAAATTAAGAGAAGAAGGAATAATCAGAACTTGGTTTCAATATGGACAATTACAGGCTAGATGGAGAGACGATCAAAAAACTGGTATCTGGAAGAATGATGATAATTTGATACAACAAATAAAAAATAAGGGCCCAATGCACATAAAAAGATTGTACAATAGGCTTCCGGTTTGGCTCCGCGGTCTCCGAAGACGCTCCTTGTTGAGCGCCGGTCCCCGGCTCCGTTCAAGCTGCCAGTACAGCCGACAAACAGCTGACTGGCAGCCAAAAAACCCCTCCCCAGGCAAAGGGGAGGGTGAAGAGCAGGCAGGCACAGGTAGAGTCCCCCAAGTGTCCCAGGAGGAAATCCTGGGGCACGAAGGGAGAGGGCTCCCTGGGAACCTGGCCAATGCTCCGGACCCGGGACATCTCCGCCTTTTAGCGGAGCAAGAAGATCGCGACCAACCCTGCTTTAAATGACAGATTACAATTTTTTCCAACAGCAGCAGCAGAAAAAGCCAGGAGACAAGCTGGGCAAGTAACTATACTTAACTCTATGTTGATTCTCACTTCGAAAGCTACAAATTAGCAAGCTGTTTTAAAATGGCGATTGAAGTTTAGAAGGGCATGGAAAAGCGAAAGTTATAAAGAAAGTTTCGTTTTGCAGCCCTTTTCATGGAAACCTCTGATTCTGAGGAAAAAAAATTCTTTTTCTTTCTTATCTTTGACTTTGGATTAAAAGAACAATTCAAATTTTAAAATCTAAATGGTTTCAGCATCTGGGGAAAAATTTTTCAATTATGGATTTGGGTTTCTTTTTGTACACTTTTGAAAACGTTGGACTTTGATGAACTCTTTTCACTCTTTGATTTTGGATTAAAACTAAAAGCTTAATCTAAAATTTTAAATGGCTTCTAAATCTGGAAAGATTGTTTTTAATAAAGGATTTGAGCATCCCTCTGCTTATACTTCAAGAATGCAATCCACTTACTACTTAACACCCCCACAGACTTTAACACCTGAAAATTTATTTAATATCTTAAAAGTTATGAAGAATGAACTGATTATGGAATTCAATTCAAAAATTAACGAAATTAATAAAAAATGCAGGCTGCCCTAGAGGAGATAGACATTAGACAACAACAACTGAGGAAGGATATGATATTTGCATTTCAAGCAATAGCAGTAAATATGGAAATTTTGGAGAAGGATGTGGAAGTAATTAAACAGTCTGTGACAACCTTGGGGGAAATATAGACAAAACTCAAAACAATATTGAAAATTTTGAAACAGAGGTGTTAATGATCCAATTCAGAAGCATGGAATTTGCCTTAAGAATAAGAGGTTTAAAAGAGAAAAAACGTGAAGATCTGAAAGAGAGGATGTTGGAAGCTCTGATGCAGGTGTCAGGAATGACTAAAGAAGAATTGGTCATGCAAATTGATAAGATATACCGTGTTAATTCTTGGATTGCCAAACAAAAACATCTGCCAAGGGACATTGTAATATATTTTACTACAAGGGCGTTACATAATAAAATCCTACAGGTGACCTTCAAGAATAAGCTCCAAGTAAATAGACAGGAAGTAATGACACTGAAAGAAATTCCTCCTAAAATGCTCAGAGCCAGAAAGGGTTATACCTTTCTCGTGGAAGAACTTAAAAAACAGAACCTACAGTACAAATGGGATGCCCCAACGGGGATAGTGGTGAGATATTTCAAAAAGAGATACCGAGGTGGCGCAGCGGTTAGAGGCAGGTACTGCAGGCTACTTTAGCTGACACTGATCCGCAGGTCAGCGGTTCAAATCTCACCGGCTCAAGGTTGACTCAGCCTTCCATCCTTCCGAGGTAGGTAAAATGAGGACCCAGATTGTTGGGGGCAATATATAAATATATATTGCTTACTGGTGTAAACCGCTTAGAGAGTGCTTGCACTGTGAGGCGGTATATAAATCTCATTAAATAAATAAATAAATAAATAAATAAATAAATAAATAAATAAATAAATAAATAAATAAATAAATAAATAAATAAATAAATAAATAAATAAATAAATAAATAAATAAATAAATAAATAAATAAATACCGGCTCAACACGATAATGAAAGCTACTGATTTTTATGTTAAAGTTTTAAAGGCCGATATATCCAAAATTCCAGAAGGAAGAAGCATGAAAGCAACAGAAGAGGAGAAAGGAGAGTCACCGATTGTTGCTCAAACGGAAAGAGTGTTGATGACTCAATGTGATTTACAAAGCCAGAGAGATGTTGATAATGTGGAAAAGGAGACAGAGGATCAGAGTCAGACAAAAATTGCCAAGCTACAAAAGGCTGCAAGAACCAGATTCAAAATTTGACCGAGAGGAAGGAACGACTAGAGTTTGGTGCTAGTGTGGGACATTATAGGACAGATGGAGAGATGAACGAAAATTGACATTTTGCAGTAAGAAGATTATTGAGGAAATGATTTTGATGGTTGTGTTTTTCTTTTTTGTTTTGTTTTGTTTTTGTCTCTTCTTCTTTTTATTACTATATCTCAAAATAATCAAAGATTTAGAATTTTTGTGAAATTAGTAACCTGATATATTGTAATGTTAGGTTATTAATAATGTGTTTGACTTTAAGATTAAGTTTAAAAAAATTTGAGTTAAAAGGGGTTAAAGGAATCTAGAAATATTGGAAGTAACTTTTTGCTAGAATATTTTAAATCTTTATGTATATTGATGAGGTATAATGAAGAAGGTAGTTTTACTTAATATTTACTAAATTTTTACTTAATATCGAGGAAATGATGTTGATGGAATGAAATTGAATTAAATGGTGAAAGAAAGATTTCTTCCCCTTTTTTTCTTTTTTCCCCCCTCTTTTCTTTTCTCTTTTTATTATTATATTAGATTATACAAAGATTATATAAAGGAAAGATATTTAGTGGAATAAATTAGCAGCCTGAAATATTGAAATGATGTTTGATTAACAATATGCTTGGTTCTTAGATTATGCTTAAAAAGTTTTGAACAACACGGAGTTAAAGATTTAAAGAAATGTGGAAATTAAGAATTTTTTTAGAGGCACTTCCGGTTCCGGATCGCTGCATCGCGGACGCTCCTCGTTGAGCGCCTTTCCTTTTCCCCGTTAAAGCCGCCAGAACAGCTGTCTGGCGGCTTGAAAGTCTCTGCCCCGGGCAAAGGGGAGAGATGAGAGCCGGACAGGTGGGGTAGAGCCCCCCCTAGTGCCCCAAGTGTCAGCTAGGGGCGCGAAAGGTGAGGGCTCCCCAGCCAGCCTGTCTCTTGCTCCGGGGACTTGGAAACCTCCGCTTTTGCGGAGCAAGATGCTGTGACCACCCGCTGCTTCGTGAATGGGATTACAACTACTTAATTGTTTAAACAAGCAGACAGAGAGAGACAGGATTTTAAAGGGCAAGTACAGATTTTTTTTTTCTTTCAACTCCACTGCTGATTTTCACTTCAGAAGAAACTAAGTAACAGTTATTAGGCTACAACATGGCGATCGGAGAAAGTGGGAGGAGAAGTGAAAGTAACTTTCGTTTCCCTAGCAGCTTTTTTTCTTATGGAAATTTTTGATTTTGAAAGTTGGCTTTACCCTCTCTGTCTCCCGATTCTGGATTAAATAATAACTGACAATTTTTTAAAAATAAAATTCTATCTGGCTTTGGAATTTGAAAGAATTTTAAAAGAAATTTAAAAGAACTTTAACTAGAGGCTTGGCTTTTTCTTTGTTCACCACTGGAAATACTAAAATGGCTTCAAAATCTGGAAAGATTGTTTTGAATAAAAGAATGGATTATTCATCTGGTTATATTTCTAAAATGCAACTTACCACTGAGTTAACACCCCCAAAGTCTTTAACACCTGAAAATTTAATAAGTACCTTAAAGATTATGAAAGATGAACTTATTGTTGAATTTAACCAAAAAATTAGTGAAATAGATAATAAAATGCAGGCTGCTTTAAAGAATATTGACCAACAAATTAGAAATGATGTGTTGGAGGTATGTAAAGGTCTAGCAACAAATATTGAAGTTTTGGCAAACCGCATTGAAGAAAACAAACAAGTTTTGACAACTTCAGTAGAATATATAGATAAAATACAAAATGACATTGCAAATTTTGAAACAGAGGTGTTAATGACGCAATTCAGATCCATGGAATTTGCCATAAGGGTCAGGGGGTTGAAAGAAGGATTATATGAAGATTTGAAAGGAAGGATGGTGGAAGCTTTGGAGCAGGTGTCTGGACTGTCTAAAGAAGAACTAGCCAGGCAAATTGATAAAATATATAGAATCAACTCCTGGTATGCAAAACAAAAACACCTACCAAGGGATATTGTAATATACTTTACTACAAGAGCCTTACGGAATAGGATTATACAGGCGACGTTTAAAAATAACCTGCAGGTGAATGGCCAGGAACTGATGATATGGAAAGAAATTCCCTCTAAAATGCTCAAAGCCAGAAAAGATTATACCTTTCTGATTGATGAATTTAAAAGGTTAAATTTACATTACAAATGGGAAGCACCAACAGGAGTTGCAGTGAAATTTCTGGGAAAAAGATATCGGCTTAATACAACAAAGAAAGCTACTGAATTTTATGTCAACGTCTTAAAGGCTGATATATCCAAGATTCCAGAGGAAAGATGTATGAAAACAAAAGAGGAGGAGGAGGGAAAGCCATCCCTTCCTCTTCAAATCGAAACAGATTTACAAAATTTAAATGATTGGCAGAGCCAGACAGATGTCTACAGTCTGGAAAAGGAGATGGAAGATCGGGGTCAGATGGGAGGCGAGCTGACAACTACAAAATTATCAAGTTACAAAAAGATGCAACCATCATCAAGATACAACAAGATGCAGTGTTGAAGTTTATTGGACAGATGGTTGCCATTATGACTGTACTTTTCTTTTTCCCTTCTTTCCTTAATTTTTTTTTCTTTTCTTTACTTCTTGCATTCTTTTTTTTTTCTTTTGTTTTTTTTGGGGGGCTTATTCAAAGTATTATTAATTCTTTTTAAAGATTTAGAACTTTTTTGAACCTAATAATTTAATACATAGTAACATTTTGTTACTAATAGAGTGGTAGAATTTATGATGAAGTTTAAGGTTTTTGTATTATTATTTAGTTATTTTTTGTGTAATATCAATTTAAGTTTTATTTAATTGTGAGAAAGATTTGGAATTGTTATCTATCCAGTTATAAAATATTACAATTAGATTTAACATTTTTTTTTTGGGAGGAAGGTTATTTAAAGTTTGGAATTAGTGCTTATAATCTGATATATAGTAATAGTAAGTTATTTATATACTGATTGATTTTATGATGAAGTTTAAGGTTTTTGTATTTAATACTTAGTCATCATTTATGTAATAATCATTTAATTCTTAGTTAACAGTGAAGAAATGTTGTGAAGGGTAGATGATTGAAAGGAGGAGGAAGGAATTTTTATTAGTGTACAATTTGGAGTTGAAGTTTTAAAAAAATAAGGTGGAAGTCAAAATTTTTTAATTTAATTTAAATTTATTTTATTGATATTATGCCCTGTACTCTCTCTGGGAAGTCCGGGGGGGAGGGGGGAGGGAAAGGGGTGGGTTAGGGGGGAGAAAAATTAAAAAAAATGTTTGTACTTTCTATTTAATGTTTAGCTATTATCTATGTAATTTTGTACTAATAAAACTTTTTGGGAAAAAAAAAAAAAAAGAATTTTTTTAGTATAATTTAAATTTATTGTAATGAATAATATGCCCTGTGCTTTTTCTGGGAAGTCGGGGGGGTGGGTGAGAGGGAGGGAGGGGGAGGGGGGGAAGGGGGGGAGAAAAAGAGAAAAATGTTTGTACTTTGTACTAATAAAACTTTTTGAATAAAAAAAAAGATTGTACAATATTTTACTGGAACTAGATTCAGAAACAGAATTAGTTAAGGACTGCATGATAAAATGGGCTCAAAACATTGGAGAACCTATAATGATGGAAACATGGGAAAAGATATGGGTTAGAAATGTTAAATTTACACAGGCTCAAAATTTAAGAGAAAATTTTTATAAAATATTTTACAGATGGCACCTAGACCCAAAAAAACTAGCTTGTATGTACCCAACTTTACAACCTAAATGTTGGAGATGTGAATGTGATGATGCTACATATTTCCATATATGGTGGACTTGTAAAAAAATCAAGGCTTTTTGGATAAAAATATGGTGGATTATACAAAATATTTTAAAGAAAAAGATCAAGTTCACACCACAGTTCTTTTTGTTGGGAATAATCACGGATTGTTCTGTTATAGAGACTAACTTGGTTTTGAACCTAATAATAGCTGCCAGGTTACTGGTGGCACAGTATTGGAAGAAGGAAGATATGCCTACTATTGAAGAATGGACATTAAAAGTTACACATTTGGCTGAAATGGCAAAAATTTCATCATATCTTAAGGATCACTCAAATGAAAGATATATATTGGAATGGAACAGGTGGACTGATTATATTCAAAAAAAGTATCAGATTAAGAAAACCCAAATAGTTTATTAATGATAAATGTTTAAATTTTTAGATTATGTTTTTAAGTTTCTGAGTAATAAGAAGTTAAGAATTAGAAAAATTTTTGAATTAATAATTTTTAGCAGATTTTAGCTCTATGTTTTTTTGAAATTATACCTTGTGCTTTTTCTGGGAAGTCGGTGGGGATGGGGGGGAGGATAAGCGGGGTGGGAAGGGGGGAGGGGGGAGAAAAGAGAAAAATGTTTGTACTTTGTACTTTTAAAACTTTTTAATTAAAAAAAAGAAAAGAAAGCCAGAGTTTAATAGTTGGCAAAAGGAGGTTGTGCACGCAATCATTCCCCCCTTCCAACAGGTGGCTCAAGTCACAAGAGGTCAAACCAGATGTCGGAACGACCCCAAAGGGGATCAAATGACAACTGCACTGAAGTCTGCGCTCCAAGCTGACCAGTGGTTTAGAGATAACCGGGACACCCTGACCCTAAGGGATGGATTGGCTTGGAAAGGATCCAAGCTATATGTTCCTGCCAGCTTGAAGTTTCAGATCCTACAGCACAGCCACGACTCCCGGTTGGCCGGCCACTTCAGATTCCTAAAGACCCTCCACTTAACCAGAAGGCAATTCTGGTGCCCAAAAATGAAGGCAGATGTAGAAGATTACGTTAAAAGCTGCGCTACGTGTGTGACCATGAAGATGAGACTGGGTAAACCCCCTGGACTTCTCCAGAGGTGGGTTCCTCCCGGTGCGCCCCGGTGTGGGCGCACCAGTAGTAGCCTGCTGGTGACATCATCAGCCGGTCCCGGTCACTGGGTGCCACCATTTTTTTCCCTGAATTTTTTTTTAATTTTGGGGGATTTTTTTCTTCTAATGAGCATGCGCAGAAGCCAAGTTTTAGGCACTGGGCATGCGTCGCCATTTCGTTTTGGGCGGGTTTTTTTTAAAAAAAAATTTCCACCTTCTGAGTATGCACAGAAGCCGAGTTCCAGCACTGTGCATGCAGCCGCCGTCTGTTTTTCGGCTTTGTTTTTTTGCACCGCATGGCCGGAGGAAGCAAACTGGTAGCGAGGTAAATCACAACCCACCCCTGAACTATCCCCTTCCCCCCCCCACTTCAGCAGCCAGGGAAGCTCCGAACGCTCAGCGATGATCCCATTTTCGCACATTCCTCGCTTCTTTGGCTGCGAAGGGGAGGGGGAACAGGCGGCAGAAGCTATCCCCGTTCCCCCCCCCACTTCAGCAGCCAGAGAAGCTCCGAATGCTCAGCGATGATCCCAGGCATTTTCGCACATTCCAGGCTTGCCCCCAAAAGGTTGGCGGCGATCCAGAGAAGCGGCGCGGTCAGCCCAGCCCATCACGTGTCGCCCGATGGTTGTGCAAAAGAGGTCCGGCGAAGAAAACCCAAGCGAACCAACAACAACCCTCCTTATTTCCACCCCTCTCTTTCTCGCCCTCTCCGCATGGCCCCTAAACTTCTTGGGGCCCCGCCTGGCAAAGCCCACGCCAAGCGGGTGTGATGTCTGTTTGCTCGCCATCCTTTTGGCAGCTGGGTTGCCTTTCTATTTTTGTTAAGCATGCCCGAGCGGCCGGGCATGCTCTGTGATGGCCACTGAAATTGCTCACCCTTTCCTTTCCTCCCGGCGCCTTTTGGAAAGCGCTGCTCCCACGGAGGGAGAGAGGGAAGGAAAGGGAGGAGGAGGGGGAGGTTGTGTGAGTGGGGAAGCTTGGAGGTTAAAGGAGGAGGGGAGAGGGGCTGAGAAATTCAAAGCCCTCCCTGCCCCTTCCCTCTTCTTCAGCAGTCTCCCCCCATCCCAAGCATCCTGTCCGCCTCATCCCTGCCCTGTCCAGCTGGCAGCGGCTCTGCTTTTTGCAAAGAAAAGAAGAGGGGAGGGGAGGGGAGGAAGTCCTGGACACTGTAGAAGAAACCCCATCGATCGGCCTCCACATTAAACTCCCTGTGGACATTAGCGAGAGGAAGTGCATTAGGAGCTTTTAAGTCCCTGGAAGTACAGAGCAAGAAATGCGCCTTGCATGATATCCAATATCCCATTAAGCTGTACCTCCCCCCCCCACCTTTCCCTTCCCTTCCTCTACCTCCCCTCCTCTCTTTGGCGGCGCCAGTTTTCGGAAAGTGAAGCGGAGTCAGGCGCGCGGGGGATTAGAACTGTCCGGGCTTTTGAACATGCCTAGCTCGATTCGGGGCAGGGAGGTGGGGGGGAAGACGCGCATGGTTTGGGCTGTTTCATCCCGATCTTGCAGCAAAGGCATACAAAGAGCAGGCGGATAGGCGCCGATCTCTCCAGCCCCACTTCCTGGTGGGAGATCGTGTATACCTATCAACCAAATACCTTAAGCTAAAGTTGCCTAGCAAGAAACTAGGACCTGAGTTTCTAGGGCCATTCTCAATAGTGAAAATAATCAACACAGTGACTATACAACTTAGCTTCCCACGCCTGTTAGGGAAAGTGCATTCGGTTTTCCATAGCAGTTTATTGAAACCTGCAGTTAGCTCACAGCTAAGACGCAGGACTGGCCAGCACCTAAGCCAATGTTACTGCAGGAGGAAACCCACTATGAGGTTAAGAAGATTTTGGACTCCAGGTTACACAGAGGTCGCTTGCAATATTTAGTCCACTGGAAGGGATACCCTTTGTCTGAAGCTACTGTACATGGGTCAAGAGCTGGGATGTGAAAGTAGACCGATTAGTAAAAAAGTTCCATGGGAAATTCCCTAGCAAGCCTAAGGGGCCCTTGGGGGGGGGAAGAGGTGGTTAGGAACAGCATTACTAATCCCCATCGCTTATCTCGTCTCAGGATGTCCTCATTGGCTGAGGGGGGCAGGCTGTCAGCCCTGGAGCCATCTTTAATGGGAGTCTTCAGGGGTTCCACAGCGGTGGATGGGCAAGCTATGGGAACGGGAGGGGGAGGTGAAGATAGTGTGGGGTGTGTAGTCATAACAACATTTTTTCCACATGTGGATGGAGGGAAGGAACTTTGACTTTACTTTGGGTGGGGAAAACCCAGGGCTTTCAGATTTGAGTTTCCCCAGATGTGTCAATATGACATCTCTAATAAATTCATACTTTGAGGAAGATGCCTGCCTTGGAGTTTTGATTCTGTTGGGAGTGTTACTTGGAACGCTGACATTTCTGCTTTCCTGTTACTTCCTTGCCATCTTCTCTCTTAGGTGGACTTACTGTTTCCTTGACTTTTTTCTTGTTATTTAAATGTTGAAAGAAACTTTTTTTTATTATCATTGACTTGTTGCAAGTCTTTGTTCATTCTGAGCCTTTGCTTTCCTGACTTCATCTTTGCAGATTTGGGCTATCTGCTGATAGTCTGCCTTAGTTATGTGTCCTTCTTTCCATTTTTTGTACTTGTCCTTTTTGTCTTTCAGTTTTTCAGAGATCTTTGTGCAACCATGCTGGTTTCTTCTTGGATTTCTTGCTTTTCTTTTTCAGTGGTATTGTGCTGGACTGGGCTTTTATGATCATATTTTTCAGAGTTTCCCACACTTCTTGAGTTGTTTTCCCCTTTAGGATTTTCATCCATGGAATTTTTCTTAGGCTCTCTCTGAGTTTGTTAAAATCAGCTGTTTTAAAGTTTAAGACATTGATTGGATTATGTTCTATTGCTTGTGTTTGCATTATATTGAATTCCAATATGACGTGGTCACACTCGCCCAAAGTTCTGGCAACTTCAACTCCCTCTGTAACTTCTTCTCAAATTTCAAATTTCTAAAATGTTTTTAACTTTTAAATTTGTATTGAATTATTTGAGAAAAAAAATTAAAAGACTAGAGGAAAAATCAAAGACTCTAGAGCAGGGGTGGCCAAACCGTGGCGCATGCGCCAAATGTGGCGCATTGGATGATTGCAAGTGGCGCATTGCAATCATCCAAAGGACAGAAAAGGTGATGCTTTTCTGCCCGGCGAGCGGGACGGCAGCGCACGTGGAAGGAAAGCCGGAGGACGGCGCCGAGGCTCTCCAGGCGGCGGCAGGTGACAGCGGGCGCCGGTCGAGTCATCTCACGGGCAGCCGCGCCGACCCTGCCTCCGCCGAGGAGGAGGGGGAAAGGGAACCGCTCCCGCAGAGCATCCCGACTGCAAGTTATCGTCGCCCATCCTGCCCAAGCGGCTGCGCGACGTGACCCCGGAGCCGGATGGGTGCAAGGGCAGGAAGAGAAAAAGAAAGAAAAGGTGACGCCCCGCTCGCCGGGCGCCTCTGCGCCGCGGTCGGAATCACTTCCGTTCGCTAAAACAGCGTCACCTTTTCTTTCTTTTTCTCTCTCTTCCTGCCCTTGCGCCCATCCGGCTCTGGGGTCGCGTCGTGCGGCCGCTTGGGTAGGACGGGCGATGATAACTTGCAGTCGGAATGCTCTGCGGGAGCTCTTTCCTTTCCCCCTCCTCCTCGGCGGAGGCAGGGTCAGCGCGGCTGCCCATGAGAAGACTCGGCCGGCGCCCGCTGTCACCTGCCGCTGTCTGGAGAGCCTCGTGCGCTCGGCGCCGTCCTCCGGCATTCCTTCCGCGCGCGCTGCCGTTCCATCAGAGAGCCGCCGAGCGGAGTGGCTTGATGGGCTAAATCACCGCCTTTCTCCTCCTCCTCCTCCTCCCCCGGCTGGGCTGACGGCTGCCCGTCTTCCAGGAGCCTCGGTAGGTTGGTGGCTGCTGGATCTTCTTCAGCCAGCCCCTCTCCACAGCCAGGAAGGAAGGAAGGAAGGAAGGAAGAAGAAAGAAGAAGAAAGAGAGAGAGAGAGGGAGGGGGTTAGGAAGGCAGGAAGACAGAAAGAAAGAAAAAGATAGGAAAGAAGAAAGATGAAGGAAGGAAGGAAGGAAGGAAGAAGAAAGAAGACAGACAGACAGAAAGAAAGAAAGAAAAGTTAGGAAGGAAGACAGAAAGAAAGAAAAGTTAGGAAGGAAGGAAGGAAGACAGAAAGAAAGAAAGAAAGAAAGAAATGTAATGCCGATTAATGATTACTTTAATGACAATGACTCTACTGGACTGAACAGTGAAAATAGAGATAAAGATAACAGTGATAATGATAACAGAGATAAAGATATCAAGAATAATTATGTTCAGATTGATGATAAGGATTTTGAGATATATAAAATGGAAAAAGGAATGGAGAAAATTAAATATATACAGAAAGTAAAATTAAGAGAGAGGAAAAGAGCGTGGGGAAAGAGAACTTATTGGTACAAAATTAAAAGATGAAAAAAAATTTAAGCAGATGGGGTGGAGGAAATATATATATAAAAACAAAGTAGTTGAGAAACTAAAAGGGAATATTTTTATTTATTTATATTTTATTTTTTCTTTACTACTTGTTGAATATTTATAGAGTGGATAAAATTAGACAGAATTTTGATGATTAATATGAGAAATTAAAAGAATAATTGGGCATTTAGTTTTTTGATAGAACAAAGGATAAAAAACAGAAGCGATGAATAAAGAGATTAAAGAATTAAAGGAAGCAATTTGGCTTAAAATTAAGAAGCAGGAGACAGTAACTATCTTGGAAAGTTAAGCGAATAGCGATCAATTTGGATGGAAATTTGGAATTAACTGGTGCATATCCCAGATGACAAAACTAGAAATTAGATTTTTTTTCTTTTTTTCTTTTTTCTTTTTTTGGGGAGGTAAGATGGAAATAGCAGCATGTACCTAGAAGAGAGTATAACATAAAAAAATAATAATATAACTATAATGATGGTTTTTTTTTTAAAAAAAAGAGATATGATTTGTTTAAAATTGAGATTAGCATCAGTCTGTCAAATATAAAATGAGTTTAGTATAAAAGCACTCAAGGAAAGGCAAAGAAAATGAAAGAGGAAGTAGAAGGGGAGGAAGAGACGGTGTAGAGAGGGTTGAGGAGGAGGGAAGGAGTTAGAAAGTAGGAGGAGAAGTTGGAGATAGAGAGAGGGGAGTGTAATGGAATAAAGTAGAACAGACTGATGACTGATGAGGCAAGTGTTGAATAAGATACTGACTTTTGAATAATTGATTATATTGAACAAATATGTATTTTTATTGTAATATTTAAGGTACATGTGTATTGAATTGTATATGAAATGATGGAGAAAATAAAAAAAATTGAAAAAGAAAGAAAGAAAGAAAGAAAGAAAGAAAGAAAGAAAGAAAGAAAGAAAGAAAGAAAGAAAGAAAGAAAGTTGTATGGCCGGGAGTGGGGCGGCATACAAAAACGACCAAAAAAATAAATAAATAATAAATGGCGGATTGGAACTCGTCTGCGAAAAAATTTAGCGGATGGTATGCTTAAGGTTGGCCACCACTGCTCTAGAGAATGAAACAGCAAAACAAGAAACTTTAATCAAAAGAAGAAAACTGTAAGAGCTTACTAAAATAATTTAATCCACTGATATTATCCCTTTCTTCTCTTCCATGTGGGAACAAATGACACCAAAAGACCCTGAAAACAGTATCGAGAGACTCTGAATAGCTAAGCATGAAATCCAAAGAAATGCGTGCCCAGGTGGTGTTCTCTTCTATACTCCCAACAAAAAGTAGGTATCTAATGAGGGAGCACAGGACTTTTGAAGTAAACTATTGGCTCAAGGAATGGTGTCATCAAGAAAATTTGGATTCTTAGACCATGGATTACAATACATATGAGGGACTTTTGGGCAGGGGATGAGCTACACTTCACAAGAACCAGGAAAACATCTTTGGAAGCCATCTGGCTTGCCTTATCAGTTGGGCTTTAAACTAAAACTGGAGGGGAGGGAAACAAATTTTTAAAAGCTAATTCCAAACACAAAGCTCAAGGCAATCAACCAAACACTAAGACAGGAACTCAGACACAAAAAAGGAGAAGTAGAAAACAAATACAGGGCTAGTCAAAAAGGATTCTGATGCCTATACACTAATGGTCAAAGTATGAGAAACAAACAGGGTGAACTTGAAATCCTAGTACATGAAGGCAGGCAAAACATCATTGCTATTACCAAAACTTGGTGGAATGAAACCCATGACTGGAATGTACAGCTAGAAGGATTTAAACTGTTCAAAAGGGGCAGACATAATAAAAGAGGAGGAGGAGATCCACTATATATAAGAAATATATGCATTTCTATAGAAACACAACAGGTCAATGACAAAAACCTTCTTGAATGCATTTGGGTTAATATAAAAGGAAAAAGGAATGATGTTGCTGTAAGTGTATATTACAAACCACCCAAAACAAACAGAGGAAATAATGCTAATCACTTGGCTACAGTGTGCAGGATGCACACAACAATAGTAATGGGGAACTTTAACTTCCCTGACATAAACTGAGAAACAAACTCAGCACCTAGTGTAAGATCAAATAGGTTTCTGACGAACCCAGCAGATAATTTTGTCTCCCAAAAGGTAAAAAGGGAACTGAAGAGTCAGGCATAATGGAATTAATTCTCACTAACAGAGATGAAATGATAGAAGAAGTTGATGTTACAAGAACCTTAGGGAGAATGACCTTGCAATATCAGAATTCAACATAATGCAAGCTCAAGCAATAGAACAAAGTCAAACTAGAGTCTTGGACTTTAAGAGAGCTAATTTTAACAAACTTAGAGAATGATTGGGAAGGATTCCATGGATGGAAATCCTCAAGGGGAAAAAAAACCAAAAAGCTTAGGAAACTTTGAAAATTGAGATTATAAAAGCCCAGTCTAGTACAATAGCACTGAAGAAAAATAAGAGATTCCAAAGCAAACCAGCATGGCCGCAGAAAGAACTCTTTGATAAACAGAAAAATATAAAGGGCAAATATAAAAAGTGGAAAGAAGGGCACATGCCTATACAACAGAGGTCGGATTCAGCCGGTTCGGACTGATCCGAGCGAACCGGTTGTTAAGATTTTGTGCAGTTTGACTTCCAGTTTAGCTCCGCAGGCATAGCGGACGCTCCTTGCCGGGCACCTCTTCCGAAGCCCTGTAAAAGCCACCAGAACAGCTGTCTGGCGGCTTGAAAATCTTCTTCCCGGGCGTAGGGGAGAGATGAGAGCCTGACAGGTGAGGTAGAGCCCCCCTAGTGCCCTAGGAGTCAACTAGGGGTGCGAAGGATGAGGGCTCCCCAGATAGCCTGTCTCCTGCTCCAGGACTTCGGATGCCTCCGCTTCTGTGGAGCAAGATGCCGCGACCACCGCTGCTTTTACAATGGGATTTAAGAGCCGAGATGGTGCAGTGGTTAAATGCAGCACTGCAGGCTACTGCTAGTTCAGCAGTTCAGCTGTTCAAATCTCACTGGCTCAAGGTTGATTCAGCCTTCCATCCTTCCGAGGTGGGTAAAATGAGGACCCAGATTGTTGGGGGCAATATGCTGAACTCTGTAAACCGCTTAGAGAGGGCTGTAAAGCACTATGAAGCGGTATATAAGTCTAAGTGCTATTGCTATTGCTATAACTACTTCAAGCACTAAAGAAAGCAGACAGAGAAAGGCAGGAGTCCAGAAGGGCAAGTATCTAAATCTTTAACTCCACTGCTGACTTTCACTTTGGGAAGTAACAAAGTAGCGCTAATAAGCAATAAAATGGCGATCGGAGATCATGGGCGTGGAAGTGAAAGTGATTAAGTTTCGTTTTGCCAGCAGCTTTTTCTTATGGAAACTTCTGATCCTGAGAATTGGCTTTTTTCTTCTTGTTTCCTGATTATGGATTAAAATAACAACTTATATCTTTTTAAAAATAAAAGACTAACTGGTTTTGTATTTGGAAAGAACTGTGTCAACTAGAGACTTGGCTTTCTCTTTGTACTCTTCTGGAAATATTGGAATGGCTTCTAAACCTGGAAAGACTGTTTCAAATAAAAGAACTGAATATTCCTCTGGTCATATTTCAAGAATGCAACTTACTTCTGACTTAACACCCCCACAGTCTTTAACACCTGAAAATTTATTTAATACTTTAAAAGTTATGAAAAATGAACTGGTTATGGAATTTAACTTAAAAATCAATGAAATAAATAAAAAATGCAGGCTGCTCTAGAGAAGATGGACCAACAAGCGAGGGAGGATGTGCTAGATGCTTTTAAAGGATTAGCAGTAAATATGAAGTTTTGGAGAACGATGTGGAAATAACTAAACAAGCCTTGATAACCTCGGGGGAAAATATTGACAAAACTCAAAATGACATTGCAAATCTTGAAACAGAGCTGTTAATGACTCAATTCAGAAGCATGGAATTTGCTATAAGGGTGAGGGGCCTGAAAGAGGAAAAATATGAAGATCTGAAAGGAAGGATGGTGGAGGCTTTGGAGCAGGTGTCTGGAATGCTCAAAGAGGAATTGGCTACACAAATCGATAAGATATACCGAGTCAACTCTTGGTTTGCAAAACAAAAACATCTGCCAAGGGACATTGTAATATATTTTACCACAAGGGCTTTACGGAATAGAATTACACAGGTGACTTTCAAGAATAATCTTCAGGTAAATGGCCAGGAAATAATGATATTGAAAGAAAATCCTCCTAAAATGCTTAAAGCCAGAAAAGATTATACCTTTTTGGTAGAAGAGTTTAAAAGACGTAACCTACAGTACAAATGGGATGCCCCAACAGGGATAGTGGTGAAATTTTTGGAAAAAAGATACCGGCTTAATATGATAAAGAAAGCTACTGATTTTTATGTCAACGTTTTAAAGGCTAATATATCCAAAATTCCAGAGGAAAGACGCATGAAAGTAACAGAAGAGGAGAAGGAAAAGCCATCCATACTTGTTCAAACCGAAAGAGTTTCAAAGATTCAAGGTGATTTGCAGAGCCAGACAGATGTTTATAATGTGGAAAAGAAGACAAAGGATCAAAGTCAGATGGGAGGCGAGCTGACAAATTTAAAACCATCAAGCTACAAAAAGGCTGCAACAACCAGATTCAAAATTTGATCGAGAGGAAGGATTGGTCAAAGTTTGGTGTTAGTGTTGAAATTTACAGGATGGATGGAGAGACTAACATGTTTTTTTTCTCTATTCCTTTTTTTTATTATTAATATTTTTAAAAACAATTAATGATTCAGAATTCTTGTGAAGTTAATAATTTGATATATTGTAATATTATGTTATTAATATTGTGTCTGACTTTATGATCAAGTTTAAGGTTTTTGAGGTATAAGGGGTTAGAAATTTTAAAATACTGGAATTAACAACTTGATAGAATATTTTAAATATTTAGGTATTTTGAATAGGTATAAATACTTAATGTTTACTCATTATGTAATACTTACTCAAGTTTTATTTAATCTTGAGGAAATGTTGTGATGTTGTAACTGATTGAAATGGGGAGGAAAGATTCTCTCTTTTTTTCCCCTATTTTTATTAGATTATATATAGATTATATAAAGGATAGATATTTAGTGGGGTAAATTATCAGCCTGAGATACTGAATGGTGTTTGATTAATAATATGCTTGATTTTTTTTCTTTTGATTATGTTTTAAAAAGTTCTGAATAATTAGGAGTTGAAGATCCAAAGAAATGTAGAAATTAAGAATTTCTTTTAACTTAATTTAAACTTATTTTATTGAATATTATGCCCTGTACTTTCTCTGGGAAGTCCGGGGGGTGGGGGGAGGGGAGAGGGGGGAGGGTAAGTGGGTGGGTTGGGGTTAGGGGGGAAGGGGGGAGAAAAGAGAAAAATGTTTGTACTTTGTACTAATAAAACTTTTTGAATAAAAAAAAAGATTTTGTGCAGTTTGGAGAACCGGCTGATCGAACCACTGGCTGGCCCCGCCCCATTAGTCGGCCTAGATATTCCTCACTCCCGGGCTGACTAGCTTCTTCCAAGCAGCTCTTGCTCTGCCTTTCGGTGTCAGCTGTCAAAGACAAGGTTTTTGTGGGCAGAAGAGCTTGCCGCACCCACCACCTCCCAGATGCCCTCGCTTTCCCCAAGCATTTCTTTGCCTACCTGATTTCCAGCTCCATCGCGTTTCTCCATAATCGGTAAAGTTTCTCGCCATTGTGTGCAAGGAAACAAAAGTTTGTGGGACTAAAAGAAAAACCTTCAAGCAATCAATTTCAAATTCTCGCAAAAAAAAAAGATCTCGCAAAGTTGGAATTGATTGATTGAAGGGGTTTTTTTTGCAGGGAACTTGTTTCCCTGCACACAATGGCGAGAAACACGATGGAAAAACACGACGGAGGGGAAATCAGGTAGGCAAAGAAATGCTTGGGGGAAGCGAGGGCCTGGGCGGTGGTGGGTGGGGCAAGCTCTGCGGCGCTGCAATGGTGAAACCGGCAACGGAGTGGCCTTCTCTTCTCCGTGCTCCTCATCCTGCTTGGGGAAAGTGAGGGCATCTGGGGCAGCCGGGGAAAGCTCTGCGGCGCTGCAATGGCGAAAAGGGCAACAGAACAGCCTTCTCTTCTCCCTGCTCGTCCTCCTGCTTGGGGGAAGCAAGGGCCTGGGGGGGAGGCTCCACGGCATGGTGCTGCAATGGAGAAAATGGCAACAGAGCATCCAATGTTAGGGAAGAAATATTATTTTGCCTGCTGCTCATCTTTCCCTTGTGCCGGCAGCTCCCTTTCTCATTTCCCTATTGAACACAGCGCCCAGGATCCTCTTTGATGGGGGGCGGGGAGAAACAGAGTGAAGGAAGGAAGCCGCTTTTCGTCTTTCCCTGCTGCTCATTTTTCCCTCGTAGCGGCAGTTCCCTTTCCCATTTCCCTATTGAGCGCAGCACCCAGGATCCTCTTTGATAGTGGGGGGCAACAGAGCAGCCAGTGTGAGGGAAGGAAGCCGCTTTTTGCCTGCTGCTCAGCTTTCCCTAATGCCAGCAGCTCCCTCCTCTTTGATAGGGGGGGAAACAGAGCAGCCAGCATGAGGGAAGGAAGTTGTTTTTTCTCTTTCCCTGCTGCTCGTCTTTCCCTCATGCCGGCAGCTCCCTTTCTCATTTCCCTATTGAGCGCAACACCCAGGATCCTGATAGCGGGATGGGGGACATAATTTAACAACCGGGCTCACACCGGATGGAGTAAAAAGGCCCCGATCTTTATACAGGAGGAGGGTAAGGGAAGGTTTTTCAGCACAGGGGCATCGATCCGGCACCCCCATCGCCCGTCTCCGCCCATTCGTGGCAGAGCAACTATGGTAAAAAAAAAATACCAGAAATTCAGACCGTCTAACTTCTTGCAAAAAAGAAAAAAAAATCACGAAGTTGGAAGGGTTTTTTTATTGTAGTCCCACAGACTACTTTTCTTCTCCTGCATGTGGCAGTGGACAATGGAGCTGGAAAGCAGGTTAGCGGAGGGATGTGGCTGCCTTGGGAGGGGTGGGTGGGGTTAGGGATCTCTCTCTCTCTCTCTCTCTCTCTCTCTCTCTTTCTCTCTCTCTCTCTCTCTCTCTCTCTCTCTCTCTCTCTCTCTCTCCACTCACACACACACACACACACACACACACACACACACACACACACACACACACACACACACACACCGTCTTTTCCTTTTCCTCTGCACAGACGAACATCCCAGGATTGCAAAGCATAGAGCATTTTGGGGATGTGCGCCTGCACTTTGATCCCAAGTAAAGAACGATCACCAGGAAAAGGTGGGAGATTTTGCCTCTTATCCTGTTCTTAGTCTGTGCTGAGCTTCAGAACAGGGTGAGAGGCAGGAAAATTCCCCCTTCCCATTTTCAAGCTGTTCGCAAAAACGCCCCATTCCAAGCCTTCAGCATATTTCAGAATTGCAACATTGAAGGGTCAGAATGGGGCGTTTTTGTGAACAGCTTGAAAATGGGGAGGGGGAATTTTCCCGCCTCTCACGTCTCACCCTGTTCTGAAACTCAGCAAAATCCCCCCTCCCCATTTTCTGATTGAGCCTGCAAAAGCAGGAGGCCACACGCGCCTCACGCCCCCTTCAAGAACAGTCTTACTTCAATCGGCTGCAATGGCCCAAATTCCTAGTACGCCCTGGTCTCCACCTGCTCTCTGAGGTTAGATCGGACCTCTCACACATGCACACAAGCACATGCACAAACACACAGAGAGGTTTGATCAGCTCGCCCTCTGCTTCTGCCTTTTGCCAGTGCCTTCTCAGCATGTTTTGGAAGAGAGATAAAACTAAATCCTGCACTCTCTCACAGCAGCCATGCAAACCCCAGCACGGGCAACAGCAGCTACTCCTTCTTCTTTCCAAAACATGCCAGGATGTAATCTGAATAACAGCGGCAGCAGTGAAATGCTTCCTGTAAGAGAGGCAACAAACTGGAAGGATGCCTGAACTCACAGCACTTTGTTTTGATTCAGGTGCTGCTGCTCACTTGGTATGGTAGGAGCTTTTTCGTGTGTGCAGGGAACCTTGTTTCCTTGGGGTTCCCTGCACACACGCACATCCATGGTATTGGCATAAATCATCCCCAAGGAAAGGAGGATCGGCAGGAAAATCCACCCTTCCCCCATTTTCCTGCCGGTCCTCCTTTCCTTTATGCCGAAACCATGGATATGCGTGTGTACAGGGCTGGCGGGGCTGATGAGCAAGGGGGGGGAATCTGGTTTAGATGAATAGGGTGGGGCAGGAAGGCAGAATTGGGTTGGGTGAGCTATCATTTTGGCAGGTAGCAGGTCCGTGGCAACCTTGTAGCAGGACAGACAGATGGAGGACAGAGGGGAGATCGCCCCTTCCTCCTTTGCACTCCAAAAATTGCCCTACACCAGGCAGGAGCAGATGGATGAAGGGGCGATCTCCCCGTCCCTCCTTCATCCCACTGTAGGGCTACCATGGAGCTCCTGCCCACCGAAGCTGCAGGATGGCCAAGAGCAGCGCGGCGAGGAGGGCGAAGAGCCCTTTCAAGGCCAACAGCAGCAGGTGCAGCCAGGCAGAAGCGGGGGATGGAGCAGGCAATCCCAACACACCACACGGCTTTCTGCCTTGTAGCAGCAGCCTGCACAAGTGTACAGCCAGCACAAGAGCTAGAGCCCACCAGGGCCATGGCCCAAAGAGCACCGTTCCGGCATGTTTTGGAAGGGAGATTAAAAAAAATCCCGCAGTCTCTCGCTGCCGCCATGCAAACCCAAGCATGGACAACAGCAGCTGCACCTTCTCCCTTCCAAAACATGCTGGGACAGCACCAGCAGCAGGCAAATCCAAGCCGAGCGATCCAATCAAGAGCCCTCACAAGGCCAGTAGTAGTAGGTGCAGCCGGGAAGAAGTGGGGGGGGAGGAGTAGGCAATCCCAACATGCTGCGGGCAGGGCTGGGGCTGGCAACACCTCCAGGCGCCCAGAGAAACAAAATGAGAGGCAGTTCCCAGCCCTCGCTGGCTCAGCTAATCCACGGGCTGCAATTAAGGGGCCGAGTGGCCATGAGGTGATCAGGGAAGGGAAGGGCTGCCTCCTGTGCTGCCATGCCCACCCTTCACTAGGTCTTATTTTCGGGAAAGGTCTTATTTTAGCACATGCACTCAAAAGCATGATAGGTCTTATTTTCGGGGTAGGTCTTATTTTTGGGAAAACATGTTATTTTTGCCCCTAGTTGAATATTGATAAACATATTACAACAATATTTGTTTCCCACCCCTTGCGAAACAGCCCCCCAAAATTTTTAAAGTTCTAATTCTATTTGCAAATTATTAACCTGTCATCTATCTACTATATTACTGACAAAACAGTTAATAGAACAAAAAAAGGCAAGAGTAAAATTTCAAAATTATCAATTAACAAACTATTATTGTATTCAACTCATAAAAAGTTTACCATGATTTCTTATCTATCACAAATCTTCCCAACAGCTAACACTAATTCATCCTGGATATCCATGTTTGTTTCTTAATACCATCTTGGAGCAGTGGTGGTGCAATGGTTGGAATGCAGAATTGCATGCTTGGAATGCAGAATTGCATGCTAATTCAGCTGACTACCAGCAGTTCTTTTCTCACTGGCTCAAGGTTGACTCAGCCTTCCATCCTTCCGAGGTCGGTAAAATGAGGATCCAGAATGTTGGGGGCAATATGCTGACTCTAAACCGCTTAGAGAGGGCTGTAAATCTAAGTGCTATTGCTATTGGGGGATCCTCCCACAAAATGCTTGCTGAACAGTAGGATAATTTTTCTCTCCTGTAGACTATCTGTTGATTTTGCTGCCAAAGCTGGTTATTTGGCAGTACTGTTCCCTGGATCTGAATGGAAGCCACTTAAGCTGACTTTTGAAACCATGGACCTACCTGGGAAGAGAAATCTTGAAGATTGCAGGACCTTGTGGGAGCAGCCAGAAAGTCACCAGTCATCTATCCATCTTTCCCTCTAGGCAGATTGTTCTTGTAAGCAAACATGGGTTTTAACTATACTTTTTGAAGTTTCTGTTTTGCTTTGCTTTTTATATCTAAAAGTTAATTGGCTGGTTGAATGCTGATTTATTTTAACCCCCTGCTGGATTTTATTTGTTTTTTGAGGATCTTTTCCCTTTGATCTATTTGGCTGATTTGAATAAGGAAGTCTACAGCTTCTCCATAAGGAAGTCACAGCATGTTTTTGTGTAGTGAAACTGCTGACACTTGATTTACATTTATATTGGACTTTCACTACAGGAATTTTGCATTTTATTAACTTGCAAAAAGTTTGGAGATTATTTTTTCTATTTTTTTTTCATCTTGGATCAAAATATTCAAAAATACCCTGTTTTTCTATTTATTTTCTCACTCTTAAGAATATTACTTTAATGTTTTTTGTTCCCTGTCTCTGAAGAGATAATTGCTAAGTTACGAGAGCAACAATCTATCAGATTACAAACAATTTCATCTGGACGGTTTTAGGAAGATAAATCAACTTTGGAGAATATATGTATTTAATGTATTTAACTAGACAACAATTGATAAGAGAAGGCCCAGTACTCTTCAATATCTAATTCATAAATAATTTAGATGAGTGGATAGAAGGGGAACTGATCAAATTTGCAGACAACACTCCAGAAGATGGCTCAAAGCCCAGAAGGATCTCGACAGACTTGAACACTGGGCCCTATCCAACAAAATGAAATTCAATGGTAAGAAAATAAGGTTTTACACCTAGGCAAGAAAAAACAATACACAGGTATAGACTAGGTGGTTCCTGGCTCAAGAGCAGTAACTGTGAAAGGGATCTAGTGGACAACTACTTAAACATGAGCCAGCAGTATGCTGCAGTCACCAAAAAAGCCAACATAGTCCTAAGCTGTATTAACAGAGGGAAAGAATCAATATCATACAAAGTGTTATACCACTTTATAATGTCCTGGTAAGACCACACTTGGAATATTGCATCCAGTTTGATTGCCACAATATAAAAAAGACTCTAGAAAGAGTGCAGAGTGCAACAACAATTATTAGGGGACTTGGGTACATCTAGTCTAAGGAAAAGAAGAACTGGGGTCACATGATAATAGTCTTCCAATATCTAATGGGATGCCACAAAGAAGCGGGGATCAATCTATTTTCCAAAGCACCTGAAGGCAGGACAAGAAGCAACGGATGGAAACTAATCAAGGAGATCCAACCTAGAAATAAGGAGAAATTTCCTGACAGAACTATCAATCAATTTCCTGACAGTCAGAACTATCAATCAATTTCATGACAGTTAGAACTATCAATCAGTGGAATGGCTTGCCTTCAGAAGTTGTGGGTGCTCCATCACTGGAGGTTTTTAAGAAGAGACTGAACAGCCAATTGTCTGAAATAGTATAAATTCTCCTGCTTAAGGGGTTGGACTAGAACAAGGGTCAGCAACCCGCGGCTCTGGAGCCACATGTGGCTCTTTCATCCCTCTGCTGCGGCTCCCTGTCGCTCAAAATATGCGTTACAACTGCCAATGTGCGACACTCATCGATGTGCAATTTATTAAGCTTTTCGACCCCCAGTAGGCCAACCATGGATAAATCCAAGAAAAGAAAGGTTTCAGAAGAAAACAGAATCTTTAATTCAACTATATAAGCTAGTTTTGTGGCTGCTCAGGAAATAGTCAGGCACGGGAAGAGTTTTGTGGCTCCCGGTGTTTTTTTTCCTGTGGAAAATGGGGCCAAATGGCTCTCTGAGTGTTTAAGGTTGCCGACCCCTGAACTAGAAGACCTCCAGAGCTTCCTATTCTGTTATTCTGTAAATGAAAACCAGAGTTTAGTATTGAGTTGACCTACTGCAGCAAGGCTTTGGTTTTCCGTGTAGGATCATCAGGACGAAAATTCTTATATTCCTCCACCTCCTTTTCAAGTGACAGCAGCTGACTCTGCAGTTTGCTACGCAGGGATGGCAGGGTGTCCCGGATATGGTTTGTCAATTGCTGAAGAGAAGATATGAAGCACCAATAAGTTTATATTAATATTACATAATGTTTCTTACTACTAAAATAAGCCATCCTCTCTTTGAAGCCAGTGAGGCTGAGTCATGCACTATTTCCTTAAGTACTTGCCAGTCTATTCTGCTCTCAAAGAAGAGTACTGATCCGATAAGACAACCTGTTCTAAAAGTTGGGAAAAGATAATAATCAGAAGGTACTTATAGTAATCAAGAATCTTTATACTCCATTCTCTCCCCAAGAAAGCTCTACTTTGTTCTCATTATTGTAAATTAAGAAAGAGCAGAATCCTTCTGTCTTATGTAATGTCACTTACAGATCTATGGCTTCAACAAGGTTTGCTCACATTCAGTAGAAATGCATTCATATTTATCCAGTATTGATACTCCTGCAGAATTGTTTATGCCTGGTATAGAGACCTAAACAAACTACAATATAAACCAAGATATCCTTGTTTCTTTGCAATATCTAAATTAGCTCTAAACTGAAGCATAGCTAATTGATTTATGGATATTAAGAGAGAGGGAAAAACTCACATGTGGGTTTAAAATAAGAGAGACACCTTCTCCAATAATATACACCATTAGAAAGTGTAAAAGAAACTCTCAATGATATTCAGCTGACGATAAAAATTAAGAATGAGGCAAGAAAAATGAATAGACTGCTTTAAGAACAGCTTACCTGGTTCAGGACCTTCTGCAAATGGGGAGTTCCCATGCGATCAGCCATGTGTCTATAAGCAGGATGGGAAAGGAAGAACTTGCGCTCAGCTGCCAATGCTGCTCTGATATCCTTTTTACCATCAATATCCTTCTGGCTCCGGTTCACAACTCCAATGTAGCCTACAAGGACAACTCCATATGTTAAGTTCTGTCTTAAAATGTGCAGGCTCAAGAAGAAATTTTGAGTAGAGTAAAATGAGACAGTGCAGCAACTTCAAAAAGTCAGGTAAACATAAGAGTATAATGGTAACAGAGGGAATATACTTCTACCACTGAAGTCCAGAAATCGATTTTTAAAACTCTGAATATACTGTTATTTTTTCTTTGCATGAAACGCTCTGGATCCAGGATAGGATCTCACCCTGAACAATCTGCTCATCAATAATGGCCTCATAGCACTGATCTCAAATGATCATCTTTAATATAAGAAAAAGGAATCCAGAATTATATAGAAAACTAGAATGCAATACCTGAATATAAGACCACAAAAATGTGCTTATTTTGCATTTTATTCTAGATGCAGAACAATGATTCTCAATTGGATTAAATGGATAATCATAATCTTAGTTTGTGAAATGAGTCATCACCTACCGGTAGTCCTCTACTACCAGATAAAGCTTGTCAAATTAATGGCTATCCAGAGGAATAGTATGAAATCATAACCATGACGTCCAAACCGATTTAGCAATTTTTGCTGAAATGCCCAAGACTAATCTGACCTGAAATGCTGAAATGCCCAAGACTAATCTTTTATATGTCAACTATTCATATGATCTATATTAAAGCACTTTCTGCTGAACCATTTCTTAGTTTCTAAATAACTATTCTAAACAGGTATATATGGCTCCAGCTTTTAATGCTTATTTCCAGAGGAGAAAAGGTAGTTACAAACAACCTATAGTATCCTATTCCTAAAGGTGTCCAGGGTAAAAAGATGCTGCCTGCCTGAATTAGTTTTTCAATTTAGAGGGCTAGAAATCACTCAGATGACAAAGAGGTAGAATTATTATTTTATCTGGAAAGAAAAAGGTTCTTAATTTAAGATTATCTCACCTTAGAAAAAATAGAAGTAATAATGTTTTCTGTTATGTTATTCTATTTTCATCTAATGTAGTCTTGGACCTAATGTTAGGTGACTCACTATTACTATGAACTGAAGCATATGTATGTTAACCAAATGCATGAAATGTGCCAGGAGCAAGCACATGACAGAACAACTTTTAAGACCTGTCAATTATACCTTCCTGATAACAATTTAGAGACAAATGATGCTCCAAAGAACAGCTACAACTGTATCACCAAAAACTTAAAAGCATCTCATAAGGAAGCTTGAGTCTTATCTCGCCTTCCAATCATGAAAGAGGGTCAGAAAGGGGGGGAACAATACTGCAAATTAGTGAGAGGTTGACATTTTACTGAAAGATATATGGTATGTGAAGTTATGGTTTAAATTACTTAAAATGGTGGATAGCATTCATCTCAGAATTAGTAAAATGTATTTAATCAAGCATAGGCTTTATTCAAATTGAATTGGGGGGTGGGACAGTTAGAAATGAAAATCCCTGAGGAACTCAACCAAGAAGGGATCATGAGCTAGGTTCTCCCCACCCACAATCAACACTGACTGGAACTGGCCCTAGAGGAAGAGAATCAATGCAGAACTATGCCTCCCATTCCTATTCCCCAGTCCAGAAAGATGTCTTGATCAACAATATTTAAAGATGCCAAGAGATCAAGAAGAGCATGGATTAATGCACCATCCCCATCCCACTCCCACCTGAGCTTATCCACAAATGCAATCAATACTGTTTTAGTCCCATAATTCAGGCCTGCAAACCAACTGAAAGTAGTCCAGCTATTCCACTTCTTTCAACAACCATCTTCTCAACAACCTTTCCTAAAGAGGGAAGATTAGAGACAAGAATAAAGGATGTATTCAGCAGCAGTTGAAAGTCAGGCTCTGAGGTTCTGACGATTTGGCATTGGGGAAGAGACCATTGGCTGGAATGCAGAACTAGTTTAAGGCACTGAGCATTCCCAGCCCATAATTAGCCCAGAGTATTCCTTCCTTGTTTTGCCTATGAATTTAACAAAAAACCCAAGACAGGATTCACTGAAAGAAATATCCATCAACTATAATTCTGAATGGTTTTCTACCTCTCCGCAGAGGCAATAATTTATTCTCCAAGATATCTCTGGCATCAGTGCCTTCATCCATCAGGTCTAACTTGGTTATTACTCCAATTGTTCTTAGGCCTGAGAAAGAAAAAAGAATTGTAATCAAATTGTGAACCATTTAGCAAGTTCTAAAATAATTTTCTCAGGAGAATTTTTCTTTGCAAAATAATAACAATAGCAATTAAGACTTATATACCGCTTCATAGTGCTTCACAGCCCTCTCTAAGTGGTTTACAGAGTCAGCATATTGCCCCCCAACAATCTGGATCCTCATTTTATCCACCTTGGAAAGATGGAAGGCTGAGTCAACCTTCAGCCAGTCAGAATCAAACTCTTGGTAGTGAGCAAAGTCAGTCTGCAATACTGCATTCTAACCACCGCATCACCACCACTCTTATAATCTTTATATATTATGTATGACAAATTCATCATCAGTCAATTGCAAAAGGCAGCTTTACTCAGAACAGCTTACATCTTGTGATGATGCCTTTAATACTGCCAAACATCAACATCTGATTATCTCGGAGGAGGAAGGCGTGTCAACGCTGCAGCGCTACGGAGTTTCCCATGGGGAAACCTCAACATCCGCACCATTTGGAAACCTGGTCCGGTCGGAACCAGGTCAGAACCACCCTGGAGGGATGGTGAAGAGGGGTGCCTTACTAATGATGAAGAGAGACGAAGGGTGAAGAGAACGAAGATTTGCATGAGGGTATTGTCAGACCATAGCCCCGTTTGGTTGGAAATGGAACTTGGTCAAGGACACAGAAGGTCTTGGAGGTTAAATGATAACTTGTTTAGATATGAGGATAATGTAAAAGAATGTAAAAGATTTATGAATGAATTCTTTGTTATGAATATGCAGAGGGGTACATCAATACAGATGGTTTAGGATGCAAGTAAGGCTTATATGAGAGGTGTTTTAATATATTTGAACAATAAATATAGAAGGAAGAAGGAACTTAAAAGAAAAGAACTGGAGGAAGAAATTAAAAAACAAGAGAGGGCTTTAATTTCCAAACCATCAGATAAGAAAATTAAAGAAACAATCAATTTATTAAAAGCTCAATTTAATATGTTAATGGCAGACCAAGTAGCAACTAATTTACAGTATGCTAATGCTGTATACTTTTTGCAATGCAAATAAACCGGGCAGGTGGTTGGCTTACATGTTAAGAAAAAAGCAAAAATCAAGAATTGTAGAGAAAATTAAGTATAAGGGAAAGAAGTTTTTGAATATGAAGTGATTAAAAAATCTTTCTTAGAGTTTTACTCAGGGTTGTATAAGGGGGACAAGGTCAAAGAGGAAGATATAGACAGATATTTGCAAAATGGGCATATACATATAGCCTCCAAGGAGCAGACCAAAATTTTAAACCAATTGATAACTTCAGAGGAAATTTTGGCGGCTATTAAACAGCTAAAAATGGGTAAGGCTCCAGGGACAGATGCTTTAACAGCTGTTTACTATAAAAATTTACAGGATGAAATGGTGGAATCTCTGAAGGTGTTATTTAACAATATACAACAAGGAGAAGTACCCCCAACTTGGAAGACTGCTTTTATCTCTTTGATCCCAAAAGAGGGTCAAGACCATACAGACCCTAAAAATTATAGGCCAATTTCACTTTTAAATATAGATTACAAAATTTTTGCTAAAATATTAGCAAATAGATTAATGATACTTATGCAACAACTGATTCACCAAGATCAAACTGGTTTTATAGTAGGTAGTTAAATGAAGAGTAATGTAAGACAAATAATTAATTTACTAGAATACTTGGGAAGGAATAACCAGGTACCTGCTGTATTGGTGTTCTTGGATGCTGAGAAAGCTTTTGATAGATTGAATTGGCAATTTTTATTAAAATTAATAGAAAAGATGCAGCTTGGAGATTATTTTACACAATCTATTAGGGCGATATATCAAAAACAAACAGCTCAAATAATAGTCAATGGTGGACTAACAGATAATTTTAACATAGAGAAAGGAACGAGACAAGACTGTCCCTTATCACCATTACTGTTTATTTTGTCTATGGAAATTTTACTTAGCAAAATAAGGGAGTCCGAGATAATTAAGGGAATTAAAATAAGACAGGAAGAATACAAATTACGAGCATTTGCGGATGATCTGGTAGTTACTTTAACTCAACCATACCAATCAATTACAGTGTTGATGGAAATTATTGAGTTTTATGGACAAGTATCTGGTTTTAAAATAAATAAAGATAAAACGAAAATAATAGCTAAAAATATGACTAGAAGTCAGGAGGAAGAAATAGAAAGGGTTACGGGATTTCAGACAGTTAAAAAGGTTAAATATTTGGGGGTTTATATTATGTCAACAAATATGAAATTATATCAGCATAATTATGAACCATTATGGCAAAAAATATAGAAAGATTTGGAAAACTGGAAAAAACTACAGCTGTCCCTGTTGGGTAGGATAGCTGTAGTAAAAATGAATGTTTTACCACGGTTTTTATTTCTTTTCCAAACGATTCCTATACTCAAAAAAGATGATAATTTGAAAGAGTGGCAAAAGGGTATTAATAAATTTATTTGGGCAGGGAAAAAACCGAGGGTAAATCAGAAAATAATGCAAGACTCACGAGAGAGGGGATGATTAAAAATGTCTAATTTGAGATTGTACTATGAAGCAGCTACCCTCTCAGTAATTACTGATTGGATCAACCTGACGGAAAATAAGTTATTAAATATAGAACGGTATGGCTTGATCTATGGATGGCATGCCTATTTAGTGTATAATAAAAAAGTAGATAAAGCTTTTAAGAGTCACATATAAGGAAATGCTTTATTGCGTGTCTGGAAGAAATATTAATGTAAATTAAATGATAAGTTACCTATACGGACAGTGCCCAGACACGTGATAGAAAATATAAATATAGAGCAAAAGCTAGATAAGATTACATACAAAGAGTTTCTCTATGAAGAAGGAATGAGGTTACAATTAAGACCAATGGAGCAATTAAGAGAAGAAGGAATAATTAAGTCTTGGTTCCAATATGGGCAATTGCAGACCAGATGGAAAGAGGATTCAAAAGTAGGTATTTTGCAGCAAGATGATAATTTGATAATTCAAATAAAGAATAAAGGTCCAATGCATATAAAGAGATTATATAATGTGTTAGTTGAATTAGATTCGGAAACAGAGCTAGTTAAGGACTGTATGATAAAATGGGCGCAAAATATCGGAGAACCTATAATGATGGAAACATGGGAGAATATATGGGTTAGAAATGTAAAATTTACACAGGCTCAAAATTTAAGAGAAAATTTTTACAAAATGTTTTATAGATGGCATTTGGATCCAAAAAACCTAGCTCGTATGTATCCAAATATACAACCTAAATGTTGGAGATGTGAATGTGAAGATGCTACTTATTTCCATATTTGGTGGACCTGTAAGAAAATTAAGGCTTTTTGGATTAAAATATGGTGGATTATTCAAAATATTTTAAAGAAAAAAATTAAGTTTACACCACAGTTTTTCTTGCTGGGAATAATTATGGACTGTACTGTAATAGAGACCAAATTGGTTCTGAACTTGATAACGGTTGCCAGGTTGCTGATAGCACAGTATTGGAAGAAAGAAGATATACCTACCATTGAGAAATGGACAACAAAAGTTACGCATCTGGCAGAAATGGCAAAAATTTCATCATATCTAAAAGAACACTCAAATGAGAGAGATATATTGGAATGGAGTAGATGGACTGATTATATTCAAAAAAAGTATCAGATTAAGAAGATATACATAGTTTAATAATGATATATATTAAGAATTGTACAATGGTTTAATAGATTTTAAATAATGTGGAGTCTTAAAAAATTAGAGAAATTTTTGAATTTATAATTTGTTAGTATATTTTAAGTTTATGTTTATTGAAGATTATATCCTGTGCTTTTTCTGGGAAGTCAGGGGGGAGGAAGGGGAGGGGGTTGGGGGAAAGGGGGGAGAAAAATTGAAAAATGTTTGTACTTTGTACCAATAAAACTTTTTGAATTAAAAAAAAAAGAAGAGAAGTGCCTGCTGGTGGACTGGGGGGTGGCAAACCCCCCAGGGAGCCGGCTCAGTCCCCTCGGCCAGCGGCAAACGGAAGGCGACTTTTAATGTCATCCTAGCCACGGCGGCCACAACAACAGGATTGAAACGGCAGACTGAAGTCAACTGGGAAGAGAAATTTTAAGTATACTTGCTGGAGAGTGTGAAGAAAATGGAGGCTGGTGAGTGATAGCCGACAGAAACTACTAAAAGAACTGTTCTAATATTAAAGGGGAACAAAAGGACCGGAAATTAGGAAGCGGCTGCTTGACACATGGAGAAAATGGAGAAATAAAGCTAGATGAAATTGCAACCAATGCCTTAACTGTAAAGACTTGTAATTTTTGCTATTAAAGATTTAAGAAATTGAAAAGATAAGTTTGGTGAAATTTGGTGGAGATTTAAGAAATTGAAAAGATAAGTTTGGTGAAATATTTGAAAAGTAAAGTTGATTTAAAAGTTGAAGAAAACATAGAGAAAAGGCAGATCTAGGATATTGGTGAGAATGCCATCTACTGGTCGGAGGAATTATTGTAGTGACTGAATATTATGGAGGACTTTTTCAGACAGCTGCTAACCTTGAACAGAGAAAACATTTTTGAAAGATATGAAAACTCAAAACAGTAAGCAGTCTGTTCCTGTATAAAAGATAATATTTTGGTTTGATCTGGTTAGATCAGCGGTTCTCAACCTGGGGGTCACGACACCTTTGGGGGTCGAATGAACCTTTCACAGGGGTCGGGAGACTTTGCCCGGATGCCATTTGGGTTCTTTTACCATCTCTGCATGTGCAGAACACTTTGCGCATGCGCAGAGGGTAAAAGAACCCAAATGGCGGCGGCGGGGCAGGGGTCACAGCGGCGGGTGCAGCAGCGGGATGGGGCGCGGTAGGGGCGCGGGGGGCGGCATTAGGAAGGTTGAGAACCACTGGGTTAGATGAATTTGAACGAATTTAAACAATAAAGAAAGAAAAGGATTTGGGCTTTTAAGGTCTAAAATGGAACTTAAGCGTTGTAATTGGTAAAATTCTATGCAAATAAAGGACAATTAAAAAGTCTGTGAAATATACTACTATCAGCAGCTGGAAGGATTATAAAACTTGGTGATTTGTGACCTTGCTGACAAGGAGGCAAGTGATCATTAAAGACTGTTGGAACTTTTGAAGAACTCTTGCATCTTGCACACACATACACTATTGGATTTCTCTCTCTCTCTCTCTCTCTCTCTCTCTCTCTCTCTCTCTCCCTCCCTCCCTCTCTCTTCCCCCCCCCCCCCATTTGTATGCAAGCTTGCTTGGGAGATCTCATTAAGTAGCTAAGTGGAAAGTAGTTGGGGGGGAGGAGCAGGAGACCTGCAAACACTTTTCCCGTTGAGAATAAAAGTTTCTGGGACCCTGACTCTCTGCAAAAGAGGATGGGTGCCTGAATCTGCGTGATATTATAGCACCCAGGAGTGTCCATTCTAGGCACGAAAAGCATTTCCCAGCCAACTTTCCTCTCCCTTCCTCAAAGGCAAAGAAACAGAGAAACAAGAGAGGAGACAGATGTTTCCAAGGTAAGTGAGTCCTTGTGGCAGGAAGGGAGGGAGAAGCATGAGGTATCTTAGTGGGTTGGGGAGGCCTTGAGGGCCTATTCCCGTGATGGCGAACCTATGGCATACGTGCCAGAGGTGGCACGCAGAGCCCTCTCTGCTGGCACGCACGCAGTCACCCCAGGTCAGATATCCATGGCATTTCTTTTGTGAGCTTCTGTTTCCCTGCAAACGACGAAACAGAAGCTCACGGGGAAAAAAAGATCTTACCTCTTGCCGCGCTGCCGGTGTTGGGATGCCCCTCCTCACACCAGCCAGCAGGTCTTCGGGTCTCTGCTGCGCATGCACACATGTCCACACATGTCTAAATGCATGTCCGTGCATGCCCACATTCATGCATGCCCACGTGTGTGTTTGCACACGTGTGCGCCTTTCAGTTGGGCAGTTTGGGCACTCGGTGTCTAAAAGGTTCGGCATCACTGGCATAGGCCTATATATTTGAGAGAGTCTCCAACTGTTTCTGCCTGTCTGTATATTCCAGATCCCCTGAATTAAAACATTGCCATATTGTGGAGCCTAGGAAGTGTGCATTCTATCTTGTGGCCCTCATCCTCTAGAACAGCAACTCCGACAAAGATGGCATCCTCTCCCCTAAAGTTTGAAAAACTGGCTTTGGCCCAGGTCTGGGATTAATGCTTACTATTTGTTCAGTGGCCCCTATTTTGTTTTGTTGATTTTGTTGAACTCCGTTTGATTTAATATTTGTACCTGTTTTTATATTGTCTCTAGTTTTGTTTCCTGCCCAGAGTCCCCTGGTGTTGGCCAGCCAATACATATAAGTAAATAATAATACCAGAAGATTTCTTTTAAGACACTGAGATCTTATCATTAACTATTGCAACTATAGAACAGCAACTGTATTTTGGTGCATTCTACCTGGAAAAATCATTATAATTTGCTATTTTGGAATTTCACACAAGTCTGTGATGTATATATCTACTACATCCAAGTAAATATAAAAACATAATTTACCTTGTGGGTCAACTTCTTTAGCCATTTTGAGCGCGTCAGAGTTGGCCAAATCCATATTGGCTGGAGTCACAGCAAGAATCAAGCTGCTCTCTCTGCTAATAAACTGCAAAATCATATCTTTGATCTGGTATTCTATATCCTGGGGTTGGTCACCCACTGGCACTTTAGTGATACCCGGAAGATCAATCAGAGTCAGATTCAGCACTGAAAAGGAAATCAGCAAAGACTAAGAACTTCACCTGAAAAATGCTGTTTTATCTAAAATCAACTTTGGACCTTAGAGGTTTTTCCAAAACCTTTCCACATAGAAGTGGGGTGGGGTGTCTATTAATGCCAAAAGCAGGCTCATTTAAATGAAAGAGAGGAAAAATAAAAAATAAAAATAAATTAAAGTCATCTTTATAACTGACTAAAATACTCTCAGGTTTTAATTATTATACTCATAGGTTATGACATTATTTCCAAAGAATTACAAAAGAATTCCATCTTGAGAGTGGATATATTATTCCCTACAGTATTTTCCTGAAGGTACTATACTTTTGCTGCTACCGTGTTTCCCCGAAAATAAGACCCTGTCTTATATTTTTTTAACCCCCAAAATATGGCCTTGGCCTTATTATTGGGGGGGGGTTTCTTATTATTTTCGGGGTGCAGAAGGCGGACTGGGCCGCGAGACATGCATCTTACCTGAGTCTGGCAGCTCCGTGGCGTCTCTCAGCCGGTCTGTGCATGGAAACACTTTGCAAAGTACAGAAAAACTTCTCACTGTGAGAAGTTGTTAATTGCTCGCCCTCGCGAGAAGTTTTTCTGTACTTTGCAAGGTTTCCCTGCACAGACCGGCTGAGAGACGCCACGGAGCTGCCAGACTTGGGTAAGATGCGTGTTTCGCGGTGGGGCAGGGGGTGGGGCGGGGCGGGGCGCTTATCTTACCGGAGTCTGGCAGCTCAGTGTCATCTCTCGGGCGGTCTGTGCAGGGAAACACCTTGCAAAGTACAGAAAAACTTCTCACAAGAGCGAGCAATTAACAACTCGCAGCGAGAAGTTTTTCTGTACTTTGCAAGGTGTTTCCCTGCACAGACTGGCCGAGACATGCCATGGAGCTGCCAGACTCAGGTAAGATGCGTGTCTCGCGGTGGGGTAGGGGATGGGGCGGGGCAAGCATCTTACCGGAGTCTGGCAGTTTTCACGTCTCTCCATATTGTGCTGGCGGATGGGGGGGGCTCTACCCACTCCCGCCACAGCAGCTCCGGAGCCTCGATCCCTGCCTCGCCTCCTCGCAGCCAGGAGCACGTTTCAAAATGCCGCCGAAGGCAGAGCCCAGAGGAGCCGAGCCAGTCCCACGGGGTGTGCGCATCTTGTGTCAGTGCCTGCGCGCACCCGTCTCTCGCTTGCTCTCTCTCTCTCCCAACCGGGAGCTGCTCTTTTTGCAGTGGGCACTCTTTTGGCTGGGAGAGAGAGAGAGCAAGCAAGAGGCGGGTGCGCGCAGGCAGCATTTTGAAACGCGCTCCTGCCTGCAAGGAGCAGAGGCAGGGATCGAGGCTCTGGAGATGCTGTGGTGGGAGGGGAGAGAGCCCCAGCCCCCCCCATCCGCCAGCGCGACGTAGAGAGACGTGAGACTGCCCTTCCATCTGCCCGCCCCGAGATCCACCTCTCTGCACCTCTAGCTTGGTGACCGACTCTCTCGGCGGGCTCGGTAGCGGGGCTCTACTGCCGCCTCGGCTCTTTCCCGCCACCGATTGTCACGCTGCGCCGCTGGGCATGAGTTAAATCATGGACATGGCCTCCAAACATTTCCTCCCGCAGGGTGAGTTGCTGCTGCTGCTGCCATCTTCTTTCCAAGGAAAGGATGGGGGGCTTGCAAAAAATGGGAGACCCGCGCACTGGGGGCAGCCACCAGGCGAGGGAGCAGCTGCCTCTGTTGCCCCCGAGCATATCCCCCCCTTTCCCCGGAAAGTAGTTGGGGGGGCTTATTTGTGGGGGGCTTATTTCAGCACATGCCCTGAAAAGCCCTGTTCGGCTTTATATCAGGACATGTCGTATTTTCCGGGAAACACGGTATAACATTGTAAAAAAAGCACTTGCACTCTTCCTTACTGCAAACTCATTTTTTCTCCTTCATCATTAAAATTAGATCATAATTCCCCTTATTCAATTGTTTTAATCAGAATATCCAAAAATCCCCATTCACACTTTCAAAAGGCTTGAGACGGCCAACTATACACTTAAAAATGAAGCATTTTGTGAAATTCAATGCCCAAAACATTTCATATTGAAATACTTTGTACATCCCTACCCTCAAATGTGTGTGTGTGCGCGCGCACGTGTGTGTATCGGGGTGAAATGCTACCAGTTCGGACCGGTTCGTGCGTACCAGTAGCATCAGGTGGCGGTGGTTCGCTGAACTGGTAGCGATGGCTGGCTGGCCACGCCCCCGAACCAGTCCCCCAGTCACTGCTCGCTCGCCCTGCCCCGCCCAGTCTCTGCTCTGCAGCTTACCTACCTGAAGCACTGCGCCCCTGGTCTGCCTGCCAGGTAAGCCTGCGAAGTCGCGGCCTACCTAGCTGACCCTGCCCCCCCTCACCCGTCCCAGCCTGCCTTCCCTACTCCATTCCCCACAGCCCTCAGCTCCGACATGCTTTCCTGCCTTCCACGCGGCCTTCCCAGTGTCCCCGTGGCCAGCTTGCAAAGGCAGGCAAGTGGAAGGCCACATGGAAGGCAGGCAAGCATGAGAGGGCGGCGGGGAAGGGAAGTAGCAGCCTACTCCCTTCCCCGCAGCCCTGCCATGTTTGGCAGGCCCACACGCACGCTTGCCTTCCGAGGTCGGCATCCAGCCCAGCCCAGCCCAGCCAGTGGATGGGCGGGTGGCCCTTGGTGGAAACGCAGACGCTGAGAGGGGCAGTGGCGGTGCTCCGGAAGGGCAAGCAGATGGCCTGCAGCTGCTGCACATGCGCCCACCCCGTTTCTGCAAAGGCAGAGTCCTCCCCTCTGCAGGGCGATCCAAAGAGGGGAGGGGAATGCTGCAGAAAAGGCCACCTTCCACCGGGCCCGTGTGCCTCCCGGGCCGGCTCCGTGGGGCTTGGGGCTCCGAAGCAGCCCACTGGCTTCTCACCCAGCCACCTGCCTGCTCTCTTTGCAGATCGGCCCGGCCGACCGCCAGCACCACTCTGGGAACTCGGCCCACGGCGCCACTTCCCGCCAACGAAGCGGAACAAAAGCTGCGAAAGCCACCACCGGCCGCTCCACCGGCGGCTTCCGCCCCTCTCGCTCCGCATCTTTGTCGGCAGGAAGCGGCGCCACGGCTGAGCCTCCTTGCCCCGGAGTGCCGGACTCTGCAAGCCGAGTTCCCGGAGTAGCGCCGGCCGGCAAAGAGAGCAGGCAGGTGGCCGGGTGGGAAGCCAGTGGGCTGCTTCGAAGCCCCAAGCCCCGCGGAACCAACATGGGTGGAAGGCGGCCTTTTCTACAGAATCTCCCTCCCCTCTTTGAATCACCCTGCAGGGCTCTGCCTTTGCAGAAATGGGGCGGGTGGTTTGTACGGAGGATTGGCGGGAGGGATGCACAGCCCTCCAGGATGGAGAGCGGGGCAAGAGAAGGCACAATAGGCTGCACTGCCCTGGCCCCGCTCAACTGCGCTTCTTTGCTGGGCCCCGGCTTCCAGCCCATCTGCTCCACAAGCAAAGCGGGCAGCGTGAATGAGACCGCTCAGCAGCAGCATGTTCCATGGAGGAGGAGCGTCAGAGGCTGGGGACCCCCTGCCCTCCCCTCGCCTGAACTCCGTGCACGAAGATGAACCGCCACCTGCCCTGAACTCCTCGCCGCTCCCATACTAATGCCCCAGTGCCATCACTGGGAAAACACCATGGGGCTCCCAAGCACGCCAGTGGGGCTGCATATGCCTGCACATGACAGAGGATGTGCCACTGCCAGGCCAGCCCTCCCGCCCTCCCAGAGCACAGGAAAAGGAAAAGGAAAAGGAAAAGGAAAAGGAAAAGGAAAAGGAAAAGGAAAAGGAAAAGGAAAAGGAAAAGGAAAAGGAAAAGGAAAAGGAAAAGGAAAAGGAAAAGGAAAAGGAAAGAAAAACTTATGACCACAATTGAGCCCAAAATTTTGCTTGCTAAGCAAGTGTTGTTAAATAAGTTTCACCACATTTTACAAGTTAGCCATGCCTACCTGGTCACCTGACCACCAAGCCACACCCACACAAAGCCACACCCACCTGACCTCCAAGCCACACCCACAAAATAAGCCACACCCACAGAACCAGTAGGGAAAAATTTTAGATTTCACCACTGGTATGTATGTATTTGTATGTGTATATGTGTGTGTATCTATCTGTCTGTCTGTCTGTCTGTCTGTCTGTCTGTCTGTCTGTGCACACACATGCACACATACACGTTTGTGTGTCAGCATACATACAGCATACACAGATAAATGTATATCCCTGTCAGACAGCTAATTAGATTAAATAAGAGATTTTCAAAATCCTCTTTTCCTTACAAAGATAACGAGATTGAAATATATTTTCAACCTTTGGGGTCTGATTTATTTGTTTATTTATTATTTATTTATTTATTTATTTATTTATTTATTTATTTATTTATTTATTTATTTATTATTTATTTATTTATTTATTTATTTATTTATTTATTTATTTATTTATTTATTTATTTATTTGTTTATTTGTTTGTTTGTTTGTTCTTATAGGCCGCCCAATCCCGTGGGACTCAGGGCGGCTTACAGCAGAGATTAGAACTACATAATTAAAATAACATCTAAAAACGTATTACAATTTAAAAAAGCCATTCATACTTGGGGGAATCATCTCTTCACCCCGCCTGCCGGAAGAGCCATGTTTTTACTGCCTTGCGGAAGGCCAGTAGGGTGGGGATAGTCCGGATCTCTGGCGGGAGTTGGTTCCAGAGAGATGGGGCTCCCACAGAGAAGGCCCTCCCCCGTGGGCCCGCCAGCCGGCATTGTTTGGCAGACGGGACCTGGAGGAGGCCCACTCTGTGGGACCTCACTGGTCGTAGGGAGGAATGTGGCAGGATGCGGTCCCGAAGGTAACCTGGCCCTGAGCCATGTAGGGCTTTAAAGGTCAAAACCAACACCTTGAATTGCGACCGGAGACTAATGGGCAGCCAATGCAGCTGGCGGAGGATGGGTGTTACGTGGGTGTATCTCGGTACACCCACCACAGCTCGCGCAGCTGCATTCTGTACCAATTGTAGTCTCAGGATGCTCTTCGAGGGTAGCCCCATGTAGAGCCCGTTACAGTAGTCAAGCCGTGAGGTGACAAGGGCATGAGTGACTGTGAGCAAGGCCTCCCTCTCCAAGTAGGGTCGCAATTGGTGCACAAGCCGAATCTGTGCAAAGGCCCCCCTAGCCACAGCTGAAAGATGTTGCTCCAATTTAAGCTGTGGATCTAGGAGGACCCCCAAATTGCGGACCCGTTCTGAGGGAGTCAATTTTTCTCCCCCAAGAACCAAGGAGGGACAGTCGACATAGTCCTTGGGAGGCAATATCCAGAGCCACTCAGTCTTGTCTGGGTTGAGCCTGAGTCTATTCACTCCCATCCAGACCCTTACATCGTTCAGGCAGCGGCACATTACATTAACTGCTTCACTGAACTGACACGGAGTGGAGATGTACAACTGGGTATCATCGGCATATTGTTGATACCTCACTCCATGTCGTCGGATGATCTCACCCAGCGGTTTCATGTAAATGTTGAACAGGATGGGCGAGAGGACCGAGCCCTGTGGCACCCCGCAAACCAGGGGCCTAGGGGCTGACCTCTGCCCTCCTGTCAACACCGACTGCGTCCTGTCGGAGAGAAAGGAGGAGAACCACCGCAAAACGGTGCCTCCCACTCCTATCTCCCCAAGACGACGCAGAAGGATACCATGGTCGATGGTATCGAAAGCCGCTGAGAGGTTAAGTAACACCAAGATGGAGGAATGACCTCCATCTCGGGCTCGCCAGAGATCATCCATCAGAGCGACCAAAGCAGTCTCTGTACTGTAGCCGCGCCTGAAACCCGATTGAAAGGGATCCAGATAATCCGTATACTCCAATAACCGCAGGAGTTGGAGCGACACCACTTTCTCAACAACTTTACCCATGAAGGGTAAGTTGGAGACTGGACGGAAGTTCTTTAAATCCGCTGGGTCCAGGGAAGGCTTCTTGAGGAGGGGCCTCACCACCGCAGCTTTTAAGGGCTGCGGGATGGACCCCTCTCTCAAAGATACGATCACAACAGCCTGGAGCCAGCCGCGTGTCACCTCCCTGCTAGCCGAAACCAGCCAGGAGGGACACGGGTCCAATAAACAAGTGGAGGCGCTCATCGCTCCTATGGCTTTGTCCACATCCTCAGGAGTGATAGGCTCAAACTCCTCCCAAATAACAGGACTAAGACTCCCCCCTGTCATCTCGGCCTGCCCTGTCCAAATGGAGTCCAGATCTGTCCGAATCTGAGTGATTTTATCCGCCAGGAACTGGGAAAATTCCTCAGCTCTACCCTGCAAGGGTTCTTCGCCCCCCCCCCTTTGCAAGGAGGGAGCGCGTTACCCTAAACAGGGCGGCTGGGCGGGAGTCAGCGGACGCAATAAGGGCGGAAAAATATGCGCATTTTGCCGCCCGTATTGCCACTAAGTAAGACTTAATGCAAGTTCTTAAAAGTATCTGATCAGATTCAGCTTTACTAGCCCTCCATCGTCGCTCTAGGCGTCTCTTTAGGCGCTTCATCTCCCGGAGTTCCTCAGTAAACCAAGGAGCCCTCCTGGATCCGCTGCCCCGGAGACGCCGCAAAGGCGCAATCCGATCTAAGGCAGCCACTAGGTCCTCAGATGAGTTGTGTACCAGGGATTCAGGTATTTCCCCAAGTTCCCTCTGAAATCCTTCGGATTCCATTAGGCGCCTGGGGCGGAACCACTTAATCGATCCCGCCTCCTTGCGGTGGAGGAGAGGAGCCATAAAATCTAACCTCAGGAGGAAATGATCTGACCACGACAAGGGTACTGTGACTAAACCCCTCAACCTCAGATCATCTCTCCACTGCCCCGAGAGAAACACAAGGTCAAGTGTGTGACCCCCCTCATGAGTCGGACCCTGAACTACTTGGGTCAGGTCCATGGTTGTCATGGAAGCCATGAACTCCTGGACTGCTTCCGAGGTTTCGCCAGGAGATGGCAGATTGAAGTCCCCCAGCACCATCAACCTGGGGAACTCAATCGCCAGCCCGGCTATCGCCTCAAGCAGAGCAGGCAGGGCCTTTGCAACGCAGCTAGAAGGCAAGTACGTTAGCAGAAGGCCCACCTGTACCCCTAAGTCCAACTTCAGAAGGATCGTCTCACACCCAACAATCTCCGGGGCAGGAATCCTCCGAGGACGCAGATTTTGGCGAGCTATAATTGCCACTCCTCCACCCATTCCCTGGGGTCGCGGCTGATGCTGCACTGAGAATCCGTCTGGGCACATTTCGGAGAGGGGAACCCCCCCTCCTGGCCCAGCCAGGTCTCAGTAATACATGCCAGGTCCACCCCCTCCTCCAAGATAAGATCCCGGACCAGGGGGGCCTTGTTGTTAATCGATCTGGCATTCAACAGCAGCAGCTTGAGCCCAGGGCCCTGACATCCTTGGTTACCAGGTACTCGGGCTGAGCTAGATGGAACCTGATCGGAGGGGCCAGAACGAGGAATCGCTTGTAAATAGCGAATTCTCGTTCCCCGAGAGCAGCCTACCCCTCTGCTCCCGGCATACCTGCCCCTCCCTGTAATGACCGTGATGCTCCCACTCTCTATCCCACCAGAGATCCCCTCCCCTCCCCCACTGGTCCTTCCAACTCCCGGCAGGCCATACACTCCATTCATACTGGGCCTGGGGTGGGGCCCAACCCCCCCTCCACTTCTGTTTTCACACTCAGCGGAGGGGGGAAGAACCCTTACCCCAGGCTCCCTCTTTCCCACATAAGTCATCTAAAAAATCTTCAATTGCACTCCATCCAATCAACCCTATACAACTCAAACACACAATCCATCCATCTAGTCCCCCCCCCGAGGTAGGATAATATATAAAAACAGGCAAGGGTAAAAAGTAATTAAAAAGCAGCTTGCACGTATGGGGGGTACATAAATGCCGGTCTCCTAACTGGTCTGATAATGATTCTAACAGATATTAATCTAGATATTAATCTTAGCTCTTGGCTTTGTTGTAGTGGAGTTTTCTTCATTCTTTCAATATCATCTCTTCAATAAATAGGACAATTGTTAGTACTGTCCTCGTGTGGTGCCCACATACAGGTACTGAATGTAAAATAGTAAGTTGTTGTATAAAGTTATAGTGTTGTTAAAAGGAACTGTTTAAACAAGTAAGTATAGAGCCAGACAGCTTTTAAAATGTATGGTAAGTAGAAAGGGGGAGGTGTTTATCCCAGTGCTCCAGAAGGGAGGGGGGATAGATGACATCATAAGAGACAGCCAATCGGATTATAGATAGCAGGGCCAGGAACTATAAAAGGCCTGGCTGAGAGAGATGTGGAGCTCTCTGTTTTGTGTGAACTTCCATGAGGGAAGGATTTAGTGAGAAGTGCTGTGAAGAGCTGAGGGAAGCTCTGTTATGTGGTAAATCCCAGGAGGGAAGGCTTAGTGTGGAGAGCTGAGGAACTCTGTGTGTGACTTCCAAAGAGGGAAGATTTATAGAGAATCTCTGCCTGAGTTTGACTGTCCAAGAGGGAAGTTGACAGGAGAGAAAGATAGGCCCTAGGCAGTCCTGTGGGAAGCAGGAGCCAGGGTCAGGGAACAAGATTGATTGATATATATATTGAGTACTTTGTAGATAGAGATAAATGGTGAAACGTGCTCTTATCTATAGGCCTAGAACAAAGAAGAATTGGATTTGCTTACATTTAGTCAGGAAAACAAAGAGTCTCAGGGGAAGAAAAGAAAAAGAAAGAATTAAATAGCTGCTTGTGGCTGTAACAAATTCACTTGACAATTACTGAGAAGTTGTATTTAAATAAACTGTTTAATAGTTTGTTCAAGAAACGTGTCAACGTCTGTCTATTCCTCACATAAAGCAAATCTTAAACAATCCTGCAGAGCTTAAAGATATTGTAAAAGTAAAAGCAAGCCTCTAAAGAGAGAGAGAGAGAGAGTCTTTTTCGGGCTTCCGGTTTGGCTCCGCAGGCATCGCGGACGCTCCTCGTCGGGCGCCTTTTCGAATTCCTGTAAAAGCCGCCAGATCAGCTGTCTGGCGGCTTGAAAATCTCTTCCCCGGGCAAAGGGGAGAGATGAGAGCTTGACAGGCGGGGTAGAGCCCCCCTAGTGCCCTAGGAGCCAACTAGGGGCGCGAAGGGTGAGGGCTCCCCAGGTAGCCTGTCTGTTGCTCTGGGAATCCAGAAACCTCCGCTTATGCAGAGCAAGATGCCGTGACCACCAGATCTGCTTCCACAATGGGATTTATAATTATTTTAAGCATTAAAGAAAGCAGACGGAGAAAGGCAGGAGACCAGAAGGGCAAGTATCGATATTTTTAATTTTAACTCCACTGCTGACTTTCACTTCGGGAAGTAACAAAGTAGTGTTAACAAGTAATAAGCAACAAGATGGCGATCGCAGATCACGGGTGTGGAAGTGAAAGTGACTTTCGTTTTGCCAGCAGCTTTTTTTCTTATGGAAACTTTTGATCTTGAGAATTGGCTTTTTTCTTTTTGTTTCCTGATTTTGGATTAAAATAACAATTTATATCTTTTTAAAAAATAAAAGATTAACTGGTTTTGGACTTGGAAAGAACTTTGTTAATCAGAGATTTGGCTTTCTCTTTGTACTCTTCTGGAAATATTGAAATGGCTTCTAAACCTGGAAAGACTGTCTTGAATAAAAGAGCTGAGTATTCTTCTGGTCATATTTCAAAAATGCAACTTACATCTGACTTAACACCTTCACAGTCTTTAACACCTGAAAATTTATTGAATACTTTAAAAGTTATGAAAAATGAACTGGTTATGGAATTTAACTTAAAAATCAATGAAATAGATAAAAAAATGCAGGCTGCTTTAAAGAAGATGGATCAACAACTGAGGGAGGACGTGCTTGAGGTTTGTAAAGCACTAGCAGTAAATGCGGAAGTTTTGGTGAATGATTTGGAAAAAAATAAACAAGCCTTGATAACCTTGAGGGAATACATAGACAAAATCAAAAATGATATGGCAAATTTTGAAACAGAGGTGTTAATGACCCAATTCAGAAGCATGGAATTTGCTATAAGGGTGAAGGGTCTGAAAGAGGGAAAATATGAAGATTTGAAAGGAAGGATGGTAGAGGCCCTGGAGCAGGTGTCTGGAACGTCTAAAGAGGAATTGTTTATGCAAATTGATAAGATATACAGAGTTAACTCTTGGTTTGCAAAGCAAAAACATCTGCCAAGGGACATTGTAATATATTTTACCACAAGGGCTTTACGGAATAAAATTATACAGGCGACTTTCAAGAATAATCTTCAGGTAAATGGCCAGGAAATAATGATATGGAAAGAAATTCCTCCTAAAATGCTTAAAGCCAGAAAAGAATACACCTTTTTGGTTGATGAGTTTAAAAGACGAAACCTACAATATAAATGGGATGCCCCAACAGGAGTAGTGGTGAAATTTTTGGGAAGGAGATACCGGCTTGACACGACAGAGAAAGCTACTGAATTTTATGTCAATGTTTTAAAGGCTGATATATCTAAAATTCCAGAGGAAAGAATTATGAAAGTAACAGAGGAGAAGGAAAGGCCATCTACATTTGTTCAAATCGAAACAGTTTCAAAGATTTAAAGTGATTGGCAGAGCCAGACAGATGCTTACAACGTGGAAAAGATAAACGATCAAAATCAGATGGGAGGCGAGATGACAAATTTAAAACTATCAAGCTACAAAAGGATGTAATAATTAGACTCAAAATTTGACTGATTGGAAGGACTGTTTAAAGTTTGGTGTCAGTGATGAAATTTATAGGATGGATGGAGAGGTTAACATGATTGTATTTCTTTTTTTTATTTCTTTTTTTATTATTAATATTTGTTAGCGATTTAGAATTTTTATTTAAAATTATCAAGTTACAAAAGGATGTAATAATTAGACTTAAAATTTGATTGAGAAGAAGGATTGTTTAAAGTTTGGTGTTAGTGTTGAAATTTACAGGATGGATGGAGAGGTTAATATGAATGTATTTTTTTTCTCTACTTTTTTATTATTAATATTTTTTAAAGTTTTAGAATTTTTGTGAAGTTAATAATTTGATATATTGTAATACTATGTTATTAATACTGTGTTTGATTTTATGATTAAGTTTAAGGTTTTTGAGGTATAAGAGTTTAGTTTTTAAAACACTGGAATTAGCAACTTGATGGAATATTTTAAATATTTAGGTATTTTGAATAGGTATAAATATTTAATGTTTATTTTTATTAGTTTATATATAGATTATATAAAAGACAGATGTTTAGTGATGTAAATTACCAGCTTGAGATGGTATGCTGTATGATGTTGGATTAATAATATGTTCTTTTTATTTTTATTTTTATTTTTATTTTTATTTTATATTATTATTATTATTATTATTATTATTATTATTATTATTATTATTATTATTATTATTATTATTATTATTATTATTATTATTATTATTATTATTATTATTATTATTTTGATTATGTTCTAAACAGTTTTGAATAATTCGGAGTTAAAGATTTAAAAAATGTGGAAATTAAGAATTTCTTTTAACTTAATTTAAATTTATTTTATTGAATATTATGCCCTGTACTTTCTCTGGGAAGTCCGGGGGGTGGGGGGGAGGGCAAGGGGGTGGGTTGGGGTTAGGGGGGAAGGGGGGGAGAAAAGAGAAAAATGTTTGTACTTTGTACTTATAAAACTTTTTGAATAAAAAAAAAGAGAGAGAGAAGTGAAACAGAGGGTGCAAACCTTGGTCAGGGAGATATAAAAGGAAAATTAAACACAAATCGCTACCAAGACATATAATAAAACAATAAACCTGACAGGAAGGGGATGGGTGGCATCCTCGCACCTCGGCTTACAACCAGTCACTTAATGACTGTTCAAAGTTATGATGGACTTCATTATGAAAAAAGTTACTTAAGACCTCTCGAAATTACAGCTGTTGCACCAACTTCCGTGGTCATGTGATCATATTTCAGGCACTTGGCAACTGGCTTACATTTACAACTGGTTGCAGCATCCTGAAGTCACTTGATCACATTTTGCAACATTTTTTGCCTTTTAAAAAAAGGCAAAAAATACCCAATGGATAAGCTGGGTTTAACTTATGATGTGATTCAATTAACAACTACATGATTTGCTTAACAACCACAATTATTTTCTTGACAATCGTCATAAAAATGATCATAAATTTGAGTCCGGTCATGTGGAGACTTGAATTGTGATTGCAACAACTTAGAACCAAAACTCCAGGCTCAACTGTGGTTGTAAAACTAGAACTACCTGCATCTATTTTCCAGACAGGATAGGAATGCATAGATTTTCTGAATAATATTTTCCAAATCTCCATCTTCTTTCCTGTATATATTGAGAAGATATAATATTAAACTTTTACAAAAACGCACAACACTTGCCATGTGGTGAATATACCCTCAGGTTAATAGGAATAGGAGAAATGCCTTTGTTTGTTCCTGTCACCCTATCAGTCTCAGCTTCAATCTCCTGTCGGACTTCATCAAAATCTGTAAACTTCTTAGATTTGCAGTGCAAAAATTCTGCATATTCTGAAAGAGAAGAGATCACATGAGATAAGCTCAAATACAAATCTAAGGGAAATTTTTGAGTGCTCACCTAAAAATTATAATCTATTATCACAATTTAACCATACCAAATATTTCATCATGCTTACTAATTTTTAAGGCATGATCGAATATGTAAAGTACTCTAAGTCCAAGAAGAAACTATACATGTGTTCTGTCCCGGTGTCGAGCCCACCAATAATTATTCACACACAACCGTCTAAACACAGTTTGTTTTACTAATGAAAGCAAAGTCTTCTGATTCATTCTTAGAAGCGTCCAAAGCAAAATTAAAGGCAGAAGTTATTTAGTTCATAAACCCAGCTGTTAATATCTTATCTTAAGAGCTGGCCAAAGTCCAAGAGGTAATTGGCAAAGCTTACTGTGCTTGGCACAAGTCCCGGAGCTAGGAAAGGCAAGAGACAAGATGCAAACTGGATTCACAGAATTCAAGAGCTAGAATCAACGCAGAGAATGCCAAAACCAGAGTCATGGAGCAGGCTATGATCAGACAGGTCTCTTTTTCAATCGTTGTTCTCTGCAACTAGACTCAGCGTGGTTAGGACTTAAGTAGTCTAAGGGCGTGGCCAATTAGCCTGCAGCTCTACTCTCGAGTAGACCTCCTCCGGAGTAAACCTTCCTGCCTCTAAGCAGCCCTGTGTGCTCTTGCATTCAGGAAAGGAGTAGCCCCTCCTTTCTCAGCACTGCCAAGAGGCACTGAAGGTTCCAAAGGCCCAGGCTGCACCAGCTGCGGGCAGGCCACAACAACATGAATATAACATTGTTCACAAAAGAATTTGGATTACTTTTTAAGCATAAATGAAGGGACCACACACCTGTTTTAGAAAAGATAAGCTGAAGAATGAGAGGTCTTCGGGTAACAATTCCAGACCCACGGGGCAGGAAATCTCTGAAAAATATATTGACAATATATTACTATGATAGCTTAAAACTGATACTATGAACAAGAAATTTTACTAAAAAAATATTTTTAAATGTATGTCATCAGATATATGATACACTGCAACTGTCCAGAAAGCATTCCATTCCCCAAATCTTAGTGTACATAGACTGATGGCTCATTAATGACAAAAAATTTACATTTTGCAATATCATAGAATAATGCTGGTTTGTGTTCATAAGAAAGAAATAAAGTAGGGAAACAAGGGAAACTGCTTTTATTTATTAACAGTTTTTCCCTTTTGTAAAGTACTTTTTTAAATCCAGGAAGTTGTACAATGTTACTGTTTCCCTAACTATAGAAACAGAATGGAAGCTTAGATAAGATAACCTTTATTGTCATTTTTTTCTGTGGGACTCTGGCACACATTAAAAATGAAATTATGTTGCCTGCTCTCAAAAGTATACATATACATAACACACATATAGATATGCTATATGTATATACCTACACCCTAACATATAAATACATATAAATATTGATCACTGTCCATCTTGAATACATAACAGAAAGAGCAAGCTTGAGTGTTCACAAGTATGGAACAAAACTGTTGCTGAATCGACTTCCGGTTTGGCGCTCGGCGTCAACGGCGCTCTTTTTCAGGGCGCCTTTCCGACTCTCTGCCAAGCCGCCAGAACAGCTGTCTGGCGGCTTGGAATCTCTCTGCCCCGGACATAGGGGAGAGAGGAGAGCGTGGCAGGTGGGGTAGAGCCCCCCTAGCGCCCTAGGAGCCATCCAGGGGCGCGAAGGGAAGGCTCCCCAGGCAGCCTGTCCCTAGCTCCGGGAGTCTGGAAACCTCCGCTTTTTGCGGAGCAAGATGCCGAAACCACCGCTGCTTCCAGAAGAGGATTTATAATTTTTTTGTGATCTAATGAAGCAGACAGAGAGAACCAGGAGCTTTGCTGGGCAAGTATGGATTTTTTTTTTCAATCCCTCGGCTAACTTCTACTTTGAAAAAGAATCAAAGTAACACTTAACATGCAACAATATGGCATTTGAAAGAGGAGAAGTGAAAGTGATTTCCGTTTTGCTTGTGGTTTTTTTTTTTTTATGGAAACTCTTTGTTCTGAAAATTGGCTCTTCTTCTTATATTCTCCGATAACTGATAACTTTTAAAAAATAAGGATTATCTGCCTTTGAAAGTGGAAAGTACTCTTTTAGAGATCTGGCTTTTTAAGGCGTTTTGAAGAAGTTGGGAAGAGAAGTGAAGGTGATTTTTGCTTTGTTTGTGGCTCTTTTTTTTATGGAAAATTATAACTCTGAAAACTGATTTTTTTTTTCTCTCTGTCTCCTGATTTTGGAAAGTAAAAAATTTTCTGTCTCTCAAACTGGAAAGAATTTTATTTAGAGTCATGGCTTTTCTTTGTACTTCTCCGGAAATATAAAAATGGTTTCAAAGCTTGGAAAGATTGTCTTTTTTTCTTCTGGCTTTTTCTCTTGTGGAAATTTTGAAAATTGACTTTTACTCTTTGTTCCGTGACTTTAGATTATAACAGTAACTGATAATTTTACTAAAATAAATAAATTATAAAAGACTATTTGCCCTGGAAATTGCAAGAAATTTTTTTTAAAGATTTGGCCCTCCTTTGCACTTCTTTGGAATTATAATAAAGAAGAAGTGAAAGTTATTTGTGTTTTGCTTGTGGTCTTTGGACTTTGGGAAATTTTTGAATTTGAAAACTGGTTTTTATTTTATTTTTTTTTATTCTCGATTTTGGATTATAAAACAATTGACAGAGATTTGGTATTTTCAGTGTAATTTTTTGGAACTACAACAATGGCTTCAAATTTTGGAATGATTGCTTTGAATAAAAGGCCTATTCATCCCTCTGCTTATACCTCTAAAATGCAACTTGCTACTGAGTCAACACCCCCACAAGCTTTGACATCTGAAAATTTATTAAATACTTTAAAGATTATGAAACAAGACTTAATTTTGGAATTTAATCAAAAAATTACTGAAATAGAAAAAAAAATGCAGGATGCTTTAAAGAATATGGAAAAGCAGCCACGGATGGATATGTTAGAGGTTTGCAAAGGTTTAGCAACAAATATTGATTTTTTGGAGGACTGTATTGAAACAAACAAACAAGCATTGGCAACTTCGGAGGAATATATATACAAATTTCAAAAGGACATTGTAAATTTTGAAACAGAGGTGTTGACGTCACAGTTTAGAAGAATGGAATTTGCTATAAGAGTAAGAGGGTTGAAGGAAGGTTTATATGATGATTTGAAAGGAAGAATGATTGAGGCCTTGGAACAAGTTTCTGGAATTTTTAAAGATGAACTGGCTACACAAATTGAAAAGATATACAGGGTCAACTCGTGGTATGCAAAACAAAAACATCTACCAAGGGACATTGTTATATATTTTACCACAAGAGTTTTACGGAACAGAATTATTCAGGCGACGTTTAAGAACAATCTTCAGGTGAATGGTCAGGAACTTAGGATATGGAAAGAAATTCCCTCTAAAATGCTTAAAGCTAGAAAATAATTTACTTTTTTGATTGATGAACTTAAAAGATTGAACTTACAATATAAATGGGAAGCACCAACAGGAGTAACGGTGAAATTTTTGGAGAAAATATACCGGCTGAATACGATAAATAAAGCTACTGAATTTTATGTTAATGTTTTAAAGGCTGATATATCTAAAATTCCAGAAGAAAGACGTATGAATGTAGAAGAGGACAAGGAGGAAAAGTCATCCTTACCGGATCAAAATGAAATAGTTTCAAAGAGTCAAAGCGAACAGCAGAGCCAGAAAGATGTGGAAAAGGAGATAGAGCACTGGGATCAGATGGAAGATGAGCTGATAAATTCAAAATCATCAAGATACAAAAGGAGGCAACCAATAAGATACAAAGAGAAGTAGTGTTGATATGTATTAGATGGATGGAGATAATATAATTGTATTTTTTTCTTCTCCTTTTTTATTGTTGTTTCTTTTTTTCTTTTTCTCTCTTTTTTAAATTTTTTTTCTTTTAATAATTTCTCAAGAATTGGAATTTTTAATTTCTAATTAAAATTATTAAGTTATAAATTATCATAATTAGATTTTAAAATTTGTTTTAAAGGAAGGATTTTTTTTTGTTTTGGGTTTTTGTTTTTCTCTCTCTCCTCTAGGTTCTTTATTATTATTATTATTATTATTATTATTATTATTATTATTATTATTATTATTATTATTATTATTATTATTATTATTATTATTATTATTATTATTATTATTATTATTATTATTACTATTATTATATTATTATTATTAATATTACCTTTAAGGATATCTTTTTATTATGAATTAACAAGTTGTAATATAATAATATTATGTTGTTATGATGAAATTTAAGCTTTATTAGTTAATATGTAGACACGTAATACTTTCTTAGTTTTATTTAATTTTGAGATAATAATATGTTGTTATGATGAAATTTAAAGGTATTATTATTTAATATTTAGATATTAGTTACTTAAAACTTTCCCGGTTTTAGTTAATTATGAGATTATTATTACTATTAATGTTTTTTAAAGATTTAGTATTATTAATATTTTTCATAGGTGTAGAAAGTTGATTGAAAGGAGGAGGGAGAAACTGTTTTCCTTCCTTTGTATAACTTAGATTATTATTATTATTATTAATATATATATATATATATATATATATATATATATATATATATATATATATATATATATATATATATATATATATATATATATATATATATATATATATATATATATATATAAGAATTATATTGGAAATAATATAAAATATAGAAATTTAATGATGTAATTTAGCAATGTACAATTTGGAGTTGAGGGGTTTCGGGCTTTTTTCTGTAATTACTGATATTATGCCCTGTATTCTCTCTGGGAAGTCCGGGGGGGGGAGGGGGGGAGGGAAGGGGGTGGGGTGGGAGAAAAATTAAAAAATGTTTGTACTCTGTACTAATAAAACTTTTTCAATTAAAAAAAAACTGTTGCTGAATCTAGATGTTCTGCTTCTGGTACCACAGAGCCTCCTCCCTGAAGGTAGCAAGGAAAACAGATCATGAAGAGGATGTCCCAGACAATACTGCAAACCCTAGTCAAGCAACGCTTATATGTTATGTCCTGGATAGAAGGGAGTGAACTGCCAGTAATCTTTTCTTCCATCCTCACCACCTGTAGTGGGTTCCTACCGGTGCGGTCCGGTACGGGCGCACCGGTAGCGACCCGCTGGTGATGTCATGCGGTTGGTCCCGGTCCCTAGGCGCCGCCATTTTTTTCCTGATTTTTTTTGAATATTTTTCAATTTTGGGGGGGATTTCTTTATTTTCTTCTTCTTCTGAGCATGCGCAGAAGCCGGGTTTCCGGCACTGCGCGTGCGTTTCCATTTTGATTTGGGTGGGGGTTTTGTTTTTTCTTTCGGGGGGTTTTGCACTGTGCAAAAACTTCTTCCGGGCCAGGAGCAGAAGCCTTCATCCTCCGCCTGGGTCGTTTGGAGAAGGGAAGCAAAGTGTTTTCAGGAGGCAGCCACCTAGAGGTAAGAAAACAAACAACTGAGGGAAGGAGCCCCCGAAACTGCCGGCATTGCGGATCCACGCAGTTCCTCGGCTCATCTGGGCTGCAGCTGAGCCCACTGCCATGAGCCGGCGGATGGAGGCACCCCTGTCTAGCCAGATCTTTCCAGATTTGACTTAGAAGAAAGCGCAGCTCATGGCTGCTACATTTCTATGTGCTGCGCCAAATGATTTCCCATAAAGAGCAACGAAGGAAACAGCCGCTGACATGGCGAACACGTGGACTGGAGCAGCTCTGTGTGCTCTCCACTGGCTGTTTCTTCGCTTTCATTGTTTTTGCTGGGATATTTTGCACCATGAAATGTAGAAGCCATGAGCTACGCTTTCCTCCACATCTCATCCGGAAAGCTCTATGCAGAGAGAAGCACCTGTTTCCCTCTGCCGCCCACAGCGCTTAGAGGAAAACACAGCTCATGGCTGCTACATTTCTCTGTGCTGCGCCAAATGATTTCCCATAAAGAGCAACAAAGGAAACAGCCGCTGACCTCGCGAACACGTGGACTGGAGCAGCTCTGTGTGCTCTCCACTGGCTATTTCTTCGCTTTCATTGTTTTTGCTGGGATATTTTGCACCATGAAATGTAGAAGCCATGAGCTACGCTTTCCTCCAAGTCTCATCCGGAAAGCTCTGTACAGAGAGAAGCACCTGTTTCCCTCTGCCGCCCACAGCGCTTAGAGGAAAACACAGCTTATGGCTGCTACATTTCTCTGTGCTGCGCCAAATGATTTCCCATAAAGAGCAACGAAGGAGAGAAACAGCCGCTGACTTGGAGAACACGTGGACTGGAGCAGCTCTCTGTGCTCTCCACTGGCTGTTTCTTCACTTTCATTGTTTCACATCGCAAGAGGAGAGCAGCTGCCTCCAAGCCTGGCAGGGGCGGTGGCAATGGCAGAGTCTGGCACTCGGGGAGGGCAAGGTTAGCACACTCCCAGCCGCGCCCTGCGCTGCCTCTAACGGCTTAGGGCAGCAGGCTCAGCCCCCCGCGTGTTGTGATCCCCTCCGAGCCTTTGCCTGCGCCGCCAGCATTTCTCAAAGCCGCCACCATTGGAGCTCCAACAGGCGAGCGTGGCAGGGCAAAGGGGGGGAATGGCTCATCTGGAGCAGCTCCCTCGCACCCGGGGGCAGCAGGGACAAACTGCAGGAGAACAGCTCCAAACAAGCCCATATTCTTCTGAAGCCGCCAACGCGCACACTGGCGGGCAAGTCCCGGGCTCGGGCTGCCCGTTCTACAGCTCCTCCCGGCCTCCCAAAGTCTCTCGAAGTGAGTCCAAGGAGAGAACAGGGATGCACAGAGCTGTCCGTGCTTCCAAAACGCTGTAGGGACTGGAGCGAAGGGGTGGGTGGAGGAGAGGAAGCCGGAGCGCTCGCCTGGCTCGCCGCTGCTTGTGCTTTTCTGGCGCGGGAGGTGGAGGGGGATGGGACTGGGGATATGGAGCTACCCCAGCAGCAGGAAAGGAAAAAAGGAAAGAAAAGGAAAGGGGGAAGGGAAGGGAGGCCCCAACTCCGGAGATTTCCCGTCAAAACCCGCCCCGGCAGTCCAGAGCGAACGAGCGATCCAGCAGGAGCTCTGCCTGCACCGATGGGACTCCCGTGGCTGCCGCAGCTGCTGGCCCACCTGGGCGGGGTGGTGCTGGCCGCAGGTGAGGGGCTTGGAGGGTGGGGGGACGGCTGCAGGCGAAGGAATGGGGGTGCCCCCGGGCGCCTCTGGGCTCCGCTTGCCTCGCGGGGAGAGTGCCCATCATCACCGGCCCGTTCTGCCTTCCCTGAATTGGAGTCCAGCTCAGCCTTGCGATTCTTCCCCCCCCCCTTCCTGGAGAAACCTGGGGGGGCTCCTCTCCCCTTCTTGCTTCGTTTGGAGGGAAGATCCTGCAAATATTGGCTATCAAAATTACCTAATGATTGGGGGAAGGAAAAAGGAAGGAGGGAGGAGATGAAAAGAAAAGGAAGGTGGGAGAAAGGAAAAGAAGGAAAAAGAAAGAGGAAGGAAGGAAGGAAGGAAGGAAGGAAGGAAGGAAGGAAGGAAGGAGATGAAAAGAAAAGGAAGGTGGGAGAAAGTGAAAGAAGGAAAAAGAAAGAGGAAGGAAGGAAGGAGATGAAAAGAAAAGGAAGGTGGGAGAAAGGGGATGAAGGAAGGAAGGAGATGAAAAGAAAAGGAAGGTGGGAGAAAGGGGATGAAGGAAGGAAGGAGATGAAAAGAAAAGGAAGGTGGAGAGAAAGGGAAAGAAGGAAAAAGAAGAAGGAAGGAAGGAAGGAAGGAAGGAAGGAAGGAAGGAAGGAAGGAAGGAAGGAAGGAAGGAAGGAAGGAAGGAAGGTGCCCTGCTGGTGATGATGGGACTTGGCGGGCATCCAGTTAGGAAAGGGCACCTGTTCTTCCCTGCCCCTCTTCCCCAGAACCAGGGGAGGGAAGGATCCTCCCCTCCAGCAGCTCCGTTGCCCTGGCGTGACCGGGGCAGGCAAAGCCGTTGGTTGCTGGTGCCCAAGTCAGCTCTTGCAAGGGTTTCACCAGGCTGCAGACTGGCAGAAGAGCTTCCCAGGTGGTGCAGCTCAACTTGTAGCAGGCTGCACCAAAAAGAGGCTTCCTCTTCACCTAACAACAATTACAGGTAGTCCTCAACTTACAATTTAGTGATCGTTCAAAGTTAAGCGGCACAGAAAATAAAGGTAACTTATGACCGTTTTTCACACTTATGACTGTTGTAGCATCCCCACGGTCATGTGATCAAAATTCAGATGCTTGGCAACTGGCTCATATTTATGACGGTCGCCATGTCCCGGGGAGTCACGTGATCCCCTTCTGCAACCTTCTGGCAAGCAAAGTCAATGGGGAAGCTGGATTCTCTTAACAACGGGGTTACTCATTTATCAACTGCAGGGATTCACTTAACAACTGCAGCAAGAAAAGTCGTAACATGGAGCAAACCTCGGTTAACCAATGTCTCACTTAACAGCAGAACTGTTGGGCTCAGTTGTGGTCGTAAGTCGAGGACTACCCGTATAAAAAGGGTTGTTGCTCAGAATGAGGGGTTCAGCTGGGAGGGCCACTCAAAGGCAGCCAAAGGCAGGGCTGGAGACCCTCGGTGGCCCCGGGGAAAAGAAAGGAAAGAAAAGGAAAGGGGGAGGAGAAGGGAAGGGAGGGAGGGAGGAAAGGAAAGGAAAGGAAAGAAGGAAAGGGGGAAGGGAAGGGAGGAGAGAGGAGGAAATGGAAGGAAAGGAAAGGAAAGGGGGAAGGGAAGGGAGGAGAGGAGAGGGGAGGAAATGGAAGGAAAGGAACAGAGGAAAGGAAAGGAATGGAACAGGGGAAAAGAAAGGAAAGGGAAGGGGGAGGGGAGGGGAGGGACTACAACTACAGCTCTGGAATATGGGACTGACTTTCCCACCAACATCAGCAAGCCACCCTCAGTCTGCCCATCTTCATTTTCCTTCACTCAGATTGTCCAAGCTTCTTGAGGGAAGAAACACAAAAGAGGTTTCCAGGCTGTGTGCCTGGACCAGGCACTTTCTCGGGCCTCCCACCCAGAGGCCTCGCAGAAGCAGACAGGTAGGCCTGAAAGGCGGCTGAGCTCCCCCCCACCAGTGGTCCGCGGGATTTAAAATTATGAATTTTGTGATCCCTGCGGTCCAAAAGGTTGGAGATCCCTGGTCTATCACACTCTTGGGCAAAGCGTGTGAGCCATTTCCTCCTTTCAGTGGTGCATGAAAGTACATCTATAGTATGTAGATAATGAAGTTGAAAAAAGGTGAACAACATTTTTACAGATCTAGAGATACCTTGAGGCTGGGTGTGACAAGGAATGGCTGGGAGGGGAGGGGCCAGGCGAGGCACCCCTTGAAGTGAGTGACATTGAATGGCCACACCCACTGCAGTTAACCTGGTTGTTAAGTGAATCTGGCTTCCCTATTGACTTTGCTTGTCAGAAGGTCGGAAAAGGCAATCACATGACTTTGGGACACAGCAATGATCATAAATATGAACTAGTTGCCAAGCATTTGAATTTTGATTGCATGATCATGGGGATATTGCAAAGGTCGTAACTATGAAAAATGATCATGTCACATTTTTCAGTGCCATTGTAATTCCCAACTGTCACTAAACAAACTGTTGTAAGTCGAGGACTACCTGTATTACTCTGAAGTGCTTTTAACAGTAACTGATCCCCTGATATGTTTACCATATTTATCTGTCTGTCTGAAGTCCTTGACTTACAACCATTCATTTAGTGAACATTCAAAGTTACAATGGCATTGAAAAATATGACTTATGACCATTCTTCACATTTAAGACTGTTGTAGCATCCCCATGATCACGTGATCAAAATTCAGACATGAATTTGGTATGTATTTATGATGGTTGCAGTGTCCTGGGGTCATGTTTTTGCAATCTTCTGACAAGCAAATGGGGAAACCAGATTCACTTGTTACTAACAACTTGGCAAAAAAGGTCACAAGACTTCAGATGAAGATGGCCAACTAACGATACACCCAGGTCCCTAAGGCTCCCTGAAGGGGTTTTCTCTGGACTGTCGCTTTTTCAACTTACTATCAGAAAGCAGCAGCATTCCTTTAGTTCAGTGGTTCCCAAAGTGGGCGGTACTGCCCTCTGGGGGGCAGTGAGATGCCTTAGGGAGGCGCTAAGAGACAAGGGGGGCGGCAGGGGGCGCTAAGAGGGGTGCCAGGGGGGCGGCAGGTAGTTCGCCGGTCCTGTCCCCGTGCCACTGCCCATGTCCACCCAATCGCCCGCTCGCCGCTTTTCCCGGCGGGGGCTGGGCGGGCCGTGAGACAGGCATCTTACTGGACTTTAACAGCTCCGTATGTCTGTCCGCTGGTCTCTTTAGGGAAAAGAAGCTTGCAAAATACAGAAACTCTTCTCGCGAGGGTGAGCAATTAACAACTCGCGAGAAGAGTTTCTGTATTTTGCAAGCTTTTTTCCCTAGAGACCAGCGGACAGACACACGGAGCTGTTAAACCAGTAAGACGCCCATCTCGCGGTGGGACGCAATTTGGGGTGACAGGTCGGGTGGGGCGGAACAGAGCGGGTGGGGGCTGCTGGAGTGATGACATCAGAGGAGGCGGGGGGGCCTCCATCTTGCGCTGCCCCCGGACGGACGGCTCGGAGGCAACCAGGATCCAAGCCCTTGCCCGGCCGGGGTCCCCAGCCGCCCCCCACCCACCCATTGCCCCGGAGGGACCCCCAAAGGCCAGCCAGCCCGCCCCGCTGCCGCCTCCTCCTCCACCCACCTGGCTAGCTGCATAGTTGCCGGCGGGGGGAGGGGGCTGGGCAGCCGGAAGGCTTTGCAAAGTTCAGCCGTGCTTCTCCCCCCCACTGCCCACGGGCATCAGATTGGGGGGGGCGGGCAGGGGCTGGGGGGGCTTTATGGGGCTGGGTTGGGGGGCGGGGAGCGGAAGGAGGAGGAGGAGGAGGAGGAGACCTTGTGTGGAAATCGCAACTGCCTCTTTTCCGCTCCTTCGGCCAAGAGGCGCCGCGGCTAGAAAGTCAGTCCGGAAAGAGGGCAGCGATGGGGGGCAAGATCAGGAAGAGTTGCCCGCCAGAGTTTCTGCCGCCTTCGCCTGCCTTCCTTCCCTTCCCTTCCTTCCTTCCTTCCTTCCCTTTCCCTTCCTACTTTCCTTCCCCCTCTTTTTCCTTCCTACTTTCCTTCCTTCCCTTTTTCCTTCCTCCGTTCCTTCCCTTTCCTTTCTTTCCTTCCTTCTCTCTCTTTCCCTTCCTTCCTTCCCTCCTTCCCTTTCCTTCCCCCCTCCCTTTCCTTCCCCCCTTTTTCCTTCCTCCTTTCCTTCCCTTTCCTTCTTTCCTTCCTTCCCTTTCCTTCCCCCCTTTTTCCTTCCAACTTTCCTTTCCTTCCCTTCCCTTCCTCCCTCTCCTTTAATTTCCCTCCCTCTTTCCTTCTTATCCTTCTCTCCTCCCTCCCTCCATCTTCCCCTTTTCCTTCCTACTTTCCTTCCTTCCTTCCTTCCTTCTCACCTTTCCTTTCCGTCCCTCTTTCATTCCTACTATCCTTTTCTTTCCTTCCTTCCCTCTCTCCTCCCTCCCTCCTTCCCTTTCCTTGCCCTTCCTATTTTCCTTCCCTTTCCTTCCTTTTCCCTCCCTCTCTCCTTTCCCTCCCTCTCCCCCTCCCTCCTTTTCCTGCCTACTTCCCTTCCCTCCCTCCCTCTTTCCTTCCTACTTTCTTTCCTCCCTTCCTCCCTTCCTCCTTCCATTTCCTTCCTGCACCTTCCTTCCTTTTCTTTCTCTTTCCTTTCTTTTCCTTCCTTCCTTCCCTCCCTCTATTTTTCTCTCCCAAGCAACCCCAAGTTAAATCCTCCCCTTGGCCATTGTGTGTGCGTATGTCTCATCTTCTAAAAATCATAACTCCCCACCTCACCCCAAACATCCAGTACCACCCCCTTCCCCATCCCACAGAAGATCCCAGGTGCTAGCCTCCTGCGTGTCCCCCCCGGCAACCTCTCCGCATGCCCGTCTCACGATGTGGCCTTCGCCCTTGCCTCCTCTGCCCACCTAACACACTGCTCTCCCTCGTCCCTGCAATGCCATCTTCCCCTGCCCCCGGATGGATAGCAATTTAGGCAGGCACAACACACCACCAGGTGAGGAGGGGGCTTTCCAGCTGTGCCTGCTGGGTACGGGAGTTGCCCCCTCCACCCGGCCTCGGTCCTCTGAACTGCTCTGTGCCAAGGAAGGCAATTCGGAGGGTGCCAGCACTTTCCATGGGGGAGGGGGGTGTTTCCAGGAAGCCCCTTGAATGTGCCAGTGTGGGGGGAGGGGGAGAAGAGCCTCCCCATGTGCATCTGTCCCACCCACCCCCTCCGTTGACCACTTCTGCAGTTTTCTTTCCTTTCCAGGCTCTGTTTGGTCATCCAGTTGAGCCAGCCTCAGTGAGGAACCAAAATGGCTTGTGTGTTTGTTTGTTTTTTGCAACCAAATACAAACCAGGTTTGGGGGAACTGGTTTAAAACCTCCCAGTTTTCCAAACCTGGAAGTTTTCGGCCACGCACACACACACGCACACATACAGCCCCCCCAATGGCTCAATGTGGGATTTCCCACCCACCCCCAGCCTGGCCATCTTTTCCAGCCCAGCCATAACCCCGCAGTGCCTGTTTTCACACTACAACCGGCCGGCCCTTCTCCTCCTCTTCCTTCTCCTCTCTTCCTTCTCCGCATTTTGCAACTCCCTTTGGCTGCTTCCAATTTTGCTGCATTACTCCAAATTCCAAACGCACAAACCCCCCCAAAAAAATTCAATAGCCACACCTCCTCTCGGCTAATTTTTTCTGTTCCCCTGCATTTCCTGGCACTTTTGTATCTCCGCTCTTTGGCAGCCACCATGTGCAACTACACTACATCACCAGGCCAGGGGTGGGTTCCTAAAAATTTTACTGCCACTCTGTGGGCGTGGCTTATTTTATGGCTGTGGCTTGATGGTCATGTGACCAGGTGGGAGTGGCTTGCCAGCCATGTGGCCGGGTAGGGGTGGCTTGCCAGTCATGTGACCGGGTGAGAGTGGCTTGGCAGTCATGTGACCGGGTGGGGTGGCTTGGCAGACATGTGACCGGGTGGGAGTGGCTTCATGGTCATGTGACTGGGTGGGTGTGGCCAACTCAATGTCACTCACGTCAAGGGGTGCCTCGCCTCGCCCCTCCTCTCCAGCCATTCCTTGTCACACCCAGCCTCAACGTATCTATAGGTCTGTAAAAATGTTGTTCACCTTTTTCAACTTTATTATCTACACACTGTAGGTGTACTTTCATGAACCACTGAAAGGAGGAAATGGCTCACATGCTTTGCCCAAGAGTGTGATAGGCAACAGGCTTTTAAAGGGCTGCCAGAAAGAAGGGGAGGCAATGTATTTAATGTAATGCCCTATCTAACAAAATGGAATTCAATGTAGAGAAAAGTCCTACACATAGGTAAAAAAAACCAAAAGTATAGATATAAACTGGGTGAAACCAGGCTTAATAGCAGTGACTGTGAGGGGGATCTTGGAGTCCTAGTGGACAACCAGCTAAACATGAGCCAGCAGTGTGCAGCGGCAGCCAAAAAAGCCAATGCAATCCTAAGTTGCATTAACAGAGAGATACAATCTAGATCAAGTGAGGTACTAATACCAGCCTTAGTTAGACCACACCTGGAGTACTGCATCCAGTTTTGGTCACCACACTATAAAAAAGATGTTGGAAAGAGTGCAGAGAAGAGCAACAAAAATGATTAGGGGACTGGAGACTAAAACATATGAAGAACGGTTACAGGAACTGGCCATGGCTAGTCTAGTGAACAGAAGGGCCAGGGGAGACATGATAGCAGTCTTCCAATATTTGAGGGGCTGCCACAGAGAGGAGGGGGTCAAGCTATTCTCCAAAACACCCGAAGGACAGACAAGGAATAATGGATGGAAATGGTCAAGGAGAGATTCAACCTAGAAATAAGGAGAAATTTTCTGACAGTGAGAACAATCAACCAATGGAACAGCTTGACCTCGGAAGTTGTGAGAACTTCATCACTTGAGACTTTCAATAAGAGATTGCACTGCCATTTATCAGAAATGGTGTAGGGTCTCCTGCTTGAGCAGGGGGTTGGACTAGATGACTTACAAGGTCCCTTCCAACTCTGTTAATCTGTTAATCTGTTAATTTAATTTAATTTTCCAAAGCACCAGAAGGCAAAACAAGAAGCAATGGATGGAAACCGAACAAAGAGAGAAGCAACATAAAACTAAGGAGAAACTTCCTGACAGTGAGAACCAATATAGGTGCAGAAATATTTCAGTCATAATTTCACATATAAAATAGCCATTTGTGGAGGCTTGTCCTTAACCATTCTGGCAAGAGGAGAGGCCAGTAGAAGCCTTGCTGCTGGGATCGCACTCTCTATCTCTTTAGCGATCAAGTGGGCGAATTTTTCTAAGTAATCTCAAGTAGCTCCAATGCAAGCCAAGCGACTGGCACCTTAACGGTTAAAGCGGCGGCCTTTAACACCGCTAAACAGCTGATACTAATTAGCGATGCAGAGGCTTCAAGGAGAGATCCAAAATTGGCTGCAAACACTCTAAATCAGGAGTCTCCAACCTTGGCAACTTTAAGACTTGTGGACTTCAACTCCCAGAGTTCTGAGGAACTCTTCTGAGGAAGTGCACAAGTCTTAAAATTGTCAAGGTTGGAGACCCCTGCAAATTATCTCCTCCCTGAGAGCTCTCAGGAAGAAAGCAGCAATCACTAAAGTTCAGCTACACAAGAGCCATAAATTAGGCTTGTTTGAGAGCAAGCCTAAAAGTTAAAGATCACAAGAGTGCTTCTTACCAGGAATCAATCTCTCTCTCTCTCTCTCTCTCTCTCTCTCTCTCACACACACACACACACACACACACACACACACACCCTCTCTCCCTCCCTCCATATGTGTGTTTCCACTCATTCTACAAAGGATGGTCAGCTGACGTCCCCCCACTTTGAGCAAGGAAAGGATTATACAGTAAGACAACTCCATCAGCGTTTCCAAACTCCCTTTGCCCCTTCCAGCAGCAAATTAGGGTTTGGAGCAGGTCTCTCAAAAATATCTCTGGTTCTCCAATCAGGTGGGGTGGGGAGGGAGGAGAGGTGTTTTGGCCAGCTCTGAAATGGAGCCGCATTTTTTTCTCTCCCCCCCCCCCTCCTTGCAGAAAAGGAAGATCAAAAATGAGCTAACAGGAATCTCCTTCTCTAGTCGGGGCAAGGCTGGGGGTTAAGACTTGTGAACTTCAACTGTCAGAATTCCCCAGCCAGCATAGCTAAATAAATAAACTAACTTTGTGCCACTGCCTGCCCACCCTGGCTCTGCTGGGAATAAACATTGCCCAGAATCATTTGGGCTGGAAAAAAACCCCACCCACCTCATCCCATTATCCACTCGTCTTTCTGCTTTCCCTGGTTGCTTTTCTGATTCCTCCTGTTGCTTTTTTTCCCCTTCAGTAAAGTTTTGCTTTGCACAGCCACAAATAACTCATGTGGGGAGGAACTGCTGGGTTATCTTTTGAAATTCAGCAGCGCTGCTACAAAACTGGGAGGTTTCCTCATACTGATTATTTCTCCTCGCCAGTCCCTTCCCTTCCTTTCCTGTTAGGAGACCCTCAAACAAAAAGGGCCAATCATTCTGATTTTTCAATGATTTTTTTGTAGTGCAGGAATCAGGAAAGCAACCAGGGAAAGCAGGAGGACAACTCCAGTGAATAAAAGTGGGGTGTGGGGATGTTTTCCAGCCCAAAATAGGGGTGAGTTCCAACTTACCTCCTGCTGGTTCGCTCCCTCCCTTCCTCGCCGCGTTAGCGTGCCTGGTGAGCATGCTCAGAAGGAATTAAAAAATAATAATTCAAAAAAATTGAAAAAAAGATGGTGGCACCCAGGGACCGGCACCGGAACGATGACGTCACCAGCCAGTCGCTACCGGTCCGGTAGAGTGGACCGCACTGGTAGGAACCCACCACTGCACCAGGCCTTAAATATCTTTTTTTTCCAGTCTACCCAAACCTCTTTTCCCTTCCCTTCCCTTCCCTTTCTCTTTTTTCTTTTCTTTCTTTTCTTTTTTCTTTTATTTTGCTCCTTTCTTCCCTTCCCTGGTCTTCCTTGCTATTTCCCCCACACACACACACACCTCCCGGGGCTGCTGTGTAAATTGGCGAGAGCGCTTACACAAACATCCACACACACCCATCGCCGGAGGCAAGGGGCACCAAAGTTGTTTCATTCCTGGTCGGCCAACAAGCTAGGACCCCAATCTATTTACAGCCACGCAGGGGCCGCCTGGTACAGTATATTTTGGCCGCCCGTTCTGGAATCACTCTTGTAATCAGAGCAATTCTTGGCTGTCGCCTCTCCTCCGCACGCATGCCCCGGATGCTTAGACCGCCGGCAACGAAGAGCCACCTCAGCCAAGGATCCAGCGGCTCCAGACAAAGGCGGGGAGGGGGTGTAGGCCTTCTGTTCACCGTCCTCAGCCCCATGAGTGACAGTAGCACTGGGAAAGGGAGGGAGTTGCCCCCATTTGCTTTCTGCGCAATGTTAAGAGCTCTTCTGCAGGGGACGCATCTCGCAACCGGCGGCCTGCGCCCGCTTCTACAAAGCCCAGCGCCTCATGGGGCTGAGGACAGTGAATGGAAGGCATACACCCCCCTCCCTGCCTTCGGCTGGAGCCGCTGGATCCTTGGCTGGGGGGCTCTTAGTTGCCGGCGGTCTAAGCGTCCGAGGCATGTATGCGGAGGAGAAGCGACAGCCAAGAGTTGCTGTGATTACAAGAGCGATTCCAGAACGGGTGGCCAAAATATACTGTGCCAGGCAGCCCCTGCGTGGCCGTAAATAGATTGGGATCCTAGCTTGTTGGCCGACCAGGAATGAAACAACTTTCCCGTATTTCGTCCAACGCCACTCTCATTTAAAAACATGTGCTTCCCATCAGCACATTATGTGCCCACATTCTATGCTCTCAAGATTGTAATCTGTTGACAATAAAAGGGCGGGCATTTTAAAGGGCTGGTGACAATAAAAGGGTGGGCATTTTAAAAAGTGCTAGGATTCCTTAGCTGCTCGTGGGCTTTTTAAAATAAAGTGAATTATTCATGGTGCTTAAGCCACATTATTTTGCATATTTTTCTCTTTACTGGGAGTAAAAATACGGTTTTTACTGCTCTTCAGCTGTTGTGGGAGAGGATTCCCTCGATTCTGGTCGCTCTTTAACCGGAGGCTTCTGCCTGTCCTGATTCTCCCCCTTGCCATGAGAGAGAGACAGAGCTAGAGCAATCGAGAGGTGGCTACGCTCACACCTCGCGGGACTGGCTCGGCTGCTCTGGGCTGCCTCCGGCAGCATTTTCAAACACGCCCCTCTTCTTCGCAGACAGAAGCACATTTTAAATTGCCGTAGGCAGAGCCCAGAGGAGCCAATGTAGTCCCACGGGGTGTGTGCGCATCCACCTCTCGCTTGCTCTCGCGGTCAGGAGCCACTCTTTCTGTGGCGGGTACTCTTTTGGCCAGGGGAGAGAGAGAGAGAGAGCAATTGAGAGGTGGCTAAGCGCACACCCTGCGCGACTGGCTCAGCTGCTCTGGGCTGCCTCTGGCAGCGTTTTCAAACACACTCCTCTTACTTGGCCAAGCCACCAACGAGACAATCGGCGCACCTCTCCACCCAGCCTTCCTCGATGGGGGAAGATGGTAGGAAGGAAGGAAGACAGACAGAAAAAGAAAGGAGGGAGGGAAGGGAACGGAGGGAAGAAGGAAAGAAAAAGGAAAGGAAGATGGTAGGAAGACAGAAAGAAAGAAAGAAAGAAAAAGATGGTAGGAAGGAAGGAAGACAGACAGACAGAAAAAGAAAGGAGGGAGGGAAGAGAAGGGAGGGAAGAAGGAAAGAAAAAGGAAAGAAAGAAAAAGAAAGAAAAAGAAAGAGATGGTAGGAAGGAAGGAAGACAGACAGAAAAAGAAAGGAGGGGAGGGGAGGGAGGGAAGAAGGAAAGAAAAAGGAAAGAAAGAGTGGGAGGGAGGGAGGGAGACAGAAAGAAAGAAAAAGATGGTAGGAAGGAAGGAAGACAGAAAGAAAGAAAAAGAAAGAAGGGGAAGCGAGAGAGGAAGGAAGGAAGGAAGGAAGGAAGGAAGGAAGGAAGGAAGGAAGGAAGGAAGGAAGGAAGGAAGGAAGGAAGGAAGGATGAATTATGACCACAATTGAGCCTAACATTTTGGTTGCTAAGCAAGAGCGTTGTTAAGTGAGTTTCACATTTTATGTTGACCACCCGGTCACCTGACCACCAAGCCACACCCACCTGAGGGGGGTGGGGGTGGTGTGGTGAGGATGAGTTTGTAGCACCAAGGGGGCGGTGGACTGAAAAAGTTTGGGAACCACTGCTTTAGTTTATATGATTCTCCTGGCTTAGGATTCTCCTAGAATCACCCCACAAGAGTCTCTTTACAGCAATGATCCGCAAGTAGCTTCAGGAGCTCTAGCTGGTAAGCTGTCAGCTGGAGGTGCAGGACTACAATCCTGTGGTGGTTCCTACTGGTACGGTCTGGACCGCCCACACCGGTAGGAGCCAGCTGGTGATGTCATCATTCCAGTGCCGGTCCCTGGGCGCTGCCATCTTTTTTTGAATTTTTTTTGAATTTTTTTAAAAAAAATTCCTTCTGAGCATGTGCAGAAGCCGAGTTCTGGCACTGTGCATGAGGTCACCATCTGTTTTTCGGGGGTTTTTTTTTTTGCCATGCAGTGCAGGAGGAAGCGAACTGGCAGCAAGGTAAGTTAGAACCCCCACTCCCCAGGCAGCGTTTCTCCTAAAGGCTCTGGGGAAGGTGGGATAAAGGGCAGCCCAGCAACTTTGCAGGGTTGTTAGAATCCTCCCCTCCCCGGGCAGCGTTTTTCCTAAAGGCTCTGGGGAGGGGGGGTATAAAGGGAGCCCAACAACTTTGCAGGGTCGTTAGAATCCTCCCCTCCCCAGGCAGCGTTTCTCCTAAAGGCTCTGGGGAGGGGGGGATAAAGGGCAGCCCAGCAACTTTGCAGGGTCGGAAACGGCTTTGGTCACCCTGATGGATGATTTCTGGCGAGCCCAGGATGGGGGTTATTCCTCTATCCTGGTGCTACTTGACCTCTCAGCGGCCTTCGATACCATTGACCATGGTATCCTTCTGCGTCGTCTCGGAGAGGTGGGGGTGGGCGGCACTGTTTTGCAGTGGTTCTCCTCCTTTCTCTCTGACAGGACGCAGTCGGTGTTGACAGGGGGCAGAGGTCGAGCCCTAGGTCCCTACTATGTGGGGTGCTGCAGGGCTCGGTCCTCTCGCCCATCCTGTTTAACATCTATATGAAGCCACTGGGTGAGATAGCAATAGCACTTAGACTTATATACCACTTCATAGTGCTTTATAGCCCCCTCTAAGCGGTTTACAGAGTTCAGCATATTGCCCCCAACAATCTGGGTCCTCATTTTACCAACCTCAGAAGGATGGAAGGCTGAGTCAACCTTGAGCCGGTGAGACTTGAACAGCTGAACTGCTGAACTAGCAGTCAGCTGACGTAGGTTGCAGTGCTGCTTTTAACCACCGCGCCACCTCGGCTCGGTGTCATCCGACGACACGGGGTGAGGTATCAGCAATATGCTGATGATACCCAGTTGTACATCTCCACCCCGTCTCAATTTGGGGAAGACGTAGACGTAATGGGCCGCTGCCTGGACGATGTCAGGGTCTGGATGGGGAAGAACCGGCTAAAATTAACCCTGACAAGACTGAGTGGCTGTGGATATTGCCTCCTAAGGACTTGACCAATTGTCCCTCCTTGGTTCTTGGGGGGGAGAAATTAGCTCCCTCAGAACGGGTCCGCAATTTGGGTGTCCTCCTAGACCCACAGCTAAAATTGGAGCAACATCTTTCAGCTGTGGCTAGGGGGACCTTTGCACAAGTACGTCTTGTGCACCAATTGCGACCCTACTTGGAGAAGGAGGCACTTCTCACAGTCACTCACGCCCTTATCACCTCACGGCTGGATTACTGCAATGCGCTCTACATGGGGCTACCCTTGAAGAGTGTCCGGCGACTGCAATTGGTGCAAAATGCAGCTGCGCGAGCTGTGGTGGGTGTACCCAGATGCACCCATGTAACACCGATCCTCCGCCAGCTGCATTGGCTGCCCATTAGTCTCCGGATACAATTTAAGGTGTTGGTCGTTACCTTTAAAGCCCTACATAGCTCAGGGCCAGGTTACCTTCGGGACCGCATCCTGCCGCATACCTCCCTACGACCGGTCAGGGCCCACAGAGTCGGCCTTCTCCAGGTCCCATCGACCAAACAATGTCGGTTGGCGGGGCCGAGGGGGAGGGCCTTCTCTGTGGGAGCTCCCTCCCTGTGGAACCAGCTTCCCCCGGAGATCAGGACCATCCCCACCCTGCTGGCCTTCCGGAAAGCGATAAAAACTTGGCTCTTCCGGCAGGCGGGGTGAAAGTGAGACCAACTAGATTAGATATGGGTCTCCCCCCTTGATTGTGAATATGAGATACTCTTTTTAACTTTTGTATGTTTTTTAATTACTGTATTTTATATTTTGTAATGGATTCTAATATGTTGTGAGCCGCCCAGAGTCCCCTGGGAGTTGGGCGGCATAGAAATCCATTTAAATAAATAAATAAATAAATTAGAATCCTCCCCTCCCCAGGCAGCGTTTCTCCTAAAGGCTCTGGGGAAGGGGAGGATAAAGGGCAGCCCAGCAACTTTGTTTAAAAATAATCTTTATTAATTATGTAAAAAAGACAAACAAACATCCAAACAAACATAAAAACATGTATAAACATATGTATATATGAATAGAGTAAGAAATATCTTTGAGTATAGAAAACATTGAACATTGAACATACATGTCAACCATCTCATCGACGCTATCCTTTTACAGCCTAGTGATACAAAAACATGTTTAATCTTTATAGTTATTATTTACATCATTATCTTTCTTATATCTTCCAATATTTTCCTTATTCTTTTCTCTTGTTATATTGTGTTCAGTCTATTATCATTACAATAAAACAATTTTCCCTTTTTCAACAATGGTTCTTTTGTTCAGCTTGATTAATATTTTATAACCTTGTAAAATTGTATACATTCCGATATTTTGTTCCGGTCTTTGCGAAAAAGTAGACATTTGTTATTATTTATACTGTCTAAGATCATGACTCATAATGTGTCTAAGATCATGACACATAATTATAGCAATTTTTGATATTTATTTTGGTTAAGCCCAGCAACTTTGCGGGGTCGTCAGAATCCTCCCATTCCAAGCCAGCGTTTCTCTTTTTTAATATAAAATAATCTTTATTAATTATATTAAAAAACAAACAAACATATAAACATGTATAAACATATGTATATACAAATAAGGTATCAAATATCTTTGAAAATAGAAAACATTGAACATACATGTCAACCATCCCGTCGACACTATCCTTTTACAGCCTAGTGGTACAAAAACATGTTTATTCTATACAGTGGTACCTCGAGATACGAGTGCCCTAACATACGAGATATTTGAGATACGAGCTGTCGAGCGAGCGAAGTTTTGCTTTGAAATACGAGCAACATTTGAGATACGAGGAACGGCCAGCTGCACACGACCCACTCATTTCCGCAACATTCTGAAAGGGAGGAAACCTTCAGCCAGATTTGAATATAGATTTAGGTTTTAAAACCCTGTCGCAGGGAACACGGCTCTATCAAAGAGAATTTTCCCCCTTTAGCTTAGCCATCTGGCGTCCGTAGGGCTCTTGGGGGGGGGGGGAGGCAGAGAGAAAGGAAAGGAAGGAAGGAAAGGGAAAAAGAATGGACCTGAAAGGAAGAGAAAGGGGAGAAGAGAGGGGGGGAACTTTGGGTGTGTATCCTACAGGAATCAGAATCAACTTTAATTTTTTTTTTGGACGAATGGCCATTCACACCACCGGGGATTTTGCAGCTGAAAGAAAAGTTGCAGATTTCTCGAGGATCGGTGGTGTGTTTTTTTCCCTCCTCCTCCTCCACAGAAACGTGAGATTTTTGGGGGGATGAGGGACGGGAAAGGATGCATCTGGATCCCCCCCCAGCATGTTTCTAATTCCACCCCCTGGTCTGTGAAGTAAGTGACTTTGCCATTCTCCGTCCCCACCAGCTGTTTAAAAGACCAGCTCCTTTCTCTCTCTTTCTCTCCTTTCTCTACCTTGCCTTCCACTCACCCATCCTCTTTTTCTCCCTGCGGACATCCCCCCCCAGTTCTTTTCCACACTCTTCCAAATTACCTTAACGGGTTCTTCTCCCCCCTTGGGAAGGAGGAAGTTTCCTCAACTTCGTAAGCTGCTCTGAGTCTGCGATAAACTGGAAGTGGGGGGGAACCTTCCTCCCCGCTAGAAAATAGGGATTGTCAGTGAAATATGCACTTCTTCCCCGCTGGCCCCCATTCACTCCTCTCCGGAGCACGTTCACAACAGTTTTTCCGTGCTCCCCTTATTTCAGAATGGGGACTTGCCACCTTCCTTCCCACCAACTCGGCAACTTTGCGCAGTCAAACGGCTTAACTTTCGGCAATGGGAAGTTGGTGCCACCTTCCTTGAAGTTGAGGTGCCGACCCTCGTTTCTTTCTTTGGAAGGCTGGCAAGGAGCTGGAGGAAGGCGAGGAGTTACCAGAAAGGGGGGGGGCAACCGATCTGCCTTCCCCCCCCCCAGCCTAGCCGAGAGCGCGCTTGGACTTGCGTGGGTTTCCTAGAGTGAGCGGGAGGAAAACTCTCTCTCTCTCTCTCTCTCTCTCTCTCTCTCTCTCACACACACACACACACACACACACACACACACACACACACCCCTAGCAGCCAGCCAGCCAGCCAGCCAGCGAGAGAGAGAGCCTACACGTGCAACATCCACCCCCCCAAGGGAATGGAAGAAGGGGTGGGATTCTTGCTCCTCTGACTGGCTGGCGGCAAAGTGTCCCATGTGGCCAAAAGGCCAGGTTGAATAGGCTTTTTGGCACGTTCGGCAAACGGGCGAAGGAGAAAAGGCAGCGCCCGATTGATTGGGGACGGAAGTCTGGGGTCAAAACAGAAGCGGCGAAATGGAGGACGCGAACAGTCATAAACCCTTATTTCTTTACATTCTCTTTTATTATGTTTTTATACAATATTTGTCATTTATAAATACATTTTTCTTATTCAAAAACACCTAACAAGAACAACTGGGCTGGAATTTTGGGGGCTTTGAACCTTAACAAAGTATAAAATACAAAAAAAAAATAGTGGAAAACTAAGAAAAAAAAGAGATATAGTGTAAAGGGTGAAAAAGAAAGAAAAAAGCACCAACATCCGACTCTTTAGCACAATAGAAGATAACATTACAACCACAACTTTTTGCTTTTACACAACAGTATGTACTAGCCATTTCTATAACAATAAGCCCATCTAGTTAACAAAAACAAAAATTTGTGGTTTTTTTCATTGCAAGCACAAAATCTGGAAGCAATTTCAGAATAGAAACAAGGTTAAATATATTCTCTTCTTTGGATATAAGAATCAATTTAACCATATCTGCTTCACTTTGCTGTGGGGAATAATATATCAATTTTTTTTAACATAAAGGGAAACAACACTTTTTTTAGTTTTGATATTTTACTAATTTCAAAAAGTACTCAAATATTACATATAAAGGAGAAAAAAGAAAACCCTTCATTTTAAACCCAGAACCCAAAACACAATACTACATTAGAGCTTTCATTCAATTATATATATCACACCAATATAAGTCCAATTAACTCAATTCAGGTCATTAAATTTGAATCTCTCCCTCAAGTTTATCCTCATGGAATGGATCTTTTTCTATTTTAATTTTACTTTCAAATCTAGTCATAGTATTTTACAAACTTTGGAAATTATTTAGCATTATATAAAAAAAAACCAGAGGACATGCATGGGAGAATGGGAGGACCTGGTGGGAGAAAGTGGCAAGAAGGTGACAAGCAACAGGGAGAATGCAGAACTACTTAACTGTTTTTTGCATCTGTCACAAAGGGAAAAAACAGTTCAACCTATCAAAAACAGCACCACAAAAAACAGATTAGGAGCACAAGTCAAAATAAGGAAGAAAATGTAAGTGAGCACCTGTCCACCCTAAATGAGTTCAAATCACCAGGATAATAATAATTTATTGTCATTGTACGTATATACACAGTACACCCATACAAAGAAATTCACATAACGCTTCAAGACCAGTCCCAACACACATAGCAATCCCTAAAAACACGCCCCACCCACCATGAATTCCCCACCATGAACCACTCAAACATCCATACAACAGACCAAGTAATACTATCCAACAGCTCACTGATGGTGACCCTTTAATTCATTATTACGTGCAATTATAGCTCTGGGATAAAAACTGTTCAGAAAGCGTGTGGTCCGAGTTTTAATTGTTCTGTATCTTCTGCCAGAAGGCAACAGTCCAAAAAGATTGTAAGCAGGATGAGAAGAGTCTCTGAGAATATTGTGCAACTTCCTAGAACAGCGAGATGCAAAGATATCGTCCAGGGCTGGTAGCTGGAGCCCAATGATATTCTGGACAGTTGTAATGATTCTCTGTAGAGCTTTTTTGTCTGCTGCAGAGCTGCTACCATACTGTTAGGTCTCTGACCATAACTGATTGGATAGATAATATATGTCTAGCTTTTAACAGAAGTATGTCTGTTTAGCTGAGGTGTTGCAGACTGCCACAAGAGGGAGCTAGAGTTCACAGCTTATTTCTATGGGAGGCCCTCTCTGTTTGTCTTTGGTCTCTGCTACTCAGTGTAGTCTCTGCTACTCAGTGTGTATTTTCTGCTACTCATTAGAGCAAGGCCTAGAGTATGTATGCTCTGCATTTCTCTCTGTGTTGTAGTTATGTATTATAGCTAAAATGTATTTGTACTTGATAGTACTTGGATTGTTATTATGACTATTAAGTGTATGACTTTGGACTGTTTATAGGAACATGCTATTTCTTAAAGTAAACTTTAATTCAAGTTAGTGTATCTGTGTGTGGCTGAGTACTTATTCACAACTGATCTCAATCTAAACGTTTCTGTATGCACAACCTTGGTAACACAAGGAATACTCTGCTAATACATTAACACATACCATGCTAGAATACCATATGTCAGGACACTCTCAATGATGCTGCGATAGTAGGACAACAGTAGATGCTGAGATAGATTTATCTTCCTGAGCATTCTCAGGAAGTACAGCCTCTTCTGAGCCTTCTTCACAAGCATGTTAACATTCATAGTGCATGAGAGGCCCTCTGAGATATAAGTACCCAGAAATTAAAAACTACTAACCCTCTCCACCTCCTCGCCATCTATGTGCAATGGCAAATGTGCATCGCTCTTTCTCCTAAAGTCAATTATCAGTTCTTTGGGTTTTTTGGTGTTAAGTATAAGATTATTCTCTTTGCACCACGCTAAGGTTTGCACCACGGATCAGATGGATTACACCACAAGGTTCTGAAAGAACTGGCAGACATGATCTCAGAACCACTGAACTATATCTTTCAAAGATCCTGGAGCACCGGGGAACTGCCAGAGGACTGGAAAAGAGCTGATGTAGTTCCCATCTTCAAAAAAGAAAAAAAAATAGATCCAGGAAACTACAGACCTATCAGCCTGACCTCAATACCTGGAAAGATTCTGGAAAAGATAATCAACCAACGAATCAGCGAACACCTAGAAGCAAACAATGTAATAACCAAAAGCCAACATGGGTTTGTCAAAAACAGATCATGCCAGACTAATCTTACTGCATTCTTTGACAAAGTGATTAAATTAGAGGACCAGAGGAATGCTGTCGAGATAATTTACTTGGACTTCAAAAGGCATTCATAATGCCTTTTCTACTCATGCCACTTTAAAGGAGGGTCTTAAAAACGTATCTTCTGTTTACATAGTAACAGAAATAATTCATAAAGAAATTAGTCACTGGAAAGTTTCTGCAAGCGGCAAAATATTAAAAAAAGTGGACCACAAAGAACATTAATACCCCAGGAGATATTTTACAAAAGAGACACTTAAAACGTTTACATGAAAAATCACTTCAATTTTCATAATTTATTCATACAATCAGCTGCACAATTACCGATGAATATATAACATGAGAACCAGACCAAAATTTCCAGGAAACAATGAAGCGGCATTTTCTGAACAAGGTAAGGGTGGAAAGAGCACGAAGGTCGATTCGACCACTATTCTACCATTTACCTCAAAAACAGGCGGCGGGGACTCTTCGGACAGCCGCCTCCCCCTGTCAACGAGGCTAGGAAAGAAGGACGGGAGTGTCCCATCCGCCAGAAAACATCGCCCCGCCTCGCCAAGTCACCCCTGACAACTCACACAGAAACCTATGTTCGAGACCGCCACTTCTGCTATCTCTGTGCGCTTCTTGCTCAGCTAACGCAACTAGCGTCACCGGAACGTTCACGGAATAGAATACGTTTTGGCGAAGGAATGTATTCACAGAGAACGGTTACACCAAGGCCACCGCTCTAATGGTGGCTGCTTCCGAAATTATCGCAGGAGACGTGCGTGACGTTCTCAGAAGGCATTTCCGCAAACTCCGTCGGCTACTATAAGCCGGCCGGTCAAAAGACTCCCTCGGCATGTTGCCCCCTCCCCTGTCTGCCTTCCCTTAGTTAGAACGACAGCTCGACTTACCGGCCGACGAAGTTCTCGAGGACCGAGCTCTTCCCCGCGCTCTGACCACCCACCACAGCGATTTGTGGCAGGTCGAGGTGGCAGCTTTGTCCAATAGAGCTGAAAGCATCCTGTAGCTTGTTCACCAGCGGAATCAACTCTTCCATTCCTCGGTTGCCCATAGCAACGACCGGGGGGTGTAAATCCCCCCACACTCCACTGCTTCCTTTCACAGCCCCAGGCAACAACCCCACAAACTTCCCCTTTGGATTCTTCTCATCCGGCCTCAGCGACGCCCGTTTGCTCTTCGGCCCGCCCTAAATCTGTCAATCACTATTACTATTGCTAATAGAAACTGTCATTTCCTGTTCAAAGCCAATAGTAAAGGAGAATTTAGCAGGCTCCCATAATGATAGGATGGCATTTATCAATTATGTCTGTTTCCAGTCAGCATTCTAATAGGACAAAGTATGTGTCATTCGACAGACTCTCGGTTCAAAAGCCAATAGCAGCTTTAAGAGCACAATGTATAGTATAATCCTGCCTTAGTATAACCCTGCCCTCGCCCTTTGGCCTCTTTATATGTTTTTTTTTAATTTGGTAAGCGACCTATCCATCTCTTTAAAACAACGAATCATCAAAACAAGAGGCCACCCTCCACCTTCAAGTTACTTTCGCTCTTAATTGGACAATATTTCTATCACATGAAGGAAATGGCCAATCACTTCAGTCCAATTTACTTTACCCAGAGTATTTAGCTGAAACGACTTGTGATGCATTCTATTTTATTGCGCTTTATATTACATGCTATTGCCGTTCGATCCGCTACCAAACTTCATTTCCTCATGGGAAGCGTAGGTTGATTGCACTGGTAAGACCATACTCACAGTTTTGGTCGCCAGTATTCTTAAAAGAGATTGAGACTCTAAAGGGTGCAAAAAAGGACAACAAACATGATTAGGGGACTGGAGGGTAAACTATGATGAACGGTTGGGGGAACTGGGTATGTGTAGTCTATCGAGGAGAAAAACGGGGGTAACGTAGAAGTCTTCCAATATTTGAAGGATGTCAGAGGAGGGAGTCAAAGAAGCATCAGATGAAAATTTATTAAAGAGAGGTACCCAGTTGCAAGGGAATTAGTATTTGTTGACATATTTGTTGGAAGAAACTAAAATAGCTATATGTAAGATAATGCTGTTATAGTGAAGTGAAATTTATATGTCAGAAGCAACATAGAAGTAAATAGAGGTAGAATGGGCACTTAAAAATGTGAGGTTTGTGTGGTGTGAAACTAGTTACTCATTGGTCAAGCTAACTTGTTTTGAAGTATAAAGTAAATATCTAAATATTTTCTCCTTACTCCTTACATAGTAAACTAATTGCTGTAATATGTATAAAACAGCCTGTATTGCTCTGCAATCTAGATGTTATTTACAACTTACATAGTAAACTCTAATTGGTTAACCAATATGTATATACCAGTTTGTGCTGTTCTAATGCAACCTGTAAATACATATATCTTTTTAGATATATTGTAACTCAAAAAGTATTGATATCTAATACTTTTCCCTCCTATTTTCTCTACAATAAAACATCCTATGAGGTTGATTGAATTCAGGGGTGAGTTCTAATTTTTTTTACTACCGGTTCTGTGGCCATTTGGCTTATTTTGTGGGTGTGGCTAGGTGGTCATGATCCTAGTTCCCCCTACGAGGATTCCTCCATCCAGACCTTTTGCAATCCCCCAAAGGATTAAAGGAAACCAGATTCCATACAGCTGTGAACCCTTAAGGCAAACCAAATACAAGTGGTCCTCGCTTAATGGCCGGTTGCTTAGCAAGTGTTCAAATTTATGACTGACCTCCTCAGAGCTACTTGACCTGTTTTTGGAGTTTTGACAGCCATATGCATGCGCATGCACGCACCAGGGGTGGGTTCCAGTTACCTTTGCTACCGGTGCACATTGTGACATTTCACACGCGCGCCCTTGCTCCGCTCGCACATGCGCATCCCCTCGTGCGATTTTACTTCCACGCATGCTCAGAAGGACGTTTCAGCCCAAAACACAGCTGATGAGCTGCTCAGCTGTGCTTCGGACAAAGAAATAAAGGTCGCTATTAACCTGGGGGCAGGCTGGAGGGCTTTTTCCCAAAGCAGAGGACAAGGAGAAGCCATCCAAACCCGAAAAAATTGCCGAAATTTTCAAAAAAAAAGATGGCGCGCACGGACCGGCACAGACAGTACTGGAACCGTGATGCCAAAATTATGTCACCAGTGGGCCGCTACCGGTACGCACGTACCGGTCCGAACCGGTCCAAACCCACCCCTGGCATGCGCGCACACACACACACATTTATGACCAGTTACAACAGAGGTCTTCAAACTTGGCAACTTTAAGACTTGTGGACTTCAACTCCCAGAATTCTCCAGCCAGCATAGCTAAATGCGCGCTGCAGGCGGAGAGCAGTAGAGCAAGCCAGTGATCTACCGGCTGCCTCTAATCTGCAGTTTACTCGTGAGCACAACGTGCTAAACGTCCTCTAAACTGCAGATTAGAAGCAGCCGGCGAATCGCTGGCTTACTTGCTCTGCTGCTCGCTGCCTGCAGCGCGCATTCAGCAAAAGAAACCGCCGCCTCCTGCCTCCGTGCATTGATGAAGCCAAGAGCATGGACCTCCTGACGCAGGAAGGGGCTGCCAGCGATGCCCTCAGATGAAGATGTTGTGAGCGGGGAGGCTCGACACCTCCCTTAGGAGCCTCAGTTTACTCATGAGCATCATTGGCCTTTCTCTCTGCCTCTCCTGGCCAATGTTGCTCACAAGTAAACTGCAGCTAGGATCTCCTGTGTGCTTCCCTTGCAGGCCAGGCCGTCTGGGGAAGATGCAGGGGAAGAGCTCTGGTGCCACAATCTGTGTGCTTCCCTCGCAGACCAGGCCAACTGGGGGAAATGCCCGGGAAGAGCTCCGGTGCAGCAATCTCCTGTGTGCTTCCCTCACAGGCCAGGCGGCTGGGGGAAATGCGAAAGGGGAGCTCCAGGCGGTGTCTGGCGGGGGGGCCCTGGGAAAGTGCAGGCTTTCCGGATGGGACTTACACACAACGCTGTGCTGCGAAAGACACTCTCTCCCAGGCAAAAGCAGCAGGGGGGAGAAGCAGCAGCCGCTGACCTGGAGAGCACATGATGGAGCCCTCCACGTGTTCTCCGGTGACCTGTTTTCTGTCCTCCGCTCTGTTGCTGGGAGAGAGAGAGCGGGGCAGAGAAAACAAGTCGCTGGAGAACAATGCTCCATGTGATCAGCTGCTTCTCTCCACCAGTCTCTTGCTGGGAGAGCGTCTTTCGTAGCACAGCACTTTGGGGACCCATCCGGAAAGCCAGGCACAGAGAAACAGCCAGGTTGTAGGCCGGTACTTTCAGCGCCCATGAGGAACCGACGCTTGGAGCCGTTTTGGAGCTTGTTGAGGAGGACCACTCCTCAGCCCCAGCCAAGCATTTTCAAGCCAGGACTGCTTGGAGTGAAAAGCTATTGTAATAGCCCAGGCTTGAAAATGCATGACTGGGACCAAGGAGCGGTCCTCCTCCTTAACAAGCTCCAAAACTGCTCCAAGCATCGGTTCCTCATGGGCGCTGGCATGCCTTCCCCTCTGCCACCAGCCGTGGGAGGAAGGTAAGGTCGCGAACTCAGTTGTGACGGTGGGGGCCCCGCGGCAAGCTAGCCTGCAGGCAGTGCAGCCTGGAATGGAGCTGCGCTGGGCCTTGGTGGCTTAGCCAGCGACGTGAGCTTGGTGGGGATGGTGGTGAGGCCGCAGCAAGCTCTGGAATGGGGCGGGTGGCCTAGTGCGACCGCAACTTACCTGTAGGCAGGAGGAAGCAGCTCAGTTGTAGCGCAGGGCAGGCACCACGTGGGAACTGGGAAGGCAGCTTAGGCGGTGAGTGAGTGAGTGAGTGGGTGGGACGGGTGATTGGGTGGGGTGAGCAGGCAGCGAGCGGGTGGGCAGGGAACCGGTTCAGGGGCATGGCCAGCCAGAGGTCGCTAGCGGTTCGGCAACCCAGGCCGACACATTACTACCAGTTCTATAGAACCGGTCCGAACTGGGATGAACTCACCTCTGATTGAATTGAGAGAGAATGACTGGACCCAAGTCATCCAGTGGCTTTCATGCCTAAGGCAGGGCTAAAAATCACAGCCTCCTGGTTTCTAGATCAATACTTTAGCCACTATAGCTAGTTCTGGACAACCACTTTTTTTTTATTCAAAAAGTTTTATTAGTACAAAGTACAAACATTTTTCTCTTTTCTCCCCCCCTTCCCCCCAGACCCCTCCCCACCCCCCCTTACCCTTCCCCCCACTCACCCACCCACCCACCCCGACTTCCCAGAAAAAGCACAGGGTATAGTATTCAATAACCATAAAATTAAAATATACTAACAGATTATTAATTTCAAAATTTCTCTAGTTCTTTAACTCCTTGTTAGTCAAAACCTTTTAAACATAATCTAAAAGTTAAACATATATCATTATTAGACTATTTGTATCTTCTTAATCTGATACTTTTTTTGAATATAATCAGTCCATCTACTCCATTCCAATATATATCTCTCGTTTGAATGGTCTTTGAGATATGATGAGATTTTTGCCATTTCAGCCAGATGTACAACTTTTAATGTCCATTCCTCGATAGTAGGTATATCTTCCTTCTTGCAATACTGTGCCACCAGCAACCTGGCAGCTGTTATTAAATTCAAAACCAATTTAGTCTCTATTACAGTACAATCCGTAATTATTCCCAACAGAGAAAACTGTGGTGTAAACTTAATCTTTTTCTTTAAGACATTTTGAATAATCCACCAAATTTTTATCCAAAAAGCCTTAATTTTTTTACAAGTCCACCATATATGAAAATACTTAGCATCTTCACATTCACATCTCCAACATTTAGGTTGTAAATTTGGGTACATACGAGCTAGTTTATTTGGATCTAAGTGCAATCTAAAAACCGTTTTGTAAAAATTCTCCCTTAAATTTTGAGCTTGCATAAATTTTACATTTCTGACCCAAATCTTTTCCCATGTTTCCAGCATTATAGGTTCTCCAATATTCTGAGCCCATTTTATCATACAATCCTTAACTAGCTCTGTTTCTGAGTCTAATTCCACTAAAACATTATACAATCTCTTTATATGCATTGGACCTTTATTTTTTATTTGAATTATCAAATTATCATCTTGCTGCAAAATACCAGTTTTTTAATCTTCTTTCCATCTAGCCTGCAACTGCCCATACTGAAACCAAGTTCTAATTGTTCCTTCTTGTCCTAATTGCTCCTTAGATTTTAAGTGTAATCTAATTCCTTCTTCATAAAGAAGTTCTTTATATGTAATTTTATCTTGCTTTTGTTCCAAATTTATATTTTCTATCGCGTGTATGGGTACTGTCCATATAGGTAACTTATCATTTAATTTGGATTGATACTTTTTCCAGACACGCAATAGCGCATTTCTTAATATATGACTCTTAAAGGCCTTATCTACTTTTTTATCATACACTAAATAAGCATGCCATCCATAAATCAGACCATATCCTTCAATATTTAATATCCTATCTTCCATCAAATTAATCCAATCAGATTGCTGAGAGGGTAGGCAACCACTATTGAACCCAAAATTTCTGTTAACATTTGTTAACTGAGTTTTGTCCCATTTTACAACTTTTCTTGCCTCAGTTATTAAGTGAATCACTGCAGTTGATGTTAATAATTCAGTTAAGTGAATCCAGCTTCCCCATTGACTTTGCTTGTCAGAAGGTCTCTAAAGGGAATCACGTGACCCCAGGACACAGCAACGGTCATAAATATGAAGCAATTGCCAAGCATCTGAATTTTGATCACGTGACCATGGGGAAGTTGAAATGGTCGTAAGTCTGAAAAACAATCATAAATCACTTTTTTCAGTGCTGTTGTAACTGAATAGTCACTAAATGAACTGTTGTAAATTGAGGACTACCTGTGTCAGCATTCCGAGTAATGCATCCACCAAAAAGCAGAACTCTGAGGCAAGTAGATTCCTCAAAGAACATGCTTATTGGATACATCATATCGGCACAGCCAGTGAAAACCAATTCTAAAAGTTCCCATGGTTTTAGTCTAATTAAAAGAACAAATGGTTCCCTCCCCAGATGTCACCGGTCACATTGTCCAATGTAAGTAGCTGGCAGGCCGCTTGGTCCCTTCTCTCTTCCTTCAAGTGCCACCTGTTAGGATGACCTTGGTTCCCACAAGAAAACTTTGTTTTGACTGTTAGCCAGTCTATCTACTTCCCCCTCCCTTCCCTCTTTCAGAGTTTGTGGCAACTATGAGGCAGCAAAAGATGGCTTCAGAGTTGACAGTCGGACCTCCCCACTTAACTCGAGAAGTTCCTGGAAAATTAAAACGGAAAATACGGGTGAAAATCTGAGTGCGTCTTATACGCCGAATGTAGCCCCGCCCACCTGCTCCGCGCGTTGCATTTTTGGATGGTTCCAGGTGGCGGGGATCTTCACTTCCACATGGAGCCTGATTCCCGAAGCATCCCGGGAAAATGCGTTGAAAGCACATCCTCGCGTTTCAGGCATCCTTTTTGCAATCGGGGATGGGGATCTGCCACCAGAAAACACTTTTGTTTAAAAGGCTTTCAACGCAGTTCCCTGGGCTGCTTCGGGAATCAGGCTCCGACCAAGGCAGCAAATGCACAGGGGCTTGCTGGGAAGCCTGGTAGCATGTTTACGAAATGGCAGGTCCAGGAGGACTGATGCGCTGCCTCTCTATCGGGCCTTTATGAGAGAAAGCCGGGCTTTCAATGCCTACGGCTATAGGTAAAAAGACGGGGGCATTTTGGGAGTGGAGCCAAGTCTGTCTTCTGCCCCCATGAAAATCATACCCTACCCCACCCACTCCAGTTAAATTCCATCCCAATTTCTGCAGAAAAAAATGTCAAAAGATGCATGATAAAACAGAAAGTCTGATTAAGGGTTTGAAGAATATGTGCTTTAAAGTAATCTCATTATTCTTCTAAGTTTTCCTAGTATTACCTGAAGAGGCTTTTCTTGGGAAATTTAGTTAGTCACCTTATACAAGTAAACTGACCACTTCCATAACAGAAATCTGAGATTTACCTTATGCAACAAAAGTGGATTCTGAAAAATCAAGGAATATCTGCTACTAATATGTTTTATTAATAATACAAAAATACAGAAGATTATACAATCATATATGACTACTTGTAATTTCTTATTCACTTCATATTTCTATAATCTTAGAAAGCAAAATTAATTTTTATTGTTAGAACAGATAAAAAGATCTGTGCTGCTTGTTATCAAAATCCGAGTGGAAGTGAGGACCCCGCTATTCTCCATCCTGGGGTGGAACCAGCCTTCAGGAATTGGGTAGACCTCAGCCAATCAGATTAGGACCGAGCCAGTAATTTAAATACTCCGTAGGATCCGCCATGTTCCCAGATCTGTCTCGGTCCACTCAAGAGGAAGGTCGTGGCCAAACTCCTGTCCTGAAAACTTCTTTGCTCTTAGGGCCTTTCTTTCCCCTTATTAACCTTTCTTACCTTCTCGTTGAGGATTTTCTCTTCCTAGGTCTTCCCACCCTATCAGTTATCTCTTCCTTAATCTATTTTATTTAAAAAAAAAAAAGAAGAAGAAGAAGAAGAAGAAGAAGAAAAGAAGAAAGAGAAGGGAAGAGGAATCCTCTTAAACAGAGGTCCCTTTGAGGACTGGATAGCCAAATCGCCATCGGAGGAACTCACAGCAACACACCGGCAAGGTTTGGAGAGCGTGATCCGGCTCCCCCCTCCTTCCCCCCCCCCAGCCCCCCCTCTTCCTCCAAGCAGCCTGCTATGCTGTTTACCATTGGGAACGGCAGGGAAACTTGAGACGATCTCGCTTCAGCAGGGTTCAGCTCAGAGGAGGGGGGAGGAAAGCAGGGAATCGGCCGATTTCCAGCGTGGGCCTGTTTCTTACCGGGGGGACAGAAGGAGGGGGAGGAACGAACGAAGAACAGAAGCAAGGCAGGCATCTTCTCCCTCGTTTAAATTCCGCGCCCCAGCTGGAGTTTCCAGCACCACTGCCCCCGCCCTCTTCCTGCTGCGATCTTGCAAGCAAGCACAAAGGCTCAGCAGGAGGGCAGCAAGGCGGCAATTGCTCCAGGGCGATATAGGCCGCTGGGATTCCCCCCCCCCCACACTGCCAGCCCCCTCTGCGCAGGAGCAGAGCAAGGCAGAGGACGCTGCTGAGTTTTCTTGCAGCGTCCAGTAGAAGAAGTTGAAGAAAACGGGGGGGGGAACCATTTCCAGGCCCAGCTTCTTAGCAGCCCTGAGTCGTCTCGGGCCAAGGGTTAGCAGCACAGCCGGAACAACCTGAGCCTTCTTGGGCGGACCGGTGGGGCAGAGCACGTGGTGCCAACCTAAAGGGGCCATTTAAAGAGACCTCCACGTGGCGCGCCAGGGGGCGCCCATCTTTGGAAAGATTAGGAGGGACGGAGCCTTCCTCATTCCACCCCCAGCCAACAACCACAGGATGGTGGGCAAGAGCTCAAAAGAGGCTCAAGCATCAGGCAAACGATCAAAAAAATCCAATCACTCATCAGAACAGGATACAGCCTCTTCACCAGAGCGATCCCCCCCCTGCAAGGCCCCATCAAAAGCCACAGTTCAGGCAGAGGAGAGACTCCATAGGATTTTAGAAGAATTGAGTGATAAGGCCCAAGCAGAGGTGGAAAGCTCTCAGGCCCAAGAGGAGTGCCCCAGTCAGGAACCGGGGGCAATAGGAATGGATCCATTAGATATGGATGCTGATGTTCTGGCCAGATCCAGAGGAGATCCATGGGGGCGTGCATGTACAGCAGAGCAACACAGATCACAGACACAGGGGGCACCTGGGACAGAACAAACAGTGATCAACACTTCAAACCTTAGAGCATTGGTGAAACAGGTACTAGAGCAGGCCATTGCAGACAAATTAGACAACCTATTGAGAGCAGGGTCTTCCACAGCGGCCTCCACCTCATCATCATCTAGGGGTGCAAAGAGAGCTGCCAGCAGGAAGGAACGCCCATCCAATAAACATAGTTCAGAGGATTCTTCTGATGAATCAGTCCTTGATCATCCTAAAGATGAGGAGCCTAGAGAGGATGATTCCAAATGGGATCTATCAGAGGATGAGGAGGTCCCCAAGGAGGTGCCTCCCACATCGGGCCTGTTTCTACCTAGCCTGTTTAGGTCCTTATTACTCAAGGCTCAGGCAGTGGCCAGGATTAAATTACCAAAAGTTATTACAGACTCAAATGCAGAGAAACAACCTAATCACTTCTATCTAGAATCCAGGCCAGAGGTGGACTTTATTCCTATCCCGCAGCTGTTCGTAGATGCGGTGGAGAAACACAGAACCACTCCAGCGGCCGGCCCATCCGCTTCCTCACAGGACAAGAAATTTTATAACGTTGCACCTAACCTCTCTGACTTACTTTCAGTCCCCACAGTAGATGCGCCCATAAGGGCACTGCATTCTTCCACAACAGTCCCGGGAGAACCAGAGGAGATCCTGAAACCAGAGGAAAGGCGCATGGATCAGACACTGGTCAAGAATTTCCAGTCAGCGGCCTGGGCAGTGAAAGCATCCTCCACATCCTCCTTCTTCACGTGCGCGACTCTTTCGTGGCTGGAGCAGCTTCAGGATCACATCCCACCCTCGAACACGAGGGCTCAACAGGACATCAATAAGATATTTGCAGCGGTGCAGTTTTGGGCAGATACGTCTCTGCAAGCATCACGTTTTGCAGCTACGGCAATGAATTCCTCCATAGTGGCCAGGCGGCTGCACTGGCTCAGGAAGTGGCAGGCAGACCCATGTCACAAATGGAAGCTGGCAGCGGGGCCCATCAAGGGAGGATCACTCTTCGGAGTCACACTGGAACCTCTCCTCGTTGAGACCAGCGACAAGAGAAAGGTCCTGCCCTCTATCACACGCAAGGGGTTCATAAGATCCACACCGTACACCCGGCGGCCCTTTCGTCCCTCTGACCAGGGATCTTCCTCCGCCCGGTCCCCAGGTCAGTACTCCTCAAGGCAGAGACAACCAGATAGGGGTGGCAGGGGGAAGCACTTTCGTAAACAACCGCGAGGGGCTCCTTCAGGCAGACCCTTCCGCAGAGGCAGATGGTAGTTCCAGGAGTGCCCCCATAGGGGGCAGGCTTGCCCAGTTTTGGCAGGCCTGGGAGCATTCAACTCAGGACTCCTGGGTACGGAACTCCGTACGCAGGGGGCTGAAGTTGGAATTCATCTCATTCCCACCCAGATCCTTCATTAAGTGTTCAGTTTCCTTTGTCTACTCCAAACGTAAATTGATGGAAGAAGCAATTAAACACCTAGATTCCATCAGGGCCATACAGCCAGTACCACGCTCCCAGCAGGGGCGGGGTTTCTATTCTATCCTTTTTGTGGTCCCAAAGTCATCAGGGGGTTGGAGAGCCATCCTGGACTTGAAAAGATTAAACAAATATTTGGTGTATAAACGTTTCAAAATGCACTCCCTGTCTTCCATTCTTTCTCTGATACGCCAGGGGGATTACATGGCATCCCTAGATCTCACGGAAGCATACCTGCATGTCCCTATATTCAAACCCCATAGGCGTTTCCTAAGATTTTGTTACAACAATCAACATTATCAATATAGGGCTCTTTCATTCGGCCTTTCATCAGCCCCCAGGGTGTTCACCAAGATAATGGCGGCCCTGGCGGCCAGGCTGCAGACCAAATCTATCCGTATCCATTGCTATTTGGATGATATCTTAGTACATGCTCCCTCTAAAGGTTTGGCTCAACAGCATGTGGAAATCATCATAGACATCTTCCAGGAACACGGGTTCTCCATTAACTGGGAAAAGAGCCTTCTCAACCCGTGCACGTCCATACAGCACCTGGGAGCAGTGATCAATTCCCTTGACTGTACGGTCTGCCTCTCCTCAGAAAGGCAGGACAGCATTAGACAGTTAGCCACCCAGATACGGGGGGAACAGAAGACATCCCTAGAATCATTATCCTCCCTCCTGGGGAAGATGGTTTCCTGCATAGCAATCACCTCATGGGCTCGCTTACACGCAAGGGAACTCCAATGGTTCCTGTTACCATTCCAGAAAGCTGGTCAGGGCTCATCTTCTATGAAAGTTCAACTTCCCTCACAGGTTCAAAGGTCGCTCGATTGGTGGACTTCCTCAGCAATATCCAAAGGCACCTCGTTCAGGATCGCACACAGAAGAACAATTACAACCGACGCAAGTCTGACAGGCTGGGGAGCTCACTCGGAGGGTCTCATAGCTCAAGGTCAGTGGTCACCGGGGGAGGCAGCACACTCCATCAACTGGTTGGAGCTGAGAGCAGTATCCCTGGCTCTGAAACACTTTTGGCACCTGGTCTTGGACTCTGATGTTCTGGTCCTCACAGACAACATTTCCACCAAGGCACACATCAATCGCCAAGGGGGTACCAAATCCAAATCCCTCCAGGCCGAAGCAATGAGTCTGGGACTGTGGGCGGAGAGACACGTACGGTCGATCACATCAGACCACATATCAGGGATTCACAACTCGCAGGCGGACTGGCTCAGCCGCACTCAGGTAGATCAAGCGGAGTGGAGACTCCACCCCCGCGTATTCCATCAGATAGCCCAGAGACTCGGTCAGCTGCTGGTGGACCTCTTCTCCACTCCCAGCAATTCCCACCTACCAAGGTTCTTCACACGATTCCAGTCGCCGGGGGCGGAGCAGACGAACGCCCTCAGGTGCCAGTGGCCTCAAGAGCTCCTATATGCATTCCCACCATTACCAGTGATTCCGGAGCTCATTCACAAAATTCTAGTGGAGCGGGCAGAGATAATCCTCATAGCCCCGTTCTGGCCACGAAGAACTTGGTTTGCAGACCTCCAGGCTCTCTCGGTCACCAGACCATGGCGCTTGCCAGTGTCAGAGGACTTGCTGTCACAGGGGAGCATCCATCACCCAGACCCAGCCTGGTTACAACTGACTGCATGGAGATTGAGCGGAACGACCTTCTAAGTCAGGATTACGACCAGGAAGTCGTCATCATTTTGCAGGCAGCCCGCCGCCCCTCCACAAATCGCATTTATGCAGCTACATGGAGGGCATTCTGCGCTTGATGCAGTGAGGAAGGGCTCTCACCGTTATGCATCCCCCTGCCTAAGGTTTTGAGATTCCTGAACCACGGTCTCAATAGGGGACTAGCACCTAACACTCTTCGCAGACAAGTGGCTGCTCTTTCTTCGGTGTTAGCATGTGACAATTATGACTCTCTATCCCAATGTCCAGCAATCCGTCGCTTCCTGAGGGGAGCAACTAACTTACACCCACCTACGGTACATCGATACCCAACCTGGAACCTGCAACGGGTCCTGTCATCCCTCACGGGGCCTCCATATGAGCCACTTAGGGAAGCATCACGATGCCACCTCACCATGAAGGTAGCCTTTCTGATTGCCATCACTTCTGCCAGACGCATCTCCGAATTGTCAGCCTTGTCAGTCCGGAAGGATCTCTGTATATTTCAACCAAGCAAGGTAACTCTCAGAATCGATCCGTCATTCATTCCCAAGATCAATTCCGTATTCTACAGGTCTCAGGAGCTGATTCTCCCCTCCTTCTGCGCACAACCAGTGCACCCATCTGAAAGACGATGGCATTCATTAGACGTGCGCAGGGCGCTCAAAATATACCTGAACCGCACCAGGCATATCAGGAAGACGGAAGCACTTTTTGTGGGGTTCCACACCAGATCCCTGGGAGACAAGGCGTCGTCAGCTACCATAGGACGTTGGATCCGGGGCACCATCGCCAAGGCATACGATCTCAGCGGCATGCCAGCACCAACAGGAATTACGGCACATTCCACCAGAAATGCATCCACATCGGCAGCCTGGAACACACAAGCCTCGCTGGAAGAGGTATGCCGGGCGGCAACCTGGGCGCAACCATCCCAGTTTATCCGACATTACAAGATAGATAAATTTGCTTCAGCGGATGCAGCATTTGGAAGGAGGGTGCTACAGCAAGTAGTTGACATTCAATAGGAGCAGAAATTGTGCTAACCCTCCCTGGGACCCCTGCTTTGGTATGTCCCAATTCCTGAAGGCTGGTTCCACCCCAGGATGGAGAATAGGCATTGTCTTCTTACCTGAACGCCTCTTCTCATCTGGTGGAACCAGCCTTCAGTTCCCACCCTTGTATATAGTTAGGTAATTATGCTAGAGATTCAATTTCTTTCTATTATTAGATTTCTTCCTAGTTTCTTATTCTATAGCGACAGGAGTTTGCTCAGGTAACAACGAACTGAGTAGCCACGCCCGAGTCCAGTTTCGGGATTCGTCAGATCTGGGAACATGGCGGATCCTACGGAGTATTTAAATTACTGGCTCGGTCCTAATCTGATTGGCTGAGGTCTACCCAATTCCTGAAGGCTGGTTCCACCAGATGAGAAGAGGCGTTCAGGTAAGAAGACAACGCCTAATCCTGATGCTGGTAGGCAGATGCAGAATTCTTTTTTTCTTGTTTTCCTCCCCCAAAATTAAGGTGCATCTTATATTCCGGTGCGTCTTATACTCTGAAAAATACGGTAAGTCTTCCATCAGCCACCCCTCCCTCTCCTAGGGGGTTCTTTTGGCTTTTGGGAGTATTTGTTGTGGAATTTCTTAGGCAATCTATCTGCTTTTATATCCGAACTTTTTACCCAGGTGGATATCCCTTCCATTGCACTAGGTATTGTAGTCTCCTCTTGTACAGTCTAGAGCAGGGGTGTCAAACTCGATTTCATTGAGGGCCACATCTGGGTTGTGTTTGATCTTGGGGGCAGGGGCGGGTTGCTCGCTTACCTTGCTGCTGGAGCCATGCACGCGCATCTCCACGCTTCGGGGGGGCGCTACGGGCACGCCCCCTCGCGCAATTTTGCTTCTGCGCATGCACAGAAGCAAAATCGCGCCAAAATTGCGCGAGGGGACGCGCGCGTGCGTGAGATTTTGGTGCGATTTTGCTTCTGCGCATGCGCAGAGGCAAAATGTCACCGAAATCTCACGCACGCGCGTGTCCCCTCACAAGATTTCAGCGCGAGTTTGCTTCCACGCATGCGCAGAAGCAAAATCGCCCGAAAATCACCAAAAATCACAGGGAAAAAATGGCGACGTGCCGGGTGGACCGGCAGAGAGGGCTCCGGAGCGGTTGCGAAATCCTCCGCTCCCTACCAGAGCTGCGTACCGGGGAACTCCGGTAGGAACCCACCTCTGCTTGGGGGGGATGGTGGGGCCAGGATCGGTGTGACCAGCTCAATGTCACTTGCGTCAGGGGCGACTGGTGGCCCAAGCGCTCTGCCAGCGAAAACGGGCTCCCAAACCTGCAATGGCTTCCTGCAACCCTCTGCCAGAGAAAACGGAGCTTGGGAATGCCCTTGCAAGCTCCATTTTTGCCTGCGATGCCTCCTGCAACCCTCTACCAGCGAAGACAGAGCTCAGGAGGACTGCATGCAACCCTCCCAAGCTCCATTTTTGCTGGCAGAGGCATAGCAGGCTGGTCCTTCGCTGTTTCCAGGGTGGCCCCATGGGCCAGATCTAAGCACCCCATGGGCCGAATCCAGCCCCCGGGCCTTGAGTTTGACACCCCTGGTCTAGAGTCTAGGATTCTTTTTATTTTGTAATGTGTCTCTCCCTGCACTATGGTCGGCTTTGGGGCTACCCGGTCCACTGGCCTCAGCTGAGACCCTATTACGGGCTGGCAGAGGCATTGCAGGCTGGTCCTTCGCTGTTTCCGGCCCCCGGGCCTTGAGTTTGACACCCCTGGTCTAGAGTCTAGGATTCTTTTTATTTTGTAATGTGTCTCTCCCTGCACTATGGTCGGCTTTGGGGCTACCCGGTCCACTGGCCTCAGCTGAGACCCTATTATGGGCTTTAACAAGTTGCTTTGGAAAACCGAATGCACTAGTAGGCGGTAAACCTTGTCCCCTATTTGGAAGGGCAATTGGGGGGACCGATGCTTATTGGCTTGCACTTTTTGTGTTTTCGCGGCTTCCTGAAAGGCTTGTTTCATGTTTTCCCATGCTTTCCTCAGTGAACCCATCTACTCGGTTAAGGTCATGGAGGAGGGTGGCTCCCTGGGGAGCTCAGGCATGGGGACGAACTCCATGCCTCTGGTGATTTTGAAGGGGGTCAGCCCAGTGCAGTGGTGGGATTCAAATAATTTAACAACCGGTTCTCTGCCTTAATGACCAGGTGGGTAGGCATGGCTGGATGGTCATGTGACTGAATGGGCGTGGCCAACTCAACTTCACTCACATCGGGTGCATCGCCCCTCCCTTCCCAGCCACTCCTTGTCACGCTTGGCCTCTCACCACGCTGGAGTGAGTAATTTTCAAATAAAAATAATGCTTGCCTTGTGCAAATAAATAACAAACAACTTGACTTCAGGTTTGATGCATCTTGTAAAAAGTAATACTGCTCATTCTAGTCTCCTTTCCTACTAACAGGTCCATCTCAGATTGTAATTTGCTACAACCTCTCTTGTCTTTTGCATCATTCTATGGGAGATTATTCTGAAATGTTATCTGTGATGTTTGCAGCTTTACAAGTTTGTTTCCTCCAATCAGAGGTGGGTTCCTGCTGGAGCTGCCCAGTACGCAGCTCCGGTAGGGAGCGGCTTTGCGCAATTTGCGCGTGACCGCTCTGGAGCCCTCTCTGCCGGTTCACCACGCGCGTTGCCATTTTTCCCCGTTAATTTTTGGCCTATTTTGCTTCTGCACATGCGTGGAAGCAAAATTGCACTGAAATCTTGTGAGGGGAGGCACACGCGTGTGAGATTTTGGCGCTATTTTGCTTCCACGCATGCACAGAAGCAAAATCGTGCCAAAATCTCTCTCGCACGCGTCCCCTCACAAGATTTTGGTGCGATTTTGCTTCTGCGTATGCGCAGAAGCAGAATCGCACAAGGGGGCACACGCGCGTAGGTAGCGCGTGAGTGCCCGAAGCGTGGAGATGCGCACGCAGCGCACCGGCACCAGTAAGAGAGCAACCCGCCGCTGCCTCCAACCCTGTTTTCTCATTGAATTCGTACAAGTTATTTTGACATTCCTTCCTCCTTTTTATTTATTTATTTATTTATTTAGTGACATTTATATACCACCTCACAGTGCAAGCACTCTCTAAATGGTTTACACCAGTAAGCAATGTATATTTATATTGCCCCCAACAATCTGGGTCCTCATTTTACCCACCTCGGAAGGATGGAAGGCTGAGTCAACCTTGAGCCGGTGAGATTTGAACCGCTGACCTGCGGATCAGTGTCAGCTAAAGTGGCCTGCAGTACCTGCCTCTAACCGCTGCGCCACCTCGGCTCTAAAAAACAAAATAGTGGTTAAGGTGCTGGCCTAGAAACCAAGAGACTCTGAGTTCTAGTCCCATTTTAGGCTTGAAAAAATGGCTGAATGACCAGTCACTCTCTCCCAGCCCAAACCACTTAGGTTGTTGTTGTGGGGAAACTAAGAGGAGGAAGGAATATTAGATATGTTCTCCATATGTCCTCTTGAGTTCCTTATAAAGTAATAAAGACAGGATAAATATCTAACAAAATAAATAAATCATTTGTGAGAATGATGTCCTTCTAAAGGAGAAGAGGTGCTGAAAACAGAGGATTTCAGAGAGAAGAGAGCTGAGACATCCACCTTTCATCAAACTGACACAACCTAGTCAACTACAGAAAGGTAGGAAAGTAATCCATGCCTCTTTTATGTGGTCTTTCCATTGGAAATTTTGAGATTGTTTCAAACTGACAATGCAAAAATTGCCCCAGCCGTACAATACTGGTGATCTTTTTAATTATCTTTCACTTTTTTTCTAGAGAAGTGCTGACAGGATTTAAAAAGCAAATTCAACCATGCCCTTTTTTTCATTTAATTAATGAAACCCCCTAACTCACAATAAAATAGGGCTCGCAACTCACAATAAAATAGCACAATAAAATAACACTGTTCCAATATTTGAGGGGCTCCTACAAAAATGGGGTCAATCTATTTTCCAAAGCACCAAAAGGCACAACAAGAAACAATGGATGGAAACTAACAAAAAAGAGAAGCAATTTAGGACTAAGGACAAATCTCCTAAGGATGAGAGCAATCAACCAATGGAATAGCTTGCCTTCAGAAGTTGTGGGTGCTCCATTATTAAAGGCTTTCAAAAAGAGATGGGACAACTATTTGTCTGAAATGATATAGGGCAGTGATGGCGAACCTTTTTGTCGCCGTGTGCCAAAAGTACACGCATGCGCGCGCCCCAGCACTCCCGCATGCCAGCACCCATAATGCAATTCGTGGGCCCATGCGCATGCGTGCGCACACACACCCGTATGCACCTCCCACTCATGCGTGCACCCCGCACCATGCATGCGCACGTCCACTGTGCATGCGCCTCCGCACCCCGTTTTGGATTTATTTATTTGTGATATTTATATACCGCCTCACAGTGCAAGCACTCTCTAAGCGGTTTACACCATTAAGCAATGTATATATTTATATTGCCCCCAACAATCTGGGTCCTCATTCCTTCCGGTTTGGAGCGCGCCATCGCGGACGTCCCTTCGTCGGGCGCCTTTCCAATCTTCGTAAAAAGCCGCCAGAACAGCTGTCTGGCGGCTTTGAAATCTCTTCCCCGGGCAAAGGGGAGAGATGAGAGCTTGACAGGTGGGGTAGAGCCCCCCCAGCGCCCTAGGAGCCACCTAGTAGGGCGCGAAGGGAGAGCTCCCCATGCAGCCTGTCTCCAGCTCCGAAGATCAGGAAACCTCCGCCTTTGCGGAGCTAGATGTCGCGACCAGCCGCTGCTTCTAGAATGGGATTTATAATTACTTTTGAACTACAGAAGCAGACAGAGAGAAACAGGCGTGAGATGGGCAAGTAATGAAACCTCTTTTTTCTTTTTTTTTCAACTCCTGGGTAAGCTTTCACTTCGGCAAAGAATTAAAGGAAACAAAGTAACAATATGGCGATTGAGAAGTGAAAGTGACTTTCGTTTCCCCAGAGGCTTTTTTTTTTTCCTTTCTTTCTTATGGAAACTTTTAATTTGGAAAAATGGTTTTTTCTCTCTCTGTCTCCTAACCCTGGATTAAAGCTATAATCGAAAGATTTCCAATAATAAAAGACTACCTGGTTTTTAAACTGGAAAGAACTTTAATCAGGCACCTGGCTTTCTTTCTTTTTTGTACACTTTTGAAACACCATAATGGCTTCAAAATCTGGAAAGATTGTTTTGACTAAAAGAAATGACTATTCATCTGGATATATTTCTAAAATGCAATTTAATACTGAGTTAACACCTCCACAGCCTTTGACACCGGAAAATTTATTAAATAATTTAAAGATTATGAAACAGGAACTTACTTTGGAATTTAATCAGAAAATAAGTGAGATAGACAAAAAAATGCAGGCTGCTTTGAAGAATATGAATCAACAACTCAGATTTGATGTGTTAGAGGTTTGCAAAGGTTTAGCAACAAATATTGAAGTTTTGGCAGAACGTATTGAAACAAATAAACAAGCTTTGGCAACCTCGGTGAATTACATAGATAAAATTCAAAATGATATTGCAAATTTTGAAAAAGAGGTCTTGATGACACAGTTCAGATCCATGGAAGTTGCTATAAGGGTCAGAGGTTTGAAAGAGGGATTATTTGAAGATTTAAAAGGAAGGATGGTTGATGTATTGGATCAGGTGTCTGGAATTTCTAAAGCGGAATTGGCTACACAAATCGACAAAATATACAGAATCAATTCGTGGTACGCTAAACAAAAGCATTTACCAAGGGACATTGTTATATATTTTACCACAAGAGTTTTACGGAATAGAATTATACAAGCAACGTTTAACAATAATCTTATGGTGAATGGTCAGGAACTAAAGATTTGGAAAGAAATCCCCTCTAAAATGCTTAAAGCCAGAAAAAGCTACACTTTTTTGATTGATGAATTTAAGAGACTAAATTTACAATATAAATGGGAAGCGCCAGTTGGAGTAGCAGTGAAATTTTCTGGAAAAAGATACCGGCTTAACACGATAAAAAAAGCTACTGAATTTTACGTCAATGTTTTAAAGGCTGATATATCCAAGATTCCAGAGGAAGGATGTATGAAAATAAAAGAGGAAGAGGAGGGGAAGCCATCTTTGCTGGATCAAAAGGAAATAGATTCAAAAACCCAAAAGGAGTGCCAGAACCAGATAGCTGGGGAAAAGGAGATGGAGGTTTGGGATCAGATGGGAGACGAGTCGACAAATTTGAATTTACTGAACTATTAAAAGATGAACTATCAAGATACAAAACGATGTGATGTTGAAATATATTGGACAGATAGAGACTAATATGATTGTATTTTTCCTTTTCCCTATTTAATGATTATCTATGCAATATTTAGCTAAGTTTTATATAACTTTGAGGTTACTTTTAATGTTAATAATATTAGATATATATAGTTTGTTAGTTTTTTGTTTAATGAAGTCAGTAAGTTAATTTAGAATAATATTATGTTATTAATATCATGATGAAATTTAATATTTAATGATTACTTACGTAACATTTAGTTATCTTTGAGGTTATTTTTAATGTTAATAATATCAGTTTAAGATTTTTGTATTTTATATCTAGTTATTATTTATATAACATTTATTTTGTATAAGATAGAGGATTGAAGGGAGGAGGTAGGAGATTTGTTTGGTTGTATTGTTAAAGAGATTTCTTTTTCTTTCTTTTTTTTCTCTTTTTTTGTATCTTTACTATTGTATACATATGCGATATATTATTAGTGTATAATCTGGAGTTGAAGTTTTTTAAAAATAGTGTTCTTTTTTTTCTTTTTTTTTCTTTTTTCTTTTCTTTTTATTAACAATTTAAATTTATTATTATGCCCTGTATTATCTCTGGGAAGTCCGGGGGGGAGGTGGGGAGGGAAGGGGGTGGGTTGGGTGAGGGGAGAAAAAAATAAAAATGTTTGTACTTTATATTTAATATTTTGCTACTATCTATGTAATTCTGTACTAATAAAACTTTTTGAATAAAAAAAAAACAATCTGGGTCCTCATTTTACCTACCTCAGAAGGATGGAAGGCTGAGTCAACCTTGAGCCGGTGAGATTTGAACCACTGACCTGCGGATCACAGTCAGCTAAAGTGGCCTGCAGTACTGCCTCTAACCGCTGCGCCACCTCGGCTCGGTGGATCAACCTTTGCCTGTGCAAATGGCCTGCCTTTGCAGAGGCAGCGGCGGCTTCTCCTCCTGTCAGCCTCGCGCTCCGGTCAGCAGCCAGCCAGCAGGACCACGGAGGAGCAAGCCGCCCAGCCTGCTGTTGCTGGCGCGCCACCCTTGGACCAATGCCCCCCTTCCAGCCACCGATAACAAGGAGCCGTGCCCTGGGGCTGCGCAACGATTCTCACCCTGCTGTTGCAGCCGGGATGCTGCAGGAGAAATCCCCCCCTTCCAGTCACCGAGATCAAGCAGTCCTTTCGCATGGACTCCGTTCCTTTGGCAGCGTTGCTTCTCAATGGCTAGAAGAGGTTGGGGTTTCTCCTCCAGCATCCTGGGCAAAAGCAAGAAATCCCATCCCCTCCAGCCACCGAGATCAAGCAGTCCTTTCGCATGGACTCCGTTCCTTCGGCAGCGTTGCTTCTCAGTGGCTGGAAGAGGTTGGGGTTTCTCGTCCAGCATCCCAGGCAAAAGCAAGAAATCCCCCCCCCTTCCAGCCACTGAGAACAAGTCAGCACACCCGTTTCCCAGTCGGCACGTCTCTTACAGACATTCCTTTGGCACAGACTCCGCTCCTTCAGCAGTGTTGCTTGTTCTGGGTGGCTGGAAGGGAGGGATTTCTCCTCCAGCATCCCGGGCATAAGCGAGAAATCCCCCCCGTCCAGCCACCCAGAGCAGCTCCTAATTGCCACAGCGATAGGAGAAAGGAGAGTGGTGGGAAGGCAACCAAAACTTTCACTCGGCTAGACCTGGTCAGTAACTATAAGAGAGGAAAAATGCGCCTTTATCACAAATCAGAGAACCTTTGGGACACTGCAGCATGCAGAACTCACTCATCCCAGAGTAATAAGGAGCAAGATTAGCTGCACCCCCTCCTGCACCGGGCCCATGTGGCTGCAGGCTGATTTCAAGATGGCGGCCCCCACTAAACATGGCCACTGCCACATTGCAAGGCAGCCCAGTGAGCCCTACTGCGATCCGCTCAGGACTGAAAGCCCCAAGCTGGCCAAAATCACTTTATTATTTATATATAATATATAATATTAATTCCCACTATGGGTATGGCTATCTGATGAGAGCAAAATAGCTCAAAATAGATCTATAATAGTCTCCCTTTATTTTCATTTATCAGCAAAAAATGTTACATACATACATACATACATACATACATACATACATACATACATGTATGTATGTAACATTTTTTGCTGATAAATGAAAATAAAGGGAGACTATTATAGATCTATTTTGAGCTATTTTGCTCTCATCAGATAGCCATACCCATAGTGGGAATTGAACCTGGGCAGTCTGCTTGAAGATAGATCTATCATCTATCTATGTGTGTATATATACGCAGTAAAGTGGAGGGGGAGGAAGAGCTACCCCTCCGAGCATTTGGCAAAGTTGGCATCGCAGCCACAGTTAACCAGCAAGTCCCTGATAGCCAGCTGGCAAATTAGGAACTCACCAGCCGGATAGGCAGACAGCGGAAGGTGCTGCGAGAATCGGAAACCCTCCGTGAAAACTGCACTCTCCTCTTGCCTTCATTTAGCAAGCTCAGATCAAGGGGAGAAAGAGAGAAAAAAAATTCTGGAGTTCTCTACAAGAGAAAATAAAATTAACAACAACTAAAGTAGCTCAAACACAGGAGCTACACATTTTATGTCCAAGAGCTGCGATTGTATTGAAAAACTGGAGACCGTTACTGACAGATGTGAGAATTAATCTCACAGAGGAGATGTTTGATCTTTTCCCGGACATCAGACATTAGAAATGAAACCGCAGTTTAAAAGTCTAAGTAAAAATATTTATTTCGGTACAAAACAATAAATCCTCATTTGTTTACATCTCTAATATAAATGTGCGTCTTCTCTCAATGGAAGGCAGAGCAAGAAAGGAAGATCGGAGAATGGAATGCACACATGCGTACAAGAACATATCAATCACGTGCTCAGGAATAAACCATTATATTGAATAGGGATGTATCTCCCTGCATATACATGTAACAGGTAATAATCACACCGTGACACCCCTTCTTTGTCTGTTGGATGATATGCTTATATCACTCTACACACATTAAATATGTCAAAGATTCATGTCTTGCTGCTGGCAATGGCTTGTTCAAGATGTCAGCTATCTGATATTCTGTTGGCACATATTCTAACTTAATGAAACCTTGTCTTACTAAATCTCTAACATTTTTATAACGAATGTCAATGTGTCTGGACCTTGAACCTGTGAAACGTGTATTTGAAATGTAAACTACTGATTGATTATCTTCCATCATGGTGATTGGCTTCTTCGGTTTGGTCCAGATATCTGTAACTAAAGCGTAGAACAAGGTTAATTGATTACTAGCATCAGAAATACACGCGTATTCTGCCTCAGTTGAAGAACAAGAAACAAAACTCTGTTTTCTCATGTTCCAATGAACGGGACATCCATTCAGGTACATTATGTAACCTGAAGTGCTTTTTTCTTGATTCCTTATCGCTTGCCCAGTCAGCATCTGCATAACAATACAAGTCAGCAAAATCAGAATGTGTTGGTTCTAGCTTTAATTTCATGTGTTGAGTGTGTTTTAGGTATCTCAGTAACTTCTTAATACATAACCACTGAAATTCTTTGGCTTTGCTTACGTGTCGTGACAACAAATTGACACTAAGTGCTATGTCTGGTCTAGTCCAACCACTAATGTATAGTAGTGAACCAATTACTGAACGGTGAAGTGTTTGATCCTTGAACTCAGGACTTTGTTCATCTTTCAAATTACAAAAAGCTGTTTCCATAGGAGTGTATGTTGGTGTAACATCTTGCATGTTGCAATAGTGTAATAATTGTTCTATCTTGGTCTGTTGTGAGAGGCTAAACCCCTTCTGTGTCTTTTCAATCTGTACACCTAAATAATCATTGATGTGACCTAGTGATTTCAATGTGAAGAATCTTTTCAAACCTGAAACAAAAATTTCACTCGTGTTTGTTAGGACCAATGTAAACAATGTCATCAACATAAACAAGAACAATTTCATATGCATTTCCATACCTTTTTGTGAACACGCATTCATCAGTTTCGGACTTAATAAAGCCCATAGAATTTAGTTTGTCTTTGAGACAGTTATACGACATTAAACCTGACTGTTTCAGACCATAAAGACTTTTATTGAGAATCCATGTGTCCCCTTCTCGGCCACGGAGGTTGAATCCGGGGGCGCACTTCACGTAGATTTCTTCATCTAGGTCTGCATGTAGATAAGCCGTTTCAACATCAAATTGGAAAACTTCAAGTCCAAGAATGGTAGCTGTAGTTAAAGCTATTTTCACACTTTCAGTTCGCACTGTAGGTGAGTAAGTGTTTGTGTAATCTTCAGGATAACTTTGAGCGAAACCTTGTGCTACTAGTCTTGCTTTGTATAATAATTCACCATCTGTTTTTGTTTGATTTTGTACACCCATCATGTGCCAATAACTTTCTTGTTACTTGGAGGTGGTGCAGGTGTAAATACCTTAAGTTTCTGCAGACTGTCCATCTCAACTTGCATGGCTGTGTGCCATTTATCTTGTTCATCTTCAGAAAGATATTTAATTTGTGCATAAGTCTCTGGTGGAAGTGTAATGTTACAGATCAATGGTGATGGTCTGTCTGTGCAATGCAGTGTATATTTCTTTAGAGGAATACCTTTAGTAGTTCTCTTGGAACGTCTTGGAACGGTTGTCCAATCATCTTCATCATCTTCATCTCCATCGTTGTCGCTAGCATGAGCGTCCGCAGCAGGTGAAGATGGAATGTGAGATGTGTCATCTCTGGGAAAATAAACTCCAGGATCATTAGAATGTACCCTGGACCAATCTGAATCTTCTTCAAAGTTAGCAGAATTAGAAACTGTAATCATATTGTTAGAGTCAATGAATTTTCCCCATTTCGAATTGTCATCAATACCCATGTATCTCAGTCTCTTAGCAATTTGGCCACCTTTTCTTCTAAGCGCAAATGGAATGTTCACCATTGCATATGAACCAAAAATGTGTAAGATAGAAAGATCTGGCTGGTAGCCATGCAACATGTAGAAAGGTGTTTGGTCAATCACACTACTCCAAGTGCGATTAACAAGGTAATTTGCATACTTAACTGCTTCGCCCCAAAATGAGTGTTTCAGATTAGCATCTTCTAGGAGGCAGCGCATCATGGTTTGGAGAACCCCCTGTATTCTTTCTGCCACTCCATTATGTTGGGGAGTGGAAGGGGCAGAAGTTTGGTGTATAATACCGCTGCTGCGCATCCAATCCTGGAAACGTTGTGACATGAACTCGGAACCACGATCACTCTGAATTCTGCGGATCTTCACCCCATGTTGATTGTAGGCCTGGACTGCAAAGTCTTTAAAGATCTGAAAGGTCTCCAATTTTTCTCTCATAGGAAAGATATAACCATATCTAGAATGATTATCAACAATAGTTAAAAAATACTTTTTACCGCCAATAGTTGGCCCATAAGGATCCACAATATCAGTATGAACCAAATAAAAAATGCGTGTTGACTTATGTATGGCATGTTTTGGAACGGCTGCTGCCCTTGATTTTGCCTTTTTGCAAATTGCACATTCCAAATGTACCTTACATCCTTTGAAATTCAAACCTTGTGCGAAAAGTGGCATTTTTTTGAGAACCTCAAAGCTGGGATGACCCAATCTTCTGTGCCATTTATGTATGCATCTGTAATGTAAAGGTCTGCCAGTAAGAGAATTAACAAAATTAACATTTGAATTAGGAACCTTAGGATTGCGTTTAGGAGCCTGTGTGGCAATCACAGGATCTCTCTCTGGGACATCTCTCTCTGGGCCTGCATTGCCGTTAATGGAAGGTTTTATACTTGCTTGATCTTGAGGCTCAGATTTTGGCCTTAAGTAGTAGACTCCACCAATCAAAATTGTGTCAGCAACAATCTCACCATTCTTAACAATGTAACTTGCATTCTTAAAGTGATGAACCTGAAAATCTAAAATAGTAATTAAATGGCTATAACTAAGCAAATTAAAAGCTGCAGAAGGAACATAATAAACATCTGGAACCAGTGTATTTAACTCTTCAATGTAAACAGTCCCTTTTCCTTCAACCCTGCAAGGTTGTTCTGTGAATGCATAAAGTTCACGAAGTTCTGGTTCAGGTTCATGCATTTCTTTGAAGAGGTGCTTTTGATAAGTAATGCTAATTGACGCACCTGAGTCCAAAGTCCATAATAAGTGTCTACTCTATCATATTTCTGACAAGGTTGGACAGCTTGTGTAATGGCAAGAGTGGCATATGGGCCATATGAGTCGCGCCTGGGACCCGGGCGATGTTGACTGCCACTTCTGCTTCTGCTGCCTCTAAAGACTGTTCCTCTGGGCAGGGATGTACTTCTTCTGTAGGCTGTGCCTCTGGGCTGGTACTGGTCTCTGTAGTCTGTTCCTCTGGGCTGGACAGGAACTTGAGTGCGTTGCAATTGAAGACAATCTCTGCTGGTGTGACCTACACGATCACAATACTGACAACATAGCAATCTTGGAGTGTATTCCCTCTCTGGGGGTCGTCTAGCTGGGATTCGGGTCGCAGCTAGAGGCGCTGCAAGTGAGGCGTTGCAAGTGCAATATCTTCGTATTCTGTTAAAATTCTACAAACATGATCAACAGTTCTTTGGGCAAGAGGTACTTGATTGATTTGTGTGATGGCCTCCCTCCATGTGTAATTTAAGGAATTGGTAATAATACTGACCATTTGATTATTGTCCATTGGATAGCCACGTTCTGCGAGGTCTTTCCTCATGTGTTTCATCTTTGTTAAATGTGCCCCCATGCTGTCAGTAGGTTTAATTCTAGTTCCATGAAATTGTGACAAAAGTAGGTTTGTGGATTCAGCTGAAACTGGCCGAAAACAACGTTCTAATTGAGTCCATATTTCTTGGGCAGTTGCATTTGGAGCAAAGGTTTGCTGCATTTCGATCTCCATTGACATCAATAAACTTGTGGACGCTTTTATATCTAACAAACTGGTGGCATCTGGCCAAGGGTTAAATACCATGTCATGTGTGCCCTCACGACGAAGCAAAATTGTTATTTCACTGACCCAGGCTTTGTAATTCCCGATTGCCTTAACTTTGAATGGCCAGTTAATGGGGCAACTGGTGCCTGGTAAGGTTGAAGTACAGCTGGAACTGGCTGTAAAGGCGGTGTGCCTAATGGGGCCTGCGCGGGTGCGGCCTGAGGAATTGCCTGTGGATCCACTTGGGGTTGGAGAGGAGGCGGTAAAGGAGCCTGCACTGGAGCAAGTTGTGGAGCCTGGACTGGCTGTTGTAGAACAGCTGGTGCAGCAACTTGGGCTGGCACAGGAATAGGCGGTGCTTGAATTGGCATGAACTGGGCCACAATTGGGGCAGGCGTAGGAGCTTGCACTGGAACAAGTAGTGGTCCCACTTGGGGTTGCTGTTGGGTGGCTGTAAGAGCAGGTGCTGGAGCAGGTCCAGCTTGTGGGGCAGCTTGGGCTTGCTGCGGAATTTGTGCTGCCACAGGAACAGGTGGAGCAATTTGTGCCTGTATTGTTTGGGCAGGTTGAAGAATTTGTTGTTGGACTATAGGTGGAGATGGAACAAACTGAGATCCAAAACCTCCAGGTGGCATAGGCGACAGAGATTGTCGTTTGCCAGACATAAGTAAATCCAGCCAGTCAATCAACGTTTGAAACATCATTTCTTTTTTTTCTCCACTAGATGGCAGTGCAACATTACTTTTGGAAAAGTCTCTTTATTCAAAATGTCTTTTGCCAAGTTCAGCCCCTAATGATGTATGTTCATATGTCTGTTCCGGCAAGTTGAAAGTGACACCCATTTTGGGGCGTGACTCAAAAGTTGAAGAAGCCGGAAATGATGGCCCATAGTGCTCCTCTGGAATGTAAGAAAGTTGGCAGACATTTTGTTTGTCAATTAATCATCTGCTTTCTAATAGCTGCCTCCTTAAGTATTTAATTTCTCTCTCTCGATTTTCCGGGTGTCTTTGTAACGTGCATCAATGTATCTTTCTCTACTCGACAGATTATGGGAGGAAACATCCTCAGAGAAACTTTCATGTGGTTGGGGCTGAATTGTCTCATAATGGGTAATTTTTGGAGTAGTTCCCATTTGAGCAGCTCCCATCTGAGTAGAATTTGCAGGAGAAAGGGTGTGCTTTTAACTTCATGCACTAACCTTTGAAAATTTTCTTCCTGCTGCAAAGCCTCTGCAGCGGTGATAGAGTGCGTAGGTGACGCTTGCAAAGAAGGTGCCGGTGGAGTTTCACTCGCCGGAGAAATCAGGATGGGAGACGAGGCAGGAAAATATCTTACTTCTTGAATTTTCTCCTCCTCATGATTCGGTTGATCTAGTATAAGTTGTATTTCTTTCTCCGGAGAAGACATTTCAGTAGATTTATGGACTGGTTCACTTCAAAGGCAGCAAAAGCATTCTTATCTATCTGACTAGGCTAAAACGCAATAAAACTGTCAGGATTAATTAAAATCCGGGGCCAAGTCCTCTGCTACCATGACAGATGTGAGAATTAATCTCACAGAGGATATGTTTGATCTTTTCCCGGACATCAGACATTAGAAATGAAACCGCAGTTTAAAAGTCTAAGTAAAAATATTTATTTCGGTACAAAACAATAAATCCTCATTTGTTTACATCTCTAATATAAATGTGCATCTTCTCTCAAGAGAAGCAAGAAGGGAAGATCGGAGAATGGAATGTACACATGCATACAAGAACATATCAATCACGTACTCAGGAATAAACCATTATATTGAATAGGGATGCATCTCCCTGCATATACATGTAACAGGCAATAATCACACCGTGACAGTTACCAGGGAGGCATGTCTTCAGTTATTGTGATGATTCTCGGTGGCGGGCGAGGGCGGCGGTTCTCCTCCAGAATCCCGGCTGCAAGCGGCAGAGTGAGAATCACTGCACAGCCCTAGGAGAGCAGCAGCCACCAAGAACAAGCCTGTGCACCAATTTCCCGGCCGGCACATCTCTTACAGACGTTCCTTTGGCATGGACTCCGCTCCTTCAGCAGTGTTGCTTGTTCTTGGTGGCTGGAAGGGGGAGATTTCTCCTCCAGCATCCCGGGCATAAGCGAGAAATCCCCCCCGTCCAGCCACCCAGATCAAGCAACGCTGCTGAAGGAGCGGAGTCCATGCCAAAGGAACGTCTGTAAGAGATGTGCCGGCCGGGAAATGGGTGCACAGGCTTGTTCTTGGTGGCTGGAAGGGGGGATTTCTCCTCCAGTATCCCGGGTGCAAGCGGCAGAGTGAGAATCACTGCACAGCCCTAGGAGAGCAGCAGGGGCACGGCTGCTTGTTCTGGGTGGCTGGAAGGGGGGGATTTCTCGCTTGTGCCCGGGATGCTGGAGGAGAAATCCCTCCCTTCCAGCCACCCAGAACAAGCAACACTGCTGAAGGAGCGGAGTCTGTGCCAAAGGAATGTCTGTAAGAGACGTGCCGACTGGGAAACGGGTGTGCTGACTTGTTCTCAGTGGCTGGAAGGGGGGGGGGATTTCTTGCTTTTGCCTGGGATGCTGGACGAGAAACCCCAACCTCTTCCAGCCACTGAGAAGCAACGCTGCCGAAGGAACGGAGTCCATGCGAAAGGACTGCTTGATCTCGGTGGCTGGAGGGGATGGGATTTCTTGCTTTTGCCCAGGATGCTGGAGGAGAAACCCCAACCCCTTCTAGCCATTGAGAAGCAACGCTGCCAAAGGAACGGAGTCCATGCGAAAGGACTGCTTGATCTCGGTGACTGGAAGGGGGGGATTTCTCCTGCAGCATCCCGGCTGCAACAGCAGGGTGAGAATCGTTGCGCAGCCCCAGGGCACGGCTCCTTGTTATCGGTGGCTGGAAGGGGGGCATTGGTCCAAGGGTGGCGCGCCAGCAACAGCAGGCTGGGCGGCTTGCTCCTCCGTGGTCCTGCTGGCTGGCTGCTGCCCGGAGCGCGAGGCTGACAGGAGGAGAAGCCGCCGCTGCCTCTGCAAAGGCAGGCCATTTGCACAGGCAAAGGTTGATCCACCGAGCCGAGGTGGCGCAGCGGTTAGAGGCAGTACTGCAGGCCACTTTAGCTGACTGTGATCCGCAGGTCAGTGGTTCAAATCTCACCGGCTCAAGGTTGACTCAGCCTTCCATCCTTCTGAGGTAGGTAAAATGAGGACCCAGATTGTTTTTTTTTTATTCAAAAAGTTTTATTAGTACAGAATTACATAGATAGTAGCAAAATATTAAATATAAAGTACAAACATTTTTATTTTTTTCTCCCCTCACCCAACCCACCCCCTTCCCTCCCCACCTCCCCCCCGGACTTCCCAGAGATAATACAGGGCATAATAATAAATTTAAATTGTTAATAAAAAGAAAAAAAAAAGAAAAAAAAGAAAAAAAAGAACACTATTTTTAAAAAACTTCAACTCCAGATTATACACTAATAATATATCGCATATGTATACAATAGTAAAGATACAAAAAAAGAGAGAAAAAAAAGAAAGAAAAAGAAATCTCTTTAACAATACAACCAAACAAATCTCCTACCTCCTCCCTTCAATCCTCTATCTTATACAAAATAAATGTTATATAAATAATAACTAGATATAAAATACAAAAATCTTAAACTGATATTATTAACATTAAAAATAACCTCAAAGATAACTAAATGTTACGTAAGTAATCATTAAATATTAAATTTCATCATGATATTAATAACATAATATTATTCTAAATTAACTTACTGACTTCATTAAACAAAAAACCAACAAACTATATATATCTAATATTATTAACATTAAAAGTAACCTCAAAGTTATATAAAACTTAGCTAAATATTGCATAGATAATCATTAAATAGGGAAAAGGAAAAATACAATCATATTAGTCTCTATCTGTCCAATATATTTCAACATCACATCGTTTTGTATCTTGATAGTTCATCTTTTAATAGTTCAGTAAATTCAAATTTGTCGACTCGTCTCCCATCTGATCCCAAACCTCCATCTCCTTTTCCCCAGCTATCTGGTTCTGGCACTCCTTTTGGGTTTTTGAATCTATTTCCTTTTGATCCAGCAAAGATGGCTTCCCCTCCTCTTCCTCTTTTATTTTCATACATCCTTCCTCTGGAATCTTGGATATATCAGCCTTTAAAACATTGACGTAAAATTCAGTAGCTTTTTTTATCGTGTTAAGCCGGTATCTTTTTCCAGAAAATTTCACTGCTACTCCAACTGGCGCTTCCCATTTATATTGTAAATTTAGTCTCTTAAATTCATCAATCAAAAAAGTGTAGCTTTTTCTGGCTTTAAGCATTTTAGAGGGGATTTCTTTCCAAATCTTTAGTTCCTGACCATTCACCATAAGATTATTGTTAAACGTTGCTTGTATAATTCTATTCCGTAAAACTCTTGTGGTAAAATATATAACAATGTCCCTTGGTAAATGCTTTTGTTTAGCGTACCACGAATTGATTCTGTATATTTTGTCGATTTGTGTAGCCAATTCCGCTTTAGAAATTCCAGACACCTGATCCAATACATCAACCATCCTTCCTTTTAAATCTTCAAATAATCCCTCTTTCAAACCTCTGACCCTTATAGCAACTTCCATGGATCTGAACTGTATCATCAAGACCTCTTTTTCAAAATTTGCAATATCATTTTGAATTTTATCTATGTAATTCACCGAGGTTGCCAAAGCTTGTTTATTTGTTTCAATACGTTCTGCCAAAACTTCAATATTTGTTGCTAAACCTTTGCAAACCTCTAACACATCAAATCTGAGTTGTTGATTCATATTCTTCAAAGCAGCCTGCATTTTTTTGTCTATCTCACTTATTTTCTGATTAAATTCCAAAGTAAGTTCCTGTTTCATAATCTTTAAATTATTTAATAAATTTTCCGGTGTCAAAGGCTGTGGAGGTGTTAACTCAGTATTAAATTGCATTTTAGAAATATATCCAGATGAATAGTCATTTCTTTTAGTCAAAACAATCTTTCCAGATTTTGAAGCCATTATGGTGTTTCAAAAGTGTACAAAAAAGAAAGAAAGCCAGGTGCCTGATTAAAGTTCTTTCCAGTTTAAAAACCAGGTAGTCTTTTATTATTGGAAATCTTTCGATTATAGCTTTAATCCAGGGTTAGGAGACAGAGAGAGAAAAAACCATTTTTCCAAATTAAAAGTTTCCATAAGAAAGAAAGGAAAAAAAAAAAAGCCTCTGGGGAAACGAAAGTCACTTTCACTTCTCAATCGCCATATTGTTACTTTGTTTCCTTTAATTCTTTGCCGAAGTGAAAGCTTACCCAGGAGTTGAAAAAAAAAGAAAAAAGAGGTTTCATTACTTGCCCATCTCACGCCTGTTTCTCTCTGTCTGCTTCTGTAGTTCAAAAGTAATTATAAATCCCATTCTAGAAGCAGCGGCTGGTCGCGACATCTAGCTCCGCAAAGGCGGAGGTTTCCTGATCTTCGGAGCTGGAGACAGGCTGCATGGGGAGCTCTCCCTTCGCGCCCTACTAGGTGGCTCCTAGGGCGCTGGGGGGGCTCTACCCCACCTGTCAAGCTCTCATCTCTCCCCTTTGCCCGGGGAAGAGATTTCAAAGCCGCCAGACAGCTGTTCTGGCGGCTTTTTACGAAGATTGGAAAGGCGCCCGACGAAGGGACGTCCGCGATGGCGCGCTCCAAACCGGAAGGAATGAGGACCCAGATTGTTGGGGGCAATATAAATATATACATTGCTTAATGGTGTAAACCGCTTAGAGAGTGCTTGCACTGTGAGGCGGTATATAAATATCACAAATAAATAAATCCAAAACGGGGTGCGGAGGCGCATGCACAGTGGACGTGCGCATGCGTGGTGCGGGGTGCACGCATGAGTGGGAGGTGCATACGGGTGTGTGTGCGCACGCATGCGCATGGGCCCACGAATTGCATTATGGGTGCTGGCATGCGGGAGTGCTGTGGCGCGCGCATGCGTGTACTTTTGGCACACGGCGACAAAAAGGTTCGCCATCACTGCCCTATATCATTTCAGACAAATAGTTGTCCCATCTCTTTTTGAAAGCCTTTAATAATGGAGCACCCACAACTTCTGAAGGCAAGCTATTCCATTGGTTGATTGCTCTCACCCTTAGGAGATTTGTCCTTAGTCCTAAATTGCTTCTCTTTTTTGTTAGTTTCCATCCATTGTTTCTTGTTGTGCCTTTTGGTGCTTTGGAAAATAGATTGACCCCATTTTTGTAGGAGCCCCTCAAATATTGGAACAGTGTTATTTTATTGTGCTATTTTATTGTGAGTTGCGAGCGCTATTTTATTGTGATTTAGGGGGTTTCATTAATTAAATGAAAAAAAGGGCATGGTTGAATTTGCTTTTTAAATCCTGTCAGCACTTCTCTAGAAAAAAAGTGAAAGATAATTAAAAAGATCACCAGTATTGTACGGCTGGGGCAATTTTTGCATTGTCAGTTTGAAACAATCTCAAAATTTCCAATGGAAAGACCACATAAAAGAGGCATGGATTACTTTCCTACCTTTCTGTAGTTGACTAGGTTGTGTCAGTTTGATGAAAGGTGGATGTCTCAGCTCTCTTCTCTCTGAAATCCTCTGTTTTCAGCACCTCTTCTCCTTTAGAAGGACATCATTCTCACAAATGATTTATTTATTTTGTTAGATATTTATCCTGTCTTTATTACTTTATAAGGAACTCAAGAGGACATATGGAGAACATATCTAATATTCCTTCCTCCTCTTAGTTTCCCCACAACAACAACCTAAGTGGTTTGGGCTGGGAGAGAGTGACTGGTCATTCAGCCATTTTTTCAAGCCTAAAATGGGACTAGAACTCAGAGTCTCTTGGTTTCTAGGCCAGCACCTTAACCACTATTTTGTTTTTTAGAGCCGAGGTGGCGCAGCGGTTAGAGGCAGGTACTGCAGGCCACTTTAGCTGACACTGATCCGCAGGTCAGCGGTTCAAATCTCACCGGCTCAAGGTTGACTCAGCCTTCCATCCTTCCGAGGTGGGTAAAATGAGGACCCAGATTGTTGGGGGCAATATAAATATACATTGCTTACTGGTGTAAACCATTTAGAGAGTGCTTGCACTGTGAGGTGGTATATAAATGTCACTAAATAAATAAATAAATAAATAAAAAGGAGGAAGGAATGTCAAAATAACTTGTACGAATTCAATGAGAAAACAGGGTTGGAGGCAGCGGCGGGTTGCTCTCTTACTGGTGCCGGTGCGCTGCGTGCGCATCTCCACGCTTCGGGCACTCACGCGCTACCTACGCGCGTGTGCCCCCTTGTTCGATTCTGCTTCTGCGCATACGCAGAAGCAAAATCGCACCAAAATCTTGTGAGGGGACGCGTGCGAGAGAGATTTTGGCACGATTTTGCTTCTGTGCATGCGTGGAAGCAAAATAGCGCCAAAATCTCACACGCGTGTGCCTCCCCTCACAAGATTTCAGTGCAATTTTGCTTCCACGCATGTGCAGAAGCAAAATAGGCCAAAAATTAACGGGGAAAAATGGCAACGCGCGTGGTGAACCGGCAGAGAGGGCTCCAGAGCGGTCACGCGCAAATTGCGCAAAGCCGCTCCCTACCGGAGCTGCGTACTGGGCAGCTCCAGCAGGAACCCACCTCTGATTGGAGGAAACAAACTTGTAAAGCTGCAAACATCACAGATAACATTTCAGAATAATCTCCCATAGAATGATGCAAAAGACAAGAGAGGTTGTAGCAAATTACAATCTGAGATGGACCTGTTAGTAGGAAAGGAGACTAGAATGAGCAGTAATACTTTTTACAAGATGCATCAAACCTGAAGTCAAGTTGTTTGTTATTTATTTGCACAAGGCAAGCATTATTTTTATTTGAAAATTACTCACTCCAGCGTGGTGAGAGGCCAAGCGTGACAAGGAGTGGCTGGGAGGGGAGGGGCGATGCACCCGATGTGAGTGAAGTTGAGTTGGCCACGCCCATTCAGTCACATGACCATCCAGCCATGCCTACCCACCTGGTCATTAAGGCAGAGAACCGGTTGTTAAATTATTTGAATCCCACCACTGCACTGGGCTGACCCCCTTCAAAATCACCAGAGGCATGGAGTTCGTCCCCATGCCTGAGCTCCCCAGGGAGCCACCCTCCTCCATGACCTTAACCGAGTAGATGGGTTCACTGAGGAAAGCATGGGAAAACATGAAACAAGCCTTTCAGGAAGCCAGCCTTTTTGAAATCAGCCTGCAGCCACATGGGCCCGGTGCAGGAGGGGGTGCAGCTAATCTTGCTCCTTATTACTCTGGGATGAGTGAGTTCTGCATGCTGCAGTGTCCCAAAGGTTCTCTGATTTGTGATAAAGGCGCATTTTTCCTCTCTTATAGTTACTGACCAGGTCTAGCCGAGTGAAAGTTTTGGTTGCCTTCCCACCACTCTCCTTTCTCCTATCGCTGTGGCAATTAGGAGCTGCATTCGCTACCTCTCTTTGTGGCGAGGTCAGTGACTTGCCTCAACTTAGCTTTACACCTGGTTGAGTTGCTTACTGGTAATGGTTACTTGATTATTTTTTTTGGAGCCTGGGCCTGCCAGACCTCTTACCTGGCTTGTCCCTTTTTTGCAGGCCTGTGATCAGGGATTGGTTCCTGAACTGGTAGCGACCCGCTGGTGATGTCACGATGGCATCACAGATCTGGTTCTGTCAGTGCCGGTCTGTAGGCGCCGCCATCTTTTTTTTTTTTGAAATTTTTCCGATTTTTTTTACTGTTTTGAAGTTTTTTCCTCTGCTGCTGCTTGAAAAAGGGCCCTCCCGCCCCCAGATTTATACTTACCTTTATTCCTTTGCCTTAAGCACAGCTGATCAGCTCCTCAGCTGTGTTTCAGGCTGATTCTAGCTACTGAGCATGTGCAGAAGGAGAATTGCATGAGGGGACGCCGCTGAAATGTCACAATGTGAACCGGTGGCGAAGGTAAGTGGAACCCACCCCTGCCTGTGATTCCTGATTGGCCACCATGGAGCAGGACAGATCTGGCTCTGGGAGGTCACAAAGGGGCTCGTGGTCACCCCCAGCATCTGAATCTTCTAGCAGATCCTCAGTCAGACCCAGAGCAGCGGGCCTGGCCGCTGCAGCAAAAATCCGGTTCAAGTCTTCGACTCACAAGTCCTCATTGAGGAAGGAGGTAAAGGCAGATCAGCAGAGACAAAGGGCCTTAGAGAAGGAATTTGCCAGAGTAGGAGAAGCCTCTGCCAGGCACAGCTGTTTGGCCAGCAGAGAGATGGATGTGCCCTTGGCACGATGCTCCCCTGAGCAGGCGGCTCAGGCACAGCAGGCGGCTGACACCGTACAGTCCCCTGAAGTCGTAGGGGGCCCCTCGGTTTCCAGCCTTCCAGCTGCAGCTCTGGGAGCCTCAGACCATCAGCCTCTTGTCTCTACTGGCCCCTATCCAATTCCAGTCCAGGGCACAGTACCCCAAGTTTGCAGAAACCTGGAGGCGACCTTTACACCAACTGTGGCCGGGCTCCGGCCTGAAACTTGGAAGGAACAGGATGTGCCTCCCTTCATGAGGCTCTGGATATCCTCAGCCATCAAAGAGGGCATTGCAGAGGGGCTGTAGCTGCCCCCTACTTGCCCCCCGGGAGGACCTCTGGGATTATGAGGCCACCTATCAGGACTTTCAGAATCAGGGTTCCCCAGCCTCTTCAGGAGTTAGCTATCAATCTCTCTCCGAAGGTGAGCTGCTGGAGGAGGGGGAACTTTCTGATTGAGAGCAGGAGGCACCTGGCAGGCCTCCATTCAAACGGCTTTTCAATCCAGCTCTTTTCCATCAGCTGCTAGCTAAGGCCAGGGCCACGGCCAAGTTGGACAAGGACTCCGAGTTACAGGAGCCAGCCTCTGAGGCAGAGGACCAGGAGAACTATCTGTTCACTGAACATATCACGACTACGGATTGCATTCCTGTTCCGGGAATGTTTCTGGACCTTATTAAGAAACAATGGTCCAACCCAGCCCTGGCTTCCCACCCCAGCAGCCAGGAGGGCTCCCTGTTCTGTGTGGATTCGGACCTTGAGCAGCTAGTACAGGTGCCTATGGTGGATTCCCCAGTGGCAGCTCTGACCTCGTCTTCCGGCCTTCTGCCTGATGCAGAGAATGCCCTTAAGGCGGACAAGAAGAAGGAGGAGATGGCTCTGCATAGGGCCCACCTGGCTGATTTTTGGGCCATCAAGGCGACAACTGCTGCTTCCTTTTTCACTAGGGCTTCCATCCACTGGCTTCATCAGCTGCAAGGCAGGGTTTCCCCAGAGGACCTTAGGGCCCATCAGGATTTGAGTAAAATCATTGCAGCAGCAGAATATACAGCAGATGTATCTCTGGCAGCTGCAAAATTTTCAGCTAGAGCCATCTGTGATGGCCCGCTGCCTTCTATGGCTCCATCACTGGCGCATGGATGCCAAAAACAAATGGAAACTTGCTCCGCCCTCTTTCAGGGTGACAGTCTGTTTGACCCGTCCTTGGATCCCCTTTTAGTTGAGACTAGGGACAAGAGGAAGGTGCTTCCCTCGCAGGGTTACCGGGTGTTGTGCCTTGGCCGCGTCCAGCGCAGAGGATGGAGGATCCGGCGGACGTGGAGCCACCCATGGTGCAGCAGTACCAGCCCATGTGCCTGGCACCGGAGATGGCTAGTGATGAAGACTTGGTGCCAGAGCAGGACGATCCCCCAGGACCTTCTGCACCTGCACAGCAGAGTGAATCATCAGGAGATGAAGAACCTCTGCTGGATGCTAGAGCTCGTAGAGCAGCCAGCAGATAGGACTGGCTTAGTAAGCATAGGTCTACTCGGAGGTAGCACTGAGGGCTAATTGGGCCACGCCCTTCAGTGCCTATATTAGTCCGGCACAATCAGCACTCAGTGCTGAGAACAACGCGTCAATGATCTGCAGCACATTCATAGTTTTGTTTGCATCTGGAGTCCGGCTCGGAAATCTTGTATTTGGAGAAAGCAGCTTCTGAAAGGCTTATTCCGGGAAGCCAGCCAACTTGTAAGATAAGAAGAAACTTAATGAGTATTGGTTTGAACATTTGAACGTTTGATATTTAACCCTCAAAGAACCAAAGGAACATTATTCCCCGAGACTTTACTATTGTGTTGTTTATGGACTTTCAAAACCCCTGAGCTTTTACTAAGAAACCTCATTAGTAAAAGCACCCTTTTTGTTTGAATAACAAACGGTTGTGTGTGTGTGTTTCTGGGGGTTGCGGTGCTGGGTCACAACACCGGGCAGCTTTCCGCCCATAACTGTATTTCAGGCGGCCCTCCATCAGGCAGGAGGGAGCCAGTGCAGGCTTTCCCTGTCAGCAGAGGCCCTTCTTCCTGAGATCTGATTATCAGCCTGCAAGACCCGCCTTTGGTGGCAGGGGCAGACAGCAGTTCCAGAGCAAACGTTCTTCATGTGGATTGTCCTTCCAACCCTTCAAGCATCAAAAGTGACTGCCAACCTCTTCCTCCCATTGGGGGTCATCTCGGCCTCTTCTACCTGCAATGGGAGGGGACCATGATGGACGCCTGGGTCAGGGAGACCATAAGGTGCAGCCTGTCTTTGGAGTTCCTTTCTCCTACACCAAGGTTCTTCCTATGCTGCCCCATTTCCAAGGACCCGTCCAGACGTTGTCTTATGGAAGAGGCCATCGAGCATCTGTTGGACATCCAGGCGATTCAGCTAGTGCCTCAGGATCAATGGGGATGGGGTTTTTACTCCCACCTTTTTGTCATCCCAAAAGGTGGAGGGTGATCTTAAATCTCAGAGGGCTTAAATCTCAGAGGGCTCAACAGGTACCTGGTTTATCACAGGTTCAAGATGCATTCCCTCTTCTCCATTCTCCAGGGAATCAGGGAAGGAGATTTCCTGGCCTCCGTGGATCTTACAGATTTATCTTCATGTACCTATCTGGCTGGGACACAGGCAGTTCCTGAGATTTTGTTATGCCGGGTGCCATTTTCAGTATACCGCCCTTCCATTTGGCCTGGCTTTGGCCCCCCGTACTTTCACCAAGGTTATGGTGGCCCTGGCAGTGTACCTCAGGTCACTTCCCATAAGGATTCAGTGCTACCTGGATGACCTGCTCATCCAGGTGACCTCTCCAACTGCCGTGGAGAAGGACCTGGTAACGACTATTCAGGTCCTTCGGGACCATGGCTTTTCAGTAAATTTGGCCAAATGCCACCTGGTTCCCTCCACCAGACTTGTGCACCTGGGAGCCCTAATAGACTCCGTCTCCGGCCAGGTCTTCCTTTCCCAGGAGAGGCAGGACAGCATCAGGATCCTATCAGGCCGTGTCTGGAGGGACAGGTCTGCCCCTCTAGCCATGCTATCCCAACTCCTGGGGAAGATGACCTACTGTCTGGACATTGTGCCCTGGGCACAGTTTCACACATGTCCCCTACAATGGTTCCTTCTTCCCTGCTAGAAGGGGGGGTCAGGGCACCTCTGAGTTGAGGGTTCAGGTTCCGCCCAGGGTTCTTTGCTCCCTACATTGGTGGGGATCGAGCGCCCTCTCCAAGGGTTGCTTCTTCAAGGACCAGGACAGGTTGATGATCACGTCAGATGCCAGCCTGCTAGGATGGGGGCCCCACTTCGGGCCGAGGGTCGCCCAGGGCAGGTAGTCTCCAAAGGAGCTCCAACACAATATCAATTGCCTGGAGCTCAGGGCAGCCCAGCTGGCCCTTATGGCCTTCCAACAGGACATCTGGGGTTGCCATGTCCTCCTCCTGACAATGTGTCAATGAAGGCCCACATAAACCGGCAGGGGGGAACTCGCTCCTTCCTGCTCATGGAGGAATCTGAGGCCCTGTGCAGTTGGGTGGAGGCCAACCTGATGTCTCTCAAAGCGGACCACATTGCAGGGGTGGCGAACGTCCAGGCGGACTGGCTGAGCAGGGCCACAATAGACCAGTCGGAGTGGTGCCTTTTGCCCAGCCTATTCTCGGAATTGTCAAACCAGTTTTCTCACCCAGCCCTGGACCTGTTTGCCTCCCCGACGAACTCACAGTTTCCGTGCTTCTTCTCCAGGTTCCCAGCTCGAGGGGGCGGAGGGGGTGGATGCCCTTTGTTGCCCCTGGAGCTGCTGTACGCATTCCCTCTACTTCCCCTCATCCCAGCGGTGATCAGGAAGGTCCTGTTGGAGAAAGCAGAGATCATTCTGGTAGCACCCTACTGGCCCAGAAGGGTTCATCGACCTCATGGGTCTGTCGGTCACCCACCCTTGGCGGATTCCCCCAGAGAAAGTCGTTCTGTCCCAAGGGCCCGTCTTCCATCCAGAGCCGCAGTGATTCCAACTCACCATGTGGAGGTTGAGCGGCAGATGCTGAGGGGAGAGAATCTTTCTCGGGAGGGGGGTGTCATCTGAACCATCCAGGTGGCCAGGCGGCCATCTACGATTCATGTTTACAAGGTGACCTGGCGTTCCTTCTCAACTTGGTGTGCCAGGCATCATCGGGATCCGGTTTTGGCATCAGTGGCAGATGTCTTGGACTTCCTCCAACAGGGACTGATTCAGGGTCTTTCCCCCAACACTTTGAGATGCCAGGTGGCGGCATTGGGTTTGGTCCTGCAGATCTCCTCTCTGGGTTCTTTAGTTAGTCACCCCAGGGTACGCTCCTTCCTCAGAGGGGCCTCCAACCTTAGGCCACCAGTGGTCCACAGGTTCCCCTCTTGGGATCTATCAAAGGTTCTACAGGCCCTCCCCTTCCTCCCTTCGAGCCTCTTAAGGGAGGCCAGCCTTTGTTTCCTCTCATGCAAAGTGGTTTTCCTGGTGGCTATCACATCAGCTAGACCAGTGGTTCCCAACCTTTCTAATGCCGCGACCCCTTAATATAGTTCCTCATGTTGTGGTGACCCCCAACCATAAAATTATTTTCGTTGCTACTTCATAACTCTAATTTTGCTACTGTTATGAATCGTAATGTAAATATCTAATATGCAGGATGTATTTTCATTGTTACAAATTGAACATAATTAAAGCATAGCAATTAATCACAAAAACAATATGTAATTATGCCAGATCAGAAATTCTCGGGCCAGTCTTTGCAAGAGCACAAGGAATATCATCTTCCACAACAAGTCTACTTCTGTATTTAGACTTGATAACCAACAAGTGTACAGCAATATTTCTCAATCTCAGCAACTTTTAAGGTGCCTGGACTTCAACTCCCAGAATTCAAAGCAAAGCTGGCTAGGGAATTTTGGGAGTTGAAGTCCAGGTATATTCAAGTTGTTGAGGTTGAGAAATTGTGGCCTGCAGTGTCGAAAAACTAGAAATCAGATAAGCTTCCAGCAAAGTAATCCCTGTTTAGTAGCTTTCTCCCAGGACTCCAAAGTTTCAGGAGGCAAACAGGGGGCAAAAAAACCCATGATTGGTCCAAAAACATTGCCAGGGTCCCCAAAGCCAATTTCCTCTTTTAAGCTCTTCTTAAAACAGCCCCATATTCCTTCCTCCCCCATGGGGCCTGCTCACCCACCCTTCCCAAAACCCCTGCAAAGACAACAATTTTAATTTGCAAGGCTCTTCTTTCAACAGTTTCTTACTTACTTACTTTCCCTCTCTCACTTTTTTCTCTTCCTTCCTTCCTTCCTCCCAACCTTCCTCTTCTTTCTTTCTTTCTTTTTCTTTCTTTCCCTCTCTCTCGCTTTTTTCTCTTCCTTCCTCCCTCTCAACCTTCCTCTTCTTTCTTTCTTTCTTTCTTTTCTTTTCTTTCTTTCTTTCTTTCCCTCTCTCACTTTTTTCTCTTCCTTCCTTCCTTCCTCCCACCCTCCCACCTAACATTCTTCTTCTTCTCTTCTTCCTCTCCTTCCTCTTCTTCCCTTCCTTCCTTCCTTCCTTCCTTCCTTCCTTCCTTCCTTCCTTCCTTCCTTCTCTTTTCTCTTCTTCCCTCTCCTAGCCCTCAGCACCGCAAGATCCGTGCATGCCAAACTCTCTGGCAACCCGGACAAATAAGCGCATTGTGGTTATTCAGTCACTCCAGGAAAGCGGAGCGAGCAGGGAGGGGATCCTGCCTGCCCTGCCTACACTTGTAGCAAAGCCAGCCTGCCCCACAGAGCCGACCTTGTCCAGGGAACCAGCCAGCCAGCCCACCCCACCCTCACCTCGCCTTCTCCAAAAGGGTTGCTTGGGGGCAACCCTTTGGAGAAAGATCCCAGTGCAAAAAAAAAAGGCTGGCCCCAAGAGACCCGGACACACCCCGGAGAGAGCAACACTGGAAACCCGGCCATAACCTGACTACAGCCGGAACTCGCAAACCGGGCCGGACGGGGCTCGCAGCGGCAATTTCTTCCCGCTGGTGTCGAAGGGAAAGGGAGTCACGGGGGGAACGGCCAGCCAACAACCACTTCAGTTTAACAGCGCACGATGGCAGGAAGGAGGACAGCCAGATCCTCCTCCAGCTCGTCTGTCTGCCCTCTCGCCCTCGGCTGGCACGGAGACCCAGCAAAGAAAGAGGCAAACAGGGAAGGAGGGAAGAGAGAGACTGAGAGATATTAGCACAGGGCTAGCCTGATTATACAGAGCAGAGCGGCGGCGATGGACCATGCTTTGGCACCACCTCCTTCTCCAGTTCCCTCCGGCTTAGCTCCTCCTACCCCCGGCAGCAGCGCCCTCAGCACCGAGGCTGTATGATAAGGCTAACCCTGCACTAATATCTCTCAGTCTCTCTCTTCCCTCCCTCCCTGTTTGCCTCTTTGTTCGCTGGGTCTCCGCGCCAGCAGAGGGCAAGACAGACGATTCCGACCCAGCTGTCCTTCCCGCCGTCGTGCGCTGTTAAACTTAAGTGGTCGTTGGCTGGCCGTTCCCTCCCGTGACTCCCTTTCCCTTTGACACCAGCAGGAAGAAACTGCCGCTGTGAGCAGGAGACAGGGGTGGCCACAGATGTCTTAAGCACCGCCTTGTACTCTCCAGCGCGCAATCTTGCGACGCCCCGCCCCTTAGCCGATGCCGTCAAAGCTCAGCTGCCAGGTGTCACAAACGCCTCTCACTGAATGGCAGATCTCCCGACCAATCGGAGGGCTCGGGCGAGTTGAGCCGATATGGCCAGGCTTGTGGCAGTGGGGGGGGGGGGGAGCTGAGGATGTCAGGGCGACCCCTGGGAAATGGTCATTCGACCCCCAAAGGGGTCCCAACCCCCAGGTTGGGAACCACTGAGCTAGACGGATTTCAAAGTTGGCGGCGCTGTTGGTCCGTCGGGACCTTTGTGTTTGTCTCTTTCTTGCCATCAACTCTGGGCCAATAGGTAACACCTTCCATGGTGGGTCAGTGGCTGTGGGCCTGTATAGCCAAGGTCTATGAGCTTCAGTCACTGCCAGTGCCTAAGAGCATAACTGCCCACTCGACTAGGAGTGCAGCCACTACTGTGGCCTGGGTCTCTCAGGCGTCAATAGAGGAGATCTGCCGGGCGGCAACCTGGTTGTCCCCTTCTCCATTGATCAGACATTATGGTCTCGATGTTTATGCCTCGGCTGAGGCTGCCTTTGGAAGAATGATCCTCCAATGGGTTTTAGTGGAGGCAGAAGTTCTGGACCAGACGATTTCCTGCCCTTGAGACTGCCAAACTGCTTTGGTATGTCCCATCCTGGACTCCCCCGTTGATCAGAGCATGGAGAATGGACATTGGTTCTTACCTGACACGTCCTTTCTCATGCAGATCGACGGGGGAGTCCAGCCGCACCCTGTATGTGGTCTGGTGTCTTTCCTGGGTGGTAGTGATGGTTTGTTTCGTTTGCTGTTGTTACCTGTTTTCTGGTTCAAGATTTCTCTTTAGTATGTGTATAGTTCTACTGGATTCATTTTGACTTCATTGTCAACTGGAGATCGTTACCAGGGAGGCGTGTCTTCAGTTATTCAATACAGTCATAGAGCTAGAGGACTAGAGTGACCCATCCTTGACTCCACTGTCGATCCACATAAGAAAGGACGTGTCAGGTAAGAACCAACGTCTAGAATATGAAATTCTGACTCCCTGGGACTTTTAAAAAGCTTTGGATCAGATAATACAATACAAGTTAACGAGAGAGGAAAAGGAGAGAAATAGAGCAACAGCGACATCTACAGGTGGAGAAAAACACTGAGGAGTGAAAGGATGACCTTGAATGTCTGCTGAAGATTAGCCTGTTTGCTACAAATAACACCTGCACTGGCAAATTGTTTATACGGGACAGCAGAGACAGAGTGTGAAAAAGTTACATTTTCAACAGTGTAGCTCTTTGAACTTATATGGAAGCTAAACAGGCAAAGTAAACAGAAGCTGGGAAATAGCAGGGAATTACTTTTTCCCCCTGAACTCTCCTTTTGGTGATCTATGACCCTTTGTGGGTGAACTCTGAGGCTTGGTGGGCCTATGTGGATTAAAAATTTATCAAGAGAAGAAGAGAACAGTGTTTGAAGAACTTTATTTATTTATTTATTTATTTGGCAGTTTTTCTATGCCGCCCTACTCCCTCAGGACTCAGAGCGGTGTACAACATTTTATAAAACTCCAAACAAATCATTAAAAAAGGCAATTAAAAACAATTAAAAAACATATAAACACCATACATACATAGGGGAGACATCAGATATAAAGTCGTCTCAAACTCACCCCACCTGCAGGAAGAGCCATGTTTTAATGGCTTTTCGGAAGGCCAGCAAGGTGGGGATGATTCGGATCTCTGGGGGAAGTTAGTTCCAGAGAGCAGGGGCCCCTACAGAGAAGGCCCTCACCCTAGGTCCCGCCAGTCGGCACTGTTTGGCTGACGGGACCTGGAGGAGATCCACTCTGTGGGACCTGACCGGTCAAAGGGAAGAATGAGGCAGAATGCGGTCCCGGAGATAGCCTGGTCCTAAGCCATGTAGGGCTTTAAAGGTGATGACCAGCACCTTGAATTGTACCCGGAGACCAATGGGCAGCCAATGCAGTTGGCGGAGTATAGGTGTTAAGTGGGTGTACCTTGAAACACCCACCACAGCATGCACAGCTGCATTTTGCACCAGTTGAAGTCTCCGAATACTCTTCAATGGCAGCCCCATGTAGAGCACATTGCAGTAGTCCAATCGAGAGGTGACAAGGGCATGAGTGACCGTGAGTAGAGCCTCCTTCTCCAAGTATGGTCGCAATTGGTGCACCAGGCGAACCTGTGCAACCCCCCCCTAGCCATAGCTGCAAGGTGTTGGTCTAATTTTAGATATGGATCTAGGAGGACTCCCAAATTGAGAACCTGTTCTGAGGGAGTTAATCTTTCTCCCTCAAGAACCAAGGAGGGACAGTCAATATAGTCCTTCGGAGGCAATATCCAGAGCCACTCAGTCTTGTCGGGGTTGAGTCTGAGTCTGTTCCTCCCCATCCAGGTCCTAACGTCATCCAGGCACTGGCACATCACATCAACCGCCTCCCTGAATTGAGACGGGGTGGTGATGTACAGCTGGGTGTCATCAGCGTACTGTTGAAAACTCATCCCGTGTCGACGGATGATCTCCCCCAGCAGTTTCATGTAAATGTTGAACAGGATGGGTGAGAGGACCGAACCCTGAGGCACCCCACAAGTCAGGGGCCTAGGAGATGACCTCTGCCCACCTACTAACACCGACTGCATCCTGTCAGCGAGATAAGAGGAGAACCACCATAAAACGGTGCCTCCCACTCCCAACTCTCCGAGATGATGCAGAAGGATACCATGGTCGATGGTATCGAAAGCCGCTGAGAGGTCAAGTAGCAGCAGGATGGAGGAATTACCCCCATCCCGGGCTCACCAGAGATCATCCATCAGGGCGACCAAGGCGGTTTCTGTGCTGTAACCGCGTCTGAAACCCGACTGATAGGAATCTAGATGATCAGTTTCCTCCAATAACCGAAGCAGCTGAAAAGCTACCACCTTCTCCACAACTTTGCCTATAAAAGGCAAGTTGGAGACAGGACGAAAGTTCTTCAAATCCGCTGGATCCAGGGAAGGCTTCTTGAGGAGGGGTCTCACCACCGTGACTTTTAACGGCTGCGGTACGGATCCCTCCCTTAAAGAAGCGTTGATGACCGCCTGGATCCAGCCGCGTGCCACCTCTCTGCTGGCCGAGACCAACCAGGAGGGGCACGGGTCCAATAAACAGGTGGCAGAGCTCATTGCCCCCACAGCCTTGTCCACGTCGTCAGGAGAAACAGGCTCAAACTCCTCCCACAATGCTGGACCAAGACTTGCCCCTGTCAACTCAATGGACTCTGCCCAGCTAGAGTCCAGGTTCAACCGAATCCAAGCGACTTTATCCGTCTTGGGGACTAACAAACAATTTTTTGGGATTACAACAATAGAAAGTGTGAAAATACTTGAGACTGAGAATAAGAAGATGGCGGGAAGCAATCTGGTGGTGGTTTGACTTGTGAAAATATTTATTAAAAGTGGGAAGTTGGTTGGGGACTGAGGAAATGTTGGTATAATATTTGAGTTATTGATTATCTCTTTTAAATCCCTTAAAGTCTTTAAGATCATCCAAAATGACAAATACCTCAAACTTAAGTAAATTAGGGGGGGAATGCATCTGCGCCATCAGCAGCAGCATCTAGTTCAGCAAGTCAAAGTGTCAGGGTTCCAAATAGCATCCAAAATTAAATCAGTCCGAGGCAAAGTATTCCTCAAAGTTCCAATTTATTAGCAGAGCCATGTTGGCATATCTGGGAGAAACCCGAATCTGAAGTCCCGGGGTTTCTCCACCCAGTTGAAAGTTCAAGCCCTTGTCCCCACACCCCCAAGTCCATCACATTGACCAAACTTCAACTGCCAACCTGGCAGAATCCACCCATCTCCTTCCGTGCAGGTGCAGGAGTGCAAAGACAAAGGATGACCTTGACTATCTAGAAAGAATTTGTTATGGCTACATACAGACAGCCCTCATGCAATTCCCCCTCCCAAATTCCCACAATAAAGAATACATATTAAAATACTATGAAGTGTGGCAGGCCAAAGACCGCAATTAAAATGGCTTCGGCCTGACACAAAGATCATTGGATAGCATGTTGCAACAGGAAAAAATGAACACACGATGCAAGCAGAAATGAAATTAATGCTCCAACTACTTCAAGAAGCCAGAACAAATTTTTTTGTAGATATGAAGGAAAGAATAGAAAAGATGGATGATAAAATGGAGAATATTCAACAAATGATAACTAAATGATAACTTAAGGTCCATAGAGTCTCTTTTTATTTTCAACTTCTAATGTGTCTAATTCAAATTCAAATCTAATCCAGTTCAATTCCAAAATTTATTGTCTTCCACAACTGTAGAAAAACAAAGCCAAACAGTATAGGCAAAACAAACACTCCTTAAAGGTTCTCAGAGTTTCCAAGTTATCTTCTTACAGTCAAGGTCAAATTTCACAGATGCACTTTCTTTCTTAGTTTCCACAAAATGTTGCAATACTTTCTTCTCTCCAGCAGATGGCTCTCTCCCATCCACAATACACTCAAACCAACTGGTTGTCAAAGCTGTCAGAAAAAACTTTAAATCCACACACACACACAAAAAGCTTTCTCCCGGATTTCTTCCTTTTATTATTTTGTTTCTCCAATTGCAATTATAGCAAGAATAATCTTCTCTTTCAGTCATCACTAAGTTTTTGCTAGAGCTTCTTTCTTTTGCTCAATATTAATAAAATTACTCAATGTAATAAATCCAATCACTGCCCATATGTAAGTCCTCGCCATCAGGAATAAGCACAATCTGCTACTCACTTTTCCACTTTTCCAAACCCGGCAATGTGTTTATGAGGCTGAAAACCTCCGAAGGGTGGGGGCCAGCGGGTGGATGGGGCTACATTCGGTGTATAAGACGCACCTAAATTTTCACCCTCTTTTTGGAGGTAAAAAGGTGCGTCTTATATTCCGAAAAATACAGTATTTAACACCACCGACAATGCTACTACCCTTCAAAAAGACCTTGACCATGTATCAGAATGGTCAAACAACTGGCAACTTCAAATCTCAATCAACAAATGCTCTGTCCTACATATTGGCAAAAAGAATCAGAATAAAAAGTACAAACTTGGAGGAAACGAACTTGTAGACGACCCTCACTCTGTCAAAGACCTTGGAGTACTCATATCCAACGACCTAAGTGCCAGAGCCCACTGTAACAACATTGCCAAAAAAGCTCTGAGAGTTGTTAACCTAATCTTGCGTTGCTTCTTCTCTGGCAATATTACACTGCTAACCAGAGCATACAAAACATTTGTTAGACCAATTCTGGAATACAGTTCACCTGTCTGGAACCCGCACTGCATATCAGACATTAATACAATCGAGAGAGTCCAGAAATATTTCACAAGAAGAGTCCTCTACTCCTCTGCTCGCAATAAAATACCTTATTCCACCAGACTTGAAATATTAGGATTAGACAATTTACAACTATGCTGCCTCTGATCTGATCTAAATGTAGTTCATATATCAAAAAGTCCTTCCTGTCAATGATTACTTCAGCTTCAACCGCAACAATACACAAGCACATAATAGATTCAAACTTAATGTAAACCGCTCCAAAATCGACTGCAGAAAATACGACTTCAGCAACAGAGTGATCAATGCCTGGAATGCACTACCTGACTCTGTGGTTTCTTCCCCAAACCCCCAAAACTTTAACCTTAGACTGTCTACAGTAGACCTCTCCCCATTTCTAAGAGGTCTGTAAGGGGCGTGCTTAAGCGCACCACTGTGCCTACTGTCCCTGTCCTACTGTCCTATTGTCCTCTTTTATCGATACTTTTTACTTATGTTTATACAAACAACTACTATCCTGTACATGTTTGACAAATAAATAAATAAATAAACAAATAAACAAATAAATAAAATAAATAAACCACTCCTTTCATACATCCCACCATGCTAGGAACACCATCAGTTTTCACACTGGCTAGTTTAGCCCAGTCCAGCTCCAAATCATTCAGAGTTTGGTGAACCTTTTCAAAGATATCCTCTCCTGTTGTTGTTCCTTTGATGCTTTTAAGTGCAGCAAGCACCTCTGTGACTTCAAAACAATCATTTGTCCCACGAATGAAAATTAGAAGTTGTGCAGAATCACGAACATCATTGCTTTTGTCGAGTGCCAACAAAAAATAGCAAAGTTTTTTTGAGGAGTTTTGCAAATGCTGATGCAAATTGTCCCCCATTTCTTCAATCCTTCATGTAATTGTAGGTCCTGAAAGACTCACTGTACTAAATAAATCAGCCTTCTCTGGACACATCTCTTTGGCAACAGAAAGAAGGCATTCTTTAACAAATTCTTCCTCTACAAATGGTCTGCTAGTGTGCGTTATTAGCTTGGCAACTTGAAAACTTGCTCACAGTGATGAAATATTTACCTGCTTCTGCTTCACAAAAGCATTTTGCTGAGTTGTCAATCCATTTTTCAGTTTTAATATTTTGTCTTTTTTCGCTTGTCCGACCAAACAGTCATATTTGTCCTTATGTCAAGTCTCGTAGTGCTGACGCAAATTGTATTCCTTAAACACAGCCACTAAATCCTGGCATATCAGACAAACAGCTCTTTCCTTATACTGCATGAAAAAGTAATCAGAAGTCCACTGTTCTTTGAAGATCCTGCACTCAGAGTCAATTTTTCTTTTCTTTGACATGTTTCCTAGGGATTCAAAATTGCTATTAGTAAGTTACCAATAAATACAGAGCTACAAAAAATAGGGATCACTACAGAACTGAAGTAATGACAGGCTGAGAGAGGCTGTCAGTGAAGTTCCTCCCCTCCCTTCTCCTCTATGGGCCCATGTGGTTCCTTCCCCTTTTGTTCCAGGCAAAGGCTTCACAGTGCTGCAAGCAAAGAGTTAAAAAGTAAAGTTCAGAGGTGATAGTTAAATTTAGTCTGGGCAGCTTCTGCAAACACCCCGCCCCCAGAGCTCAAAGCCCCCTGAGCTCAAACCACGCTCTCACACACAGTCTCCTCCCTCCCACCTAGGACTGGGGCAGCTTCTCCAAAACCCGGGAAGAGTTCAAAGCACTCTCACACACACAGTCTCCTCCCTCCCACCTAGGACTGGGGCAGCTACTCCAAAACCCCTGGGAAGAATTCAAAGCACTCACACACAGAGCCGCCTCCTTTCCCACCTAGGACTGGGACAGCTTCTCCAAAGCCTGGGAAGAAAGCATGCTCTCTCACACACACAGTCTCCTCCCTCCCACCTAGGACTGGGGCAGTTTCTCCAAACCCTGGGAAGAAAGCACGCTCTCTCTCACACAGAGTCATCACCTTTCCCACCTAGGACTGGGGCAGCTTCTCCAAAACCCCCGGGAAGAGTTCAAAGCACTCTCACAGACAGTCTCCTCCCTCCCACCTAGGACTGGGGCAGCTTCTCCAAAACCCAGGAAGAAAGCACGCTCTCTCTCACACAGAGTCTCTTCCCTCCCACCTAGGACTGGGGCAGCTTCTCCAAAGCCAGGGAAGAAAGCACGCTGTTATGTCCTTAGATTTGCATCTTAGCTGGAACTTCCAATCTGGTCCAGCTTATTGTCTTCAACAGGTTGTTCCTGATTGGCCATGGTCCAAGCCAGGGCTATCCTATTTAAACTCCAGCCACAGCTGGGGTCTTTGTTGTTGTTTCCTACCATGACCTAATAAAGAGCTGAAGCCACTCTCTCACCTCCTGCCTCTTCAGTATGAGAACTTAACATTGGCGATGAAGGTGGGATGCTGAAGAGTTACACACAAAGAAACTCAGCCTGCCGGAAGGACGCCTCCAGCCACGAGGCGCCAAATTCAAATCAGAACAAAGGAAATCTAAGGAAGCCATGCCGCCATGTCGTCCATCCACCCACCGATGCCATTTGATCCAAAGAGAGAATCATGGGACAACTACCTAAGAAGATTTTGCTGTTTCCTGGGCGCAAGCAAAATGAACAACAAATCGGACAGCATTAAACGAGACAAATTCTTGAGCCACTGTGGGCCAGAGGTTTTCGAGATGGCTGCGAGCCTGATGGAGCCGGAACAAGTCGAGGCTGCCTCATGGACAAAGATTCAAGAGGTCTTAAAGAACCACTACGAACCTGCACCTTTGAAGGTAGTGAGCCAACACAAGTTTGGAGAAAGAATACAACAAGAGCACGAAAGCGTCAACGAATACATCGCGGCTCTAAGAAAGGCATCGGTGCACTGCAAATTCAGCAATTTGGACGAGGCGCTGCTATACCAACTGATCCGAGGAACATGGGACCTGAGCCTACAGAAAAGACTTCTAACCAAGGGGGATGAGCTGACCCTGAAAACTGCCTTAGCGGACGCCAGGGCAGCAGAAACATCCAAGGATGGGGTGGAAATGCTGCGCCAGAAGGGCACGTCAGCCCCAGCAAAACATGCAGTCAAGGTAAATGAGGTACAATCCAAGAGCCCAGACAAGTACTCAGATGAGGAAAGCGAAAACATTTGTCACATAGACCAGTGTCCCCTCCCTCAAAACTAACTCCATGTCCCAGTTGTGGCAAAATGCACCCCCGGGCATCCTGCTATTTCCGTGAGGCAAATTGCAGATGTTGTGGAAGAATCGGCCACATCGCGAGGGTCTGCCAGGCACCTCATTTCCCCCCCCCACATCCCTAACAGAGGAACCAGCCAAAATTTCTACCAGAGTGAGCCGCGAACCGCGACAGAACAAGAGGGGTACACAGAGACGAAGAGATAAACTATATACGAGTTAATCAAGTTAGAGAGCGGGACAATTAAAAATTAATATAGTGGTTCTTGTAGAAGGCTCTCATTGTGACATGCAAATCAACACGGGGTCCTCCATAACCATAATGTCTTGGGAAAATGCATAGAAAGCCATCCCAAGCCTAACCCGGGGGCAGCTGTGAAATCAACCAGTCCGGATTTCCGACTGCCAAGGAAATCGAATCCCAGTTTTGGGAATCAGAGATGTGATGGTGAGGTATGAGGACCAGGAAGCAAGTTTGAAGCTGACCGTCGCCCGCGACCATATCCCCAGCCTGTTGGGACTCGACTGGTTCCGAGCGCTCGACATGGAGGTGACCAGAAAGACGAAGGTGATTAATGCGATGCTGACTACGGATGGAAGCTATGGAGACCTGCTACAGGAGTTCCAGGAAAATTTTGACCAGCGTTTGGGCAAGTATGTGGGCACCCCAATTTCTTTTAGCCTAGACCCAAGGGTAGCACCAATAAGGCTAAAACAGCGTAGAATCCCTTTTGCATTAAGGCCAAAAATAGACAAAGAGCTAGACAGATTAATCAGTCAGGGAATCCTAGAACCGGTGGATCACGCTAAGTGGGAAACCCCAATAGTGCCAATATTAAAAAATGACGGCTCTATTCACATCTGTGGGGACTATAAATGCACAGTTAACAAAGCCCTACAGCAGACCGCATATCCGGTGCCGGTAGTTCAGCACCTATTGCACACATTAGATCTGGGCGCCATATTCACAAAGCTAGATCTCACGCAGGCGTACCAGCAACTGCCTGTGGATCGCAAGACCGCAGAAGCACAAACCATCGTCACGCACCGCGGGGCATTTAAATGTACTAGGCTGCAGTTCAGAATTAGCGTAGCCCCAGGAATTTTTCAAAGTATAATGGAGAGAGTTCTAAACAAGGTACCTGGTGTCGTTCCATACTTTGACGACGTATTATTGGCAGCAAAAGACACAGCGCAGTTAAGAGAAAGACTTAGAGAAGTACTGACTAGATTCCGAGATGCTGGGTTAAAACTAAAGGCTAGCAAGTGACAGATAGGGGTTCCGGAAGTGGAATTTTTAGGATACCAGATAGATGGATCAGGATTGTACCCCACCAATGATAAACTTAGGGCCATTAGGGAAGCCCCGGTGCCCACCAACAGGACTCAACTTCAAGCATTTTTAGGGTTGTTGAACTTTTACAGCATATTCCTGCAAAATAAAGCTACCATCGCGGAGCCTCTGCATAAACTGCTCTCTAAAAAAAACAGCCTGGAATTGGGGGCCAGCACAGAACAGGGCTTTTCAGGCTGTAAAAGACCTGCTGTCTGACAAGAATTTTTTAATGCAATTTAGTGACACACTGCCGGTTGTGTTGGTTTGTGATGCATCACCTTTTGGGGTGGGGGCTGTACTGAGCCATTGGCTCCCAAATGGCCACAAGGTTCCTTTTGCTTATTTCTCAAGGACTCTGTCAAGCGCAGAAAGGAACTATGGCCACATTGACAGAGAAGCGCTTGCCGTTGTAGCAGGTGTAAAGCGGTTTCATGAATATTTGTTTGGGAGACATTTTGAGCTGGTCACTGACCATCAGCCCTTATTGGGGCTCCTAGCAGGGAATAAGCCCACTCCGGACATGCTACCCCCGAAAATGCAGAGATGGTCGCTGTTTCTCTCTGCTTATTCCTACACTCTAACTCATCGGCCTGGAAAGAAAATGGGCAACACAGATGCATTGAGCCACTGCCCATTGCCAGACCTAGTGGACGACCCCATGCCAGAGATTCCAGTGCTGCTCATAGACTGTGCTGGACCGGGACTGATCACCTTGGCAAACATTGCAACCGAAACCAAGAAAGAGTCTGATTTATGGACAATCATGAACTGGGTGTGGAGGGGGTGGCCACAAGGGCCAGTGAAACCCAGTCTCCAATCCTACGCACAAAGGCAAAATGAGTTATCAACACAAGGGGGGTGTCTATTGTGGGGTGATAGGGTCCTCGCTCCTCTGTCACTACGAGAGGATATTCTAAGGGAACTACACAAGGGGCATCCAGGGTGGTGAGAATGAAGGCACTGGCATGGAGCTATGTATGGTGGCCCAAAATGGACAAGCACATAGAGGAATGGGTTGCAGGGTGCCCTCCGTGCCAGGAGTCCAGGGCATTACAGCCAAAAGCCCCAGTACTTAAATGGGAACAACCCAGGGCCCCTTGGTCACGCATCCACATAGATTTCGCAGGGCCATTCCATGGGCAGACATTCATGATAACAGTAGATGCATACTCGAAATGGCTGGAAATCGAAATCATGCTCAAAACAACAACCGATGTGGTAATAAAGGTTTTAAGGAAGTTGTTCGCCACACACGGCCTTCCAGACACCATTGTGTCAGACAACGGGCCTCAACTCACATCAACACAGTTCGAGGGATATCTAGCCAGCCTAGGTATCAAACACACACTAATCTCACCATTCCAGCCGAGTTCCAATGGCCAAGTAGAACAAGTAGTGCGGTCAGTAAAGGAGTCATTGGGCCACATTGGCCCGGGGGATTGGCAGGCCCGAATAGACACACTCCTCACCTGGCAACACATAACCCCCAGCACGGCCACAGGGAAAAGTCCTGCCGAGTTGCTGATGGGCCAAAAGCTACGGTCCACCTTAGACAAATTACACCCCTCTTATTCAAACCAAAAAGAAATAAAAACTCCGGTGCAAGTTAGGTCGTTCAAAATAAAAGATCCAGTATTTGCAAAGAACTTCGCCGAGGGGTCCCTATGGCTACCTGGGGAGGTCCAAGAAATAACTCGGCCAAAATCATATATAATAGTTTTGGAGGATGGGAGAAAGTGGCGTCGTCACATAGACCAGCTTCGCTATAGGCCGCCACCAAACGCCGATTGGGAGAAGGGCAATAATATCATTTTCCCTACAGCTACGTCTAACCCAAGTGAGACGGAGTACTTAGCTGAAGTTCCAGAAGCGCCACCCAGCGATTGCAGAGGTCCAGTTCCATGCTGAATCCGGACCGCACCCGAAGTATTTCAGCAGGTTCCACAGAGGGAGCCAGAAAGGAAAAACACGTTCCTCTCTGCCCAAAGCCGACGCCCAAACTGAGCTGCGCAGGTCATCTAGAGACACCAGACGTCCAGCGTATTTAGATGACTACGTATCAGGGGTGAAATCCTCCCGGTTCGCCTGGGCCAGTCCTTCGGCGTATAGCCGATGGAACTGGCGGCGGGCACGGCGCGGAGCTTCTCCCGCCCGCTTTCCTGGCCCGGCTGAACACGCGCGCATGCACAGAGGGAAAAATAACCCGAATGGCGGCGGTCAGCCGGGCCAGGAAAGCGGGCGGGAGAAGCTCCGCGCCGCCACCGCCGCCAGTTCCATCTGCTATAAGCCGAAGGACTGGCCCGGGCGAACTGGGAGGATTTCACCCCTGCTACGTATGCAAATGCATTGAGCTGAACTAAGGGTGGAGGGATGTTATGTCCTTACATTTACATCTTAGCTGGAAGTTCTCAATCTGGTCCAGCTTATTGTCTTCAACAGGTTGCTCCTGATTGGCCCTGGTCCAAGCCAGGGCTATCCTATTTAAACCCCAGCCACAGCTGGGGTCTTTGCTGTTGTTTCCCACCATGACCTAATAAAGAGCTGAAGCCACTCTCTCACCTCCTGCCTCTTCAGTATGAGAACTTAACACACACTCTCTCACACACAGAGTCTCCTCCTTTCCTCTCTCACACATACAGAGACTGCTCCTTTCCCACCTAGGACTGGGGCAGCTTCTCCAAAACCCCCAGGAAGAGTTCAAAGCACTCTCACACACAGAGTCTCCTCCTTCCCACCTAGGACTGGGGCAGCTTCTCCAAAGCCAGGGAAGAAAGCATGCTCTCTCACACACAGAGTCTCCTCCTTTCCTCTCTCACACACAAGGTCTCCTCCTTTCCTCTCTCTCACACACTGTCTCCTCCCTCCCACCTGGGACTGGGGCAGCATCTCCAAAACCCGGGAAGAAAGCACACTCTCTCTCACACAGAGTCTCCTCCTTTCCCACCTAGGACTGGGGTAGCTTCTCCAAAACCTAGGAAGAGTTCAAAGCTCAAAGCTCTAACCTCATGCATCAGTCCACCATCACTCCACCGGCTAGTATAACCCCTCCGCCAGCTCATCCCTGCCCACCCGGCTCGTGCCCTTCAACCTTACCTTTGCAAGATATGGTCAGCAGAAGTGTGTGGGCAGCAATGAACTGAAGTTCACAGAAGTGTGGTTGCAATCTGCAAGGTATTATAGGCTGGAGGAGGAGCAATGAGGGCAGTGGGAAAGAGAGGAAGGAGGGGCAATGAGGGCAGCTTGCAAAGAGTGGCTGGGAGGTGAGGTGAGGTGAGGGGCAGGGCTTAATCCCACCACTGGGCGGGCTGAATAGAGTATGTCGGCAGGCCATATGTGTTCCGCGGGCCATAGTTTGAGGATCCCTGATGTAAAGTATGAAGAGTGTTGGCCCTAGAACACTGCCTTGAGGGACACCACTGTTGGCAGGTGCAGGATTTGATAGGGCACTCCCTATTTTAACCAGTTCTTGTCTTTTTGACAGGAACACAGTAATCCAATCATGTAGGGGTCCAGAGATGCCATAAGATTTTAGTTTCAGAAGTAGTTTGTCATGTACCACTGTATCCCAGAAAACAATAGAAGAAATGTTACCTATGGAAAAAATGATCCTTCAAATGATGCAATCTACCCTGCAAATGATACAGGAAACTATAACAAAACTGCAGGAGACAATGACAAAAGGACATGGAGAGTTAAGGAGTGATATACGGAATCTGGATAATAAAGTAAGCTCAATCCAAGAGGCGATACAACGAAACAAACAGAAAATACAATCAGTGGAATTGAAAGCTGAACAAACAGATAAGAAACTAGATCGAATAGATAAAAAAATGATAGAAGTAAATAAGGACTTAGAGAGTTCATTGATTAATCTTGAATTGGATCGAGCCTCCTTTTACCTGAGGTTCCAAAATGTGGTAGAGAGGAAAGATGAAGATTTAGGGGAAGTAATGGTGGAATTGATTGCAGGAATTCTCCAGAGGGAGAAGACAGAGATTATTAATGAAGTGGACAAAATTTATAGAGTCCAGACAAATTATGTAAAACAGCATCATCTCCCCCGAGAAGTGCATATACAATTTACACAAAAAAAATTCCGAGATACTATTTACAAAATAACAAGGGATGAACCTATGATCTACAATGAAAAGGAAATTATAACATTGAAACAGGTCCCCAGGCGGATTAGAGAACAAAGGAAGGATTATAGATTACTAGCAGCGATATTGAATAGGAAAAATATACTATTTAGATGGATTATTCCAGAAGGAATGTCAATATCATGGCAAGATAAAAGAATTAAGGTGGATGACTTAGGGAAAGCTCAGGAGATGTATGATCAAATAATGGGGATGGAGGAAGATTCAAGTAGTAGAGAGAGATTAAAGATAGAGAGTCTAGAAGAACAGAGACAAGAAATGGGAGGTTAAGAGGTGGAAGAAAGAAATAAGGTAATAACAGAGAACCAACAAGAACAGAGAGGTAGAATCAGCACAAAGAACTACTAGAACAAGGAAAGTTTAGGATCCATCGATAAACAGGAATAATGGAGAAGGAGATACAATTATTATCAATAAATATGAATGGGTTGAATGATTTGGTGAAAAGGAAAAAATTTCTTACAAAATTGGTGAAGCAAAATGTGGATATTATATGCCTCCAGAAGGTTCATACACAAAAACAAGATCAGAAATATTTGGAATACGAGAAACTAGGGAAATTGTTTGCAGCATTGGCTGAAAAAAAGAAGAGAGGGGTGGTGGTATATGTTAGGAATGAAATAAAAGCAAATATAATTTACCATATTTTTCGGAGTATAAGACGCACTGGAGTATAAGACGCACCTTAATTTTTGGGGAGGAAAATAGGGGGGGAAATCTGCCTACCAGATATTCATCTAGCTAGCGTCCTTAGTCTGGTCAGCTTCAGCACATTATTTTATCCCCTGGTTAGGACTTTAAAAAACCTTCTTCGGAGAGAGTAACAATGAAAGAGCCTGCAAGCCAGTAAGAGCTGGGAAGATAGATAGCACCTGGTTAGGGCTAGAAAAAAACTTATTCGGAGCAAGTAGAGCAATGAAAAAAACCCTGCAAAGACTTAGGGCTGGAAAAACATTATTTGGAGAGAGTAACAATGAAAAAGCCTGCAAGCTAGTAAGAGCTGGGAAGATAGATAGCACCTGGTTAGGGCTAGAAAAAAACTTATTCGGAGCAAGTAGAGCAATGAAAAAAACCCTGCAAAGACTTAGGGCTGGAAAAACATTCTTTGGAGAGAGTAACAATGAAAAAGCCTGCAAGCTAGTAAGAACTGGGAAGATAGATAGCACCTGGTTAGGGCTAGAAAAAAACTTATTCAGAGCAAGTAGAGCAATGAAAAAAAACCCTGCAAAGACTTAGGGCTGGAAAAACATTCTTCGGAGAGAGTAACAATGAAAAAGCCTGCAAGCCAGTAAGAGCTGGGAAGATGGATAGCACCTGGTTAGGGCTAGAAAAAAACTTATTCGGAGCAAGTAGAGCAATGAAAAAAACCCTGCAAAGACTTAGGGCTGGAAAAACATTATTTGGAGAGTGTAACAATGAAAAAGCCTGCAAGGTAAGAGCTGGGAAGATCTGTTAGCACCTAGTTAGGGCTGGAAAAAAAAGCTACATTCGAAGTATAAGACGCACCCAAATTTTCAGCCACTTTTAGGGAGGAAAAAGGTGTGTCTTATACTCCGAAAAATATGGTACGCAGACTCGAAAGGAAGGATATTAATGCTGGAATTAATAATAGGGGGAATAAAAATGTTATTGGTAAATATATATGCTAAAAATAAAAAACAAAGTATTTTTAATAAGAAAATTCATGAAAAAAATCATTGGTATAGGGCAGTGGTTCCCAAAGGGGGCGGTACCGCCCCCCGGGGGGTGGTGGGAACCCTTAGGGGGGCGGTAGGAGGCAAGGGTGGTGGCAGGGTGGTGGTGAGAGGGGCGAGGGGGGCGGTAGGTGGTTCGCAGGTCCTGTCCCCACGCCGCCACCCATGTCCACACAATCGTCCAGGAGCGGCAGGATCGGAAAAGGCGAGGAGGCACCGCAGAGCGGCAGGGGCAAAGGCGCAGGACGCGGTGCAAATCGGCAGGGGGAGAGTGCTCTGAGCACGGCACAGCGACGAGGGAAGCCGAACGCTCCCGAAGCTGCTCGGGTGAGCACTCGCAGACCCGCGGGAAGGCGCCGTCCTGCCCCGGAACCTGTGCATGCGCAGACTTTCCCGCCCGGCATTCCTGTTGCCTAGCAACTTGGCGCATGCAATTCGGCGGGCTCCACTCTGGCATGGCGCACCCACGGATCTCGGCCCAGCTGCCCCACCCAACATCGACCCCACCAAGGCGCCCGTGGCCTTCGGCTGCTGAGGCCTCCCCAAGCTCAACGAAGAGCTGCAGCACCCCAAGCTGCTGACGCGGCAGCAGGCCTCATGGTGCTCTGTGACCTGGTGCATGACCCAGAGAATGCTTACCAAGCCATCGGTCTGGGTGAGTGGCGGCAGTTGCCTGGCCACGGCTGGTGGGAGGAAAGGGAAGGGAGGGAAGAAGGAAAGGAAGAAAGAAAAAAAGGAGGGAGGGAGGAATGGAGGGAGTGAGGAAGGAAGGAAGGAAGGAAGACAGAAAGAAAGAAAAGGTCAGCTGGCCCCTTCCGGACCCGGGGCCAGATCTCTTTGGGGGAGGAAGAGGCTTCACTTTCGCAAAGGAATGAAGGGAGGGCCAGAGAGGCATTTTTTGCAAAAACGAAGACGAGGCTGCCAGGCTGACATTAAAGCGCAGAGCCAAGGAAACAGCCAGAAGAAGCAGGATTTGTTCCTCTTCCCCCCTCCGCCCCTCCACCTCTTCCACTCAGGCTTCGCTTCGAAGCCTGGTTGTGCCTCTCGGTGTGTGTGTGTGTGTGTGTGTGTGTGTGTGTGTGTGTGTGTGTGTGCGTGCGTGTGCATGTGCATGCATGCGCAGCAATCGACGCGTGCTTGCAGGCAGCGCGCGAGCAACCCCTGAACCCTGGGCGGGCTGCAGCCAGGGCTGGCTCAAGGGAGCAAACTTGCAGCCCCGGCGGCAAATGACTGCATGACTGAATATTCAGGCATGCCTCATCTTCGCAAGCAGCCCACACCCTCTCTGGCTAATCTCCGGGCAGCCTGCCTCTGCCCCAGCGCCACTCGGTGCTTCTCGGTGCTGGAGGAAAGTGCAGGAATTCCTGGCCCTGTGCTTCCCCACCACCGCCGGCTCCAGGAGGAGGAGGAGGAGGAGGAGGAGGATATGGCTCCAGAGGCACGGAGCTCTTCCACGCGGCGGCTGCCTCCGCTTGCAGTTTTAATTCCTCAATGAAATTGCCCTGGTTGGACACTTCTGCCTGGAAGAGAAATGGTGGGCGAACATAGTCAAGGCATGCCGGAGATATAGTTCCCCCAAGGCAGACAAGCCTGTCCCAGAGTACCAGGGGCATCCAGCTGTGTTTCTAGAACTGACAGCCTGCAATGGCTGGCCCCAGCATCTGGAACAGCCTCAAGTCAGTTCTGAAGAAAAACAATGATTCCTTGTTTCTGAACAACAAAATAAAAAAAAAGAAAGAAAGAGAAAGAAAGATGGTAGGTAGGAAGGAAGATAGACAGAAAAAGAAAGTAGGAAGGGAAGGGAGGGAAGAAGGAAAGGAAAGAAAGAAAGGGAGGGAGGGAGGGAGATAGAAAAAGAAAGGAGGGAGGGAAGAAGGAAAGAAAGAGAAAGAAAGAAAGAAAGAAAGAGAAAGAGAAAGAAAGATGGTAGGAAGGAAGGAAGATAGACAGAAAAAGAAAGTAGGAAGGGAAGGGAGGGAAGAAGGAAAGAAAGAAAGAAAGAAAGAGAGGGAGGGAGGGAGATAGACAGAAAAAGAAAGGAGGGAGGGAAGAAGGAAAGAAAGAGAAAGAAAGAGAAAGAAAGAGAAAGAAAGATGGTGTCAGAGTCCAGACTCTGTCATTCAGAAGGAGAAGGGGGCTTTTGGCTCTGTTTGATCAAAAGGTTATAATATATCCGGATTCCAGACACCTGAGAGCCTCTTCATCTTAAGATAAGGTTTTATGGGGGGTATCCGGATCCCAGACACCTGGGAGCCTCTTCATCAAGAGTGAGGCTGGGAAACGGATCCATCTGTCAAACATTTGTGGATTGATTATGCTGAATGGGGTGGGGTGTTAAGCTTAAAAGACTTGTCTTGCCTGAGGGCATTTAGACCTTGCTTTGAATTGGATGGATGTATACAGATGCAAATAAAGGAAATCCTTTTGAAAACCTTCGCTTGGCTCAAAAGTTCGTTTCTTGATTGTGGCTGGGAAGACATACCTTACAGAAAGCAAGGTCTGCAAAATCGGTCAACCCAGAGAGTAACTTCGCTCTACTGAGGGGACCGGGCAATCATGACTGAAAAAAACCGGGAGCAGGAAGAAATTGAATGCTGGGGGGAGACACCAATCACCCCCCAGGCGGAAGCCTGTTCCGCACTCCCCAGCAAAGAGGCTGAGGGAGATTTCGAGACCTCTGAAAAGCCTCGCTGGTCTATTGGCATTGGAAAAAAAAAACAGCTGGGATGGCAGAACCAGAGGAGTCACCCTTAATCGGGGGGATCGGAAGCCCCGTTGGGAATTAGAGCTAGAAGCTGCCATGGATCAGGAGGAGCCCACCGAAGCACCTCTAAGGGAGGGGCAGTTGAAGAGATACCTGTCCCAGCTGGTGATGGAAACATTAGAAAATCTCAACATCCGAGGGACCCCAGAACGACGAGTAACGAGCACTGGGAGCACAGCAACCGCTGAGGAGACTGGGGGGGGGCAACAACCTCTGGGGAGCAGGCGTGCAGATGGAGGACGCGGCAGGAGACCCAACAAACCTCCCCAGGGCAGCACACGCAGCGGCACCCCTTCCTAACCAACTCCAAACTCCACAACTAGAAAGGAAAACTCCCCCCCTGGGAGTGAAATTTGATGGGGACCCGCAACAATTGGGATTTTTCGTAGCACACGTACTCACCTATATGCAAGAATATGGACATGAGTTCCAAACCCAGGGATCCCGGGTGCGAGCAGTTACCTTAGCCCTGGAAGGAGCCGTGGCCAGATGGATGGTGACCCTACATAACGACGACGCACCCGAACTGCGCAACTTCAACCAATTCATGACGGCCCTACGACGACGGTTCGAGGACCCGCTGGTGGACCGCAAAGCATGTGATCGTATTAATGTGGTGAAACAGGGACGACGACCAGTGGCGGAGTACACTGAAGAATTCCGGGACCTCGCATGTCGGTTAAACTGGCCAGAAGACATCCTGGTAAGCTGTTTTAAGGATGGACTGAGTGACGATCTGTATAATGCCTGCGTGGCTAGGGGTGCATCGAATCATCTGCATGAGTGGTACCTCACCGCTGAAGAAGTGGAGATTGATATGGCTAGGAATCAGTACCGTACGGGGAGAGCATGGAAGAGATCCCCACCCCAATGGAGGAAAGAACCCTTCAGAATGCAACAGGGCTTTTCCCCCTAAACCTCCAATCTGTTACAATTGCGGGAAGGAGGGACACCGAGCACCCGAATGCTGGCCCCAAACACCCACCCGGAAACCCGAACGCCAAACGGGGGAGAGACCAACGAGACCCATCCAGCGGGGGAGAGAAACAGCCCTGAGGAGCAGCGAGATGATGGGACCACCACCCCCTCCTCCTGCTGAAAACAACACCCCGGCATTTCGAAGGGAAGATCCAGCAGCGTTCGAGAGCGATCCGGAGGATGAACCACTGGTAAGCAAACCAATTGAACCGCTCACCCTTCCTCTCAGACTATTTATCCCTAACCAAGAGGAGGGAAAAATATCTCCGCATTAGTAGACTCAGGGTGCACCCGTTGCTTAATCAGCCCAACCCTAATCAGGGAGCTGGGAATCACAGTGAGAAAGCTGAGAAATCCCATCGTGTTTTGCCAATTGGATGGGTCTATAGCAGGGGGGGAGCCGGCTGCTTTTGCCACGGAACCCCTGAAAATAGGCATTGATAACCACGAAGAGAAACTTACGTTTATAGTAGCACCTGGCATGGAATGGCCACTAGTCTTGGGACTCGCATGGCTAAAAAAGTGGAATCCAAAAATAAATTGGGAGCAAGGCACCATAAAATTCCAAATGCACGTAACTACTGCGGAGGACCCACAGATAGAAACTGAAGGGGCTGAACGCAGGGAAACAGCCATGCCTGGTCATAGCGTGGAAACAGACGGCATACCCAAGGAATACAAAGACCTGGCAGAAGTCTTTAGCGAGGCAGCGTCGGATGAACTTCCCCCGCATCGCGCATCCGACTGCGCAATAGAAATCTTACCCGGGGCTAAACTACCTAAACGAAAAATGTATCGCATGTCACCGGGGGAGTTAGAAGAGCTGAGTGCTTTCATTGAGAAAAACCTAGCAAGGGGTTTCATTGAACCAGCCAGACCAAAGATAGCAGCCCCAGTGTTATTTAGAGAGAAGAAAGATGGCACAAAACGCTTATGTGTCAACTTCAGAAACCTAAACTCGATAAGTGTTGAAAACATGTATCCCCTCCCCCTGATGAAAGACATGCTGGCCCACCTCAAAAAAGGGAAAATTTTCTCCAAACTAGACATCAGGGAGGCATACTACCGAATCAGGATTAAGGAGGGGGATGAATGGAAAATGGCATTCAACACCCCCCTGTGATGCTACCAATTCAAAGTGCTCCCTTTTGGGCTACAAGGGGCACCTGCAGTGTTTATGCAATTAATCAACGATGTGTTATGTGAACACTTATACAAAGGGGTTCTCGTTTATTTAGATGATATTCTATTATACTCAGAGACCGAGGCTGAACATGTTAAATTGGTGAGGGCAGTGCTGAGCAAACTCCGTGAGGCAAAACTTTATGCCAAACTCTCAAAATGTGAATTCCACCGAGAAAAAATTGATTACTTGGGGTACCGTATTTCACACCAGGGCATAGAAATGGATCTTCAAAAAGTACAGGCAGTACTCGATTGGGAAATGCCTCACACACGCAAACAGCTGCAAAGTTTCCTGGGGTTTGCAAATTTCTATCGCCAATTTATCCCCGCGTTTGCTCAAATTGCCCTGCCCATCACAAAACTGCTAAGAACAAAGGGGGAGGGAGATCCTAAACCGAGACAGCCCGTGAATTGGACAATGGAATGCCAGGCAGCGTTTGAAAAACTAAAACGGCTGTTCTCAACAGAACCAATTTTGAAGCACCCAAACCCAGAAAAACCCTTCATAATACAAGCTGATTCTAGCGATGTGGCAATAGGGGCAATCCTACTCCAGAGCAATGAGCAAGGACAGCTACAGCCATGTGCATATACATCCAGGAAACTAAGTGAAACTGAACAAAGGTGGGCGATCTGGGAAAAAGAAGCTTATGCGGTGCAATGGGCACTTTTAACTTGGAGACAATTCTTAGAAAGGAGTAAGATCCCTTTTGAAGTCTGGACTGACCACAAAAACTTAGAAGCCTTAAAGACACCAAGGAAACTATCTCCTAAACAGGTTCGTTGGGCGCAATACTTCAAACGGTTCAAGTTTACTCTTAAATTTATCCCTGGGGGGGGGGGACTTTCTGGCAGATGCACTGTCCAGAAAGCCACAATATAATTGTGTGAAATCAGAGGTATTTAAACCTATAGTACAAATAAATCAATTGGCAGCCAAAGTAATCACCAGGTCCGAAGGAGGAAAAGACGCATTGAGGGATGCAGACATCACTCACGCATTTAAACAAGCATTAGTCAATGATGAATGGGTTTTGAACCACAAATCCAGTTGCGTGATGAAAGATGAATTAGCGTGGGTAGGTGACAAACTTTATGTACCCGCTAGCCAAAGATTACGTTTAATGGGAAGGTGCCACGACTCTAGGTTAGCTGGACACTTTGGCTTTGTAAAAACTTTACACTTAATAAAGAGACAATTTTGGTGGCCTTCGTTGAAAAAGGACATAGAAAGCTATGTAGCAAGTTGCCCCATTTGTGCTGCAGCAAAAAGACGACAGGGGAAAACTCCAGGGCTTCTACAGAAAGTAGCTGAGCCGTCAGCCCCATGGGAAGAAATTGCTATGGATTTTATTGTAGAACTACCGGAAAGTGGGGGAAACACGGTCATTTGGGTTGTGACAGACTTGTTTTCAAAACAAGCACATTTTATTCCTTGCCAAAAGATTCCAACAGCCAAAAGCTTGGCTAGACTGTTTCTAATACACATTTATCGTCTTCATGGAGCTCCTAAAAGGATAATCTCGGATAGGGGAGTCCAATTTACCTCCAATTTTTGGAAGGCGTTTTTGGGCCGACTTGGTTTAGCCCAAGGATTAAGCTTCTCCCATCACCCCCAGTCAAATGGTAATTGCGAAAATTTGAACGGCGTTCTTGAACAGTATCTAAGATGTTTTATTAATTTTCAACAGGACAACTGGACTGAACTTTTACCATTTGCAGAGGTTGCATTTAATAACTCTGTACATTCAAGTACAGGTTTTACACCTTTTAGAGTAGCCACGGGGCAAGACTTCAGCCCAATACCAGAACTACCCACAGAAAAACCCACTATCCCCTCACTTAAGGAGTGGATAGAAAATTTGCAAAACACATGGCCAGTAGTCAGGTTGGCTTTACAGGAGGCTAGAGAGGCTTTCAAAATTCAAGCTGACAAGAAAAGAGTAGAGCCTAAACCTTTCCAGGTTGGGGATAGAGTATATTTATCTACAAAATTCTTGAGATCATTACAACCATCAAAAAAATTAGGACCTAACTTTATTGGGCCTTTCACTATTAGCAGGATCATTAACCCAGTAGTGGTTGAATTGGTTCTTCCAAAAACACTTAGACAAGTCCACCCAGTATTTCACATTAGTCTACTCAAGAGAGAGGTAACCTCGTCACTTAGACCGGTGGCAGATACACCACCTGCCCCAATCATGATAGAGGGGGAACAACATTTTGAAATCAAGGAAATTCTTGACTGCAGAATCCACAAAGGGAAGACCCAGTATCTGGTAGCCTGGAAACATTTGCCTTCGTCACAGAACGAGTGGGTCGCTAAACAACATGTGAAAGCCCCCACCTTATTGAGAAGATTCCACTCCAAATACTCTAGCAAACCTTGCTAACATATCATAATTGATTCTGCTTATGTCTTACAGGTGGACCTTCTTTTTTTTTGAGAGGCAGGATGTCAGAGTCCAGACTCTGTCATTCAGAAGGAGAAGGGGTTTTTTGGCTCTGTTTGATCAAAAGGTTATAACATATCCGGATCCCAGACACCTGAGAGCCTCTTCATCTTAAGATAAGGTTTTATGGGGGGGTAATTGAACGGAAGAGTGAGGCTGGGAAACGGATCCATCTGTCAAACATTTGTGGATTGATTATGCTGAATGGGGTGGGGTGTTAAGCTTAAAAGACTTGTCTTGCCCGAGGGCATTTAGACCTTGCTTTGAATTGGATGGATGTATACAGATGCAAATAAAGGAAATCCTTTTGAAAACCTTGGCTTGGCTCAAAAGTTCGTTCCTTGATTGTGGCTGGGAAGACATACCTTACAGATGGTAGGAAGGAAGGAAGATAGACAGAAAAATAAAATAGGAAGGGAAGGGAGGGAAGAAGGAAAGAAAGAAAGGGAGGGAGGGAGGGAGATAGACAAAAAAAGAAAGTAGGAAGGGAAGGGAGGAAAGAAGAAAAGAAAGAATGAAAGAAAGAAAGAAAGAAAGAAAGAAAGAAAGAAAGAAAGAAAGAAAGAAAGAAAGAGAGGGAGGGAGGGAGGGAGGGAGGGAGGGAGGGAGGGAGGGAGGAAGATAGACAGAAAAAGAAAGGGAGAGAAGAAGGAAAGAAAAAGGAAAGAAAGAGAAAAAGAAAAAGAAAAAGAAAGAGAAAGAAAGATGGTAGGAAGGAAGGAAGATAGACAGAAAAAGAAAGGAAGGAAGAAGGAAAGAATGAAAGAAAAAGAAAGGGAGGGAGGAAGACAGAAAGAAAGAAAGAGAAAGAAAAATGGTAGGTAGGAAGGAAGACAGACAGAAATAGAAAGGAGGGAGGGAAGGGAAGGGAGGGAAGAAGGAAAGAAAGGAAAGAAAGAAAGAGGGAGGGAGGGAGGAAGACAGAAAGAAAGAAGGGGGAAGGGAGAGAAGAAAGAAAGAATGAAAGAAAGAAAGACTTATGACCACAATTGAACCTAACATTTTGGTTGCAAAGCAAGAGCGTTGTTAAGTGAGTTTCACCACATTTTACAAGTTGGCCATGCCCACCCGGTCACCTGACCACTAAGCCATGCCCACCTGAGGGGGGTGGGGATGGGGGGCGGTGAGGATGAGTTTGTAGCACCAAGGGGGGGTGGACTGAAAAAGTTTGGGAACCACTGATATAGGGTGTCAGAATATATGTATAGTAGGAGATTATAATGGAATAGTCAATATCAAGAAAGACTATGTTACTGAGAAAAAAAAGCAAAAAAAGAGAAATATACTACCGAAAGCCATGTTTGATATGATTGAAGAATTGAATTTGATGGATGTGTGGAGAACATTAAATCCCAATGAGAGAAAATATACTTTTTATTCGAACCCTCACAAATCCTTTTCGAGAATTGATATGATATGGGCAAATAAAGAATTAAGTAAAATGATAGATAAGGTAGAGATAAGTCCGAACACATGGGCAGACCACAATCCCCTGAAAATAATATGGAAAAGTCAAAAACAGAAAATTAGAAGGTGGACTATGAATCCACAGATATTACAAGAAGATGAATATCTTGTAACTTGTTGCTTATATCCTTATGATTTATATTCATATTGATTGTTTCCTGATTGCTTACTTGAACCCTATGACAACCATTCTTGACAAATGTATCTTTTCTTTTATGTACACTGAGAGCATATACACCAAAGACAAATTCCTTGTGTGTCCAATCACACTTGGCCAATAAAGAATTCTATTCTATCTATTCTATCTTCAGAGAATTAAAAAGGAATTGATCTTATTTCTTGATGTAAATAAAAAACAGGACACCACCCTACAGAATTTGTGGGACACGTTGAAAGCCTATACAAGAGGAATAACAATAGCTTATACGTCAAAAAAGAAAAAAGGAAAACAGAAGCAACAGGATATATTAGCGAACGAAATAGGGCAATTTGAAAAAAAAAACTTCAAACAAAGCCAGGGGATGAACAAATTATTGAGATGTTATCATAGAGGCAAACATAAATTAAACCTAATAGAACAAGCAGAATATGTAAATAATATCAAATATATGAACCAACACCTTTTTGAAAATGCAAACAAGCCAGGGATGTGGTTGGCATATAAATTAAAAAAAGAAAAAGAAAATAGGATAATTCACCAATTGCAAGATGAAGTAGGGAATTTGCAAAACAATGTTGAGGAAATTATTTTGAAAAACTATATAGACAAGAAGAAATTTATCTAGATAAAATAAATGATTATTTAAAAGAAGAAAGTATGATTATATTGGAAGAAGAAAAGAGAGAATTACTAAATAAAGAGATAACAGTGAGTGAATTAAAAGAAGAAATCCAAAAGCAGAAAAATAATAAAACTCAGGGTCCAGATGGTATACTAGGGGAGTTCTATAAAAATACAGAGGAATTGATAGAACCAATACTTTTAGAACTTTATAATGAGGTGCTGTTGGAAGCTAAGATTCCTGAATCATGATGAATATATCACAGTGATTATGAAAGAAGCAAATCAAAATTCAATGGAAACTAAGATTCCTGTATCATGGAGAGATGAATATATCACAGTGATTATGAAAGATGCAAATCAAATTCAAAATTACAGGCCAATTTCATTCTTAAATGTGGATTATAAAATTTTTATACTATCATTGCAGAAAGAATGAAAAAAATTCTAAATGAGATAATTCATCCCGATCAAAATGGTTTCCTCCCAATGAGACAAATCAGAAACAACACAAGAACAGTATTAAATATATTAGAATATTATGAAGCACATCTAGAGAAACCAATAGCACTTGTTTTTCTGGATGCGCAAAAAGCATTTGACAATCTAAATTGGGAATATATGATTAGACAGATTAAAGAAATGAAATTTGGAGATAGATTCGAACAAATGATAAAAACTGTATACGCCACCCAAAAAGCAAATATAATAATAAACGAAGACATTACAAGACCATTTGGAATAACAAAAGGAGTCCATCAGGGATGCTCTTTGCCACCTCTGCTATTCATCCTAACATTAGAGTCTTTATTAATAAAGATTAGAGCAAATAAAGAGATTAAAGGAACTAAGATTAGAAAGGAAGAGTATAAAATTCAAGCGTTTGCAGACGACCTAGTATTCTTTATTGAGGATCCAAAAGAGGTAGGACAAATTTTATTAGGGGAAATAGAGAAATATGGAGAAGTAGCAGGTCTAAAAATTAATAAAACAAAAACAAAAATGATAGTGAAAAATATAACATTAAAACAGGAAAGAGAATTAGAGGGGAAATTGGGATTACAGTGTACAAAAAAATGTAAATATTTAGGTATTTGGCTAACAGCGAGATGCTCCTCAATTAAAGAAGACAACTATAGGAAATTAATACAACAAATAAAAACAGACTTGGAAAGATGGGGGAACATTACAATTATCTATACTAGGTCGAATTGCAACCATCAAAATGAATATTTTGCCAAAATTACTCTACCTTTTCCAAACTATACCTATAAAATTAGAGAAAAATATTTTCATGGACTTGAACAAAATTACAACAAAATTTATTTGGGCAGGTAAAAAAGCAAGGATAAAATTAACAGATCTTCAGGATGATAGAAGCAGAGGTGGGATGGGACTCCCTGACTGGCGACTTTATTATAAAGCGGCAATTTTGGTATGGGTTAAAGAGTGGGTTAATTTAAGATTACTGATGAAAATAGGATTTATGTCTTAGAGGTGATAAAATCTTTTTCCTTGAAAACTAATCCTTAACAAATGAAATGAGATTATAAAGTCTAAGTAACAAAAATATTTATTTTAGTAGAAAAGAATATAAAAACCTTATGGCTACATTTCTACAACCTGAGAACACACATCCTTCCTCATGGGAGAACAAAGGCAGAAGGGAATGAATGAAACAAAGGAATTGCTACACATGCGTAGATCACTCACCACATGACTGCTTCCCTAGGAAGTCTGGATACCGTATAGTGTGGTGTATGAGCACAATACCATAGAGTGTAGAATATGAGCGCAACTGACAATCAAAATTCACATCGTGACACCCCTATTTTGTCAGTTGAGCGAATATAGGGTATCACTCAACACACATTAATTTTCGCAAGCACTCGTGTTGTGCTGCTGGTAATGGTTTGTTTAAAATGTCAGCTATTTGATATTTTGTTGACACATACTCTAATTTTACAAGACCTTGTCTTACTGACTCTAACATTTTTATAACGAATGTCAATGTGTCTGGACCTTGAACCCGTGAAACGTGTTTTTGAAATGTAAACTACTAATTGATTATCTTCCATCATGATGATTGGTTGAGCCGGTTCTGTCCAAATATCTGTAACGAGGGCATGAAACCAGGTTAATGAGTTACATGCATCTGAAACATAAGCGTATTCAGCTTCAGTCGAAGAGCAGGAAACAAAACTTTGTTTTCTCACATTCCAATAAACCGGACATCCATTCAGGAACATTATGTAACCTGAAGTGCTTTTTCTTGATTCCTTATCACTTGCCCAATCAGCATCTGCATAACAATATAATTCTGCAAAATCAATGTGTATAGGTTCTAGCTTTAATTTCAAATGTTGAGTGTATTTTAGGTACCTCAATAATTTCTTGACACATGACCAGTGAAACTTTTTTGCTTTGCCTACATGTCATGATAGTAAATTGACACTGAGTGCTATGTCTGGTCTAGTCCAACCACTAATGTAAAGTAGTGATCCAATTACTGATCGATAAAGTGTTTGATCCTTGAACTCAGGACCTTCTACATCCTTTAAATTATGAAAATCTGTTTGCATAGGTGTGTGTGTGTTGTTGCAGCATCTTTCATGTTGCAATGATGCAAAAGTTGTTCTATTTTATTGTGTTGTGAGAGGCTAAACCCCTTCTCTGTTTTTTCAATCTGCACACCTAAATATTCATTAATGATTTCAATGTGAAGTATCTTTGCAAACCTGTAACAAAATTCTCACTCATGTGTTTGTTAGGACCAATGTAAACAATGTCATCACATAAACAAGAACAATTTCATATGCATTTTCATCCCTTTTGGTAAACACGCACTCATCAGTTTCGGACTTAATAAAGCCCATTGAATTTAGTTTGTCTTTGAGACATAAATACCACATTAAACCTGACTGTTTCAGACCATAAAGACTTTTGTGTAGAAACCACGTGCCCCCTTCTCGTCCTCGGAAGCCGGGGGCGCACCTCACATAGATTTCTTCATCTAGGTCAGCATGTAGGTATGCTGTTTCAACATCAAATTGGAAAACTTCTAGACCAAGAATGGTTGCTGTAGTTAAGGCAATTTTTACACTTTCAGTTCGCGCTGTAGGTGAGTAAGTGTCTGTGTAGTTTTCACGATAACTTTGTGCGAATCCTTGAGCTACAAGTCTTGCTTTGTATAATGACTCACCGTTTGGCTTCTGTTTGATTTTGTAGACCCATCTTGTGCCAATGATCCTTTTGTTTGTTGGAGGTGCTGCAGGTGTAAATACTTTGAGTTTCTGCAGACTGTCCATCTCAACTTGCATAGCTGTGCTCCACTTTTCTTGTTCATCTTCAGAAATATATTTTATTTGAGAAAAGTTCTCTGGTGGAAGTGTAATGTTACAGATCAATGGCGATGGTTTATCTGTTAACTGCAGTGTGTATTTCTTTGGAGGAATACCTTTTGTTATTCTCTTGGAACATCTCAGGACAGTTGTCCATTCTCCTCCTGTGTCTTCCTCATCTCCATCATCGTTGCTAGCATCAGCATCCATGGCATGTGAAGATGGAACATCAGGTGTGTGTACTTTGGTCATCTGGTTGTTCTGTATCAGCAATCTCATCTCTAGGAAAATAAACTGCGGGGTCATTAGAATGTACCCTGGACCAATCAGAATCTTCTTCAAAATTGGCTGAATTAGAAATTGTTATCATATTTCGAAAGTCAATAAATTTTCCCCATTTTGAATTGTCATCAACCCCCATATATCTCAGTCTCTTTGCTATTTGGCCCCCTTTTCTTCTTCATGCTAATGGAATGTTCACCATAGCATATGAACCAAAAATATGTAAGTTAGTGAGATCTGGCTGGTAGCCATGTAACATGTAGAAAGGTGTCTGGTCAATCACACTGCTCCAAGTATGATTAACAATGTAGTTTGCATACTTAAGAGCTTCACCCCAAAATGAGTGATTGAGATTAGCATCTAGGAGGCAATGCATCATGGTTTGTAGGACTCCCTGTCTTCGTTCAGCCGCTCCATTCTGAGCTGGCTTGTAAGGTGCGGATGTTTGGTGAAGGATACTGTTTCTACGCATCCAGTCCTGGAAACGCTGTGACATGAACTCGGTACCTCGGTCACTCTGGATTCTTCAGATCCTCACTCCGTGTTGATTGTAGGCTTGGACTGCAAAGTCTTTAAAGATCTGAAAGGTCTCAGATTTTTCTTTCATAGGAAATACATATCCATATCTAGAATGATTATCAACAATAGTTAAGAAATACCTTTTACCGCCAATTGTTGGTCCATAAGGACTCACTATATCAGTATGTACCAAATCAAAAATACGTGTTGACCGGCGTGTAGCATGTTTTGGAATGGCCGCTGCTCTGGACTTTGCCTTTTTGCAAACAGCGCAATCCAAATACACCTTACACCCCTTCAGATCCAAACCTTTTGCAAAAAATGGCATTTTCTTAAGAACTTCAAAACTTGGGTGACCCAATCTTCTGTGCTACTTGTGGATGCATCTGTAATGTAAAGGTTTACCGATTAATGAATTTGCAATATTGACATTCACATGAGGAACCTTAGGTTTGCACTTGGCAATTTGTTTGTCTCTCTGTTGCTTAATGGCTTTAGGAGCCTGTGGAGTAGTCACAGGATCTCTCTCTGGCACATCTCTCTCTGGGCCTGTGTTACTCTCTATTGATATTTGAATACTTGCCTGAGCTTGTGGTGTAGCTTTTGGCCTTAAGTAATAGACCCCACCAATCAAGATTGTGTCAGCAACAATTTTATCATCCTTAATAATGTAACTGGCTTTCTTTAGATGGTTAACCTGAAAATCTAAAACAGTGGACAAATGACTTTGGCTAAGCAAATTAGAAGTTGCCTTTGGTACATAATAAACATCTGGAACAAGTGTGTCTAACTCTTCAACATAGACAGTTCCTTTTCCTTCGACCTTGCAGGGTTGGTCTGCAAATCCGTACAGTTCACGGAATTTTGGTTCTGGCTCGTGCATTTCTTTAAAAAGTTCTTTTCTGTAGGTAACATGAAGCGCTGCTCCCCTGTCTAGAGTCCACAAAAGGTGTCTGTCATATTGTTGACGTGGTTGTGGGTCATTGATGATGGCTAGCGTGGCATATGGCGCTTGCGAATCATGCCTGGGACCGGGTCGACGCTGCCTTCCACCTCTGCCTCTGCCGCCTCTGGGAACTGTTCCTCTGGGCTGATATTGGACAGGAACTGGGGTGCATTGAAAACAATCTCTGTCGATGTGACCCAATCGGCCACAGATTTGGCATCTTGGCAACCTTGGGACGTAATCCCTACCTCTGAAGGGTCATCTGGCTGGAGCTGTCAAGTGTGGCGTGGCGAGCATGAGTGCTTCTTCTTCTGTTAAAATTCTACAAACATGGTCAACTGTTCTCTGAGCAGCAGGCACTTGATTAATTTTTGTAATAGCATCTTTCCATGTGTAAGTCAATGAATTGATAATAATGCTGACCATTTGGAAGTTATCAATTATACTGCCTCTTTCGGCCAAGTCTTTTTGCATCCCTTTCATTTTTGTTAAATGTGCCCCAATACTTTCTCCAGGTTTAAGTCTCATACCATGAAATTCTGACAGTAGTAAACATGTGGACTCCATTGAAATTGGGCAAAAACACAGTTCTAACTGAGTCCAGATTTCTTGGGCAGTTGCATCAGGGGCAAAAGTTAATTGCAATTCTGTGTCCATCGACATCAACAACGTTGTACAGGCCTTGGTATCTAAATCTGTTATTACATCATCCCATGGATGTGGAGGTGGGTGAAAAATCATGCGAAATCTGCCTTCACGATGAAGCAAAAGTCTAATTTCACTAACCCAGGCTTTGTAATTTTCTCCTGATTGTTTTAGCCTTGCATTGCCAGTCAATGGGGCTATGGGCGCCTGATGTGCTTGGACTACTATTGGAGTATTTATTTATTTATTTATTTATTTAAATAGATTTGTATGCCGCCCAACTCCCAGGGGACTCTGGGCGGCTCACACCATGTCAAATCCATTTATCATTATAAAAATCATAACAGTTAAAAACTACAAAAGTTAAAAAAAATCTAGCATTCATAACCAGGGGGGAGACCCATATATAGTCTGATTGGTCTCACTTTCACCCCGCCTGCCGGAAGAGCCAAGTTTGTATTGCTTTACGGAAGGCCAGCAGGGTGGGGATGGTCCTGATCTCTGGAGGGAGTTGGTTACAAAGGGAGGGAGCTCCCACAGAAAAGGCTCTCCCCCTTGGCCCCGCCAACTGGCATTGCTTGGTCGATGGGACCTGGAGGAGACCAACTCTGTGAGCCCTAACCGGTCATAGGGAGGTATGCGGCAGGATGCGGTCCCGAAGGTACCCTGGCCCTGAGCCATGTAGGGCTTTAAAGGTCAAAACCAACACCTTAAATTGGATCCGGAGACTAATGGGCAGCCAATGCAGCTGGCAGAGGATAGGTGTTACGTGGGTGTATCTAGGCACACCCACCACAGCTCGCGCAGCTGCATTTTGCACCAGTTGCAGTCTCCGGACACTCTTCAAGGGTAGCCCCATGTAGAGCGCATTGCAGTAATCCAGCCGGGAGGTGATAAGGGCATGAGTGACTGTGAGTAGTGCCTCCTTCTCCAAGTAGGGTCGCAATTGGTGCACCAGGCGAACCTGTGCAAAGGTCCCCCTAGCCACAGCTAGGAATAGGACGTACTGGAATCGGTGCTGGAGCAGGTTGCCACATGGCCTGTGGCTTGGCCTGTGGTTGAACAGCTTGAGGGGGCTGAAATATTTGCTGTTGAACAATTGGTGGAGGCTGAATTATTAATTGTTCCCTTTGTGCCTGCATCTGTTGCATTTGCCTCGGTGCCTGAGCTCCCATAAAAGTTAAATCAGGAGGTTGAATGGAAGATGTGTCAGAACCTCCAGAGGGTATTGATTGTTGGGCTTGCAAATGCATGCGAGACATCAGTGTTTCTATTGCCACTTGGTTTAAATAATCCTGGCCATAAAAATCTAAGAATTTGCCAGTAGATGGCGCTGCAACATTAGTTTTAGAAAATTCAAAGTTCCTTTGTTCTCTGAAGCCAGTCCCTCGTGATGCATACACATCTCTTTCCTCTAATAGGTTTGACTTGACACTCATTTGTAGGCGTGCTTCCAACTTTGAAGAAGAAGGAGGGAGTGAAGCCATTTTTACCTTCTCAGGAATTTTTGGGAGCTGGCAAACATTTTGTTTTGCACTAAGTGAAGGGGTTCTCCGTCTCATAGCCCCTAATTGTTGTTGTAAATATTTAATCTGCCTATTCTGGTCCTCAATTAGTATTTCTTGGCTTGTTTGCTTAGGGGAATATATTACTTCAGGATAAGCTTCTGACTGAGCCAACTCATCATAGATTAGTTTCGGCTTGGCTCCCATAGGGTTAAAATCTGCCCCAGAGATTAATGGGGTGCTTTGCGCGGTATACACTAACCTTGTATAACATTCGGCATGTTTTTCGGCAGTCGCAGCTGGGGAAGGAGGAGGAGAGATTTGTAGAGAAATGCTGTCCATCTTTCTTTGAGGTGTCATTTGAATATTTGCAGAGGCAATCTCTTCTGTTTGCAAGCCTGGAATTTTTCTTTCAAGTGGCATTTTAAAAGCCTTGTAACAAAAACTCTCTTAAGAAAGCTATAAATCTCTCTAACTAGCCTAGTACACATGAATCTTCTCTGGATAGAATTCAAGGAATTTAATTGGTGAAAGTTGAAACCATCCTCTGCTACCATGATGAAAATAGGATTTACGTCTTAGAGGCGATAAAATCTTTTTCCTTGAAAACTAATCCTTAACAAATGAAACGCGATTATAAAGTCTAAGTAACAAAAATATTTATTTTAGTAGAAAAGAATATAAAAACCTTATGGCTACATTTCTACAACCTGAGAACACACATCCTTCCTCATGGGAGAACAAAGGCAGAAGGGAATGAATGAAACAAAGGAATTGCTACACATGCGTAGATCACTCACCACATGACTGCTTCCCTAGGAAGTCTGGGTACCGTATAGTGTGGTGTATGAGCACAATACCATAGAGTGTAGAATATGAGCGCAGCTGACAATCAAAATTCACATCGTGACAATTACTAACGCTGGAAGGACATGATTTACAAAAAGGTTGGCATGCCTTCCTATGGGACAAGGAAAACAAATTGCATACATATTTTATTAGACATAAAGTAAGAGAAGCTTTGATGCAAGTATGGCAAGAGATTAAGAGAAAACATTATATGAAAGTCCCTAGGTGGGTATCCACAATGGAAGGGATGATACGCCCGAACACTTTGGACATAAACAAAATGGTTAACTATCAGCAACTTTTAGATAGACAAGGAAATTTAAAAAGTAGACAGGAATTGAAAAATCAGGGTACAATTATAGACTGGTGGCTGTATATGCAAATTCAATCATGATATAAAAAAGATAAAGAAGAATATGGATTTGAGACATTCCCGCAACAATTGGATAAAATATTGATTGGTCCAGATGAAAAATTAATAACAAAATTTTATAATTATTTATTAGAATTTGATAGAGCAGAAGACATAGTGAAAGAAGTTATGATAGCGTGGGCAAAAAATATTGGACATAGTATAGAATTAGAAGATTGGGAGAAAATCTGGAATAGAAATTACAAAATAACTAAATCGGCAAAATACAAAGAGAACCAGTACATGTTTTATCGATGGTATATGGCACCAGCTAGATTAGCGAAGATTTATCCAAACCTGGAACCAAATTGTTGGAAATGTGGTCAAAAGCAAGGTACCTTCTATCATGTATGGTGGTTATGCACGGAAACTAGAAAATATTGGGTAAAAATTCATAGATGGATAGAGGAAATAACAGGCTTTTGAGTAGAGTATACTCCAGAGTTATTTTTATTAGGGATTGTTAAAGGGGAATATAATTTAAAAAATTGTATATATTATATTACATATTATAACAGCAGCAAGAATAGCATTCGTGCAATGTTGGAGACAAAAGAATATACCCTCTGAAAGCTTAGTAATAAAAAATATATTTGATTGTGCCGAAATGGACAAATTAACAATTGAACTGAAAGGACAAATGGATTAGGAATATTATGCAATATGGAAGAAATGGTATGAGTGGATAGAAAATAGAAAAATGGAAAAAGAAAAGATAAAATACAAGTAGAAATATAATTGAAGTGTATGGAATATACTTGGATTTGGATGTAATGATATGTAAATAATATGTAAATGAGCACAGTTATGTATAAATTATGAATATTTGTTTAATGAGAAAAACACAATAAAAATTTATTTAAAAAATTGTGAGCAATAAGGAAAAGCTAGAGAATAGATTATGATTGATATATGGAAAAATTGAATAATGAAAAAAGGAAAGATCACGTCTTTGATTATTAGAATGATAGGAGAAGGGGAAAAAAGAGGGATAAAATAGAGACAGAAATATGAGGGGGAAAAGAGAAAAATAGATATTAAAATGATAGGAAGTGTGGTAAAATTATGAGAAGGATTAGAATTGAAAGATGATAGCAGACATTATGTATTAAAATTAGAAATGAAAATGAATTGTAATTATTTTTTTATTCAAAAAGTTTTATTAGTACAAAATTACATAGATAATAGCTAAATATTAAATATAAAGTACAAACATTTTTTTATTTTTCTCCCCCCTAGCTTGATAGTTGCATCTTTTTGTAGCTCGATGATTTTGAATTTATCAGCTCGCCTCCCATCTGGTCCCGATCCTCCATCTCCTTTTCCCCATCTATCTGGTTCTGCCACTCACTTTGATTCTTTGAATCTATTTCCTTTTGATCCAACAGGGATGGCTTCCCCTCCTCCTCCTCTTTTACTTTCATACATCTTTCCTCTGGAATTCTGGATATATCAGCCTTTAAAACATTGACATAAAATTCAGTAGCTTTCTTTATCGTGTTAAGCCGGTATCTTTTTCCAGAAAATTTCACCGCTACTCCTACTGGTGCTTCCCAGTTATATTGTAAATTTAATCTTTTAAATTCATCAATCAGAAAGGTGTAATCTTTTCTGGCTTTGAGCATTTTAGAGGGGATTTCTTTCAAAATTATTAATTCCTGGCCATTCACTTTAAGATTGTTCTTAAACGTTGCCTGTATAATTCTGTTCCGTAAGGCTCTTGTAGTAAAATATATGACAATATCCCTTGGTAGGTGTTTTTGTTTTGCATACCACAAGTTGACTCTATATATCTTGTCAATTTGTGTAACCAATTCCACTTTAGACATTCCAGACACCTGTTCCAAAGCTTCAACCATCCTTCCTTTCAAATCTTCATATAATCCCTCCTTCAACCCTCTCACCCTTATAGCAACTTCCATAGATCTGAACTGCGTCATCAACACCTCTGTTTCAAAATTTGCAATGTCATTTTGAATTTTATCTATATATTCCACCGAGGTTGCCAAAGCTTGTTTATTTGTTTCAATACGATCCGCCAGAAATTCAATATTTGTTGCTAATCCTTTGCAAACCTCTAACACATCCGTCCTAAGTTGTTGATCCATATTCTTTAACGCAGCCTGCATTTTCTTATCTATTTCACTAATTTTTTGGTTAAATTCCAAAATCAGTTCATTTTTCATGATCTTTAAAGTACTTAATAAATTTTCAGGTGTCAAAGACTGTGGAGGTGTTAACTCAGTAATAAGTTGCATTTTGGAAGTATAACCAGAGGGATAATCATTTCTTTTGCTCAAAACAGTCTTTCCGGATTTTGAAGCCATTGTAGTATTTCCAGAGGAGTACAAAGAAAAAGCCAAATCTCTAATTAAAGTTCTTTCCAATTTCAAAACCAGATAGTCTTTTATTATTAAAAATCTATCAGTTATAACTTTAATCCAGGGTCAGGAGACAGAGAAAGAAAAGCCAGTTTTCAAAGTCAAAAGTTTCCATGAGAAAAAAAGCCTCTAGCGAAACGAAAGTCACTTTCACTTCTCCTCCCACCTTCTTCAATCGCCATATTGTTGCTTATTAGCTGTTACTTTGTTTCTTTTCCGAAGTGAAAGTTAGCAGAGGAGTTGAAGAGAAAAAAAAATTCAATACTTGCCCATCTGCACTCCTGTTTCTCTCTGTCTGCTTCTTTAAGTCAAAAAATAATTATAAATCCCATTCTGGAAGCAGCGGTGGTCGCTGCATCTTGCTCCGCAAAAGCGGAGGTTTCTGGATTCCCGGAGCAGGAGACAGGCTGCATGGGGAGCCCTCACTCTTCGCGCCCCTGGATGGCTCCTAGGGCACTAGGGGGGCTCTACCCCACCTGTCAAGCTCTCATCTCTCCCCTTTGCCTGGGGAAGAGATTTTCAAGCCACCAGACAGCTGATCTGGCGGCTTTAACAGGAATTTAGAAAGGCGCCCGACGAGGAGCATCCGTGATGCCTGCGGAGCCAAACTGGAAGCCGAATTGTAATTATTAAGAATAATATTGTTATGATTATTTGTATTGATATGTATGAAACCCAGAAAACAAACCATTCACAACATGAAATGTATAAAAAAAACTTTAAAAAAAAAAAGATGACAAGGGGAAAGGCAGAGAGAACATTCAGTTGGTGCAAAAATGTTAGAAATAAATACAGGATACCAAGAGAGGAATATTAAAAAGTCACCAAAAAGTCAATAAATGATGAAATTCTAAAAAGGCTAAGAGATGATGGATAGAGATAAAATATTTTGTAATATGGTGATTGTATTAAAAACTAATAGAAAAAAAGTAGGAAGTATAAATTGGGAAAATAATAGCACACATATGGATATATAATAGAATTTATTATAACTATAAATATACTAAGGCTAGGAGGTGGAAGACTATGATTAGGTATACTTAAATGTATTATTTGTCAGGGTTCCGACCAATGCCCTAATTAAATGATGAGCGTCAAGTCAAGCTTCAAAAGAAATCCAGTTATTTATTAGGAGCTTCATGTCGGCACGGACCAAGTGAAGCCAACTCTGACCTCACTTAATTTGCGCCTTGGCTCTGACCCTGTTTCTCCCTCCCCCCAAGGTGTGTCATCCGTCATATTCCCCAACAAAGCAATTTCACGGGTTGTAGAAGTCCCTCCCTCCGGCCACCTTTGGTCTGCTTGATTACCTTGATGTTGACGGCTGGAATGTGCTTTGTTTTGACTGAAATGCAGTTCCTCGATGCAGCTGCGAGGCTCAGTTCCCCATCCCCCTGCCAATGGCAACTCGGGAGCAGGTCAGGAATGCTTTGCGAGTTGACATTCGGCTTCCCTCATTTCCTGAAGGTGACCTGTGCAAAGTAAAAATAGTTTGAGTACAGGTATAGATTTTAGGGGTGCGACTCCCCCCCCAGGCTTTGTTGGGTTGTCTTCATGGAATTTAGTTATGAGGCGGTCAGCTTGGATGTTTCTGCTCTTTACCCAAGACGCCTCTGATAAGGTGTAGCCCTTCCACTTGATTAGGTATTGGAGCTGTCTCTTGTGCCACCTCGAGTCGAGGATATGTTGCACCTCATAATGGGTTTGGCCCTCTGTGACCATGGGGTCTGGAGGCTCATGGGGTTGTGGCCTTAGTATTGACCTGACCACGGGTTTTAAGAGGCTGCTATGGAATACCGGGTGTATGTTCCCTAGCAATCAGGACAATTTTAATTGCACCATGACTGGGTTGATAATCTTCACTATGGGGAATGGCCCATGAACTTGGGTCCCAGCTTCTTGCTGGGGAGTTTTAACCTCAAGTATTTTGTGGAGAGGTAGACCTTTCCCCCCCAGCTGGAATGGCTGTTGTGGGGCTCTGTGTTTGCCTGTTTCTTATAGGTCTACGCCGCTTTCACTAGTGCTTTCTTGACATTTTCCCATACTGCTTTTAGCATTGACAGCCGGTCTGTCAAGCTGACTGAGGAGGGGGGATCCCTTGGGTATTCTGGCATTGGGACGAAGTCCATGCTCCTCACTACTTTGAACAGAGTTAGTCCCATGCTACTGTGAACAGCATTATTGTATGTGACCTCAGCAAAAAGCAGGAGGTCTGCCCAATTGGACTGCTGATAGTTCACGTAACACCTCAGGTACTGCTCTACCATGGTGTTCAGATGTTCTCCCCCCCCCATTAGTAGCCAGATGAAAAGCTGAGTTAAGGCCCTGGGATGACCCAATGGATCACAGGAACTCCCTCCAGAACTTAGCTGTGAACTGGACCCCTCTGTCTGAGATGATTCTTCATGGCATTCCATGCAGGTGGTAGATGTGCATCAGGAACAGTTTGGCTAGCTGGTGGGCTGAGGGTAGTCCGCTGCAGAGTATGAAATGTGCCAGCTTGGAGAATAAGACTATCACAGTCCAGATCACAGTGTTCCACCCACTCTTTGGCAACTCCACTATAAAGTCCATTGCGATTTCATCCCATGGCCTTGTTGACGCTGCCACCTGTGGCAGCAGTCTGGGGGGGGTTTCTTGGTCACTTTTTCATCATGGCGCACATGGTGCAACTTTTCACATAACTGTCCATGTCTTTCTTCATGCCGAGCCACCAGAATTGCCTCCACGCTAAGTGTAAAGTCTTTAGGAACCCAAAGTGGCCCACCGATTTGACACCGTGGCTCTTCTGGAGGATTAAGGTGCATAGGGACTCTGGAACATAGAGTTTCATCCCCTTCCACACTAGGTCCCCCCTTTTTGTCAAGATATGTTGGTTGTCACGGAACCAGGGGTCTGCTAGCAGTTCAGTTTTGAGTTTCATGGTTAGATCACTTGCTGGTTGGTCTTGCCGGTCATGGCGTCAGCAGGTGGTCACTTGGGCTGCTGTATGGGTAGGGGGGATGATGGTGTCTACTACCTCCTCCCGTTCACATTTGTACTGGGGCATGTGGAAGAGGGTGTCAGCTAGGAAATTCCTCCCCCCTGGGATGTGTTTTAGCATGAAATTGAATCAATTGAAGTATTGAGCCCAGCGGACATGTTTGGGCCTCCAGATTTTTGTCATCAGTCAAGATTTCAAACGGTTTCTTTCCCCACCTTCCAGCAGGTGATGCCAGGTTAGCAGTGCCCATCTTACCCCAAAAGCCTCTTTTTTCCATGCGGCCCAATGCCTCTCTGTGTCCGTGAATTTGCGGGAGGTGTAGGTGCAGGGCTGTAACTTTCCTTGGCTATTTCTTTGGAGTAGCACTGTTCCTAGTGTCATGTCGTTGGCGTCTGCTTGGATAACAAAGGGTTGTTCGGGGTCAGGATGCTTCAGCTCCTTCGCAAAAAGTTGTTTTAGTGTTTCGAATGCCTTTTGGCAGGTTAGGTCCCACTGTAGGGGTTGTCCCGGGCAGGCCTTCATCCCCAGGCTCCCTGTCTTTAGTCTGTCATGGATTTGGCAATCTTCACGAAGGAGGGGATGAATTGCCTGTAAAAGTTTGCGAATCCTAGGATGCTTTGTAGCTGTCTGCAGATGTGAGGGGGCTGCCAGCCTAGGACGGCTTGTACTTTGGCTGGGTCCATCTCTGTGCCCTCATTTGACACTTGGTAGCCCAGGTAAACTAGCTATGCATGGTGAAATTCGCATTTTGACAGCTTGATGTACAGGTTTGCCACCAGAAGTTTTTCCAGTACCCGGCAGACTAGAGGTATGTGGTCCTCCATGGTCTCAGTGTAGATGAGTATGTTGTGCAGGTAGACAAGGACCCCCTTATAGAGGTGCTTGTGGAACACCTCGTTTATTAACTGTGGGGGGTGCTGCAGTCCGAAAGGCATTACTTTGAATTGGAAGCTCCCTACGAGGCAGTTGATTGCTGTTTTCCATTCATCTCCCTCCCTGATGCAGACTCAGTAGTATGCTTTTCTGAGGTCTAATTTAGTAAAGACTTTCCCCTTGGCTCGGTGAGGTAGCATGTCCTTCATGAGACGGAGGGGGTATAGGTTGTGTACACACACACAGTCTATTCCCCTAAAATCCAAGCATTATCTCATAGCTCCATCCTTTTTTTCTTTAAATGGGACTGGGGCTGCGACCCGTGGCTTGGCTGGCTTGATGAACCCCCTTGCTAGGTTTTTGTCTATGTATTTGTGCATTTCTTGTATTTCCTGGGGCATCATGGCATATAGTTTGGGTTTGGGTAGTTTTGCCCCGGGAATGATTTTGATGGTGCAGTCCGTCTTGCTGGGGGGGGGGTAGGACGTTGGACTTGGCTTCGCTGAACACTTCCACAAGGTACTGATATTCTTTGGGGATCTGTTTGTCCTCTGGGGTTTTGTCAGAGGTGGCTGCCAATTGTTCTGATGGGGCCTTGGGGGGTGTTTCCTGTGTGGGTGAAGCTTCTATTTGCTGGTGCAGAAGGGGTTGGGGTCCTCTTGCTATCCTCAGCCTCTGGGTGCCCCCCTGTCACCAGATTGTCGGGCCCCATTTGTCTAGCCAAGAGAACCCCAGTACGACTATGTCTGTCATTTTGGGGGCTATTATGAATCATTTATGGACTTTGGTGAGAGATTTATCAACATGATCAAGGCAATATATCACAAGCAAATGGCAAAGGTGATGGTAAATGGGAATACAACAAAGAACTTTAATATAAAAAAGGCACAAGACAAGGATGTCCCTTTACTATTTATATTGACATTGGAAGTGTTAAATAGAAATTTTAGACAAGACATAGAAATTAAAGGTATGGAAATAAAAAAGGGAAAATACAAGTTACAGGCATTTGCAGATGATTTGGTTTTTATCCTGGAAGATTCACAGGAAACTGGACCCAAATTAATTTTAAAAAATAGAAGAATATGGTGAAGTTGCAGGACTGAAAATAAGGAAAAAACTAAAGTATTAGTTAAAAATCTTACAAATACACAGAAAAAAGAGCTAATGGATAGGTATTCAGATAGTCAAGACAGTTAAATATTTAGGCATTCAACTAATGGCAAGGTGTGTAACTATTAAAGAAGATAACTACTATAAACTGGCGCAACAAATTAAAACAGATTTGGAGAAGTGGTAAAGTTTGCAACTATAGTTGATGGGAAGAATAGCTGCTATAAAAATGAATATCTTGCTGAGATTATTATATTTATTTCAAACAATACCGATAAAACTGGGAAAAAATACTTTGAAGAATTAAATAAAACAATATTAAAGATATATTTGGCAAGGGAAAAAAGCAAGGATAAGTTTGAAAATGTTGCAAGATTCTAAAAACAGAAGGGGTTTTGGGTTGCCAGATTGGGAATGCTTCAGTACTTACTTGGGTGAAAGAATGGATTGGTTTGAGGACAAAAGATTATTGACTTTGGAGGGACATGATCTCCAATTGGGCTGGCATGCTTTTTTATGGTATGGAAAAAACAAAATACATAAGTATTTCCAAAGACATTACATTAGAAATGCATTATTATTAGTATGGGAGAAAATTAAAGAACATAACTATTTGAAAATACCAGTCTGGCTCTCCACAATGGAGGCATTGATTCATCCAAATGTTATTGATATGGAAAATATTACTAGCTATAAAAACATTTTGAATGAAAACTTAAAACTAAACAGGAACTGAGTGGTCAAGGGATTGATATAACATGGTGGTCACAAGTTCAGATACAATCCCGATATGAGAAGGATGCTAAAATGTATGGTTTCTATAAAGAACTAACAGAATTAGACCAAATATTAACAGGGACAGATGAAAAACTAATAAAATATATAGCTATTTGTTAAGTATCAAGATGGAAGATGAACAAGTAAAAGAGACAATGATAGTATGGGCTAAAAGTTTTGGTTATCCAATTGAATTAGATAAATGGCAGAAACTATTGGATAGAAATTATAAATTAACAATGTCAACTGCATATAAAGAAAATCTGTCAACTCACAAAACTTCCCTAACCTGCTCCTGAGTTGCCATAGGCAGGGGGATGGGGAATCGAGCCTCGCAGCTGCATTGAGGAATTTGCACCTCAGTCAAAACATCGCACATCCTAGCCGGCCAAAGTCAAGGCCATCTCCACAGAAACCAGTAACGATTGGAGGGAATGACTTCTACGAAATTGCTTCGGGAATTGTTGGGGAATGTGACTGATTACACACCTTGGAGAGAGGGGGAAACAGGATCAGAGGCAATATGTGAACTGAGTGGGGTCAGAGCTGGCTTCACTAGGTCCGTGCTGACATGGCGCTCCTAATAAATAACTGGATTTTTCTTGAAAACTGGCTTGAGGCTCCTGCTTTTATTAGGGCATTGGTCGGAACCCTGAACTTGGCTGTAAATTGGACCCTCCAGTCTGAAATGATTCTCCAAGGAACTCCGTGCAGCCTGTAAATATGCTTTACAAATAATTTGACTAGCTTGTGGGCTGATGGGAGACTGGAACAGGCTATAAAATGGGCTTGCTTAGAGAAGAGGTCGGTCACTGTCCAAATGACTGTATTTCCCCCACTCTCTGGAAGCTCTAATATAAAATCCATGGCGATTTCTTCCCATGGACATGATGGGTCAGCTACTTGTTGGGGGTTCTGGGGGTTTCCCTGGTTGTTGGGTGTTTTTTTTAATAAAGTTTTTTATTTTTTCATTATACACATATAAAAACATTCTTTTTCCATCAGCAGTGTGTCGTCTGGTTATAACCTTTTTCTTATACCTTTTTACAATTTTCTCTCATTGTGTTCCCTTTAATTCTTTTTTTCAATATATTACACATTTTATCTTGATATATTACATTTCTTACTTCTCATGTACTTGTTTTCTTCAATTCCACACTCCTTTCTTTTTTTCTATCCACTTATAAAACATCTCCCAAACCACATAATATTCTATCTGTTCTTTATCTTTAATTGCTAATGTTAGTCTATTTATTTCTGCACAATCTAATATTTTCCTTATCACTTTTTCTTCTTCAGGTAACTCTCCATTTTTCCAATGCTGAGCCTATACAATTCTAGCTGCAGTTAACACATGTATCATCAAATACCTATCTGCTTTTCTATAATTTTCTGGCAATATTCCTAGCAAAAATATCTCTGGTTTCAGTTCAATACATTGCTGCATCATCTCTTCTAACCATGCTTTAATTTTAGTCCAATATATTTTAGCTTGTGCACAAGTCCACCACATATGATAGTATGATCCCGGTAGTTGGTGACCGGCATTTTGCCGATCTGTCTTTAAACATCCTTGCTAGTCTCTCTGGAGATAGGTGCCATCTGTAAAACATCTTATACAAATTTTCCTTATACACAGTTGAAATTGTTAATTTATAATTTATCTCCCATAATTTCTGCCATTTGTCTAATTCAATCGTATGGCCAAAATTTTTGGCCCATACTATCATTGTTTCTTTAACTTGCTCTTCCGCCAGGTTTGCGCCCAAAATATAATTATATTGTTTCTTTATTAATTTCTCATCTACTCCTGTTAAGATTTTATCTAATTCTGTTAATTCATTATAAAACCCTTGCAGTTTCACATCTTTATCATATCTAGATTTTATCTGTAAATATGTATACCAAGATATATCAATCCCTTTTTTGCTCAGCTCCTCTCTTTTTTTTAACCCCCCTTCTTCATTTAAGATATTTTTATATTTTTCCATAGTTTTTATATTAATAACATTTGGACTTATCAGTGCTTCCATTGTTGAAAGCCACACTGGTATCTTAAGATAATGTTGCTCTTTAATTTTCTCCCACACCCTTAGTAGTGCATTTCTTATATAATGTCTTTGAAAATATTTATGTGCATTATTTTTACCATACCAAAGAAACACATGCCAGCCCAGTTGTAAATCATGTCCTTCCAAGGTCATCAATCTTGTATTTCTCTTTTTAAAAAATATATATATAAAAAGTTTTTTATTTATAATACAATTAAAAACAAACATAGAAAACAGAAAGACAAGTACATGACGGATAGTCTAGTTTACATATTTTCATTAAGTTACTTCTTTTCCTAAATATACATCTTTATCTCTATCTAAATATATCTTCATTTTTGTACAATATTAATTCCATTATCCTTCTTTGATGTAATAAAACTCTATATATCTCCAATTTTTGTCGCTAGTTCATAATCCCAACACTCCTCTTTTCCCACCAATAGTATAATTTATCCCAGATTTCAAAATATTCTGATTCATTTTTATCGTTTAGCTCCATCGTTAGTCTGTCCATTTCTGCACAAGACACTATTTTATACAATATCTCTTCTTCTGTAGGGTTATCTTTGTTTTTCCATTTTTGTGCGAAAGCCAATCTTGCGGCAGTCAAGATATGTAACATTAAATATATTGTTCTTTTGTTGTATTTATTTATAGTGATTCCCAGTAAAAAGAGTTCGGGTTTTAGTTCTATTTTTACCATTAATATTTCTTCTAGCCATTGTTTTATTTTGTTCCAGAATTCATGTGTCTTTTGGCATTCCCATCACATGTGGTAATATGTCCCTGGTATTGTTTTACATTTCCAACACATTGGCGAAAGATTTGGGCCCATTTTAGCTAGTCTCGTCGATGGGAAATGCCATCTTGTAGAGGTTCTCCTTGTATGAGGTGGCTAGTGTGAGTTTCCGTTTTCTACTCCATAGTTCTTGCCATATATTTAGATCTATGTTATATCCAAAATTCCTACTCCATGATATCATGGTTTCCTTGACTTGTTCTTCATATAGGGCTTGTTCTAGGAAATAGTGATACATTTTTAAAATCATTTTTTCTTCTGTTCCTAATAATATTTTGTCTAATTCTGTTATTTCTATTTTTATACCTGGGTTCTTTTTGTCTTTCATTTATTTTGACTGTAATTGTAAGTATGCCCACCATTCCAAATTTATGCCTTCTTCCTGTAGCAATAGCAAAAGCACTTAGACTTATATACCACTTCATAGTGCTTTACAGCCCTCTCTAAGCAGTTTACAGAGTTCAGCATATTGCCCCCAACAATCTGGGTCCTCATTTTACCGACCTCAGAAGGATGGAAGGCTGAGTCAACCTTGAGCCTGGTGAGATTTGAACAGCTGAACTGCTGAACTAGCAGTCAGCTGAAGTAGCCTGCAGTGCTACACTTTAACCACTGCGCCACCTCGGCTCCTGTAACTCTTTCCTTGACTTCAAATCTCCTTTCTCATCTAATATATGTGTATATGTTATTACTTTTCCCAGATGTATGAATTTTGGGTGTATGTACATCTCTAGTGTTGAGATCCAATTTGGAATCTGTATATAATTTTGTTGTTTAATTTTAACCCACACGTCTATCAGTGCACATCTAATATAGTGCCTCTGGAAGTACTGGTGGACTTTATGTTTCTCTTCCCAGAGTATGGCGTGCCAACCAATTTGTAAGTCATGACCTTCCAATCTTAGTAATCTTTCATTTTTTAGTTGTATCCAATCCCTTATCCATATCAATGTTGTGGCCTGATAATATTTTTCCCAATCTGGGAGTCCAAATCCACCTCTTTCCTTTGAATCTTGTAATAATTTTAATTTAATCCTTGCTTTTTTCCCTTGCCATATAAATTTGAATATAATTTTGTTTAAATTTTGAAAAAAATCTTTATCTAATTTAATTGGTATACATTGAAATAAAAATAATATTTTGGGTAACACATTCATTTTGATTACTGCAATTCTTCCCATGAAGGAGAGCTGTAGGTTTATCCATCTATCTAGGTCAAGTTTTATTTGTTCAATCAATTTGTCATAGTTGTCTCTTTTAAGAGTGGCACACCTTGCTGTTATTTGTATCCCGAGATATCTTATTCTTTTTGTCATCTGTATATTCAATCTATCTACTAGTTCAGTTTCCTGTATTTTGGTCATATTCTTAACAATCATTTTGGTTTTTTCCTCTGTTTATTTTTAGACCTGCCACTTCACTATATTCCCCCAGTTCTTCTATCAGCCTAATTCCTGATTGTAAGGGTTCTTCAATTATGAAGACTAGATCATCTGCGAAAGCCTGTTTTGAATATTTCTTTTTTAATCTCTAATCCTTTAATTTGGTCATCTTTCTGAATTATCCTAATTAATACTTCCAATGACAGTACAAACAGTAATGGGGATAGTGGGCAACCTTGTCTTGTACCCTTTTTAATTTGAAAGCTTTCGGTTGTTTCTCCATTAATAATCACTTTAGCTCTTTGTTTAGAATATATTGCTTTAAACATTTTTATAAAGTTTTCTCCAAATTCCATATATACTAATTGATTGAGCATAAAATTCCATTTGACGTTATTGAACGCTTTTTGTGCATCAAGAAAAACTAACCCCATTTGTTTCTCGTTATGGACCTCATAGTATTCTATTTTTAAAAAGTTTTTTATTTTTTCTCCACAATTGTCATAAATACATCTGCACATATACCTCAAAAATACATCAATAAAATACACTTTTCTCATAAAATCAATAACCTATTTTAACCCCTAATCTTACTATTATTAATCAGTCTGTTCCTATCTTCTCTCTTCACTCCCCTCTTTCTCTCCACCTCTCCTGCCTACCTTCTTAGCCCTCTCTTCCCCTTCCTACTTCCTTCTCCTCTCTCCTCCTTTCTTTCTCCCTCTCTCTCTCTACATCCTCCTCCTCCTTCTAAATCCTTCCCTGAGTGATTTAATTTTAATACATACTACATTTAACAGACCGATAACATGTTTCCATACTTCTCTAAGTTTATCGACATTATTTTTATACTTCTTATTTCTTAACCTCATATCTATACTATTAAATCTTTACTTTAGGTATATGTTATTTATCTAATGCTACCTCCTTAATCTATTTTCATCATCTGGGCATCTAAATTGTTTTCCTATTTCTTTGCTTTTAATCCTGATAGTTTAACTTCTATCTATATTCTTTTTCTATCCATTCATAAAATCTCACCCATATTCTTATAATATTCCGAGTATTCCTTATCTTTAATTTTCATTGTCAGTCTATTCATTTCTGCAGAGTCCAAAATTTTCTTAAGAACTTCTCCTTCCGTCAGTATTATATTTAATTTCCATTTTTGTGCAAATGCTATTCGAGCCGCAGTCACTATATGTACAATTAAGTATGTTTCTTCTTTATTGAATGTATCTGGCAAAATGCCCAACAGAAATATTTCTGGTTTTAGTTCAATGCTATGTTTCACCATCTTCTCTATCCATGCTTGAATCCCACTCCAATATTTTTTGGCTTCAGTACATGTCTACCACATGTGGTAAAAGGAGCCTGGTATCTATTTACATTTCCAACATTTCATGGATTTATCTTTAAACATTTTTGCTATTCTTTCTGGTGACATATGCCATCTGTAAAACATCTTATACATATTCTCTTTATATGCTGTTGCCATAGTCATTTTATAATTTCTTTCCCAAAGTTGCTGCCATTTATTATTCTATAGTGTGACCAACATGTCTCATCCATTTTATCATTGTTTCTTTCATCTGTTCAAATTCTAATTCAACAGAAAGTAGATAACTATATAATTTCTTGATTTGTTTCTCTTCCGTCCCTGTAAGTATTTCATCTAATTCTGTCGTCTCTAAATTAATACCATGTTTTACTATCTTTCTCATACCTTGCTTGTATTCGTATTCTCATATACCAGTCCATTTTTATTCCTTGTTTTTCAAGTTCTTGTGTGGATTTCAACTTGCCTTCACTCATTAAGATATCAATATATCTTGGTATATTTTCCCAGTTCATTCTACTTGGGTGCATTAATACTTCCATTATGGATATCCAATACGGTATTTTCAAGTAATGTTTGGCTTTTATCTTTTTCCATACTAAATATAAAGAGTTCCTTATATTATATCTCTGGAAATAGCTATGTATTTTATTTCTTTCATACCAAATAAGTGCGTGCCAACCAATCTGTAAGTCATGTCCTTCTAATGTTACGAGTCTCTTATTTCTCAATAAAATCCATTGCTTCATCCATGTCAATTATCATTGCTGCTGCTTGATAATACAGCTCCCAATTTGGGAGACCAAAACCACCTCTGATACTCGCATCTTATAGCATTTTCATATTTATCCTCACTTTTTTTCCTTGCCAAATAAATTTCAAAATTATTTTATTTATCTCATTAAAAAAGGTTTTCTCTAATCTTATTGGTATTGTTGAAAACAGAAACAAAAAGCGTGGTAGTATATTCATCTTAACTAAAGCAATTCTACCCATCAACGATAACTCAAGATTCTTCCATTTTTCTAAATCTTTCTCAATTTGCTTGAATCCTTACGATTTATATTAATATTGATTGTTTCCTGATTGCTTATTTGAACCTTATGACAATCATTAAGTGTTGTACCTCATGATTCTTGACAAATGTATCTTTTCTTTTATGTACACTGAGAGCATATGCACCAAAGACAAATTCCTTGTGTGTCCAATCACACTTGGCCAATAAAGAATTCTATTCTATTCTATTCTATTTAATTTTATATAATTGTCTTCCTTAATGGTTACACTTCTTGCTGACAGTTGAATCCCTAAATATCTTACTTTTTTGTTATTTGTATATTTAATATTTCAGCTAGCTTCATCTTTTGTTTTTTTGTCATGTTCTTTACTAACAATTTGTTTTGTCTTTATTTTAAGTCCAGCCACTTCTCCATATTTTTCAATTTGATGTATTAGTTTTAATCCTGACTCTAACGGTTCTTGAAGTATGAACACCAAATCATCAGAAAATGCTTGTAGTTTGTATTCCTCTTTTTAAATTTTCATTCCTGTAATGAAAATTTATTTTTTCGTATATTTCTAGTTAAAACTTCTAAAGTCAAAACAAAATAACAATGGCGACAATAGGCATCCTTGCCTTGTTCCCTTCCTAATATCCACTTTCTCCGTCATTTCTCCATTTATTATTTTTGCTGTTTGCTTACTGTAAATTGTTTTTATTACATCAACAAATCTTTCCCCAAAATCCATATTGACAGAGTGAGAATTAATCTCACAGAGGCGATATAGATCTTTCCCCCGGAATTCAGACATTAGAAATGAAACCGCAGTTTAAAAGTCTAAGTAAAATATTTATTTCGGTATAAAAACAATAAAACCTCATTTGTTTACATCTCTGATATAAAATGTGCGACTTCACTCAATGGAAGCCAGAAGAAGAAGGAAAGAAGAAACGTTGGAATGCACACATGCGTACAAGAACATATCAATCACGTGCTCAGGAATGAACTGTTATATTGAATAGGGATGCAGCTCCCTGCATATACATACAACAGGCAATAAATCACACCGTGACACATATGTTGTAATTGTAATATCATAAATTGCCAGTTCACATTGTCAAATGCCTTTTGCGCATCCAAAAACATTAAAGCTACTTGTTTTTCAGGATGTTGTTCATAATATTCTAAAGTATTCAAAATTATTTGCATATTGTCTCTAATCATATTTGACTTATCTCCTTGAGTTGATGTGACTGTCGTTTTCTGCCCTGGGCTCTGTGTTGATGTCGAAGATGCTGCCAATGAGTATTGTGTTATCTTCCTCGTGGCCATATTTGATCCTCAGTGAAGAAAGGTTATGTTTTTGTAATCCAAAAGAGATAAATATAAAAATCCAAAAAAACAAAAGTAAAAGTACAAAATAAATATATTCCAAAATAAAACTGTGAAAAAGAAAGGGGAAAAAAGAAAAAATCAAGTTATATCCAATAAAAAACAAGGCACGTATACTTCAATATGTGCTTCACAATAAAAAAAATGAAGAAAAACAATGGAAAAAGAAGAAAAAAGATAAAAACAAGGAGTAAAAATAAAAAGTAAAAATAAAGATGCCCAATAGTCCAAATCCTCTAAACCCTCCACTAGTTCCAGTGCCGATTAAACAAAAAACATATCTATAACATTAATAAAAAGATCATGAGAGAAAAAAAGAAAAGAAAAAAATACTAAGTAAAGAATACTCTTCAGGCTCTTCTTGCCCTAATCCATCCAAAAGGCTTCAAAATACAGTTCAAAAGTTCAGGCATGAAGGAAAACAAACTATTTCCAAATGGAGAACAACAAAAGACATTTCCAGCCAAAACAAAACAGTCAGCTGATAAACTCTCATATATGACTCTCAGATGTTTCTCAGGGGGAAAAAAGGAAACACATACAAGCAGCTACAGCTGCGTTCCCTGGCTAAAAAAAACCGAATTAAGCACTAGATGGCTCTGTGCTTATATAAGCTTTCAGTAGTCCAATACAGTTTACCCCCCAAAAAATCAAAAGTTTACAAAAACAAGCCAAATTGCAGCAGACAAAAACTATCCCTCTTTAAAATTAAAATTAGAAAGGCACTCAATCCTCTAGTATTCCATCCAAAAATGATTTTATAGTCCATAAACGCCTTCCCAGCTGCTAAAATCCGGAAGTAGCTACTATGGCTACTTCCCTTTTCCACAACTTCTTTTTTTCTTCTTAAAAAACAGTCTGTTACTTCAATTTTCAAATACAGCTCTTCCCATTCTTTTCCTTTGTTCCAACAATTAGTAAAAGAAAAAAAGTCAATTTTCTCACCCAGATGACAACGATCTTCTTACTTCCTGCTTGTAGTGCTTGCCGCCAGGACTAATGGCGATGAGTCGCCTCCGAACAGCTGATGGTCGGGAAGCTAATTGGGGCTACCTACTGGGTCTGCGATCACCCCGTGGTCCACCCCGAGGTGCTTCCCTTCTTCGCCGCTCTTCCAGAGCGGTTCTGACCCAATAAGGGTCTCCAATCTGCTGCGGTTCGGCGTTTCCCTTGGAGCTAACGAGGGAAACATCTGTCTCGTCCTGACGTTGGCTCCGCCCCCAACCTCATAGTATTCTAAAACGTCTAGTATTATCCTAATATTATTTCTTATGTATCTTTTGGGCAAAAAACCATTTTGGTCTGTTTGTATAAATTCTACCATGAATCTTTTTAGTCTCTCAGCTATTATGGTCGCAAATATTTTGTAATCTGAATTTAGAAGTGAAATAGGTCTATAATTCTTAATATGTGCCAAATCAGAATTTTCTTTGGGGACAAATTTTATAATTGCTTCTTCCCATGATACCGGAATTTTTGCATTAATTAAGACCTCACTAAATACTTCTATTAACATTGGACCTAAGGATTCTTGTAAAGTTTTGTATAATTCTACTGGTAGACCATCATGGCCTGGGGCTTTATTATTTTTTTGCTTCTTAATTGCATTTGATAATTCTAGGAACATTATTTCTTTGTTCAGCATCATTTGAATCTCTTGTGGGACTGTCAGTAAATCTGCCTTCTGTAAGTATTGCAAAATATTATTTTTGTTATTACTTTCTTCATCTCCATATAGTTTCTTGTAAAATTCATATGCCACACTCTTCTTCCCTTCGTTATCGTATATCATCTCTCCTTTTTCATTATATAACTTGCTAATCCTTCTTTTCTCCCTCTGTTTCTTAATTCTATAAGCCAACCACCTCCCCGGTTTATTGGCATTTTCAAATAAATTTTGTTTGGTATGTTTTATTTGTTGTGCTATCTCTGCCTTTTCAATATTATTCATTTTATGTCTGATTAAATCAGTTTGTTGTTTTACTTTATGTCTTTGCGGTTTGTTCTGCAATTTTATCTCAGCTCTACTAAGTTCTTCTTCTAATTCTTTTTGTTGTTGTTTTTTTACTTTATTTTCCCTAGCCATGTAAGCAATTGCGACTCCTCTCATATAGGTTTTGGCCATATCCCACATATTCTGACAGTTTGTATCTTCTTTCTTATTCGTCTTAAAAAACAAATCCATTTGAGCTTCCATTTTCAGTCTAAATTCTTTATGATTTATAATTGCCCTTTTTAATGTCCATCTCCTAATTTTCTTTTGCCCTTTCAATCTAATTCTAATTGGATTGTGATCTGCCCAGGAATTTATATCAATTATGATTTCTTCTATTTCCAAATTTAAATCTGCTGTCAACCATGCCATGTCTATTCTGGACCATGATGGATGTCAGCCCGAATAGTAAGTATATTGTTTTTTCCCCATGTTACGCTCTCTCTAGCTGTCTTTGATATTCAACTCTTCTGCCATTTTAATAAATGTATTAGGTAAAAATTTTCTAATTCCTTTTCTAGATTTATTACTTTTATAGTCTAATTGTCTATCTACTATTGCATTGAAATCTCCTATTATGCCTATGTTTTCGTATTCGAATCCGCCAATAATATTATGTAACTTTTTAAAGAAGGGCTTCTGTCCCTCATTTGGAGCATATAGTCCTACAAGGGCTATTTTTTCCTTATTCAAAATTATTTCTATCATTAGTATCCTGACTTCTTCATCTTCATAAATTTGTTTGGTTGGGATGCCTTTATTTTTTTTCCAATTTTTTTTTCTCCACCACTTTTACATTTCAATGAACATATACCTTCAATTATTACAATAAAATACACAATTTTACATTTATATTCCATCATTCAAAAATCAACATCTTATACATACGCTTATATCATCAATCATCAGTCTATTCCACTTTTCTTACCATTGCACTCCCCCTCTCTACCTCCATCATCTCCTCCTACTTTCTTACTCCTTCACTCCTCCTCTACTCTCTCTACTCCTTCTCTTCCTCCCCATCTACTTCCTCTTACACCCTCTTAACCTTCCCCTGAGTACTTTTATCTTCTTATGTTTAACAGACTGATGATACAATCTCAAATTTGAGCTCTTCATTCCCTTCTAAGAAATTTTTTTTATTGTTGTTGTTATATTTGTATAGTACTTTGTTTCTAGGTATATGCTTCTAGCTTCATCTTACCTCCACAAAAAAAGAAAAGAAAAGAAAAAAAAGGAAAAAAAGAAAAAAAAGAAAATCTAGTTTTGTCATCTGGGATATTCACCAATTATTTTTCCAATTCTTCTCCTAAGTTTCTCCGCTGTTCATTAATTCCCACATTAGTTGTTATTCTCCTGCTTCTTAATTTTAGGCCCAATTTGCTTCCTCCACTTTTTTGTCTCTTTCTTCATTGTTTATGTTTTTCCCCCTGTCTATTTTATCACAAACTAAATGCCCAATTTATACATTCCAATTTCTTATATTAATCAAAAATTTTCTTCTTTAATTATTTACCCTCAAAATTAAACATTTAACACTTGGAATATATGATTTTTAAATTTTCCCTTTATACATATCTCATTTTGTAAAAAAGAAAAACAAAATAATACACTGTCATAATATGCTTTTTCAATTACTAATCATCAAAAATATTTCTGAATTATTGAATTAAGTATTCAACTCTTAACATAGTACATTTTTCCCTTTTAAAGTTTTTCATTTAAACAAGTTCATATGTAAAAAGAAAGAAAAAAAGAGTACACAATCAAAATATATCTTTTAAATTCTAGTATTCATATTTGTCATTCATACTTCCCATATTGGTTAACATTATTTTATCTAAAATATCAAATCTTCTAATTCATTGAATAATATTAATCTATATTTAAAGGGACAGAAAAAAAATCAACTCTTAATGAAATGATAACTCTAAATAAGAAGAGAAAAAAAACATTTCCACAATATTTCAATGTCTTCATTCATTCCCTTTTAGTTTCTCAACTAATTCATTTTTATATCTGTATTTCTTCCACATATAAAAGGACAAGAAAAAAAAGATCCAGCTCTTAATAAAACAATAACTCAAATAAGAAGAAAAAGAGGAAAAAAACATTACCATAATATTTCAATATCTTCATCCATTCCCTTTTAATTTTTCGACTAATTCATTTATATATATATATTTCCTCCACCCCCATTTAATTAAATTCTCTTCCCTCTGTCTTTTGATTTTATACCAATAAGTTCTCTTTCCCCACTCTCTTTTTTCTCTCTTAAATTTACTTTCTGCATATATCTGCTTTTCTCCATTCTTTTTTCCATTTTATGTAACTCAAAATCCTTGTCATCAATCTGAACATAATTATTCTTAATATCATCATCTCTATTATCATTGTAACTATTATCTTTATTTCTATTTTCACTGTTTAAACCAGTGGAATATTTATCTTTATCATAATCATTAGTCAGCATTGCATTTTCAATATTATTTCCCTTTTCATCGTCATTTATAATATCTTCTTCGCTCTTCTTTTCTTCTTCTATTCTCATATCCAGTTTTTTTCCATTTGTACTTCATTTTTTTCTGTCTCAAAAGCTCCAAATACAGTTCTTCTAAAATCTTCAAAAAGTTCCTTCATAAACTCAGCCAGTTCCTCAGTCAATTTTCTCCATCTTTAATATTCAACAAAGTCAAACTGTTTCAGAATTACAAATTTTAATTTTACAGTCCATCCAGCTGCTAACAAAGATGTAATCCACAGTCAAAAAGCCAGGTCCTTCTGTTCCTTTTTTATCAATCTTTATTCACATTCCTTCTTATCCAAATAGTCCAAACAGTCTTTCCACTCCTTTATTTGTTGCTAAAAGTTTCAGACCAGTTTTTTTCCTTCTCCATCTCAATCCATCCCAATGTTATCTTTTATACAATAACAGCTGCTCTATTCAAAGTCCACAGCTGTTCTTTGTTCAAGGCCGCTGCTATCCAAACACCATAAGAGTATTTCCACAACGACAATTTTTCCAACCACCAGATGGCACTCTCCAATCAAATTTCTTTTCTCTATCCTATTAAAGTTTTCCGTTTTCAATCAGTTCTAATTTTCCAATTATTCCTTCCAGATTTGCTTTCCAAATTTCTTTCATCATTATCCAGTCTTTAAAACACAGTTCTAAATCTTTAATAGTTGGGCTTTAGTTACAGGTCCTTTTAATTTTGTTCCACCATTGTATCCACATATTAACAGCCGCTCCGTATCGCCGCGGCGCTGGCCACGACTTCTTCCTCGGGATGTCTTTATTGACATATATTACAACTCCTCCTTTTTTCTGTTGTGATAATGATGCAAACATGGTTCCCAATTTAGGATAATTTAATAAGTGTTTATGTTGGTTTTTATGTGTGTTTCCTATATGATTGTTATATCCAAATTCATCTTACTTAATTTATGTTTAAAAAATTCCTTTTTGGTGGAGAGTTTAAACCATTAACATTCACTCTTTTGTCCCACTATCTATATTTAGATTGTGTAACTCTTGTTGATCTAGTCTCTTTATATTCTTTAAGTCTGTTTTCATTTGTTTTCCATTATCTACCTCTCCTTTCCTAGTTTCCTTATCTTTGATTTGGTGTTCCTCTTTTTCTATGGCCTGTGTTATTATTTCACCTTCTTCTCTTGATTCTCTTTCCACTGTCTCATCTTCACTACCAAAATTTTGTCTGTAAAACTCCTCTGCCTGTTCTATTGTATCCAGTCGAAATCTTTTTTCTTGCCATATCACCATGATCTCCTCTGGCGTCAGCCACCTAAAATTAATGTTTTTCCTTGTTAGTTTAGAAGTCATTAATTGGTAGGGTCTTCTCAGTTCTCTTACCCTTCTAGGAATCTGAGCACTATTAGTTGTCTGCCCCTTTATTCTAACGCAGTGGTTCCCAACCTGGGGGTCGGGACCCCTTTGGGGGTCGAACGACCATTTCCCAGGGGTCGCCCTGGCATCCTCAGCTCCCTCCCACTGCCACAAGCCTGGCCATATCGGCTCAACTCGCCCGAGCCCTCCGATTGGTCGGGAAAGGTGCCATTCAGTGAGAGGCATTTGTGATGCCTGGTGGCCGAGTGAAGGGGCGGGGCGTCGCAAGATTGCACTCTGGAGAGTACAAGGCGGTGCTTAAGACATCTGTGGCCATCCCTGTCTCCTGCTCACAGCGGCAGTTTCTTCCCGCTGGTGTCGAAGGGAAAGGGAGTCACGGGAGGGAACGGCCAGCCAACGACCACTTAAGTTTCACAGCGCATGACGGCGGGAAGGAGGACAGCTGGGTCAGAATCATCTGTCTGCCCTCTCGCCCTCGGCTGGTGCAGAGACCCAGCGAAGAAAGAGGCAAACAGGGAGGGAGGGAAGAGAGAGACTAAGAGATATTAGAGCAGGGCTAGCCTGATCATACAGCCTTGGTGCTGAGGGCGCCACTGCCGTGGGCAGGAGGAGCTAAGCCGGAGGGAACTGGAGAAGGAGGTAGTGCCGGAGCATGGTCCATCGCCGCCGCCCTGCTCCGTATGATCAGGCTAGCCCTGTGCTAATATCTCTCAGTCTCTCTCTTCCCTCCCTCCCTGTTTGCCTCTTTCTTCGCTGGGTCTCCGCGCCAGCCAAGGGTGAGAGGGCAGACAGACGAGCCCGACCCGGCTGTCCTCCTTCCCGCCGTCATGCGCTGTTAAACTTAAGTGGTTGTTGGCTGGCCGTTCCTCCCATGACTCCCTTTCCCTTCGACACCAGCAGGAAGAAATTGCCGCTGCGAGCCCCGGCTGGCCTGGTTTGCAAGTTCCGGCTGTAGTCGGAGATGTAGGACGTGGCAAGCGAGGAGACGGGGATGCCAGAGGGGGTAGCAGGGAGTGTCTGGGCGGGAGGATTTAATAAAATATAAAATATAGTTCTTAAAGCAGAAGACATATAAACCCAAGAGGACAAACGGGTGTAAGGAAGGAGAGAGTTTGACACTTCTCATGAATCAAATTTGCAAAGAATGAAGGAGGAACAGAAGAGTTTGAAGGAATTGTCCTCCAGCCACAAAGGGGAATCTTTGAAAAGGCAGCTGGGCGAGGGGACCATAAGCGCCTTGTGGGATGTCTCACTGCAGGACCCGCGGCTGCACTATGAGCTGCGCTACGACGTTTACAAGGTGCGCAATGGCGCACCCGGGGCACATGGCTGGCTTTGGAGAGGATCCCCCCGGGCGTGCTTGGGGAGGGAAAGGCGCCACCACCGGGGCAGAGAGCCGCAGAGGTGGCTGAGTGACAGGAAGGAAGGCAGGAGGATCCCGAGCTGCCCAAGCCCCGCCTTGCAAGCGTGCCCGGGCTCTTCCTCCACTGCAGATAAGGACGGCCGGCAACACGATGAAGCTGCCAGTCTCCAGGAGGGAGGAGAGAGCACAGAGGGAGGGGGTTTCTAATCGGGGGTCCCTATGACTGGCATCAGAGGGCGCCTTTTGGAGAAGGCGAGGCGAGGGTGGGGTGGGCTGGCTGGCTGGCTGGTTCCCCAGACAAGGTCGGCTCTGTGGGGCAGGCTGGCTTTGCTACAAGTGTAGGCAGGGCGGGCAGGATCCCCTCCCTGCTCGCTCCGCTTTCCTGGAGTAACTGAATAACCACAATGCACTTATTTGTCTGGGTTGCCAGAGAGTTTGGCACGCACGGATCTTGCGGTGCTGAGAGGGAAGAAGAGGAAAAAAAGGAAGGAAAGAAGGAAGGAAGGAAGGAAGGAAGGAAGGAAGGAAGGAAGGAAGGAAGGAAGGAAGGAAGGAAGGAAGGAAGGAAGACCAGAGATAGAAGGAAGGAAGGAAGGAAGGGAAGGAGAGGAAGGAAGGGAAGGAGAGGAAAAAGAGGAAGAAGAGGAATGTTAGGTGGGAGGGTGGGAGGAAGAAAGCAAGGAAGAGAAAAAAGTGAGAGAGGGAAAGAAAGAAAAAGAAAGAGAAAGAAAGAAAGAAGAAAGAAAAAAGGAAAGAAAGAAAGAAAGAAAGAAAGAAGAGGAAGGTTGGGAGGGAGGAAGGAAGGAAGAGAAAAAAGCGAGAGAGAGGGAAAGAAAGAAAAAGAAAGAAAGAAAGAAGAGGAAGGTTGGGAGGAAGGAAGAGAAAAAACTGAGAGAGGGAAAGAAAGAAAGTAAGTATGAAAGAAACTGTTGAAAGAAAGCCTTGCAAATTAAAATCGTTGTCTTTGCAGGGGTTTTGGGAAGGGTGGGTGAGCAGGCCCCATGGGGGAGGAAGGAATATGGGGCTGTTTTAAGAAGAAAGAGCTTAAAAGAGGAAATTGGTTCTGGGGACCCTGGCAATGTTTTTGGACCAATTATGGGGTTTTTTGCCCCCTGTTTGCCTCCTGAAACTTTGGAGTCCTGGGAGAAAGCTACTAAACAGGGATTACTTTGCTGGAAGAGTATCTGATTTCTAGTTTTTCGACACTGCAGGCCACAATTACTCAACCTCAACAACTTGAATATACCTGGACTTCCAACTCCCAAAATTCCCTAGCCAGCTTTGCTTTGAATTCTGGGAGTTGAAGTCCAGGCACCTTAAAAGATGCTGAGATTGAGAATTATTGCTGTACACATGTTGGTTATCAAGTCTAAATACAGAAGTAGACTTGTTGTGGAAGATGATATTCCTTGTGCTCTTGCAAAGACTGGCCCGAGAATTTCTGATCTGGCATAATTACATATTGTTTTTGTGATTAATCGCTATGTTCAATTTGTAACAATGAAAATACATCCTGCATATTAGATATTTACATTACGATTCATAACAGTAGCAAAATTAGAGTTATGAAGTAGCAATGAAAATAATTTTATGGTTGGGGGTCACCACAACATGAGGAACTATATTAAGGGGTCGCGGCATTAGAAAGGTTGGGAACCACTGTTCTAACAGGTCATCTCTGGTTCTAAATAATATTTCATCTCGGATGGACTTCTTAACAAACCTAATATGGACTTCTCTGGGGAGATTGTGCCTTCTTGCGTAATTGGTGTGTATCCTATATATTTCGTCAATTTCATTTGCCATTTCGTCTTTGCCAATTCCTAGGGCTCTCGCTAGCAGGTCAGCCATCATCTCTGGTAGGTCTTCACCTTTTTCTTCTCTTACATTTTGGAAACGCAGGAAAAAAACTGCCTTCTCTAATTCCAGAGAAATTACTGTTGACTCTAATTCTGTTAGCCTCGGTCAGTCGTTCATTCATTTCATCTACCTTCTTTTCTTCCTTTTCCATTTTTTCTTCCATTTCTAATAACTTTTTTTCATTTTTTATGATCTATTTTTGAAAACATTTGAATTTTCCATCCATCGATTTTATCTTTTCTTTGAGTTCTCCTGTATCGTTTCTGACTTCCCCAATTTCCCTTTAAAGATCATCATGATTTTTGCACATTATTTCCTGCATAGATTGTAACATTAGTTGTAGGTCTCTAAAAGAACCCGCTTTCTCTCTCTGTGTTACTTCTTCCAGTGATCTTGTACGGCTGGGCTTGGTTCAATAGCATGGTTTGCGTTGTCTGTTTTCTTCCCACCCCTATTCTTGTAAGGTTAGGAATACTAGTCATTTTTAAAATTCCTCAAACCAGTCACTCCACCTATTTACAAAATTTGTATTTCTCTCCAGTATAACAGTATATATAAATTATAACAAATTTCTCACTATTCAAGTTATATATTACTTATAATATTAATAACTTTTCTATTTACTTTATCAGATATGGATATTGAAATTCTATAATATAGAATTTAGAATACAGTATAATAATATAGTATTTAGTCTAATGTAATATATCAATATAGGATTTAAAGCCAAAAATAGATAGAAAATTAATTAATATAGTTAGCAATTAATCAGTTTTGTTAGTTTTACTCTAAATGATTTCAATGGATCCAACAGATATATATGGTTTCACCATTACTGTAGTCTCGGTTGCTTCATATGGCTTCCATATAGTCCTTACAGTTCTTTAATCCCGAGGGTTTATTTCTATATCAAGGATATGATCAAAATTAAATAGGCTTTAAGGTTTTGTATTTGTATTTAAAGTCACCTCCTTTTTTTCTTTTTGGAATTCTTTCTTTTCAGTCTATAAGTATTTCTCTTGCCTTTCTCTCTCTCTTCAGCTTGCCGTCTTGTTTAAAAATGTCCACTTTCCCTGCTTCGTCAGCACTTTCCCTTTCTGGCTCTCAGATGATCTAATTTCTCGTAGTAAAGTTATTTAAGAAGAAAAAACAAAGAAACTCCCCAAGTTTTCTTAACTGTTGATTCAGCAAATACAATTTCCACAGTGCAAACGATCCTGTTTCGCCAAAACTTTCCTTTTGCCGCTATTTCAAGAGGGGGAAAACTTTCACTCCTCCCTCTTTTTCTTTTGTGCCCCTTTTTCTTTTTTCCCTTTCTTGAAATCCTCCAGTACGTTCTTTTCCACCTGATCACTCTTCCCAGATCGTCAGGATTAATTTCTACTGGATCTATCCCGTCTCCGTACCACTATCTCACTGCTGTATTTCAGCCAGTTGTCTGCTGTCATTTCTTCCCAGTCACCATTATGAGCCATCTCTTTCCTCTGCTTGACTTCTCCGAGGTTTTCCTGAGTTCGCTGATCTCGACCGCCATCGTGGATCGCTCCTCCGGACACCTCCTTTTTTCCAGTTCCCCTCCAAGGGACCTGGGATCCCAAAGGATCCGTCAAAAGGCCGAAAGTGGGGGAGAAATGAAACTCCTATTCGGGGAGCCGTTCCACACACCTGTTCTTCTTGACAGCTGGCCCCACCTCCAATCTTGTATTTTTCAACATAATCCATTCCTTTATTCATGTTAATGCAGCGACTTGATAGTACACTTCCCAATTTGGAAGTCCAAGTCCTCCTCTTCTATTATCTTGCATCAATTTTAATTCAATCCTTGCTTTTTTCCCCTGCCAAATAAATTTATTCACAATCTTGTTAAGTTCCTTGAAATATTTATTTTCCAGTTTTATCGGTATGATCTGAAAAAGATACAATAGTCTTGGTAATATATTCATTTTTACTGTTGCCATTCTTCCAATCAAAGATAATTGTAAATTTTTCTATCTTTCCAAGTTTGTTTGAATTCGTTTCAACAATCTGCCATAGTTATCTTCTTTAATTGTTGTACATTTTGCTGTTAATTGAATTCCTAAATATTTAACTTTTTTTACTACTTAAATATCCACTTTCTTCATCAAATCTTTCCTTTGTTTCTCTGATAAGTTTTTAACCAAAATCTTTGTCTTTTCTTTGTTAATTTTTAGGCCTGCCACTTCTCCATAGTCTTCTATTTTTTTCAGTAATTTTATTCCTGCTTCCATTGGTTCCTCTAAAATAAAAACCAAATCATCTGCAAATGCCTATAGTTTATATTGTTCTTTTTAAATCTCCATACATTTTATCTCTACATCTTGTCTAATATTTCTATTTAATACCTCTGATGATGTTCGTCCATCATGTTTGAAGAGGACCTTGACATCTATGAGAATCGGGGGTGGGGGTGTCAAGACTTGCGCGTGAATTGGATTAAAGTGAGGGAGAGGTGCGCATAGTCAGCCTCACTCTCTCTTCCCAGATTCCATCTTGCTCCAATAGCAGGACAAGAGTCGAGACAGTTGGAGATGGGCTGGGCGCAGTGGTTGACCAGGGCGTATTTCGTGTCTTGCCGTGCGCTTAGCGTACCACATCGCTTGCAGAGACCGCCTTCATGACTGTTGTCCTATTCTAGTAGATTTCATCCGCTCAGTCCGCCGGAATCTGACTTCACATGCTTGGGATAGAAAAGTCCCTATCTCACCGAAGGTCAATGACCCAACGGCTACTCTCAACCTGGTTTGGCCAGCCTGTCAAAGCTGTTGCCCGGGCTGTGGCCGCTGCGCATGCTACAGCTGCTAGGAGCCACAGGTGAGAGCTGAGTTACAGGTGGGGACCAAAGGTGAACGAGCTGCCCTAACAGCTGCCCTAGAAAGAGCTGCCATAAAAGGACATGATATGCCCCTACACCAGAGGTGCTACCCCTCTCTGAGCATCCCATACACCCCTTAATACCTCTAATGTCAATATGAAAAGCAATGGTGACAAGGGACATCCTTGTCTAGTACCTTTTTTAATGACTATTTTCTCTGTCATATCTCCATTAATACATACTTTGGCAGTTTGTTTGCTATAAATCACCTTAATCATTTTCACAAATCTCTCACCAAATTCCATCTTATTCAATTGTGTTATCATGAATTTCCAATTCACATTGTCAAATGCTTTCTGTGGGTCCAAAAAGATCAAAGCCATCTGTTTCCCTGAATGTGATTCATAATACTCCAAAGTATCTAATATTATTCTCATATTATCTCTTATCTGTCTTTTGGGTAAAAAGCCATTTTGATCAGTATGAATAAATTGATTTAAAAATCTTTTCAATCGTTCTGCCATTATTGACGCAAATATTTTATAGTCTGTGTTTAATAAAGATATTGGTCTGTAGTTTTTTACTTGTTGCAAATCTGCCTCATCTTTCGATATCGAAGTTATATATGCTTCCATCCATGATTCAGGTATTTTTGCTTCTATTAACAAATCATTAAAGACTTCCAACATCAGTTGACTCAAAATTTCTTGCAATTCCTTATACAGTTCCGCTGGAATCCCATCTGGTCCTGGTGTTTTCCCATTCTTTTGTCTCTTAATTGCTTCTGTCAGTTCCATCATTAATATTCATTCCTCAAATGCAGTTTTAAATGTTTCCGGTAATTTTGGTATTTCTGCTTTTTCTATGTATTGTTTTATCTTTTCTTCTGATATTGTTTCTTGATCATATAACTCCTCATAGTAGTTCTGAATCACTTTCTTTTTTCCCTCATTTAGATATTGTATTTCTCCTTCTTTATCTATCAATTTGTCTATCATTTTCCTCTTTTTCTCCTTTTTAAGTTTATAGGCAGGCCATCTTCCTGGCTTGTTTGCAATTTCAAAAAAGTTCTGTTTAACACTTTTAATTTTCCTCGCTAAGTCTTCCTTATCCATTAATTCCATTTTATGCTTTATTAGATCCATTTGATTTTTGATTTTCTTCTTTTGTGGGTCTGTTTGTAAATCTCTCTCCAATTTTTTATATTTATCTTCTAGATTTTTTTGGTTTTGTTTTCTCTTCCTATTCTGTTTTCCTTTATATGTTATTGCTAATCCTCTTATATAAGCTTTTGCTGTCTCCCATATATTTTGTAATGAGGTATCTTCTTTTTTATTCTTTTAAAAAATCCTAGTTCTCTTTCCATAAATTTTAAACATTCCTTTTCTTTTAAAATTTCTTGATTTAGCATCCATCTCAAAATTCTTTTTTGTCCCTTTCATCTAAGTATTATCGGATTATGGTCTGCTCAATTACTTATCTCCATCTCTATCTCTTCCACATTTGCTTTCAATTCTGCTGTCATCCAAACCATGTCTATCCTTGACCATGACATATGTCTATTTGAATAAAATGAATATTGTTTCTCCTGGGGGTGCATCTCTCTCCAGACGTCCTGTACAGCTAGCTCTTCCACCATTTTTTAAAAAAAGGTCTTTGATAATATTTTCCTCATTTTCTTATTAATTTTCCTGGACCTATAGTCCTTTTCCACATTCACTATTGCATTGAAGTCACCTAAAATACATATATTTTCATAATCCAATTATGCTAGTTTCTCTTGTAATCTCTTATAAAAATTCTCTTGAGTTACATTAGGTGCATAAATTGCTACCATAAGTATCGATTTACCATAAGTATCATCATTATTTCCACTATTAACATCCTTCCTTCTTCATCAGTATAAATTTGCTTAGATGTTATTGTTTCCTTTATATATAATGCAATACTCTTTTTCTTTTGTGTAGTTAAAGCTGTATATAATTTTCCAATTTTAGAGTATTCCAATATTTCCCTGTGTTGTTTTTTAATATGTACCTTTTGTAAACAAATTATATCTAATTTTCATTTTTCCAATCTGTGAAATATTTTTTTCCTTTTTATTGTTGAATTCATTCCATTTATGTTTAATTTCAGTTCTTCTTCCATGATTATTTGTATATTGGATTCGTAGTTCTAGTCGATCTTATTTCTCTTTGTCCTCTTGCTTCTTTTGCTCTCGCTTCTTCTATTAGTGCTATCACCTCTCTATCTTTTTCTTCTTCCCTTTTCTGTGAGTTGTTTTCCTCTGTTATATCTTGTCGTTTCCTTGGTTCTTCACTTATTATCCCCTCTTCCTGTATTTCAAAATGTTGTTCATAGAACTCCTCTGCTTTCTCTTTTGTATCTAATCCTTGTGCTTGCTGTTGTATTGTGGCATTTGTGACAAGGGGTCTGCCAAAAGCTCCCCCCCATGTACTTTAAAGTGAAAGTGAATCAGTTGAAATACTGTGCCCACCGAACCTGTTTAGATGAAGTTTCCGCGGGGTCCTAAGTGCCTCCAGTTTTTTGTGGTCAGCCAATACTTCAAAAGGCACTTTGCTTCCCTCAAGGTAGTGGCACCATGTCAGCAGACCGCATATGCTTCCTTCTCCCATGTTGCCCACCTTCTTTCAGTCTCAGTTAGTTTTTGGGAGGTGTAAACACATGGCTGTACATTCCCCTCTGTATTTTCTTGGAGGAGAACTGTGGCCACCACCACGTCACTGGAATCCACTTGGACGATAAAAGGTTGCTCTGGGTCTGGGTGCTTAAGAATTGGCTCTTTGGCAAAATGACTTTTAAGCATCTCGAAAGCCTTCTGGTATTCGAGGGTCCATTTTAAGGGTTAACTTGGCCAGGGTTTCACTCCCCACCTCCAGTCTTTAGTAGCTCAGTGATCGGGAGGGCGATTTCAGCAAAGGAGGGAATAAATTGTCTGTAGAAATTAGTGAACCCCAGGAAGCTTTGGAGTTGCTTACGGGTCCGAGGGATTTGCCAGTCTAGGACAGCTTTAACTTTTCCTGGGTCCATTTCCACCTGCTCACTGGACACCTGATATCCTAGATCAGTGATTGTTGTTGCGTGCCAAAAGTGTGTGACTGTGCACATGACAGAGCGCGGGTGTGCCAGCACCCATAATGCAATGCGCACCCCACCTGCACATGTGTCTCCATGCCCCTTGTATGCGCCCATACTGCACATGTGCACATCCCCTGCGCATGCGCCCCATGCCCCATTTTGGACCTCGAAACCCTCCTGCACCAAGCTGGTGCACCTGTTACCGTTTCCCGGCCGGTGTGCCTCTTACTGTGACCGCTTCCCGGTAGGCAGGTCTCCATGAGGAAGGAGCTGTGCTCTCCTTCGGTCCTCCTGGGACATCTCGCCTCCGTGCTGGTGGCTTCTCTGGCAGGGAGGGAGGGAAGCCCTGTCCCACTACTCCTGCCACTGCCAGGGAAGCAGCAGTGCGAGAACCGCCATCACCGGGGGTGAGGGGGTGGCAGCGGCAAGGATGGGCAGGCAATACCCCGCACATCACCACCCCCAAGGCAGGGGTGTCTCCCCTTGCTTGGAAAAAGCCCCCTCCCTCCACCCCCAAGCGCACCCAAAGTCCAGAAAAGTTCCTGGCCAGGGTGATGGGGCCAGAGCCGTGCATGCTCCTCCACTCACCAGCTCTCCAGCGGAACACGGTGAAACCAAAGCACCAGCGGCCAAGGCAGATCTGCATCAGCAGCTCCCTGCCTGGGGGGGGGGCAACACTGCCCCAGATCACCCCCACAGGCAGGGGTGTCTCCCCTGGCTTGGAAAAGCATCTCACCCGGCTTGGAAAGTTGCTCTTGGTAGCACGCAGTCCTTTAAAAGAGGAGGGGGACAAGGGGGAGGTGGGGAGACTTATGAATTTGGTAGGAATCCCTGGTTTAATGTGGAGCATTTCTGCTACTTCACTAAACCCTCCCCCTCCACTCCATGCGTGATGAAGACCTCTGGCAATGGGGCAGGATGCTGCGCCCAGCAGGATGGCTTCCAGATGGGCAAGGAAAAAGGAGGCATCCTGGCTCTCGGCCCTCTTGTCCCCAAAGCTCCCCTGCTCCAGAGACAGACCCAAAGTGAAGCCAAAGTGCCAGCGGCCAAGGCAGATCCACACCAGCCTCTGGCAGGGAGGGAAAGAAGCTTCTTTAAAAGACGGGGGTCCTCCTCCAAGCAGCCTCGCCTCCCCCTAGTCCCCCCTCCTCTTTTAAAGGACAGCGCACAACCAAGAGCAACTTTCCAAGCTGGGGGAGATGCTTTTCCAAGCCAGGGGCAACACCCCTCCACATCACGCACACCCAGAAGAGCACCGCACCCTCTGTTTTTCTGCTAGCAGGCTTCCCTGAAGCCTCCTGGAACTAAAAATGGGCCGCGGAGGGGGCCACCGCACCCCCGCATGCTCCGTTTTTCTGCTAGCAGAGTTCCCTGAAGCCTCCTGGAACTAAAAATGGGCCCTGGAGGGGGCCGCCGCACCCCCATGCACATGCATGCTTGATCCCACCCCCATTTATTTATTTATTTATTTATTTATTTATTTATTTATTTATTTATTTATTTATTTATTTATTTATTTATTTATTTATTTATTTATTTATTTATTTATTTAAATGGATTTATATGCCGCCCAACTCCCAGGGGACTCTGGGTGGCTCACAACATATTAAAATCCATTCAACAATATAAAAAGACAATAATTAAAAACTACAAAAATTAAAAAGAGCATCTAACATTCATAACCAAGGGGGGGAGACCCATATCTAATCTAATTGGTCTCACTTTCACCCCGCCTGCTGGAAGAGCCAAGTTTTTATTGCTTTACGGAAGGCCAGCAGGGTGGGGATAGTCCTGATCTCTGGAGGAAGCTGGTTCCAAAGGGAGGGAGCTCCCACAGAGAAGGCTCTCCCCCTCGGTCCCGCCAACCGGCATTGTTTGGTCGACGGGACCTGGAGGAGGCCAACTCTGTGGGCCCTAACCGGTCGTAGGGAGGTATGCGGCAGGATGCGGTCCCGAAGGTACCCTGGCCCTGAGCCATGTAGGGTTTTAAAGGTCAAAACCAACACCTTAAATTGGATCCAGAGACTAATGGGCAGCCAATGCAGCTGGCGGAGAATAGGTGTTACGTGGGTGTATCTAGGTACACCCACCACAGCTCACGCAGCTGCATTTTGCACCAATTGCAGTCGCCGGACACTCTTCAAGGGTAGCCCCATGTAGAGCGCATTGCAGTAATCCTGCCGTGAGGTGATAAGGGCGTGAGTGACTGTGAGAAGTGCCTCCTTCTCCAAGTAGGGTCGCAATTGGTGCACCAGGCGTACCTGTGCAAAGGTCCCCCTAGCCATAGCTGAAAGATGTTGCTCCAATTTTAGCTGTGGGTCTAGGAGGACACCCAAATTGCGGACCCGTTCTGAGGGAGCTAATTTCTCCCCCCCCAAGAACCAAGGAGGGACAATTGATCAAATCCTTAGGAGGCAATATCCACAGCCACTCAGTCTTGTCAGGGTTAAGTTTTAGACGGTTCATCCCCATCCAGACCCTAACATCATCCAGGCAGCGGCCCATTACATCCACGGCTTCCCTGAATTGAGACGGGGTGGAGATGTACAACTGGGTATCATCAGCATACTGCTGGTACCTCACCCCGTGTCGTCAGATGATCTCACCCAGTGGTTTCATGTAGATGTTAAATAGGATGGGTGAGAGGACCGAGCCCTGTGGCACCCCACATAGTAGGGGCCTAGGGCTTGACCTCTGCCCCCCTGTCAACACCGACTGCATCCTGTCAGAGAGGAAGGAGGAGAACCACTGCAAAACAGTGCCGCCCACCCCCACCTCTCCGAGACGACGCAGAAGGATACCATGGTCAATGGTATCGAAAGCCGCTGAGAGGTCAAGTAGCACCAGGATAGAGGAATGTCCACCATCCCGAGCTCGCCAGAGATCATCCATCAGGGTGACCAAAGCCGTTTCCGTACTGTAGCCGCACCTGAAACCCGATTGAAAGGGATCCAGAAAATCAGTGTCATCCAACAGCCATAGGAGATGGAGCGCCACCACTTTCTCAACAACCTTCCCCACCTGCTTATCGTCTGCTTATTGTTCTGGCCAGACAGCACAGGCTCCTCGGTCCAGGCTACTAAACTAGCCCTCTCGGCGTCCGCGTCGTTCCTAAAATGGACGACGTGACCCACCCCCACCCCTGCGCATGCGCATGCATCTCTCGGCCGAGACCCGAAAATCAGTTGGCTGGCAGGAGGCGCACACACATGTGTTGTGGAGCTGACCTGGACGTCATCTCGTGTGCCTGCAGAGATGGCCCTGCGTGCCACCTGTGGCACGCATGCCATAGGTTTGCCATCACAGTCCTAGGTAGTCTAAGCTGGTCTTGTGAAATTCGCATTTGGATAGTTTGGGGTACAGATTTGCTGCTATGAGTTTCTTGAGCACTTGGTGCACCAATTTGACCTGCTCCTCCATGGTTTCAGTAAAGATGAGGATGTCATTTAAATACACAAGGACCCCTTTGTACAGATGCTCATGCAGCACCTCATTGATAGTTGCATGAACACAGCAAGGGCCCCCTGAAGGCCGAAAGGCATCACTTTAAATTGGAAACTCCCCAGCGGACAATTGAATGCTGTTTTCCACTTGTCCCCATTTAATCCTCACCTGGTAATTTGCCTCTCGGAGGTCTAGTTTGGTGGTGATTTTCCCCTTTGCCAGGTGGGTCAGCATGTCTTTTATCAGGGGGAGTGGGTACATATTTTCCACATAGACACCATTAATTCCTCTAAAATCCACTCATAGCCTCATCATTCCATCTTTTTTCTCTTTGAATAGCACCGGAGCAGCCACCCATAATTACCCTGGCTGTATGAACCCTCTGGCCAGGTTCTTATCGATGTACTCCCTTATTCCTTCATTTCCCTATGGGTCATGGAGTACTGCTTCAGTTTGGGTAATTTTGCCCCAGGCACAATCTCTATTGTGCAGTCAGTGGGGTGATGGTATTGCATTCCACCTTGCTGAAAACTTCTGCTAAATCCCGGCAATCCTTGGGAACCGGAGCAGGTCCCTGGGGGTTGTTCTGACATGGCTTTTGATTTCTTGCTTTGCCTAGTGTTCTTCAGCCACTGGACAGCTCCTCTTTCGGGATTGCTAGGAGGGGGGACCCAATGTTCTGCCCCAGCACCGAGCCCCAATAATTACGCAGCACACAACCATTCAAACGTAGTTTGTTTTAGTCAGTAAAGCAACATCTCATTAAACAAGAACACCGAACAAGATAGACAGAAGTCCAAGAGATAATTGCAAGTCTTACTGTTCTTGGAACAAGTCCCAAAATTAGCAGATGCCAAACACAAGACCTGTTCTGGAATTGCAAAGTGGAAATGCCGAAGTCCATATTCAGAAGCCACGTTTGCCAGAAACAAGAACCGAAAACTGGAATGCAAACTGGCCACACTGGAGGACTGGATTCAGAAACCACGATGCCAGAAACAAGATCTGGGCTGGACTGCAAACAGGAACTGCGTAAGCCAAGATTCAGGAATGATGATGCAAACTGGAAACTGGAGTCATGATGCAAGATTCAAGAGTCACAATACAAACTGGAAACTGGAGTCAAGATGCAAGATTCAAGAGTCACAATACAAACTGGAAATTGGAGTCAAGATGCAAGATTCAAGAGTCACGATACAAACTGGAAACTGGAGTCAAGATGCAAGATTCAAACTATGATTCAGACAGATTTTTCCCAAGTTGTTCTTAAATAGCTCTTCTTAACTAGACTTAAGGGCGTGGTGGCCAATTAGCCCCAGGTCTTACTCCCAAGTAGGCCTCCTCTGGAGTAGACCTTTCTGCCTCTTGGCAGCCCGGCGAGCTCTGGCATTCAGGAAAGGAGGGGCTACTTCTTTCCTATCACTGCCACGAGGCACTGAAGGCTCCAAAGGCCCTGCCTGCACAGGCTGCTAGGCAGGTCACAACACCCAACCTGCTCTCAGGTAGTACAGCCATGGTGGGGATACCTGCCACCCCAGAGGGTTGTGTGGGTGGCCAGGCGGGCTAGCCACCCATCAGCGAGGAGTGCTTCACTGTGGCCCTGCGCTTGACTGTGCCAATGTCACCGGAGGTGGGCTAGCCAACCGAGCCACCGCGGCTGGACCCAGGCCATGGCAGGGTGAAAACGATAGGGTAGGTTGGCTTAGGATCACTCCAGGCAGTTCAAACCTACACACCTCCTTGATGCTCATCTGATCAAACCTCTCCCACAGGCTTTCCACCACCTGACCAGGGAAGGGAGGTTAGGTATCACCATTCCCTTGATTCATCCAGCTCAAGGGGTCCCCTTGCCCTCCAGTGTGGGGCGAATGCAGCTGAGTCTCACATGGATGTCAAAGGGAACTCCATTCCAAACCCCTGGCCGGAGCCCTAGCATCTGAGGTCTTCCTCGGCCCAGTACAAGTCCTCAACAGCTGGTGCCTCCTTCTGGACCTTTGGCCAGGTCACCGCCGGGAGGGCAGCCTCCGCCAGCAGTACTGCGGTCTGCAGACTTTCAGTAGGGACTGCATTGGCACTGGCAATCACTTCTCCCTCTTTCTCCATTTTCTCGACCTTCCTTGAGTCTTCTCTGCTCCCTCAAAAGATCAGGTGAGCAGCTGAGGCTCAGGACCCTGGAGAGCGGTTCTGGATGGAGCAGAAAGTTAGTAGAGTTGGTTTAATGTCAGCGTTTCAAGTAATGCATCTGCCAAAAGCAGAACTCTGAGGCAGGTAGATTCCTCAAAGAACATGTTTATTGGATGCATAATATCGGCACAGCCAGTGAAAACCAACGCTAAAAATTCCCGTGGTTTTAGCCTAATTAAAAGTACAAATGGTTCCCTCCCCAGTTATCATCAGTCACATTGTCAAATGTAAGTAGCTGCAGGCTGCTTGGTCCTCTCTTCCTTCAACCGCCACCTGTTAGGATGACCTTGGTTCTCACAAGAAAACTTTTTGTTTTCACTGTTAGCCAGTCTATCTACTTTCCCCTCCCTTCCCCCTTTCAGAGTTCGTGACAACTATGAGGCAGCAAAAGATGGCTTCAGACAGGTTCGCTTCAGAGTTGACACATATTGGCACAGAAGAAGCAAAACCAGCTCTGGGCTTCCCGCGCAAAAGCATGCTTAGTTCATTCCCCCTTTCCTCATGGGCCACCCACAGTCCATTATATCCACAAATCACTTCTTTCATTTTCTTATGGCAACCAGTTGGCCACGCTGGGACATCTGCTCAGGGTGTGCTTGAGGTGGGAGCAATGTCTCATAGGAACTGACAATTCTTGAATGCCATTCCCCCCACCCTTGCATTCCATTCCATTCCACGCCCCTCCCTTTTCTTTGTCAAGCTGTAAGCAAAGCAGAATATAGGTGAAAGTGTGAAAAATAGCACAAAAGGTTTTTCTTTTCTGTAAATATTATTTTTCAGGTATAATATGTAGACAGATAGGGTTTTGAATTGTTTATTCAGTCATGTGGCAGGGATCTCATAGAGGCTGGGTTCCCATTACATTAAGCCTGAAACTATCTTTGCAAAGCTTATTTAACTATGGTTGATAACCAAATTTATGGGAAATACTGTCATAGCACAATTTGATGTGCCAATAAAACTGGTCAGGGTATGGTATTGAAGGGACACAATAATAGTAGAATATGTAGAATTACTGGGACATAATAATAACTTGCTATTTCACTTCTGTAAGAATTGCTTTGCTCCTGTAAGAATTAGAATTTCCTCTGCCATTTGCTTCTATCAGTGATCTAACTCCTGTTATCTTGTTTTTGTGTACAACTCAGTGCCTGGAGCAGGTTATGTCATGGCTTGGCAGGGTTACATCGGGCAAATACCTGTGTTGCTAAGCAGCCAGCCCCCCTGTTACTTGCTGCACAGCCAATGCAGGGCTACAAGGAAGGCATGGGCCAGAGGGCCAGAATTGGGTACTAAGCTGATGTCTCTGAGGTATAAAAGGATGCCATACCTTCCCCAAGGTGTGGTTATTCCTTACATGCATTATGTCTCTATGTTCTGGATATAATTTCACCCAGTATTTTTTTTTTGGCCAAAAATAAAATTTGCTTCTTTTTGCAAGCCTCGTCTCGAGTCTCACTCTCTTTGGCATCTCAGTGGTTCGGGGAAACTTCTGGGACCTTACAGTATGGTTCAGCCAAGGTCCGTTTGAAAGATGATGCTTCAAGAATTATAATTAACTTTCTTCTAAAATAATTTCTTCTACTTAAAAACAATAATCAGTTGTGTTTCACCAATGATTATCCATGTCAACTATAGATAAGGGGACAGAATAGCTAACCCATAGAGCAGAAGACTGGGAGTGTCAGACTCCAGACTCTGCCATTCAAAAGGAGAAGGGGCGTCTTGGTTCTGCTTGATCAAACGGTTATAACAGATATCCCGATCCTAGACACCTGGGAACCTTCTCATCTTAAGATAGGGTTATGAGGGGAAATGCAAGTCAGTTGAACGGAAGGGTCTGGGAACGTATAGCCATCTGTACTCCCAGGAAAGAAGTTTCACACTTTGTGGATTGCTTTACTCTTGCATCCTGCCTAATGGGGAGGGGCATTAAGGTTAAATATGCTTGCCTTGCCTGGAGGCATTTAGATCTTGCTTTGAATGAATGGATTGTCATACAACTGCTAATAAAGGAATCCTTTTGAAACACTGACTCAGAAGTTCGTACTTTGAATGTGGTTGGGGAGGCAATCCTTACAGAAAGCAAGATCTGCAAAATTGGTCAACCCAGAGAAGCAACTTCGCTCTACTGAGGGGACCGTGCAAACCATGTCTGAACAAAACCGGGAACAGGAGGAAACTGAATGCTGGGGGGAGACACCAATCACCACCCAGTCAGATGCCTGTTCCGCACTCCCCATCAAAGAGGCTGAGGGAGGTTTTGAGACCTCTGAGAAACCCCGCTGGTCTATCGGCATTGGAAAAAAGGACAGCTGGGATGGGAGAACCAGAGGAGTCACCCTTAATCGAAGGAATCGGAAACCTCGTTGGGAATTGGAGCTAGAAGCCCTCGCTGACCATGAGGAACTCACCGAAGCACCACTGAGGGAGGGGCGTTTGAAGAGATACCTAGCCCAGCTGGTGATGGAAACGTTGGAAAATCTCAACATCCGAGGGGACCCCAGAACGGCGACTAAGGAGCGCTGGGTGCACAGCAACCGCTGAAGAGGCCGGGGGAGCCAACAACCTCCGGGAAGCTGGCATGCAGATGGAGGATGCAGCAGGGGACCCAACAAATCCTCCCAGGGCAGCACATGCAGCGGCACCCCTTCCTAACCAACCCCAAGCCCCCCAACTAGAAAGGAAAACTCCCCCCTGGGAGTGAAATTTGATGGGGACCCGCAACAATTGGGATTCTTCATAGCACACATACTCACCTGTATGCAAGAATATGGACATGAGTTCCAAACACAGGGATCCCGAGTGCAAGCAGTTACCTTAGCTCTAGATGGAGCCGCTGCCAGATGGATGGTGACCCTACATAACGACGATGCATCCGAACTGCGCAACTTTAACCAATTCATGATGGCCCTACGACGACGGTTCGAGGACCCGCTGGCAGACCGCAAAGCACGCGATCGTATTAAGGTGGTGAAGCAGGGACGACGGCCAGTGGCGGAGTACACTGAAGAATTCCGGGACCTCGCATGTCGGTTAAACTGGCCAGAAGACATCCTGGTAAGCTGTTTTAAGGATGGACTGAGTGACGATCTGTATGAGGGATCGGAGGGAAGTATGAGGCAGAATGCGGTCCCGGAGATAGCCTGGTTCTAAGCCATGAAGGGCTTTAAAGATGATGATCAACACCTTGAATTGTACCCAGAGACCGATGGGCAACCAATGCAGCTGGCGGAGTATAGGTGTCACGTGGGTATACCTTGGCACACCCACCACAGCATGCGCAGCCGCATTTTGCACCAACTGAAGTCTCCGGATACTCTTCAAGGGTAGCCCCATGTAGAGAGCGTTGCAATAGTCCAAACGGGAGGTGACAAGGGCATGAGTGACCGTGAGTAGAGCCTCCTTCTCCAAGTATGGCCGCAACTGGTGCACCAGGCGAACCTGTGCAAAGGCCCCCCCTAGCCACAGCAGTAAGATGATGATCCAATTTTAGCTGTGGGTCTAGGAGGACCCCCAAATTGCGGATCTGGTCCGAGGGAGTTAATTTCCCTCCCACTCTTTCCTTCCTACTATCCTTCTCTCTCCTCCCTCCCTTTCCTTCCCACTCTTTTTCCTTCCTTTCTTCCTTCTCACCGTTCCTTTCCCTCCCTCTTTCATTCCTACTATCCTTCTTTCTTTCCTTCCTTCCCTCTCTCCTCCCTCCCTCCTTCCCTTTCCTTCCCCTTCCTATTTTCCTTCCCTCTTTCCTTCCTTTTCCCTCCCTCTCTCTCCTTTCCCTCCCTCTCCCTCTCAATCCTTTTCCTGCCTACTTCCCTTCCCTCCCTCTCTTTCCTTCCTACTTTCTTTCCTCCCTCCCTCCTTTCCTCCCTCCCTCCCTCCCTTCCTCTTTCCATTTCCTTTCCTTTCCTCTCCTTCCTTCCTTTTCTTTCTCTTTCCTTTTCTTTCTTTTCCTTCCTTCCTTCCCTCCCTCCCTCTATTTTTCTCTCCCAAACAACCCCAAGTTAAATCCTCCCCTTGGCCATTGTGCGTGGGTGGGTGCCTCATCTTCTAAAAATCATAACTCCCCACCCCAAACATCCAGTACCACTCCCTTCCCCATCCCACAGAAGATCCCAGGTGCCCAGCCTCCTGCACCCCCCCCCGGCAACCTCTCCGCATGCCTGTTTCACAATGTGGCCTTCGCCCTTGCCTCCTCTGCCCACCTAACACATTGCTCTTGCTCGTCCCTGCGATGCCATCTTCCCCTACCCCCAGATGGATAGCAATTTAGGCAGGCACGACACACCACCAGTTGAGGAGGGGGCTTTCCAGCTGTGCCTGCTGGGTACGGGAGTCCCCCCCTTCACCCAGCCTCGGTCCTCCGAACTGCTCTGTGCCAAGGAAGGCAATTCGGAGGGTGCCAGCGCTTCCCACGGGGGAGGGGGTGTGTTTCCAGGAAGCCCCTTAAATGTGCCAGTGGGGGAGGGGGAGAAGACCCTCCCCCATGTGCATCTGTCCCACCTACCCCCTCCGTTGACCACTTCTGCAGTTTTCTTTCCTTTCCAGGCTCTGTTTGGTCGTCCAGTTGAGCCAGCCTCGGCGAGGAACCAAAATGGCTTGTGTGTTTGTTTGGGGTTTTTTGCAACCAAATACAAACCAGGTTTGGGGAAACCGGTTTCAAAACCTCCCAGTTTTCCAAACCTGGAAGTTTTCGGCCATGCACACACACACACACCCAATGGCTCAATGTGGGATAGATTTCCCACCCACCCCCAGCCTGGCCATCTTTTCCAGCCCAGTCGTAACCCCGCAGTGCCTGTTTTCACACTGCAACCGGCCGGCCCTCCTCCTCCTCCTCCTCTCTTCCTTCTCCGCATTTTGCAACTCCCTTCGGTTGCTTCCAATTTTGCTCCGTTGGTTGCTCCAAATTTCCTCCCAGAGAAACGCACGGAAAAGGGGGAGGGCAAAAAAAATTTGATAGCCACACCTCCTCTCGGCTATTTTTTTCTGTTCCCCTGCATTTCCTGGCACTTTTGCATCTCCGCTCTTTGGCAGCCACCATGTCCAACTACAAAACATCACCAGGTCTTAAATATCTATTTTTTTTTCAGTCTTCCCAAACCTCTTTTCCCTTCCCTTTCTTCTTTCTTTTCTTTTCTTTTCTTTTCTTTTCTTTTCTTTTCTTTTCTTTTCTTTTCTTTTCTTTTCTTTTCTTTTCTTTTTTCTTTTCTTTCTTTTCTTTTGGCTTTTCTTTTGCTCCTTTCTTCCCTTCCCTGGTCTTCCTTGCTATTTCTCCCCCCCCCGCACCTCCCGGGGCTGCTGTGTTAATTGGTGAGAGCGCTTACACAAACATCCACACACACTCATCGCCGGAGGCAAGGGGCACCAAAGTTGTTTCATTCCTGGTTGGCCAACAAGCTAGGACCCCAATCTATTTACGGCCATGCAGGGGCTGCCTGGTACAGTATATTTTGGCCGCCCATTCTGGAATCGCTCTTGTAATCACAGCAACTCTTGGCTGTCGCCTCTCCTCCACACGCATGCCCCAGAGGCTTAGACCACCAGCAACAAAGAGCCACCTCAGCCAAGGATCCAGCGGCTCCAGCTGAAGGGGGGGAGGGGGGTGTAGGCCTTCCGTTCACCATCCTCAGCCCCATGAGTGACAGTACTGCTGGGAAGGGGAGGGAGTTGCCCCCATTTGCTTCCTGCGCAATGTTAAGAGCTCCTCTGCGGGGGACGCATCTCTCAACCAGCGGCCTGCGCCCACTTCCACAAAGCCCAGCGCCTCATGGGACTTAGGACGGTGAATGGAAGGCCTACACCCCCCCTCCCTGCCTTCGGCTGGAGCCGCTGGATCCTTGGCTGGGGGGGGCTCTTTGTTGCCGGCGGTCTAAGTGTCCGGGGCATGCTTGCGGAGGAGAGTTGACAGCCAAGAGTTGCTGTGATTACAAGAGCGATTCCAGAACAGGCAGCCAAAATATATTGTACCAGGTGGCCCCTGCATGACCATAAATAGATTGGGATCCTAGCTTGTTGGCTGACCAGGAATGAAACAACTTTTCCGTATTTTGTCCAGCGCCACTCTCGCTGTTATGTCCCTACATCTACATATTAGCTGGGAAGTTCCCAATCTGGTCCAGCTTATTGTCACTAACAGGATGCTCCTGATTGGCCCTGGTCCGAGTCAGGGCTATCCTATTTAAACCCCAGCTGCACTGGGGTCTGGGCTGTTGTTTCTCGCCATGACCTAATAAAGAGCTGAAGCCACTATACCACCTCCTGCCTCTTCAGTATGAGAACCCAACATTGGCGACGAGGATGGGATGCTGAAGAGTTACGAACAAAGAAATCCAGCCTGGCCGGAAGGATGCGTCTGACCATGAGGCACCAATTTCAAATCGGAACAAAGGAAAAGCCTAAGGGGCCAGCGCCATGTTGTCCGTCCACCTGCCAATGCCATTCGACCAGAAGAGAGAATCGTGGGACAATTATTTGAGAAGATTCTGCTGTTTCTTGGGAGCAAGTGAAATGAACAATAAATCGGACAGCATCAAACGGGACATGTTCCTGAGCCATTGCGGGCCAGAAGTTTTTGAGATGGCTGTAAGCTTGATGGAGCCAGACCCAGTGGAATCTGCCACATGGACAAAATTACAGGAGGTGCTAAAAAACCACTATGACCCTGCACCTTCGAGAGTAGTTAGCCAACACAAGTTTGGAGAACGGATGCAGAAGGAACATGAAAGCGTCAATGATTACATCGCGGCTTTAAGAAAGGCATCTGTCCACTGTAAGTTCCACGATCTGGACGAGGCACTGTTATACCAGTTGATCCGAGGAACACGGGATCTGAGTTTGCAGAAAAGACTCTTAGCAAAGGGGGACGACCTGGCCCTGAAAACTGCCTTAGCGGACGCCAGAGCAGCAGAAACCTCAAACAACAGTGCAGAAATGCTGTGCCAGAAAGGCACACAAGCCCATGCAAAACCTGCATACAAGGTAAACGAGATTCAATCCAAAAGTCTAGATGAGTTTTCAGTTGAGGAAAGCGAAGACATTTTCTGCATAGATCAGCGCCGGGGTGGTGGTGTCGAAAACCAACTCCTTGTCCTAGTTGTGGCGGAATGCACCCCCGGGCATCCTGCCAGTTTCGTGAGGCCATTTGCAGACAATGTGGGAGGTTTGGCCACATTGTGAGGGTCTGCCAGGCACCTTGTTTTCCTACCTCCCATTTCCCTACCAGGGGTACCAGCCGAAACTACTACCAGAGTGAGCCTTGGCGAGAAGGCGAACCAAGACGAGAAGAGAGGGGTCCACACAGACAAAGTGGTAACTATTCCCCACAACAAGAGATAAACTATGTAAGAGTTAATCAAGTTAGTGAGTGGGACAACTCTAAAATTAGCATTATGGTCCTAGTAGAATGCTCTCATTGTGATATGCAAATCGATACTGGCTCTTCAATAACCATAATGTCATGGGTAAATGCGAAGCGAGCCATGCCAAGCCTTACCCCGGGGCAGCTGAGAAACCAACCAGTACGGATTTCCGACTGTCAAGAAAATTGAATTCCAGTGATGGGGATCAAAGATGTAACCATGAGATATGAGGACCAGGAAGCAAAATTGAAGCTAACCATCGCCCGCGATCACATCCCTAGTCTGTTGGGACTCGACTGGTTCTGAGCGCTCGACATGGAGGTGACCAGGAAGGCGAAGGTGATCAATGCAATGCTGGCTGCAGAAGGAAGCTGCAGAGACCTGCTACAGGAGTTCCAGGAGACGTTCGACAAATGGCTGGGCAAGTATGTGGGCACCCCAATTTCCTTTAGCCTAGACCCAAAGGTAGCCGCAATAAGGCTAAAACTGCGCAGAATCCCATTCGCTTTAGGGCCAAAGATAGACAAAGAGCTAGACAGGTTAATCAGTCAAGGGATCCTAGAGACGGTGGATCATGCCAGGTGGGAAACCCCAATAGTACCAATATTAAAAAATGACGGCTCTATTCGCATCTGTGGTGACTATAAATGCACAGTTAATAAAGCCCTCCAGCAAAGTGCATATCCAGTCCCTATAGTGCAGCATCTACTGCACACTTTAGGCCCAGGCACTGTTCCCTCTAAGCTGCGCGGGCGCACGGGCGCACACGGAACAAACTTCAGCGCAGCACTTTTCAAGTGCAGACTTTTCACAGCGCAGTCGTGATGTCAAATCCACCCTGCGAGCACACCTGTCACCCAGCCTGTTTATGATCGCTCTATCTATTGAATGAATGTCAGCCTCTGAATGCTGTCTGGCTTTAAATTGAATGGGGTCTTAGTTCTGCGGTGGGCGGTCTCCTAATGTGTGTGTGTGTGTGTGTGTGTGTGTGTGTGTGTGTGTGTGTGTGTAGGGGGGAGTATGAGAGAAAGAGGGAGGAAGGAAGGAGGGAGGGAGGGAGGAGGAGGGTGTGTGTATGCGCGTGTGCATGCTCGGGTGGTGGGGAGAGATTTAAAAAACTTCTGTGTGAAGCTTCTAATCTGGCATGGAGCCATCCCCTGTGCCTCCTTTGCCCCGGGCACCCTGCGAACGGGCTGCCTCCCTCCCCTCAGCTAGCCTTCGCACCCCCGCTCCCCGCCCAAATGTTGTGGCTACTCCTCATAAATCTCCAACCCTCACACCTCCAAACAGTAGTTAAGTGTCTGGCGCGCCCGCATCTCCCTCTCTGGGACTCATCAAAAATAGAAGGGGAGGGGGAGGAGAAGAAGAGGAGGAAGAAGAAGGCGAGGAAGAAGACGGAGACTACTGCGTGGCCGCCTGCACCAGAGCCCTATGCTCCCAGCTGTTACCAACAGACAACAGACTGCAAATTATGCAGGCAGAAATTCTTGCCTATTGCCAGGTCACGGTGCTTTCTTTCTCCTGGAGTCCGGGTGACCACCACCCCTCCTTCCCCTTCCCGTTCAACCTGGTCTGCCCCCACCCCCGCCTTCCTTACTCCGGTCTCCCCAGTGTCTCTCTCCTCACTCCCCCTCAAACACCCAGCCTTGCAACTGCAAATAACTCAGTGATATTTGAAGGGAAGGGAAGGGAAGAAAGGAAGAAGGGAGGAGGGAGGGAGGAGGAAAGGGGAAGGGAAGGAAAGGGAAGGAAGGGAGGAGGGAGGGAGGAGGAAAGGGGAAGGAAAGGAAGGAGGGAGGAAGGAAGGAAGGAAGGGGAAGGGAAGGAAGAAAGGGAGGGAGGGAGGGAGGGAGGGAGGGAGGGAGGGAGGGAGGGAGAAAAGGGAAAGGAAAGGAAAGAAGCTTGTTCACTAACATATTGAACGTCACATTAGTGCGGGGTCCTTGGTGCTCTCAGAACTTGGTTGTTTTCTTACAGACTTTTCATTATCCAAACTAGGTAACATCATCAGTACTAGTGGGAGTGATTATATCATATTATCTAGTTTGGGTAATGAAACGTCTGCAAGAAAACAACTGAGCTCAGAGAGCACCAAGGACCCCTCATTTCAACTCTGAGCTACAAATATTCTCTTTATTGTTACAGTAATATATTCTAAGAAAACCAGAAAGAGGAAGATCTGGATGTCTGTTTTAGACCAGAGTGGAAGTTTGCAAAACTGAATATTCCTTCATGTATAATATTCCCTTAAGGCAGAAAACACTGATTTCGTTGTCGTCTTGGGTGATATCTGTGAAAAAAATTCAGGTGCTCAGGCATGAAAATGTGCCAATCAGACCCTATACTTTTTCGCTCACACCGAAAAAAAATTAGAGGAAACATTGGGCCCGGGCGCCATTTTTGCAAAATTAGATCTCGTGCAGGCGTATCAGCAATTGCCTGTGGATCGCGAGACCACAGAAATACAAACCATAGTCACGCACCGCGGGGCATTCAAATGTAATAGGTTGCAGTTCGGCGTCAGCGTAACAGGGGAGGGAAGGGAAGGGAGGGAAGAAAGAAAGAAAACTTATGACCACAATTGAGCCTAACATTTTGGTTGCTAAGCAAGAGCGTTGTTAAGTGAGTTTCACCACATTTTACAAGTTGGCCACGCCCACCCGGTCACCTGACCACTAAGCCACACCCACCTGAGAGGGGTGGGGGTGGGGGCGTTGAGGATGAGTTTCTATCACCAAGGGGGCAGTGGACTGAAAAAGTTTGGAAACCACTGATTTAAACTTATTTTATAATAATTAGAGTTTCTGACCTAAAGAGAAAAGGAAGAGAATTAAATTAGTATGTCTATAAAAGAATAAACAGTGTTGTCCAAGGCAGGGGCAAGAAGCCAGACTGTTTTCAGAAGAAGATGACTATACAAGCTTGCCCATTTTCTATGTACATTATATATTATACACATGGCTCAGAGGGGTGGAGCATATAATGCAATGTTATGATGCTTTTATTAGTCAAGTGGCAAGTTCCTATGGATAAAGAAAAAATATCTTAGAAACTCTACTGTCCCTCTGTACCATGTTGCTCCACACTTCAGTTCATTGATTTTCCTGACAAGTTTGGTACTACACTAGTGTTGGAAGAAATATTCATGTGATTCAGTTCCAAGCTGGAAGAAAGACACTGCAAACATGGAGGCTGATTGGAAAGAAAGGTTTATTGATGAAGCAGAACCACATGTGATTCTGGGCAGCTGACAAAATGGAGTTGAGAGTGGGTGGTTTTTATACCTTCTTTGGGCTTTGTATTTGAGCTTCCTGTTCCTGTGCAAGAACATGCCCTTTAATGTTCTATTGGCTGTTGTCAGATTCTTATGGGGTCATGTAGAGGTCATAGCTGGCTCAATAGGCCTGTGCCTTTGAAGTTTGGACTGCTCTGGGGGTGCAATGAAGGGGCTTGTGTTCTGAAAGAGTGTTGGGCAATTCTTATTGTAGCTAATGGCTTTCGTCCTGTGTTGGGTCTTGGGTGAGGGGCTGCTTCTAATCCTATGCTTTTGTTAGCTGTCAAACTTTGCTTCAAGCAGTTTCGAAATATCCTGTCTTGAATGGATTTCTGACTGCAGTATTTGCTTTGCTTATGAATAGAGCCATCTAGATACTTGGCTTCTTCTTCCAATAAGCTCTTTATCTTTTAAGTGCTGGCATTTGCTGTGGGCTATTAAGAAAGATTTGGGGGCTGCTTCCTGCCTCTAAAACATGTTTCTCTATTTCTCATTTAGAGAAATATAATATTCTGCCTTTTTAAATATTCCTCAAAATATTTCATTCTTTTTGGGGGGGGGGGCTTTCCACACTAGTGTCTCTTCCCAAGTCCTTCAGAAAACTGATTTTGTCTCAGAAAGCTAGGGTTACCTTACTGATATCCTCTTCATTCAGATCTACTTCATAAATCACAAAAAGCCTTGCTTGTCTAACTGTACATGATTAAATAAATTGAAATTATTTGCATTTGTATCTATTGTTAGCCCATAAATAGCAACTGACAAATCAGCCAAGATGTGAAGTATTCAGAGGAAAAACCACAGAACTATACTAAAGCTAGCAAAGGATCTCAGAGAAGCAGGCCTCCACGCCAAATTTTGTCAGAGTCAAACTCCAACCACCATAGGACCGAGTTCCCATAGAGCTGCCAAAGGGCAAAACAATAGATGCAATTTACATAGACTTCTGTAAAGCCTTCGACTCAGTGGTTCACGATAAACTACTTCTGAAACTGAAATCCTATGGCATCTCAACAGTAGTAACTGTGAGAGGGATCTTGGAGTCCTAGTGGACAACCATTTAAATATGAGCCAGCAGTGTGCAGCAGCTGCCAAAAAAGCCAACACAGTTCTAGGCTGCATTAACAGAGGGATAGAATCAAGATCACGCGAAGTGTTAATACCACTTTATAATGCCTTGGTAAGGCCACACTTGGAATACTGCATACAGTTTTGGTCGCCACGATGTAAAAAGGATGTTGAGACTCTAGAAAGAGTGCAGAGAAGAGCAACAAAAATGATTAGGGGACTGGAGGCTAAAACATATGAAGAACGGTTGCAGGAACTGGGTATGTCTAGTTTAATGAAAAGAAGGACCAGGGGTGACATGATAGCAGTGTTCCAATATCTCAGGGGTCGCCACAAAGAAGAGGGAGTCAAACTTTTCTCCAAGGCACCTGGGGGTAGAACAAGAAGCAATGGGTGGAAACTAATCAAGGAGAGAAGCAACTTAGAACTAAGGAGAAATTTCCTGACAGTTAGAACAATTAATCAGTGGAACAGCTTACCTCCAGAAGTTGTGAATGCTCCAACACTAGACATTTTTAAGAAGATGTTGGATAACCATCTGTCTGAAGTAGTGTAGGGTTTCCTGCGTAAGCAGGGGGTTGGACTAGAAGACCTCCAAGGTCCCTTCCAACTCTGTTATTATTATTATTATTATCTCTGGACCCCTACATGACTGGATAACTGCGTTCCTGTCAAACAGACAACAAGTGGTCAAAATAGGGAGTGCCCTATCAAATCCTGTACCTGTTAACAGCGGTGTTCCCCAAGGCAGCATACTAGGACCAACACTCTTTATACTTTATATAAATGACCTTTGCGATCACATTACAAGCGACTGCATTCTCTTCACCGATGATGTAAAACTCTTCAACACCACCGACAACACTGCTGTCCTCCAAAAAGACCTAGACTTTGTGTCAGAATGGTCAAACATCTGGCAACTCCAAATCTCAACCAACAAATGCTCTGTCCTACACATTGGCAAAAAAAATCAGAACAGCAAATACAAGCTGAACAGACAAGACCTTGCAGACAACCCTCACTCTGTCAAAGACCTTGGAATACTCCTATCAAATGACCTAAGTGCCAAAGCCCACTGCAACAACATCACCAAAAAGGCTTCAAGAGCTGTTAACCTAATCTTATGTAGCTTTTTCTCCGGTAATATCACACTACTAACCAGAGCACACAAAACATTCGCCAGACCAATCCTTGAATACAGCTCATCTGTCTGGAACCCACACCGCATATCGGACATAAATACATTAGAAAGTGTCCAGAGATACTTTACAATAAGAGTCCTCCACTCCTCTACTTGCAACAGAATACCTTACGCAACCAGACTTGAAATCCTGGGCTTAGAATAAGGTGACCAGACGTCCCGATTTTGGCGGGACAGACCCGCTTTTTAATCATTTGTCCCGCGTCCCGCCCGCTTAAAAAGTCCCGATTTTTTAAAACAATGCCCGACTAGGGCATTCTTTCAAAAAATCGGCCTGCAGGCACTCGAGGATGGCCAGGTTGGGCCCAGCCGCAGGGGCAGCAGCAGCAGCAGCAGGCCCTCTCAAAATCGGGACATCTGGTCACCTTAAAACACCCACCCATGCCTTTCTCTCTGCAAGGCGGGCGCGGAGAGATGACGTCGCTGCTGTCGGCGCCCCACGCTGATTGGCTGTTGAAGGGTGAGCGGCGGCGGCAGCAGCAGCAAGCCGGGAGCGCTCGCCCAGAATTGGAGTCAGCGAGCAGCTGGGCATCGGGGCTCTTCCCCGCCTTCTCCATCCTCCAGGGTCGCCACTGCGGGGGTTCCGTCTCTCCGGTGGTGCCTGCGTTGAAAGGGAAGGGGGGGAAAGAAAGGCAGCCTGCGGGGCTTGGCACGGCTGGGAGTTGCGAGGCAGCGTAGCAACCGGGCTGTTCCTCCGGGTGTGCTAAAGTGCTCGAGTTTTTTCTCTCACACACACACATGCACAACCTTCCAACGACCGGGAAGTCGTGCTGGGAGATCCAGTCCGACCCGGTCGTTGGAAGGTTGTGCATGTGTGTGTGTGAGAGAAAAAACTCGAGCACTTTAGCACACCCGGAGGAACAGCCCGGCAAAGACGGGTGAGGAAGGAGAGAGAGGGGCGGGTCCTGTCCCCAGAGCTCTTCGGAAGCGGGGCGCAGCGCGGGCAGGAGACACCCGGGGAACTTTCCTCCTCCTTCCCCTTTTCTCCCTGGCTCACACGCTTACAAGTTACTTTTTTTCTCCTCAGCGCGCGCCCTCCCTCCGCCCGGGCTCCAACCTCCCCCCCCCCACTTTCACGCGCGCGCGAACCCACCCCCACCCACTTCAGAGGCTCCTCCGTCCGTCCCGTTCCCCCCCACACGCCGCCGCCGCCCTCGCTCCCCACCCCCTCCGCGCGCTAGCCAGAGGGCACGGAGAAGGAATTCGAGCACTTCAGGAAGCCGAGCCGGCGGGACTGCGCCGGGTTTCCTAGATGCCTCTCTTTGGCCAGCGAGGACTGCGAAAGCTCCTAGGAAGAAGGGAGGGCGTGTAAAGGCAGCCGGGGGGGGGATATCCTCGGGAGAGGTTGCTGACAGCTGTTTGAAGGATTGGCGTTCTTTGCCCTCTGCGCATGCGCAGAGGGCAAAACTCATGGCGGCTCCCCTAGAAACCCACCCCCCTGTCAATGGTGTCCCAATTTTTTTTAAAAAAATCTGGTCACTTTGGCTTAGAAAGCTTAGAACTACGTTGCCTTCGGCATGACCAAAGCATAGCTCATAAAATTATCTGCTACAACGTCCTTCCTGTCAACGACTACTTCAGCTTCAACCACAACAATACACGAGTACACAACAGATACAAACTCAAAATGAACCAAAGTTGACTGTAGAAAATACACCTTTAGCAACAGAGTGATAAATGCCTGGAACTCACTACCTGACTCTGTGGTTTCGTCATCAACTTTACCCTTAGACTGTCCACTGTTGACCTCACCCGATTCCTAAGAGGTCAGTAAGGGGCGTGCATAAGTGCACCAGCGTGCCTACCGTCCCTGTCCTAATGTTCCCTCTTATCAGTACCCATCTTATGTATATAAACAATGTTACATCTATGTATATTACCAACACGTACTTGACAAAAATAAATAAAAAAATAAAAAAATAAAAAAATAAAGTTATAGTGTATAGCAGTGCATGAGCTGTTGTTTTGTTTGCAATGTAAGCCGTTTCGAATGCTTATTGGTGAAGGGATGATAGTCAACGAAGTTGTCTCTCTATTTTTTGATAGTTCTATAGTCGTGGCTTAGACGCGACCAATGACGTTTTAAGCCAAAGGGCAAGGAAAAGAGGGCGGAATATCTTTTATTCCTATTGCAGGAGAGAAGTGGCTTTTCAGTTTTTGCGCCACCGCAACCCCGCCTCCGGAAGTGGCGTCATATGATGTCTGGCTGCAGATCTCGTTATTGCTATGTCCGCAACGCTCTCCCTGCGCGTGGTAGCGGAATGCGGACAGAGTAGGGCTCGTGCTTGTGAGCTGCGACTGCCGCATGGTCTCGTTGATTGCCCGGTCTTCATGCCTGTCGGCACGCAGGGAACCATGAAAGGGCTCACCACCCTGCAGTTAGATGCGCTGGGATGCCGCCTGTGCTTAGGCAACACCTATCATCTGGGCATGCGACCCGTAAGTCGAGCCTTCCGCATAGACTACAGTTGTATCAGACAGTCTTAGGGAGAAAACTAGAGTTTTAAACTTTTAATGTAGTTGTCTTGGACAACTGATTTACTGGGACCTAGTACGAGAAAGTTGTAACACATGTAATATATAACTTTTTAGCAGTGTGATATGTGACAGTGTTCCCAGGACATCTACAATATTTGTTCTAGAGGACAACCCAAACCAACCCTCAGCCACTTTGATTTGGAAGATTGAACTTTAGCTGGGGCTGGATTTTCATAACGTGCACCAGCAAGTCATACTGTATTTTGCTTATGTATGTGTTTTACATTTATAGAATCATTCAACTATACTTTATTAAAATCATGGTTATTCAAACCATGGCTTATTATGTTCTTTGAATACAGCATCCTTCTTTTGGTCTTAATCTCAATCTGAAATTAATGCTTGTTACAAATCAAATTTCCCCTGGTTTTGCAACACACTGAACCATAAGTTAGCTACCCATAAATTGGCTGTATTTAAATAATGTGAAACCAAAGTTCTGATGGTATTTGAGCTGTTTGTTGTATGAATTCACCTATTGTAGCTAGTTTATGGTTCATTCAAGAACCCAGGATATTTGATTAGTGTCAAAGTTAATCATGGGATAAGTATTTTATATGAATAGACAACCATTCTCTTTCCACTTTATCACTGTGTAATAAGTTGATGAAATGCAGTAATAGTAGAACTATTATAATAAATTAAAACAAGATAGAAAAAGTGCTAATTCCTCTATTTGCTGCTTGTTCACTGTCTTGGATTTGGTTTATATGGGGTTTATGCCTAAAAGATTGAGCAAAAACATCACTAATGACTGAAATATCTAGTGTATACAGTTGTCAGGTGTGAAAGATCAGGTCTGCATGTAAAGGTCTAATTAAATATTGCCTCTAGACAAGATGGGCTGCACACAAATATAATAAAATAAATAAACTGATTTATTTATTGCTAAACACCTATGCACAGGAATCTTCACAAATAACAGTGAGGACTTGCTTGGAGTTAGTTAAGGATCCAGAATTCAAGGGGGGATTGGACTTAGTTCTCTTATACATAGTGATTCTAAGCTGATTCCTCTTCTAACCCTACTCCCAAGTTCTGCCACTTCTCTTACAACAGCATAGCCAGCAAGATATCTGTCTTTTCATCAGATTTCTGTTCTTAAATGTTTGGGATTTGATTAAGTTAATTTGCCTGTTTGTACAGGCATGTACAAACAGGCAAATTGTTTGTATCAGCATGTATCCCTGTTTGTATCAGCATGTATCCCTGTTCTGATTATGGCTTTTGTTTCCAATAACAGTTACATGGATGGATTATAACTCAGTTAAAGAAATAATTAATTTGTATTGTAGTTTCAAACACTTCATAAGCATCTTATGCTATATCACCTCTCTAAAGTAGAATCATTTATTGCAACTGATTATGAGCATTTCAGAATTACTTACCCAGGATTCGTAGTAAGCATATAGCAAAGGTAACAAATAGAACCAGACATTTCTTGGTTTCTAGTTTAGCTTGATAACTACTGTATCATTTATCCCATGTAGCCTCTCTGTGTTTGGCCTCTAAAGCAGATGTTCTAGTGGCACAAATAACCAGAGATTTGTGTTTATTCCCTTACCCTTTTGGGTTTGTATAAAATCACTGAATGTTTAATGCATCTATCTAGTTTAGTGTGGACTTGCCAAGATTGGCAAAACAGCTCAATATTGCATATAGCATAGTTTAGCTATGATTTATTGATAAAGCCCAACATACTAAATCATAATTCAGAATTAAATTATTGTCTCTTCTTGGAATTGATCCCTCTGGTTCTAATGCTAGTAATTTGGCCTTATATTGTCTAGGTAGGGGATGACTCCTCCTATATTACTTCTCAGGTTTCAATTTTTTTTAAAGAGCTGTAACGATTAGAGGAGAACGTTGTCATTCCCTTTAGCCAAGGCTTCTGGTGTTAATTGTTTGTGATTGTATTTTTCTTTTTTTTTTGTTTTGTTTTTGTTGCATTTGTATTTTGGTCTGTGACTAAATAAAAATTATTATTATTATTATTATTATATAAATCATAATTCATAGTTTGTAAGTAATAGTGGATGGGTTCATGCAACATGCTAAGGATATTAGCACTAGTAATGTGATGGGCACTCATGACAATCTTTCATGCTGTTCCAGGGACCAGAGGTTATCAAAAAAGCTAATGGACTCCATAGCTTTATGAACTGGCCAAGAAACCTACTCACAGTGAGTATGACTAAGGAGGTTGTCTGTACCTGGAAAATCAATCCTTTTGCTATAATTGAGCTTTGTTATAGTTAAAAAAACAGGAAACAGTGACCTATATCACAGGTATGGAAGTAAAAGCAGGGTGTGCGAGATGGTAAGCACATACATGTGGAATTGTATTGTTAAACTATGGAAGTGCTTGATAAACCACAATTCTTTTGTCTTTCCAAGTGGTGAAAAGATTTTTAGTACACTCTGCATCCAATAAAAAACCCAGGAAAGCAGGACTGGCAAAATTTTGTTTATCATGTACAATAATCACATGAAAAGCTTATGCATTCATTAAGTGCTTGACAAATAAATACGTATTGTGTTTTATAAATGGAAGTCTTGGGCATACACCCTGATCCTGTGCATTTTTCCTTAAAAGCAAATCTCATTCCTTTCAGTGGAATTTATTTATGTATTTGAATCCAGCTTTTATCATTTTTACATACAACTCAAGGCAATAAACATACCCAATATACCTTCCTCCTCCTACTTTCCCCACAACAACTCTGTGAGATGGGTTGGACTGAGAGAAAATGACTGGCCCAATGTTGCGATGATGAGAAGGAACGACGCCAAAACACAGGATGAAGTCAATGGGAAGGCAATCTCCCAATAGCTGGGGGGGGGGTGCTTCCTTTTATTGTCATACAAACAAAGGACCTCGTGGCAGAGACTAATCCATTCATCAAGAGTTACCTTGTTATTGATTGGTTTAAGAAGGCTCATGACCAGCTCATGATCAATGCATGGGTTCCTGCTTACGTGAGGTTTGCCTAGTCTTCACTTATGTGCCAGAGCTCATGCCAGACTTCCTTAATCAGGAGTCATTGTGTGAATCCACATTCCTTAAGAGTGGTTTGCCAGCAATCAAGGAATAAGCATTCCACACATGTCCTCATTTTTATTTTATTCATTGTTTTTTAACAATTTGTATGCATACATAACCTCAGATCTGGAGGGCCGAATTTTTGGATGAAACATCATTAGCAAACTAGGCAAACATTGCACGCAGCAGCAACAGCAAATTAAGGCAATGATAACTAAAATAACAATGAGCATTATTTGTCACACCCACCCAAAATCTGGAAGCCAAGACCATAACCACTCCCATGGTGATTGTGGAATAGTGGAACCAATTGGATTATCCTCAATCAGGTTCTCCATGTGTTCAATTGTGGCTGAAATATTTGCCTTATGATCAGTGATATATATACAACAATGTGAATGGATTAAAGCACAGACTCCACCTTTGGCTGCTAAAATAACATCTAAAGCACAATGATTTTGTAAAACTACCTCTCTAATTTGTGACATTTCTTCATTTATCATTTTTAGGGATTTGACAGTAGAATTAAATAAGGCAGTAGTCCAATTTGATAAGATATGCAAATCTCTATAATTCATCATTACTCCTAAAGGAAGAATAGTACCCCTTGCTAACATGCTTTCAGTGTAATGGCTAATGGGGTTTTGAACATCTATAGTTCTATGATTCCTTAACCATCCTTTAGGCTGATGATCAGATATCACTACAGAGGGAGCAATGTATCCCAAGGTGCAACAACCAGACCACCATGCAGGGATACGCTAATATGCCCTTCTACCACATAACATCCAAATATTACTTAATGTGTTAGCTGTTTGATTATTACCTCCTGCTAATTGTTTCACCATTGTTCTTACCAAATTACATAAAGGGACACCCTCCCCTTACCGCTACTGGACACCCAGTCAATTGATATGTGCAGTCATAGGAGGTAAAATTATGAAGATGTTCCATTACAGTAAATTCAGAAAGCTATTACATCTCTCAATAATGGTGTTAAGAATGAATGTTGTGTTACAATAAGGATATTTTCCAACATCAACAGATGCCTTCCGGGTATGATTGGTGAATTCCCAACAATATGTTGCTACTTCTTGAAGCCTGCTACCAATGGCTAGAATAGTGTAATAGTCATTGTCTTTTTGCAGTATCCCGGAGATCCAAGAATGTTGTTTCCATCCAGTTTCATTAAAAGGAATAGCATGTATTAAAAGTCCTCCTATGGCGTGTGGGGGAACGTGCATGCAGATCCAACAATCTGTCCTATTTACTAAGAGAGAGATATTTTGCACATCCCAGATATTGGAATTTTGTTCCCAGAGTCCTTGCTCTGGAATTCCATCTTGCAAAGTCACTGTAGCCATGCCAGGAGGAAAGATACATATAAAAAGAATACACATAAAAATAGTTATACATTTAGCATTTAAACAAGCGAATGCAGCTATCAAAAAGTTCTCTAGTGTCTGAGGTATATCTTTTTTCCTCTAACAATTTTGTAGATTGAGCAGAGAGGGCTTTAATCTTCCCCCAGGTCACTTGATGTTTCTAATGAGGTGCTCGGTCCCGATCCTGTTGAGGGCTTTGTAGGTTGAGGGAGAAGTTCAGGATTGGGTTTTTCAGTCCTTGGTGCCACGCCATCCTTCCACGGCTTCACACACCTAGCAAGGATCCACACCAGACCTGTAGAAGCAAGCACAGCAGCATATCCCCTTCCCCACGTCCCTTCAATAAGGGAACAGGTCCATGCCATTCAGGATTAAGCAATCTATACATTACCTGTGGCTGGAGATGACTCATTCTACTTCCAAAATGATCATCTACTGGAGTTGATAAATTTGTGATATTAAGATGATTCAAAGTAAACAGTACTCAACCATTCCTGTTTTACCAGAAAGACCTATGGAATCCCTCCTTTTTGTTTATGTTTAGCCAAAGTAGATTTCAATGTAAAATATGCATGCTCCACTATGTATGGCCTGTCCTTTTAGAGTTGTAAGAAATGCCAAAAAGATGTTTAATTTTGCCATTTGCCACAAAATTCAGCAAAGGAGTGGCTACAATATGCAGGGTCATTGTCTGTTGTTAACGTAGAAGGTAGACCCATAACAGCAAATGTTCAAATACAATGATTAACCACATGTTTGGTGGCTTCTCCTTTCTGAGGAGTAGCCCAAATAAAATTAGAAAAAGGTATAAATAGTTACATAAAGGTATTGCCAAGGGGCAAAAGAGGGATATTGAGTTACATCCATCTGCCAAAGTTCATTTGCTCTAAAACTCTTGGATTCACCCCAATGGAGGGAGATGAGGTGATTTGAGAACATTGAGGGCATTGTTATTCTGATCAGATCTGTCTTTGCCCAGAACTAGGTTTTTTATTTACAACAAGTTTCTTGTGTGTACAAGTAAAAAGATTAATTCTACTAACATAGTTATAAGAAATAAATTGGTTAATATGTGACACATAGCATACAGACAAAATCCTATCAAGGTAGAATGACTTCCTGAAGAAGTTGTTGAAGAGAGAGGAAAAGATCATAAGATTAGCATTAATCCTAGATGCTAAGTAAACTTCCAGGGAGATTATGAACTAACTTACAGACATAATGAAAAACAAATAATTTTTAACAGCACTAGAATAAAATTGCTGAAAGCTAATATGACAAAGTTTGAGAAAGAGTGCATAGAATTCTCTATTCCAGGGAAAAATAATCCTGAAATGCAATTGCTCCTTGATTCTTTCCTTCATCTGTGAAAATCGCAGGAACATTTTTCAAATACATAAATGATTAATCAATTGCAAAGGTGCAGAAATAGTTAAAGTAAGACAAGGATCTTTAGAAAGATCTTTAAAAGTAAGTTTCCCTACAAAATCTAAGGCTTTCTAATCAAAAATAAAATTCAATAGTGAAAAAAGTAAGGTTGTACATTTAGGCAAGAAAAACAAAATGCACACAGTCAGTATATGTGGTATCTTGCTCAACAGTAGTAACTGTGAGAGGGATCTTGAAGTTCTAGTGAACAATCATTTAAATATGAGCCAGCTGTGTATAGCAGCTGCCAAGAAATTGACACAGTTCTAGGCTGCATTAAAAGAGAGATAGAATCAAGATCACTTGAAATATCAATACCTGTTTATAATACATTAGTAAGGCCACACCTGGAATATTGCATTCAGTTTTGGTTGCTACGATGCAAAAAGAATGTTGAGACTCTAGAAAGAGTGCAGAAAAGAGCAACAAAGATAATTAAGGAAATGGAGGCTAAAACATATGAAGAAAAGTTGCAGGAACTGGGCATGTTTTAGTTGAATGAAAAGAAGGACTAGGGGAGACATGATAGCAGTTTACCAATATCTCTGGAGTTGCTATAAAAAAGAGAGAGAGAAACTATTCTCCAAAGTACTTGAGAGCAAAAGCAATGGGTGGAAACTAATCAAGGAAAGAAGCAACTTGAAACTAAAGAGAAATTTCCCTGACATTTAAAGCAAGCAATCAGTGAAACAGTTTGTCTTCAGAAGGTGTGAATGCTCCTAGACTGAATTTTTTTAAGAAGAGACAACCATTTGTCTGAATGGATAACCATTTGCCTGAAGCAATCTAAGCTTTCCTGTCTAGGCAGGGGGTTGGTCTAGAAGACCTTTAAGGTTCCTTCCAACTCTTTTTATTTCTACTTCACCCTAAGGCTATTTGAAAAGACAAAACTGTCTGAAAGTCACATTCAAATTCAAATTTAGAAATAAGAAAAATGATTTTAAAAATATCCTAACAAACTCTAGCAAGTTCTTACTTATGACAAGATGCACAGAGCTCAGGTAAGATCTGAATATAATGATAAATATAACCATTCTACAAAATAAATTTGTTGCAAGGACAACACAGCCAATGCTTCCCGTAGGAATTTGAGCTGTTGGCAAAAGCAATTAAACTAAAACCTTGCATTTTGGAAAAAATCTATGAAAATATTTATGAGGAAAAATAAAGGAACAATTTCATGGAAAAAATTACAGAATATTAAAATCTGCAAACAGAAATAAACTTACTGTGACAAAATAAAGCAAAGTTAATAGATATTTTAAATGCAATCCCATAAACTGCAATATCACCTTAAACTGCTTGACTATCTTTCTGAGAGATCAAGATAAGATCACTAGGATGTTTAACTTTAGTTAATAATGTAAATAATGAACTTAATTTAAAGAAGTAAATCATTTAAAGAAAGAACTACCCAATTAATAGTTCCCAACAATTGTAACTGAATTAAAATAATAATTGTGGGAAAACTGATGCAGCATAAGATTCAGACATCTTATGTCCTAGGTACAAAATTTTCTTTTAGCTAAATTTTTTCTCTCTGGTGCAACATTTAATCCATAGGAGAGAAGACATAGGAGAGATAAGATAATTTAAGTTACTCCAAACATGGAACTTTTCTGAGAATAATTACCTTTGCCAGAGGCTCTGCACTTTTCCTTAAGACATTTCTGGTTACCATAATTGCAACAATTCCCTTGGGCTTTGTTACTTTGTCTCATGGCTACAACTAGCAAATTATTTTTATGACTAGAACCTGTAGCTTGCCAAATTCTAACCATTTCAGCCAATTCAGGATTTTTTCCTAACGCTACGATGTCCCTGCATTCAGAAGCAGCTATTTCTTTAACTTTGCAATCAGTGAATGGTTCATTAGGTTTCTGTTGAATGCTGGAAAAAACCTGTGCTGGATTATCAACTTTCTGAAAATCCTTAAAGTCACATTCAGAAGAAACTTGCAGCATTGGTACATTAATTGCACAAACATCAAGCATTTGAACAATTTCATGAGAAACACCTTGATCTTTTTCTAATTCTTTCTCTTCTAGCATTTTTTTGAATCAAACCAGTATTTTTTACTACTGGAAGACTCATGAGATGAGGTTTGGAAACCCTTTGCAAGTTTTATTCCAGTAAGGGTTCCTTTTTGCGGTTCTTCCTTAAATTCTGCCCTGACCACGCTGAATGACTCCTGTGAAGGAACAATAGATAAATGAACAGCAGCAGGGGGGGTAGGATCTAATAGCTTCATCTCCATCGGAGCAGGCAGCGTTAGCTGCAGATTTGAAAAAGGGAAAATAAACCCATCTTCAGGGAGCAGAGAGAGAAATGGTGACGGTGCCTTGAGTTTTTGAGTCCCCATAATCTCAATTGCTGACTTACATTTTTGCCAGAGCAATATATATTGTGTTGAAGCTCTTGGTGGCGAATGCAAACTTATTCCAATTTTTATCCAGTCCCTCAACTCCAGAGTACCAGCCTCAGGATACCAGGGACACTGACAGCCTATCTCATACACTAATTGTTCTAACTCATTTAGGCTAATTCCTGTGGTTCCATTATCTTTAAGTATTTTGTCCAGCTCTTGTGCATGTAACAACTGCTGAGCTGACAATTTCCCCCCCCATACTCACGAATTGGGAGCGAAATTCGCTGAGGTGCACCTGGGGCTCGTCCGGCCTGAATGAGTATAGGGGTGATCGCGTTGGGGTCACCAGATGTTGCGATGATGAGAAGGAACGACGCCAAAACACAGGATGAAGTCAATGGGAAGGCAATCTCCCAATAGCTCGGGGGTGCTTCCTTTTATTGTCATACAAACAAAGGACCTCATGGCAGAGACTAATCCATTCATCAAGAGTTACCTTGTTATTGATTGGTTTAAGAAGGCTCATGACCAGCTCATGATCAATGCATGGGTTCCTGCTTACGTGAGGTTTGCCTAGTCTTCACTTACGTGCCAGAGCTCATGCCAGACTTCCTTAATCAGGAGTCATTGTGTGAATCCACATTCCTTAAGAGTGGTTTGCCAGCAATCAAGGAATAAGCATTCCCCACAGCCCAAGATCACCCAGCTGGCTTTCATGGCTAAGGCAGGACTAGAACTCAGAATCTCTGACTTTTTAACTTGTTGCCTTAACCAATGTATATAGAATTTCAGCCTCAGCCAGTAGTTGCATATCTGAGCAGAGAAATCGGAATCTTAGTAAGTAAATGTGAGAGGTGGGTATGGGGAGAGATTTACCCGTATTAGTAAAATGAATGATGTGCTACATCATGTTGAGCAGAGAAGATAAGCAGAACGCACTGCTTGAAGAAAACCAGTGGCCACAATATTTATCATTGTACCTCATTTCCAAACCCTGTCGGCACAACCAGCAATAATCCTTGGTATTGCTTTTCTTCCAGTAGTTCTGCAGCTGCTGACTCTGGTTACTTAACCAACAGTCCTGGGTCCTATAGCCAGTTTTAACCAGATGTCCAGGAACTCCAACATCTAGTACAGTCCTTGTTAATTCGGGGAATAATCGAGCTAGTATGGATTTTGTGTAATTTATGTCTCACCATATTTTTTAATGGGAGAGACACACATTGTCTGACTCCTCCTATGGTCCAGTATGGTTTAACCTCTGGCAAAGCTTTCATCTTCCTCAGAGCGCACAAGCCCCACAATCACATCAAGGTAATGCTCACTGAGGATTTTATTATTATTATTATTATTATTATTATTATTATTATTATTATTATTATTATTATTATTATTATTATTATTATTATTATTATTATTATTATTATTATCTCTTACTCATTAAACATGAAACTCAGTCAACGGAACATTTAAAAATGTGTCACAAATACCATTGACTGGTGCTAATGGTTGATACGGGTTGCTGCCAGCGTCCTAGGTATAACTAAGTATCTTCTTAAAATATATGATGTTCCAAGTAGTGCAATTTTTTGCAGTTCCACTGGTGTTATTGCAGGAAGTTACAATTTCTTGATGTGTTTTGTGAAATTCTTGGACATGGTACCAAGTGCCCTGATGACAATGGGTATCACTGTTACATGTTTCATCCATAGCCATGTAGTTTCGATGGCCAGGTCGCAATATTTCGTAATTTTTTCCAGTTCTTTTTCTTTGACTCTGGCATCTGGTACAGCGATATCAATAAACTCTACTCTTTGGCCTTTGACAACCGTGATATCTAGCGTGTTGTGTTCCAAATGACAATCTGTCTATATTAGAAAGTCCCACAAGATCTTCACCGTCTCATTTTCGGTAACTTTTTCCACTTTGTGCTCCCATGACTTTTTGGATACAGGTATGTCATATTTTTTACATAATGACCAGTGGACTAATTTAGCAACTCGATCATGTCTAGCTTTGTAATCAGTTTGCGCAATTTTGCTGCACTCACATATTAAGTGTGAAATAGTTTCAACTTTGTTGTTGCAAAGTCGGCAGTTTGGATTGTCAGTGGATTTTTGTATCTTCGCTTTCATGGCATTAGTCTGCAGTGCTTGTTCTTGAGCAGCGAGTATTAAACCTTCCGTTTCTTTCTTGATGGTTCCCATCTTAAGCCATGCCCATGTATGGTTGTCATCACATTTTCCTTCAATGTTTTTCAAGTGTTGACCATGCAAAGCTTTGGCTGTCTCCGGTGCCACCTCGAATCGAGGATTTGTTGCACCTCATGCAAGATCATCCCTTTTTGTCAGGATGTGTTGATTGTCTCGGAACCAGTGGTCTGCCCGTAATTCGGTTTTGAGTTTCGCCGTTAGGTCTCTTGCTGGTTGGTTGTGCCAGTTGCGGCGGTGCCGTCTGGTGGTTACGTGGGCTGCTATTTGGGTAGGGGGAATGATGGCATCCACCCCCTGCTCCCGCTCGCATTTGTACTGTGGCATGCAGGAGAGGGTGTCTGCTAGAAAGTTCTTCCCCCCTGGGATGTGCTTTAGCACGAAGTCAAAACAGTTTAAGTATTGAGCCCAACGAACTTGTTTTGGGGATAGTTTTCGCGGGATCCTGAGGGCCTCAAGGTTTTTATGGTCCATCCAGACCTCGAATGGTTTCTGGCCTTCTTCCAGCAGGTGTCGCCAGGTTAGCAGTGCCCATCGCCTCTTTCTCCAGGCTGCCCATCATCGCTTTGTGTCCGTGAGCTTACGGGAGGTGTAGGCGCAGGGTTGTAGATTTCCGTGGCTATTTCTTTGAAGTAGCACTGCCCCCACTGCCACATCGCTGGCATCTGCCTGGATGACAAAGGGTTGTTCGGGGTCGGAGTGTTTTAGCACTGGTTCTTTCGCAAACAGTTCTTTCAGTATTTCAAATTCCTTTTGGCAGGTCAGGTCCCACTGTAGGAGCTGTCCCAGCCGGGTTTCGTTCCTGGGCTCCCCGTTTTTAGGATGTCCATCATGGGTTTGACAATCTTCGCAAAGGAGGGGATGAATTGCCTGTAGAAGTTTGCAAAGCCTAGAAAACTTTGTCGCTGTCTGTGGGTCCGAGGGGGTTGCCAGCCTAGGACGGCTTGTACTTTGGCTTGGTCCATTTCTATTTCCTCACTTGGCACTTGGTAGCCCAGGTAGTCTAGCCGTGTGTGGTGTAATTCACATTTTGATAGCTTGACGTACAGGTTGGCTATCAAGAGTTTTTGTAGTACCTGGTGGACCAGGGGTATGTGATCATCCATGGTCTCAGTGTAGACGAGGATATTGTTCAGGTAGACCAGGACCCCCTTTTAGAGGTGCTCATGCAACACCTAGTTTATTAGTTGCATGAACACCGCTGGGGGCCCCTGCAGGCTGAAAGGTATCACCTTGAATTGGAAGCTCCCTAGGGGGCAGTTGAATGCTGTCTTCCATTCATCCCCCTCCCTGATGCAGACTTGATAGTATGCTTCTCTCAGGTCTAACTTGGTAAAGACCTTTCCCTTGGCCAAGTGTGATAGCATGTCCTTCATGAGGGGGAGGGGGTATAGGTTGTGGACGCACACACAGTTTATCCCCCTGAAATCAACGCATAATCTCATAGTTCCATCTTTTTTTTCTTTGAATAGGACTGGCGCTGCAACCCATGGCTTGGCTGGTTCAATTAACCACCTTGCTAGGTTTTTGTCTATGTATTTGCACATTTCTTGCATTTCCCAGGATGTCATAGCGTACAGTTTAGGTTTGGGTAGTTTTGCCCCGGGGATGATCTCGATGGCGCAGTCTGTATCAGGGTGGGGAAGCAGGATGTCGCACTCGGCCTCACTGAATACTCCCGTGTGGTCTTGATATTCCCTTGGAATCTGAATGGCCTCTGGGGTCATGTCAGATGTGACTGCCAGTTGTTCTGGTGGGCTCTTTTGGGGGGTTTCCTGCCTGGGCAGTGTTTCAGCATGCTGGTGTGGAGGGGGTTGGGGCCCCCTTGCTATTCTCAGTCTGTGGGTGCCCCCTTCCCACTAGATGGTCGGTCCCCACTTGTCTAGCCAGGAGAGACCCAGTATAACTGTGTCTGTCATTTTTGGAGCTATGACGAATTGAATTACTTCCCAGTGGTTTGTTAGCTCCAGCCTCACGGGTTCGGTTAGGTGGGTGGCATAGGCTCCCCCAACTAGGGACCCATCGACCTGTTCGAAACAGATCGGGTGGGCCAGCCTCTTAGCTCTGATCCCCAGTTTCAGGACCGTGGCTAGGTTGATCAGGCATCTAGTGCAGCCTGAGTCTACTAGGGCCTGAAAATCCCCCTGGGTCCCTGTTTTTGGGGCCGTCAGGCGTATTGGGAAGACAAAAGGGTGAATTGGTTCACTCACCATTGGGTCGTTTTCACCCTCGTCCTCGCTGTCATAGGGTTCTGGTGACTGGTCGTCGTTGCCTGGGGGCCCTCCCCCTTCGACTGGGTGGGGAGGCACCTCTGTAGCCTGGAGGGCCTTCTGGGACGTATTGGTGGCACACTTGGGGCCTCGTTCCGGTCTTGCCCTGGGTGGCGGCTTTGGGGCCGGGGTTGCGCATGCTGATGCCATGTGGCCCATCCCCCCGCATCTATAGCATTTCAGCAGACATCGTGGGAGAGCTGGCCTTGGGGCCGGCTGTGGTGCTGTGATTCTCTGTCGGTTGGGTGGTGCCTGGTCTGGTTGACCTCTCTCTCTGGTGCCCGGTGGCTTTCTCATGTCATTGGCTCGCAGCCCACTGTCGACTTTTATCGCCACTCGGAACCACTCGGCGAGTCTGTTCGGGATGTCCCGGTAAGCAGTTACCTGGGCAATTTGCTTGTCTAGGCTTGTTCTGAAGAAATGCATCAACAGCAGCTCTGGTAAGGGAGGTAGCCTTCCGATGACTCTCCTAAATTCCCGGATGTGTTCTTCGATGGGTCGGCCCCTTTGCATTAGGTTTCTGAGCTCATCTTCCACGTACAGGTCCTCCTCTGCCTCTTCAAATCTGACCTCTAGCAGCTCTAGGAAGTCATCTACGTCTTGCAGTTGAGGGGCTCTCCTCTTATGGAGGGCTGCTAGCCATTCCCTTGCCTCTCCCTCTAGCCCCTCTGTGATGGTGTTCACTATAGCTCTGGTGGATGGGTAGAGGTGTCCATAGCATTCTAGGTGGACCTCAACTGAGTCAAGGTCTGAGTCTCCATCAAATTTTCCCCTAAAGTGGGGCAGTTCGTTTAGTACTGCTCCTCCCTCCTCCTGTTGGCCTCTGTAGACATACGCTCGCCGCGGTTGGCCCTCTTCCTCAGTTCTGGTTCGGAGAGAGGGAGGTAGTTGCCTGCCCTAGGTGGCCCGCCTACTACTTGGTACTGGCTTCAGTCCCAGGCTCTTTCTCCTTCTGATGGGTGAAGAGGGAGGGCTGTGTTCTTGTGTGCGTCTTCTCCCTTCAAAAGGATCAGCTGTCCCTACCCTCTCTTTTGGCCGGCATGACGGCTCCACCTCCCAAATGGTGGCTCAGTCAAATTCCTCCCTCAGTTGCTCTATGGACCTCTCCAGGGGCTCTGTCAGGACCTTTGGGAGCCTGGCTCGTTCCCAATCCCACATTCAATCCACTCTTCCTAGCTCACTCAGAGGCTTTCTCTTTTCAACAGCTTTAGGGGTTAATTTCCACCAGTACTCATCCTTTCTTGCTTCGGTCCCTGGAGCGGCTGACTCGGCTTTGATGTCTGGGAGGGGCTGCGTTTCCATTGCAATCTCCTCTTTTGCAGTAGCTTCTAGCAGGCTTTCTTCGGATAGCCTTCCGTCTGCCATGCTTGCCTGATTTTCTCTCCAAGCCGCCCAGATATCAGGGAATGGTTTGGGAGTGCGAGACACAGGTAGCCCTGAAATCTTGTTGATTTATTCAGTTCTGGCTGTCTGTGAAGTTCCCGAAAGACGCTCTAATTAATTCAGGAGTCATGAGACAAAATCCAAAAGATTTTGGATTTATTAAAGATTTATTAAAAGCAACATCTCGGCAAGACTCCAATGCAGCCAGAACTGAATTTGACCTGACTGCACGTCATCTTGACCCTGTTTCCCTCCTTCTCATTGGCCATGTCATAAATCACATTGTCCAATTAATCACATTGGTGGGTTATGACCCACACACCCCTCCTTCTGACTCCGGTAGCCTAGGATACAATCAGTAAAAGAAACATTTGTGGAATGCATTTTCAGTTAGGAAAACAGCCTTCCCCCCTCCTTTTCATGGCAACTTTGCAAGTTGATAGTTGCATTTCCACATCTGTGAAAACTTTATTACGGATGATGAAACGTCTTTGATCCATTAATCTTTGTAAGTTACGTCATTTTCCAGGTGTTTTTCCTTCAACACTTGCATCATTCTTTTTTGAAATCCTCTGGCTGTTGGTTCTGCCTAGTAGTAACATTTGATGATTTCTCAATTTTCTTCCGTTGTCTAAGTTTTGTACTTTTGTTCCAATCACTTTGCAGTTGCACACCCTAATTCTCTAGCAGTAATAACTGAGCCCTGTAGCCCATTTTTTGACAGATGTCCAGGAGCCATAGCATCTGATACGGCCCTTATTGACCCGGGCAACGACCAATCCGATGTGGAATTTTGTTGATTTCTTCTCATCATTGGTGATGGTAGGTGCCTGGGTTGGTTCATGGTGGCTAAGCCACTACCGATCCGAAGACAGTAATCCCATAACCATAGGGACCGCACCGGATAGCCGTCCAGGCCTAGCCATGGCAGCCCAACTGCCTGCTTGGTGTCAGGAAGGCAGGATCAGGTATGGGGTGGGGGGAGGAAAGCACCCCAACTGCCCATTTGGTGTCAGGAAGGCAGGATCAGGTATGGGGTGGGGGAAGGAAAGCAGCTCATGTATAGTAGATGGTTTATCTTGCCATGTTGGCTTGAGATTTGGTATCCCAGTTTTGTGTTTCATAGGATTGTTCTTGTTGTTATTGTTGTTTCCCCCAAAATAAGACCTAGTCTTATTTTCTTTTGGGGCCCAAAATAAGCACCAGGTCTTATTTTCAAGGGATGTCTTACCTGCTTACCTTAGGACCACCGCAGCCAGGCCTCCCATGCCCCGACACCTGTCACACCGCTGCCCGACTTCTTCTGTGATCAATCACGGCCAGACGCCACATGGCTCGTCGCACCGGTGCCACCACTCATGGCATGAGGCTGCATGGCATGTTGTGCCAGTGCCGCTGCTTGTGGCATCCTGTTGCGAACGGCAGCACGGCATGACGTGCCACACACCACCTGCCGCAAGTGGCAGCACCGGCGTGATGTGCCACACGGTGTCCTGCTGCAAATGGCAGCACTGTTGCGACGAGCCACGCGGTGTCCTGCCATGAGCAGTGGCACTGGTGTGACGTGCCACGTGGCCTTCTGTGAGCAGTGACGTGGCGAGCCACATAGCGTATGGCTGCAAGCGGCCTCAGAAATCAAGCAACGACACAACAGGTGTTGGGGCATGGGAGGCCTGACTGCAACGATCCTAAGGTAAGCAGTTGTGGGGCATGTGGGGCAGCTCCACCCCCACATCACCACCCTAGCTTGATTTTTACGCATGCGCCTCACCCCATCTTGTGACAACCAGATGGTGGGACAGAGTGGGCGGGGTCTTAACTAGGGTTTATTTTTTGGTTAGGGCTTATATTAGGTACACATGTAAAATCAAGCTAGGGCTTATTTTCGGGAAGGTCGTATTTTCGGGGAAACGGTATTGTTGTTTTTGTTGTTGTTATGAAATGTAAATTTGAATCTTATCAGAGGAATAGCCAGTAATGCCTTCACTTAATATTCATTTAGACTGGACTGTTTTGAGTTTTGCACTTGAACTGTTCTGCCAGCTATTCTGCCCTTTGCCAGCCTCTATTGAAGATTTGTACTATAACTCTTTTAAAACTATAGAGATACATTAGAAATATAGGGTTACAGGTAATTCTCAACTTACAGCTACAATTGACTCCACAATTTCTGTTGCTAACCAAGGCAGTTGTGAGTTTTGCCCCATTTTACGATTTGTGTTGTGAAGTGAATCATTCACACTAAGTTGTGAAGTGAATCATTAAATGAATCTGGCTTCTCCCATTACGTTGCTTGTCGGAGGCTGGCTGAGAAGGTTACAAATGGTGATCACATGACCTCAGGGCCATGCAACTGTCATAAATACTTGCCAAATGTCAAGGGCCCAAATGTCGATCACATGACTATGGGGATCATAGTAAATGGTCATAAATGTGAAACTGGTCACAGGTCACTTTTTTACTGCCATTTTAACTTCAAATGGTCACTAAATGAATGGTTGTTAAATCAAGGACTACCTATATACGTTCCTTTAGTGTACTGACAACATTCAAGACATGTTACTGGTTCTTTGTAAATTTTTTAACCTGTTTGGAAAGTTAAAGAATTATTGTGAGATGCTGTTTAGCATATTGCCCGGGTCTGTATACCTTGTTTTCCCCAAAATAAGACATCCCCTGATAATAAGCCCAATCAGGCTTTTGAGTGCATGGCAATAAGGCCAAGCGCTTATTTCAGGGTTCAAAAAATATAAGACAGGGTCTTATTTTCTGTGAAACACGGTAATGCTACGTAATGCTGTAATATGAGTTTTTTGCCCTAACCCAACCATTAAGTTAAATAAACCACAATTTATTGTTTAATGCAATTACAAATCCAGCCATTTGTAACTTGTATAAAAATATTGATAAAACATACCCTGGGTCAGCAAAATGCATGAACCCAATCATTTTTATATTACTGGCATACAAAATCCATAGTGGAAGTATGCAGAAGAATATGGTTTAACATATTATACTAAGCCATAATGTAAATTTGCTTGATTTTGATTTGGTACAATGTGTAAATGTGTGGGGCACCTTATAGGGCTGGTAGTGAATGCAGCTCATCTGTTCATACTGGATACTTGTTACCATTACACAATTACCAGTACCAGTTTCCTTACTTCTCAGTTCCTTTCAAAGTGTCTTTTCTGCAGGATAGTGGTGGTTTTCAGATGGTATCTCTGGTGGAGTTCTCCAAGGTGACAGAGGAGGGAGTACATTTCTGTTCTCCTTATGATGGCAAGCAGATTCTGCTAACACCAGAAAAATCCATTGAAATACAGAATGCTCTTGGTAACTATTCTGTTTTGTATAATAATATGACTGGCTAAACTAACGCTTCCTTTTGTTTTATAATGGTAGTGATAGTTCCCTAATTCCATGATTGTCCATCATGTCAGAAATAGCTGGTTAGGATTTTTTTTAAAAAGTAGAACTGCAGAAAATAGTTCAGTAGCTCATAAACACTCTACTTGACTCTATTTGCATACTTAGTCCCCATTTCTTGTTTTCCTGTTAGTGAATTCACTGTGCTCCTTTTTGATGAGATATGATCTAGTTACCGTTGCCCTTGCACTGCTAGCCTCCCAATTAGACTATTGCAATGGATCTGTGTGGGAATAAAGTTCTTGAAAGAGATAGTGAAATTATAATGATTTGAAAATGTTCTGTCTGGAATATCCCATTGGGAGCACACAGCATCTGCTTTTAGCTAAGCTGTTTGCCTTCTAGACCCTATCATTCAGGTGTTTTATTTGTTATCTATCAATTCCTTCAAATGGCTCAAGCCCCTCCTGCTTGAGGGCATGCTTCCCCCATATAGTATTCCTGAAAGCTACATTCTGTTCTGTTATAGAGAGATGCCTATTCAGAATCAGGTAGGGCTGAGGGCCAACACACTGAAATGTTCTCATTTACTCTATGCATTCTACCTTTTATTATGCTTTTTTTTTAAAAAATCTTTAAATGTGTTTTATTTGTTAGCTTTTCCCTCATAGCAGTCAGTTTGCTAGGTTTTTATTTATCATCATGTAGTTCCTCATTGTTTAATTGTCTTTTGAAATACTGATTTTACTACCTTGGATTTACTGATATGTCATTTATAACATTTATGATGTTAAGAGCCTTGGTGGCACAGTGGTTAGAATGCATTACTGCAGGCTACTTCTGCTGACTGCCAGCTGACTGCAATTTGGCAGTTCGAATCTCTCTCATCCTTCAATCCTTCCGAGGTTGGTAAAATGAGGACCCAGATTGTTGGGGGCAATATGCTGACTCTCTAAACTGCTTAGAGAGTGCTGTAAAGCTCTGTGAAGCAGTATATAAGTCTAAGTGCTATTGCTATTTGGTGATACTTTGTTATACTGTAAGACAATTTTATATTTTTTATAGTTTATTGTAGGTGTTACAGAACTGTACTCACAGGTTTAGCTTATGGTCAGTCAGTCACTCACACACTCACAGCACTGGAAAATTGCCACACTCAAATCACTTTCAACCGAACAGAGGCACAAACAGTTCTTTAAAATACAAGGACACCCAGTGAATAACAGCAAGTTTTTACTGATTATAAAGTATATCTATTTGCTCTCTCTCTCTCTCTCTCTCTCTCTCACTCTCACTCTCACTCTCACTCTCACTCTCACTCTCATATTCATTCATTCACAACTAGGCTGCCTGGCACTAGGACAGAAGCTACCAAGTCTGGGATCCAAAAATGAGTCAAAAAGTAGTTTTTGAGGCTTCAGGATCTCTTTGTATCCCCCAAAGTTAAGGTGACCAGACGTCCCGCTTTTGGCGGGACAGACACGCTTTTCAAGCGTGTGTCCCGCGTCCCACATTCTTTCCAAAAAGTCACGCTTTTTTGGAAAGAATGCCGAAACAGCGGGACGTCTGGTCACCTTACGAGTCTTGGCTCTCCTGCTCCCCCTCCGCCAGCGCTGGGCTGCTGGAGCGCTCACGAACACACACACACACACACACACACAAGGGCGCATGCAGCCTCTCCAGAGAACGAGTAGTCCGGATCCGGAAGCCGCGCCTGGAGAGGGAGGTCCTGGGGTTGCTGCAGCCCCGACGGCGGAGCCGTACGATTCCCTCCTTCCTTCCCTCGCTCGCTCATTCTTCATCCGGCCATGCCGGGCTTGACCCGAGTTTGCAGTCTTGCAAAGGCGGCGGAGCGAACCCCGACTCCGGGAAGCGGCTGGGCGCGAAGCGAAAATGAAAGAGAAGCGGGGAGGCGAGGAAGGGAAAGCGGGCAGGGCTTCCACGGCCCTGGGAGGCGGGGTCGGGCTGGGTGGGTGGGTGGGAAGGACGGGCGAATCGGCAGGCCGGCATCCAACCGGTGCAGCCGGGAGACTTCTAGCCACCCTCCGGCCGCTGCAAAAATAAAAAATAAAAAAATGCACAGGCGGTTTTGCATGCATCGCTTCCCACCCACCCCCCTCTTTGCAGAAACGGGACTCGGGGGCTATGCCTGCTCCTGCAAAACGTTTGCACAACCGCCTTGCGAGGTCGGCCAGGTGCAACGAGGAAGGCAAAGGAGAACCGGAAACCTCCTGGACCATGAGACTCCGCATCTACAAGCGCAAAGTGGTGGCGCTGCTGCTGGTCTTGGCCGCCGCCGCCTGTGCCTTAGTGCTTTGGGGAGGGACAAGCGAGGGCTTGATTGCTGGCTCCTGAGGGGAGGCAGGAGGCGAGGAAAGGCCTCCCGCCTCCCCCCCACTCACCTGGACGCTGACATTAGCGGTCTTTTGCCCTCTGCGCATGCGCAGCATTCTGCGCATGCGCAGAGGGCAAAACTCAAATGGCGGCGTCCAGGCGGCCCCGCCCCCTATCTGGTGTCCCGCTTAAAAAATATATATATATGGTCACTTTACCCAAAGTCCTTGCTTTGTTGGTGGGGAGGGGCTTCTTATTTTCCAAAGCACCTGAAGGCCAGACAAGAAATAATGGATGGAAACTGACCAAGGAGTGATTCAACCTAGAAATAAGGAGAAATATTCTGTAGGAAAAATTAACCAATGGAATTGCCTTCGGAAGTTCTGGAGGCTTTCAGAAAGAGATTGGACTGCCATTTGTCAGAAATGGTGTAGGGTCTCCTGCTTGGGTGGGGGGTTGGACTAGATGACCTACAAGGTCCCTTCCAACTCTGTTAATCTAATCTAATCCATGCAAGCCCAGCTCCTTTGTTGGTGAGACTTGGGGAGGGGCTTGCCATGTGCTCAGGCCCAATTTTTGTCCTTTTGTTTCCTTAACAATTTGTTTCCTTTCCCTGAGGGAGCTTTTCCGGGCTTTTGTCCACCCTGTTTACGTGCCTTCACCACTTCTAGATATGATGGCATCAGCCTAGAATCACACAGGTTACTTGTATTTGTGTTCGAATTGATATGTATCAGTTCTATTTGTTTTCTGCTGTGAACCAGTTCGGACCATATAGTATATAAATTACCAAAATAAATAAAATAAATTTGTAAATAAAAGGTAAAGCTTCCTTTGGATGTTTACTTTATATCTTCATTCCACATTTTCTGGAAACTAGCCAGAACAAGATTTTTTTTCTCCTATTTTATTGCCTTATTTTTGTTTAATGGCTTTCTCATTGTGCCTCATAGATCAAAGAGTACGGAATATAAACTAAATACTGTTACATTTTATTCAGGCAACTTTATCCTCCATTTCCCTATTGATTGATCTTAGCTAACTTGTATTTTTCCCCCTAGGCTCTGACATTATAATGCAATTAGATGATGTGATCAGCAGCACTCTCAGTGGCCCACGTGTGGAGGATGCCATGTTAAGGTTTGTGCTGTGTTAATCAACTCTTTGATTACATTGCCAGCTCCATTCAGCATCTCCCAATCCTTGGCTTCTGTGTGGCTTGTAGACTTGGCTTTTTGGTGTAAACTTTGTCTATTACCAGGAAGCTTTGAAACTTAGTGTGCTTAGTGCTAGCCAATAACATTATCTTTATGCCATTTAATCATACATGTCCCCTTCATTTTGTTTTTAAGCATATACGTCTTTCTGAAGTGACTTCAGAAAAAATTCATCAGTTGCAAAATATTGGGAGACAATGTTTGGATTACTGTGGAATCAAACAAGTTAGGAAAATCATACAGTGCATGGCTTCAGGAATTCTTTCAAACGTCTTGATTGGTAGTAGCCATAAGAAGCACCTGTATTTTCTTTGGTGATATGAAATCACATGTTGCATCTGTATGTGGGTTTTTGCTGTCTCTTTGAGCTCCTCTTGTACATGCTTGTGTGTATGTGTGCATGGGAAAGTACAGGACAGCTGCATACATTCAGTCAGATCACCAGAGGGGCTTAGAATAGAGGAGTTAGCAGCTCTTACCAAGGGTCTCTCCCACTGGGGGCATTGGGGGATTTTTTTTTCTGGAAAATTGGATTTGACTCATTTTCGAATTCAAACTTTGTTTTACTGACACCAAATTTGATACAGGTTTGTTCAAGTTTTGGAGAGCTATTCTGATGACAGTACTAAGCCCCTTTATGTAATTTATTTCCAATATTCTAGTGTGTGGAAAGAATAAAATATCTGAAAAAAGAAATAAATAGTAAGTGCAAAATTACCATTCAAAGTTAGAAGAAAGTCGTAGTTTCCTCTTTTTCCAACAAGATAGCTTGGTTCCATTCCCATTAGCAATGTAACAGTCTCTGAGAACCCCTTCATAAGAATTTAAAAAAATAAAAAACTTCATAATATAATTCATTTTTAACCCATACAGTCCATGTTTTACAACATTTACAGCAACAGCAAAGCAGCAAAATGGGTGGCATATAAATTTAATAAATAATAAAACATATAAATTTCCAAAATTTGTGCTAAAATTGTGCAATGCTCAAAGTTCAAAAATGTGTGCTTTTTTTCCAACCATGCAGAACCCCTAGCAATTTCTTGTGGGACTCCAGTACAGAAAGGCTGAATTGACCTACATGCCATTGTGCTATAGTGTCCTATGCCTACATGTTATGCCTACATGTTTAGATCCCTTATAATAGTATAGATGGGCAGCCGATGGATCATGTGTGGCATTTTATATGACCATGTTTCCCTGAAAATAAGACCTACCCAAAAAAATAAGACCTAGCCTGATTTTAAGTGTGCACCTAATATAAACCCTACCCCAAAAATAAGCCCTAGTGCAGGGGGTGGGTGTCACCAGCACAGGAGGCAGCGAGCATGCGTGGGCCGACGGTGTCCGGCAGCAGCTGCAGCCTGCACACCGTAGGTGAGTTGATTACCTGTCCAGGCAGAGGCAGGGGGGAGACACGGGATCTGGATGCGCTGTGCGGGCCGTACAAAGCCCAAGAGTCAGTGGGCCGGAGCGGCGGCTGGCCGCAGGAAGCTTGTCTTCACACAGCAGCACCAGCAGCAGCTGGAGACCGAGGCATGGGGGGCAAGGCAGGCAATCTGGATGTGCCGCACGGGCCACGGGAAAGGCAAGAGTCAGTGGGCCAGAGCAGGCAGCCGCGGGAGGCTCGTCTTCATGCGTTGGCTTGCCTGCGGCCTGCGCAGCGCATCAGGATCGCCTGCCTTCCACCTTTGCCTCCCATCTGCTGCTGGTGCCACCACACGAATATGAGCCTCCCACGGCTGGCTGGCCACTCCGCCCCACCAACTCACAGCTTTCCCCAGCCCACGCAGCACATCCGGATCACCTGCCTCCCCCCCAGCGCCTCTGCCTCCATCTGCTGCTGGGATTGGGAATCAACTCATCTGCGCTGTGCGTGCTCCGCAGCCCCAGAGTGCACCGACCAAGGGACTGGCAGGCTGCAGCTGCTGCTGGATACCGTTGGTGCCCACATGCTTGCCGCCTCTTGTGCGCACGCTGGGGGGCGGGGCAGCCAGCCGGTTGATAGCTTGGTTCCATTCCCATTTAGCAGTGTAACCCAAAATCTTAAATGAGGTCATGAGGAGATGGGAGATAAAGACTTCCATTTCTCTATCTAAGGCACCTCCTCAGTATCACTAACATCTTACTACTAAAATCAGTGGAAAACAAGAGGCTCTCCTAATCATCCCTACGAGGAAGATAGATTATGCATGTTCTATTGATTCGACACACAAGGCCAGCAAGATTATCATATAGGAAGTCCTCAGGTTACAATAGAAACTGAGACTAAAATTTCCATTGCTAGGTCATGTCATAAACAGTGATGTCATGTGATCACATTGTTTAGCGACAGCAATCGTGGTAGTCCCAGTTGCTGTCATTAAACAAAGGTCACATGGGTCATTAAGTAGGGACCGCATGTGATTGCAACATAAGAAAAGGCATTGAAAGGCAAGCAGGTTGGTGGATGAGAATTGCAGGTTGCAGGTGGGCAATATGGAGTACGTACGGGCAGGTGCATGCCATGCACAGGCACTATGGAGTGCAGCATGTGGGTGGATGCTGCAGGTGAATGTTACAGAGTGTGGTGGGTGGGTGCCATGGGTCACCGCTGCAGAGTATGAGCCAGTGGGTGCTACAGAGTGCAAGCAGGCACTATGGAATATGAGACTCCCCATGCTATCCATGGGCTTCTCAGGAGAAAAAGCAGTGGGAGCAGAATCAATTTGCAACCTCCTGCCAGTTTTCTCATTGACTTTGCTTGTGGGAAGCCAGATGGTGGGAAGATCACTGATGGTGGTCACGCAACTGTGGGAAAGTGCAAACATTGTGATTGTAAGCCAGTTGCCAATATTGGAATCGTAATCGCATTCCACAGGCATGCTGCAATGGACAAAACTTCAAAGACTGATCATAAATCCCCTTCATTCAACCCCATTGTAACTTGGAACAATCCCTGAACCAGTGGTCATAATTTGAAGACTGCCTGTACCATTATATATTCATAGAGAACATGCATTTAATGCAGCAGCTCCAGTCTTAGCACCTCTCAAATAAAAGGCCTGGAAAAGGCTTCTGGATCAACACTAGAGATCTGTTCCCATTTCAGGTTAGATGTTTTTGTATAAGATTGTCCAAAGACCTTGCTTGGCATTAAATCTTTTTGAGATTGCTAAAATCTTGGGAAACTTAACAATTTATATGAAATTTTAAGCAATTTTAAAGGATGGCTATTATGCAGTGTTCTCTTGGAACTTTCTGAACCCTTGCTGAATAAAGGGTTGAAAACAAGAAAGAAGGGAAACAAATATGCCAGTACTGCACTATTGTTGCATTCCTGGTACCCTCTGTGACCAAATAAGAATATGCTGAAAGTGAATAACTGATGCCTATAAAAGATTGATTCACCTGTTTTATCCATATTGGTGCCCCCCAGAGATGTTGGACATCAATTTCCAATTGTCCCTGAACTCAGCAGAATAATTGTTTATTACATGGCAGACATTTAGAGGAATTTATCCAGCAGAACTTGTAGGTACATACGAAGTTAGACAAATATATGCAATTTTATCATTTTATGCTGAGCTGGAGGTGGGGTGGGACTGAATATAGAAGTAATTTTGAAGTTGAAGAATATCAGAGAAGCATTTATTTTCAGGAAGCTCTTAGACTTGAATCTGACATTATTCAGAGAAAGTTAAAAGAAAAAAATATCTGGAAATTGATAAAATAGAAGTATTTGAGGAAATTTGACCAGAATATTCAAGTCTTCCTTCAGTCTTCCTCCAACTATGGTTGTAAAAGGACTAATTCATATGTTTACAAATAACATATTTTACCAATTTACCATACCCCATATCTGCAAAATGTCCAAATTCCTCACACTTTAATTCCAAATATGGAAGCAACTAGATGACTTTCTCAAAAAGATAGACAAGGAGATGTCCAGAAAATCCTGGAACCATTTCCATATTACAGCCCAAAACGTATGTTATGAACATGTTCGTATCCACCAAGAGTTAAACTGGATATAAGGAAGACTTTACTTGCTGGGATATAGTCAAGAGAATATACCGCTTATTGTGAAGGAAAAATCATTCTAATCCATGCAGAATTTCAAAACAATCTGGCATTAGTCCACAAAAAAGATATTAAAGCACAGTATTCTAGTTATTGGGTAAATAAATCATGCCAGCTTTATCTATTTCCTTTAAATGTAAATTTATAAAGGCAAAGGAATCTCAATACTTCCAAAATGTTCTTGAGTATGAAACTCCAGCTACAGCAACAGCATTCAAATCAAAGAGTTAAATAAAATCTATTTAAATAAATTGCTATAAAGCACTCAGTTGCCAATTTGATTGAATTTAAGTTCTATAATTAGAATTATAGAAATAACAAATGCAATTAATAAAATGTTTGTTGCAGGTCTATTCGCTGGTTGGACAGATGTATTGCAGCACACAGCAAACCTAACCAGCAGAATTTATTTGCTATTATTCAGGGTGGGCTGGATCCTATCTTTCGAAACAAATGTCTGGAAGGTAAGGTCACTTTTATTTTGAAACTGGTCAATTCAGCTCTTTTAAACTACCACTATTTTAGAACAGACCACAAGGGAATTGGGATGACCTAAAAGTCTCATCTATGATTCTGATTGTTATACAGGCTAAACCAGGGGCCCTCAAACTTTTTAAATGGGGCCAATTCACAGTCCCTCAGACTGTTGGGGGGGGGCAGACCAACTGGAGGACGTGGCTATGTGGTCATGTGACGGTGGGCATGGCTAGGTGGTCACGTGATTGGGTGGGCGTGGTTAATTTAGCAGTCCATTTTGCCTTTGTCCTTCCTAAGCTTATTTGCTCAACCCAAGGCATCTATTTATTTATCGTATTTTTCGGACTATAAGACGCACCTGACTATAAGATGCACCTAAATTTTGAAGAGGAAAACAATGACAAAAAAGTTTTTAGCCTCCGTGCACCCCATTTTCGGGCCTTTTTTCGGGCCTTTCCCAGCCTTTTTTCGACCAGTTTTCAAGGCTTTTTTCGGCCCATTTTTGAGGCTTTTTGTAGGGAGAAACTGGCCCATAAAAAGCCTGGAAAATGGCCCAAAAGAAGCCTCGAAAACTGGTCAAAAAAGCTTTGAAAATGGACTGAAAAAAGCTCCAAAAATGGGCCAAAAAAAGGCTAGAAAAAGCCCAAAAAACGGAGAGAAAGTGCCTGATTCAGGCACTAGCTCTCCCCTGAGGGCTGCCCGCTCACCTGCCGGCTGGACTGGCCCAAAACCACCGCGTCCCCCGGTCACGGGCTGGATGCAGGGCCCAAGGCAGAGGGGAGGACGAGCGGGCGGCAGGTGCCCAGAGGCCGCGTGGAAGCCAAGAGGCATGCCCGAAAGACGGATAAAGCCTCACCCCTCCCCCAGGTGACCCGCACCCTTCGGCCGAGCGCAGTGGGTCTTCAGCTGAGCGCAGCAGGGCTGGAAGGTAAGGCTGATGGCACTCCGTCCCGTCCCCTCCCCCAGCCCGCATCTGCACCCAGTCTCTCCACAGTGCAGCTGCTGGGGGAGGCCAGGAACCACGTGGCTGCGCCGCCGGCCAGCTGGCCCTCACCCACCAACCTGCGCCCTTCAGCCTTACCTTTGCGGTGAGCAGACCTTACCCACGTCCTTCACCCTTAACTTTGCGGTGAGCAGACCCCTGTGGGCTGGAAAATAAAGGCGACTGCTGGAGGAGGAGTGATGCGGGTGGCCCAGCTAGTCACACGAGTGGCTGGGAGTGGCGGTGTGGGGGCGGGGCTGAATCACCACTGCACGCGGGCTGGATACATTGCGTATCCGTCCTGCGGGCCGTAGTTTGAGAACCCCTGGGCTAAACTCTGAAGCTTTTCAATTATCTCCTGGCCATTTATTTGCCAAAATGGTTTGTAAAACTTACAATATATAGATAATAAGCTTTAGATCAGTGGTTCCCAAAGGGGGCGGTACCGCCCCCCGGGGGGCGGTGGGAACCCTTAGGGGGGCGGTAGGAGGCAAGGGTGGTGGCAGGGGGGCGGTGAGAGGGGCCAGGGGGGCGGTAGGTGGTTCGCAGGTCCTGTCCCTGCGCCGCCACCCATGTCTACACAATCGCCCGGGAGCGGCAGGATCGGAAAAGGCGGGGAGGCTCCGCAGAGCAGCGGCAGGCAAAGGCGCAGGACGTGGTCCGAATCGGCAGGGGGGGAGTGCTCTGAGTACAGCACAGCGACGAGGGAAGCTGAACGCTCCCGAAGCTGCTTGGGTGAGCACTTGCAGACCCGCGGGAAGGCCCCTTCCAGCCCCGGAACCTGCACGTGCGTGGACTTTCCCACCCGGCATTCCTGTTGCCTAGCAACTTGGCGCATGCAATTCGGCGGGCTCCCCTCCGGCATGGCGCACCCACGGATCACGGCCCAGCTGCCCCCCCCCCAACATCGACCCCACCAAGATGCCCGTGGCCTTCGGCTGCCGAGGCCTCCCCAAGCTCAACGAAGAGCTGCAGCACCCCGAGCTGCTGATGCGGCAGCAGGCCTGATGGTCCTCTGCGACCTGGTGCACGACCCAGAGAATGCTTACCAAGCCATTGGCCTGGGTGAGCGGCGGCAGTTGCCTGGCCATGGATGGCGGGAGGGAAGGGAAGGGAGGGAAGAAGGAAAGGAAGAAAGAAAAAAAGGAGGGAGGGAGGGAGGAAGGAAGGAAAGGAAAGAAAGTAAGTAAGAAAGAAAGAGGGAGGGAGGGAGGAAGATAGACAGAAAAAGAAAGGATGGAGGGAAGAAGGAAAAAAGGAAAGAAAGAAAAAGAAAGATGGTAGGAAGGAAGGAAGATAGAAAAAGAAAGTAGGAAGGGAAGGGAGGGAAGAAGGAAAGAAAGAAAGGGAGGGAGGGAGGGAGGGAGATAGACAGAAAAAGAAAGGAGGGAGGGAAGAAGGAAAGAAAGAAAGAAAAAGAAAGAGAAAGAAAGATGGTAGGAAAGAAGGAAGATAGACAGAAAAAGAAAGTAGGAAGGGAAGGGAGGGAAGAAGGAAAGGAAAGAAAGTAAGTAAGAAAGAAAGAAAGAGGGCGGGAGGGAGGAAGATAGACAGAAAAAGAAAGGAGGGAGGGAAGAAGGAAAAAAGGAAAGAAAGAAAAAGAAAGATGGTAGGAAGGAAGGAAGATAGACAGAAAAAGAAAGTAGGAAGGGAAGGGAGGGAAGAAGGAAAGAAAGAAAGAAAGGGAGGGAGGGGAGGAAGATAGATAGAAAAAGAAAGGGAGAGAAGAAGGAAAGAAAAAGGAAAGAAAGAGAAAAAAAGAAAGAGAAAGAAAGATGGTAGGAAGGAAGGAAGATAGGCAGAAAAAGAAAGGAGGGAAGAAGGAAAGAATGAAAGAAAAAGAAAAAGAAAGGGAGGGAGGGAGGGAGGAAGACAGAAAGAACGAAAGAGAAAGAAAGATAGTAGGTAGGAAGGAAGACAGACAGAAATAGAAAGGAGGGAGGGAAGGGAAGGGAGGGAAGAAGGAAAGAAAGGAAAGAAAGAAAGAGGGAGGGAGGGAGGAAGACAGAATGAAAGAAGGGGGAAGGGAGAGAAGAAAGAAAGAACGAAAGAAAGAAAGACTTATGACCACAATTGAGCCTAACATTTTGGTTGCAAAGCAAGAGCGTTGTTAAGTGAGTTTCACCACATTTTACAAATTGGCCATGCCCACCCGGTCACCTGATCACTAAGCCACGCCCACCTGAGGGGGGTGGGGGGTGGGGGGCGGTGAGGATGAGTTTGTAGCACCAAGGGGGCGGTGGACTGAAAAAGTTTGGGAACCACTGCTTTAGATACACTAGTATCCTTCATCTGTCTCTTTTTCTTCCCATCCCCTATCACCTGCTAGAGATGACTAAACGAGATGTGCCAGGTTTTGCTATTGGAGGTCTGAGTGGTGGTGAGGCCAAAGATCACTTCTGGAGGATGGTAGCCCTCAGCACAAAACATCTCCCAAGGAACAAGCCTCGCTACCTTATGGGAGTTGGGTAGGAACAAACAAACCGTGTTATTAAATGGGATAAGGATAGCCACCTTTTGCAGTTGCTCACCTGATGCATGTTTCTTATCTCTGTTCTGCTCAAAGTTATGCTACTGATCTGGTGGTGTGTGTAGCCCTGGGCTGTGACATGTTTGACTGTGTCTATCCCACAAGGACAGCAGTAAGTACATGCATCAACTTGGGAGGAAATGGAGTGGCAAGTTGAATGCAATTTCACCAGTTGATGCAAAGAAATAGATTGGCATTGAAAGACTGTAAAATGAGGGAGGGGGGGATTTTGTAGGGATTTGAAATACCCACCCCCTAGGGAACCAGTGTTATTTTCAGTAGTATCTCTGAAATATGTGGGCCTCTTTTCATTTCCAGCGCTTTGGTTCAGCTTTGGTCCCTTGGGGCTCCCTACAGCTGAAGAACAAGCAATATGCCAAGGATTTCCAGCCCATTGATGAAAACTGTACTTGCCCTACCTGCCAGAGGTTTGTGTGCTTGGGTTGGAGTGGATTTTTAAACAAATAGGAATGGCAAAAAAGAGGTTAATTAAATTAAAGGAAAAATTAAATTCAGATCCTCATTTAGTCACAAAACTCTATATAATCTTTATCAGCTACATGTGCTTTCTCAAACCAATTGATCTCAATCAGTGATGTGAGGATAAAATATGGTGACATCATTCTGAGTGGGATAAAAATGCAAGAAAACATTTAATTTAGAATTGTCTTCAGTTTGACAATTCCAGCTACCTTATCTTAAATTTTCTTTGACTTCTCTATGCTACACAACAGTCTTTGCATTCTTCCTCTTTTATTGAGTTAATGGCCACAGAAGTGCATCTGGATTCTCCATGGATTGTAAAAGTACTGATGTCTGAATTGTCTGATATAACTTCACTCAGCTGATACTAGGTCTAATTTTCTGTATTTTATCTTGTATTGTAAAGAAACAAAAACATTCCCCCCCTTATCCCTCTTATAGCTCTTGATGTATCAAAAGTCTTCCATAAACCTTGGGTTACAAGAGGATCTCCTTGTTTGTGTCTTAACAGATATAGTCGAGCTTTCTTGAATGCTCTCTATCATATTGATTCAGCTGCCAAGCACCACATTACCATCCATAATATTGCGTACCAGGTCAGTCTGTTCAGGGGCCATAAAACATCTGCTAAATGGTCAGCAGTATAGCTAATGCAGCTCATATGAGGGACCTGCGGCATATGGGCTGTGAAATAGGGATAAGAAAATAGGTGCAATAGGTGAGCTGTGGTGGTTCAGTGGTTATAATGCTGTATTGCAGGCTGACACTGCCCACTGCCAGGAGTTCAATCCTGACCAGCTCAAAGTTGACTCAGCCTTCCATCCTTCCGAGGTCAGTAAAATGAGGACCCAGATTGTTGGGAGCAATATGCTGACTCTGTAAATCACTTAGAGAGTGCTATAAAGCACTATGAAGCAGTATATGTGTTAAGTTGGCTTTTCTATCTTTTACCATAACTTTATCAAAGTGAGCAGAAAGCTTCTTTTCTCTTGCTCACTTTTTAAATTCTATATTCTCTCTTAAGTTCCATGACATCTGTCTATGCAATCATAATCAAAATTTTCTTAACTAAATTTGGAAAGTTCAATTTAGTTATGTTTTCTTATTATTATCTAATCCTTTGTTTTGTTTATTCTTTTCTATCCTTTGCCAATCATTGTTTACAATGAAAGGGAATGTATAGTATATTATGCAAAATTTTATCAGTTTATATAATTTATTATGTACATGCTGTAATTAGGCTTAAACATTATAGTAAGCTGGGATTTGCTTAACTAGATGGCTGGATTTGTACAACTCACCAAGCCATAAGCCACAGTGTATAAACAATATCTAGATTCAGACATGTCTATGACCTCAGTCACCCAGGTCATGGTTGTCCCAAAAATGCTTTTTAAAGAGGCAACTGAACTTTCTGGTTTTTTTCTTTGAAGATGTTTTGCTTCTTATCCAAGAAGCTTCTTCAGCTTTGACTGGATGGTGGAGAACCTCCAGGTGACCTTAACGACTCACTAAAAGAATGCAAATGACCAGCTGTCTGCAAAGAGTATAAATCCTTCCATTCCCTACCATCCAGTCAGAGCTAAAGAAGCTTCTTGGCTGAGAAGTGAAACATCTTCAAAGAAAAAACCAGAAAGTCCTGTTGCCTCTTGAAAAAGCACCTTTGGGACATTCATACAACATACAAACCAGGGGTGAGTTCCATTTTTTTACTACCACTCTGTGGGCGTGGCTTATTTTGTGGGCATGGCTTGCCTGTCATGTGACCGGGTGGGAGTGGCTTGCCGGCCATGTGACTGGGTGGAAGTGGCTTTGCGGTCATGTGACTGGGTGGGGTGGCTTGGTGATCATGTGACTGGGTGGTCATGTGACTGGGTGGGCCAACTTGACGTCACTCGCGTCAAGGGTTAGGGTTAGGGTGCCTGGCCTCTCCTCGCCTCCAAGGCCTCAATGAGATACAATTTCCCTATCTATTTACTACTACTGAACATCCAAAATATATTATTTAATCCTATGTACATACATATTACACACAGGCACACAAAAATATACATTACTATATATACTGTATGTGTATGTATACACACAGCTCTTCTAAAACTATACACATTCAACCTCACTTACTGCATTTGGAAAAACACACCCAGAGTCCACTTTCAGAGTCCACATTTAACCATAACTTCTGTACATTAGAACATTACACATGCCTTCAGAAGTACTTCCCTAGCTTCCACATCACTGTTAGAGCCAGGAAATGTCATGGATTGAGTAAAATGAGGTGAAACTCACTTAACAACGCTCTTTCTTAGCAACCAAAATTTTGGGCTCAATTGTGGTCATACAGTCAGGTCCATAAATATTGGGACATCGACACAATTCTAACATCTTTGGCTCTATACACCACCACAATGGAGTTGGAATGAAACAAACACAATGTGCTTTAACTGCAGACTGTCAGCTTTAATGTGAGGGTATGTACATCCAACTCAGGTGAACGGTGTAGGACTTACAGCAGTTTCCATATGTGCATCCCACTTGTTAAGGGACCAAAAGTAATGGGACAGAATAATAATCATAAATCAAACTTTCTCTTCTTAATACTTGGTTGCAAATCCTTTGCAGTCAATCACAGCCTGAAGTCTGGAACACATAGACATCACCAGACGCTGGGTTTCATCCCTGGAGATGCTCTGCCAGGCCTCCACTGCAACCGTCTTCAGTTCCTGCTTGTTCTTGGGGCATTTTCCCTTCAGTTTTGTCTTCAGCAAGTGAAATGCATGCTCAATGGGATTCAGGTCAGGTGATTGATTGGCCATTGCATAACATTCCACTTCTGTCCCTTCAACAATTCTTTGGTTGCTTTTGCAGTATGCTTTGGATCATTGTCCATCTGCACTGTGAAGCGCCATCCAATGAGTTCTGCAGCTTTTGGCTGAATGTGAGCAGATAATATTGCCCGTAACACTTCAGAATTCACCCTGCTGCTTTTGTCAGCAGTCACATCATCAATAAATACAAGAGAACCAGTTCCATTGGCAGCCATACATGCCCATGCCATGACACTACCACCACCATGCTTCACTGATGAGGTGGTATGTTTAAGATCATGAGCAGTTCCTTTCCTTCTCCATACTCTTCTCTTCCCATCACTCTGGTACAAGTTGATCTTAGTCTCATCTGTCCATAGGATCTTGTTCCAGAACTGTGAAGGCTTTGTTAGATGTTGTTTTGCAAACTCTAATCTGGCCTTCTTGTTTTTGAGGCTCACCAATGGTTTACATCTTGTGGTGAATCCTCTGTATTCTCTCTGGTGAAGTCTTCTCTTGATTGTTGACTTTCACACACATACACCTACCTCCTGGACAGTGTTCTTGATCTGGCCAACTGTTGTGAAGGGTGTTTTCTTCACCAGGGAAAGAATTCTTCGGTCATCCACCACAGTTGTTTTCCGTGGTCGACTGGGTCTTTTGGTGTTGCTGAGCTCACCAGTGCGTTCCTGCTTTTTGAGAATGTTCCAAACAGTTGTTTTGGCCACGCCTAATGTTCTTGCTATCTTTCTGATGGGTTTGTTTTCTTTCTTCAGCCTAATGATGGCTTGCTTCACTGATAGTGAAGCACTGATAGAGCTCTTTGGATCTCATCTTGAGAGTTGACAGCAACAGATTCCAAATGCAAATAGCACACTTGAAATGAACTCTGGGCCTTTTATCTGCACATTGTAATTGGGGTAATGAGGAAATATCACACACCTGGCTATGGAACAGCTGAGAAGCCAGTTGTCCCATTACTTTTGGTCCCTTAACAAGTGGGATGCACATATGGAAACTGCTGTAAGTCCTACACCGTTCACCTGAGTTGGATGTACATACTCTCACATTAAAGCTGACAGTCTGCAGTTAAAGCACATTGTGTTTGTTTCATTCCAACTCCATTGTGGTGGTGTATAGAGCGAAAGATGTTAGAATTGTGTCGATGTCCCAATATTTATGGACCTGACTGTAAGTCTTTCTTTCTTTTTTCTTTTCTCCCCTTTTCTTTCCTTTCCTTCTTTCCTTTCTTTTCCCATTCCATTCCTTTCCTTTCCTTCCATTTCCTCCCCTCTCCTCTCTTCCCTTTCCTTCTTTCCTTTCCTTCCCTTTCCTTCCCCTCCCCTCCCCCTTTCCTTCCCCTTCCCCTTTCCTTTCCTTTCTTTTCCCGTTCCATTCCTTTCCTCCTTTCCTTTCCTTCCATTTCCTCCCCTCTCCTCTCCTTCCTTCCTTCCCTCCTCTCCTTCCCTCCCTCTCTCCCCCCTTCCCTTCCCTTCCCTTAACTTTCCTTTCCCCTGTTCCATTCCTTTCCTTTCCTCCTTCTTTCCTTTCCCCTTTCCTCCTTTCCTTTCCTTCCCCTCCCCTGCCCCTTTCCTCCTTCCCTTCCCCTCTTTCCTTTCCTTCTTTCCTTCCCTTCCCCTCCCCAGTTTCCTTTCCTTTCTTTTCCCCTGTTCCATTCCTTTCCTCCTTTCCTAACCCCTAACCCAGGGGTCTTCAAACTTGACAGCTTTAAGACTAGTGGACATCAACTCCCAGAATTCCTCCTCCAGTCATGCTAGCTCAGGAATGGGAGTTGAAGTCCACAAGTCTTAAACTTGCCAAGTTTGAAGACCCTTGCACCCCTAACCCCTAACCCAGGGGTCTTCAAACTTGACAGCTTTAAGACTAGTGGACTTCAAATCCCAGAATTCCTCCTCCAGTCATGCTAGCTCAGGAATGGGAGTTGAAGTCCACAAGTCTTAAACTTCCAAGTTTGAAGACCCTTTAAAAAAAAACATTTAAAGACCATTTTAAAAAAGTTCTAACCTGTCAGTCGGCTCGCTTCAGGCAGCAACGGCAGCAGTGGTTCCTCAGGCGTGCCTTCCTCCCTCCCTGCCGCCGGCTGCTTCGCCTTTCTCTGTACGTGGTGGGAAAGGGCTTGGAGGGAAGCCCGGGGGGGGGGGGCGGAAGAGGGCATGGAATGGGGGGATCCGTCCTCCCCAATCCTGATCAAGCAGTCCTCGCAGGCCAGGGGCTTGATCCGTGCGGTTCTCCGGCCAGGAAACTTCGTAATGGGAAGAGGGGGGAAACCCCTCCGGCTGTGAAGCCCACACTGGGCGACAGGAGCCAAAGCAGCTTTCCAAAAGCAAGGTTTTTGGAATCGGGACTGCTTGAAAGGATTGGGGAGGATGGATCCCCCCATTCCACTCTCTCTCCCCCCCCCCGCGCTTCCCTCCTAGCCCTTCCCCACCACGCACGGAGAAAGGTGAAGCAGCCGGCGGCGGGGGAGTGGGCAGGGAAGGCACAGGGTGGGGGGTTCATTCGCTTCATGGCGCAAGCTCCGCTCAACCCTGTTCCATTCCTTTCCTTTCCTCCTCCTCCTTTCCTTCCCGCTCCTTGCTCTTTCTTTCTTTCTTCCTCTCGGTGGTGGGAGAGGGAATAAAGTGCTCTGGTAATACATGTAATACGTGCGTCCCCTGTCATGGGCTGGGTGCAGGGAGTGGGACCCGAGGCAGAGGGCAGCTTTCGTCACGCCTGGTCCAACCATTCCCGGTTTCCCCCACCCACCTCGGCAGCCGGAGGAGCTCCAAATGCGCGGCGATGCCTGGGATCATTGTCGCGCGTTCGGAGCTGCTCCGGCTGCCGAGGTTGGGGGGGGGAACGGCGGCAGCAGCTCTCTCCGTTCCCTCCCACCTCGGCAGTACCATGCACCAGCCGCGTACGGTAAGAGTGTCTGGCAGTGGGGTTGGGAGCCAGGCAGGGGTGAAATGCTGCAGTTCGGATGCCTGGGATCATCGCCGCATGTTCTGAGCTTCTCCGGCTGCCGAAGTGGGGGGGAACGGGCGGCAAAAGCTCTCTCTGTTCCCCGTTCTCCCCCACCTCGGCAGCCGGAGAAGCTCCGAATGCGTGGCGATGCGTGGGATCCTCCGTGCTGGGAACCACTGTTTCCTGGCCAGCAGGAGCACCAGGCGAGGGGAGGGCAGGGGTTCCCCTGCCTCCAGCACCCCTCCTCCACGCAACCTGCTGCCGAGGGTCTCCTTCACCCGTCTGCTTAGCTCATGGGGCGGATGGACTGGAACTTCCGTGCTTCTTTGCTGGTGCGGTTGAACGGCTGGGAGGCTGAGAGGGGGATGCAACACGTGGGGGGCTTCCCTTCGCCTCCCCACACTTGTTTACCCATCCCAGAGAACTCGGGCTACGCCTCCCTCCGACCCGGCCGCCTTCCTCACTTTCTCCTGAGCGAACTCTTCTGTCCTCAGCTGTTCGTTCTCTCATGCCTGCTTCGTTCTCTTTGAGAGCCCCTTTGCACCTTGTTTGCAAAGCAGCTCTCAAAGAGAACCAAGGAAGAGCCAAGGACCTCTTCCGCTTGGAGTTCCAAACTGCGGGGAGGGGGACGGCTGCAATGCAGCAAGCTTCGGAGGCTCCTTCCCTCAGTGGTTCGTTTTCTTACTTCTAGGTGGCTGCCTCCCGAAAACACTTCCCTTCTCCAAACGACCCGGGCAGAGGGCAGACGGCTTCTGCTCCTGGCCTGGAAGAAGTTTTTGCACAGTGCAAACCCCCCCCCCAAAAAAAACCAAACCCACCCAAAACAAAATGGAGATGCATGCGCAGTGCCGGAAACCCGGCTTTTGTGCATGCTCAGAAGAAGAAAAGAATAAAGAACACCCCCCCCCCCAATCAAAAAATATTCAAAAATAATTCGGGGGAAAATGGCGGTGCCCAGGGACCGGCACCGACTGCACCAGGTCGGTGACAACATCGTGACGTCACCAGCGTGCTGCTACCGGTGCGCCCGTACCGGACCGCACCCGGAGGAAACCACCCCTGATACAAACTCTGATCATATCATATCTATAAGCTGGTAGAATATAAATCCTTGAGATGAGGTACCTATGTCTCACATAGGATTCTGCCATATAAATCAGCAGTTTTGTTTATATAATTAAGATAGATGATGTGATGTTCCTCCATCAATTATGTAGAATTGGATCTGCTCGGAGGTTGAATCCTGTACTCGCCCTGGAAAGCAGGGGGAAATTAAGAAGCAAAAAGGAGAGCTCTGTCATCCTTATTTTTCTGTAAGAGGAGATGGAAACCATTACTCCCTATGTTCCCTTTCACGACAACAAAGGCATAATATAGGATAAAGCAGGAAGCAATTACTCTGTGTTTCATTTGACATGGAGCAATTCATGTACTTTCACCATTACGGCATATGCTTTATTTATTTATATTTATCCTTTATTATTTTTATAAATAACTCAAGGTGGTGAATATAGCTAATATTCCATCTGCCTATTTTCCCCACAACAGCAATCATGTGTGGTGGATTGGACCGAGAGAGGGTGACTGGCCCAAGTTCACCCAGCTGACTTTCATACCTAAGGCGGGGCTAGAATTCACAGTCTCCTGGTTTCTAGTCTGGTAATTAACCACTAGACCAGCGGTGGCGAACCTTTTTCTCTCGGCGTGCCAAAAATAGGCGCGCGCACACCCACCAGCGCTCCCGCGTGCCACTACCCAAAATGCAATGCGCACCCCCCCTGCGCATGCGCACCCACACCTACATGCACGCGCCTGCACCACGCCCGCGCCCGCACCACGCATGCGCACATCTACTGCGCACGTGTAACCGCCCCCTCCTCCTCCTGCTCCAAGCCTCGCACTCCGGGCACAAGCCGGAACGTGAGGCTGACAGGAGAAGGAGGAGGGAGCGGTTACGCGAGCCGCCCAGCCTGCGCAACCGCCCCCTTCTCCTGCTCCAAGCCTCGCACTCCGGGCACAAGCCGGAACGTGAGGCTGACAGGAGAAGGAGGAGGGAGCGGTTACGCGAGCCGCCCAGCCTGCGCAACCGCCCCCTTCTCCTGCTCCAAGCCTCGCACTCCGGGCACCAGCCGGAACGTGAGGCTGGCAGGAGAAGGAGGAGGGAGCCGTTACGCAGGCTGGGCGGCTCGCGTAACCGCTCCCTCCTCCTGCCAGCCTCACGTTCCGGCTGGTGCCCGGAGTGCGAGGCTTGGAGCAGGAGAAGGGGGCGGTTGCGCAGGCTGGGCGGCTCGCGCAACCGTCCCCTCCTCCTTCTGCTCCAAGCCTGGCACTCCGGGCAGAAGCAGGAACATGAGGCTGGCAGCAGAAGGAGGAGGGAGCGGTTACGCGAGCCGCCCAGCCTGCGCAACCGCCCCTCCTCCTTCTGCTTCGGGTAGCTCTAGCAGCTCTGCGCATGCGCGCCAGAAACCCGGAAGTAGAATGTGCCGGACCCGTGGCGTGCCAGCCGAAATGGCTCCGCGTGCCACCTGTGGCACGCGTGCCATAGGTTTGCCACCACGGCACTAGACCAAACTGGCTCTATATAGATATAAGTCAGATGAGTAGGCAGTAGACATGCCAGGATGTTTCTTGTTAGAGAAACATGTTGGGATGCTTCTAACTTACCTACTGGTAGAGTCTGGTAACTTACCTACTGGTACAGTACCTATTGGATTGGTTTATCATTGTTTATTCTTCTCACTCTCAATATATTTCTTTCTGTATAATACCTGTTCTTTTCTTTTCCTCCAGATGAACCTGATGCATTCAATCCGCGAGAGTATAACTGAGCAAAGGTTTCCACAGTTTGTTCAGAATTTCATGAAGACTATGTATGGGAACTCCAGCAGCTATCCCCAGTGGGCTATGGAGGCCCTGGCCTCTGTTGGAATTAACCTGGAGTAAGAGACACTCTGGATTCTAGACTTTCATTGGGTTTGGTTGCCCTTTCATGGCTGACTCATCCTTGCTTTCCAGAACAATTACTTGGGTAGTGATAAAACTTGAAAAAGTCTTTCCAAGGAGTGGTGTAGAAAAGTTGAGTTCCTTGTCTGACAATCTATCACAATGGTCTTGTCATAATAGTCGGAATTTAAATTAAAGATAAGATGTTCTTTAGTGTATCTCTTTTGTAGTTCTAGCTGATATTTTAAACTTTTCATTAAATTTTCTAAAATTAATTTATCCTGACTAAATGGTTTGTTTGAATGTGTAAAAGAACCTCAGTGCATACTGTTTAAAATTTATAAGCTTAACTTTGCATCATTGACCTTGGGCTGTTGTAAAAGTTTTATTTAATAACAAAGGGAAATATAGAAATAGAAGGAAGATAAAAACAAAGAAGAGAGATGGTACATATGTAACAGCATGTCCTGCCCTGATTTTCTTTTTAGGGTTTTTCCAGTACAATCACTAGTTACATCTATGCTCCTTGTCCCTGATCAACATTCCAGTTTTCTTCTTCCATGGGAGGGGGAAGAATATGAGGCTGGCATTGGTGAACAGCACTGAGACACATAGGTATCATTGTTACAGACAAGCAAGGAATTTACCGTATTTTTCGGAGTATAAGACGCACCTTTTTACCCCCCAAAAGAGGGTGAAAACTTGGGTGCGTCTTATACACCGAATGTAGCCCTACCCACTCGCCGGCCCCCACCCTTCGGAAGTTAACTGGAGTTAAATGGGGGGCCCTAACAACCGAGTCCCCGCTCAGCCCCGCAGGAAGAGAAGCCGCTTGGATCCTCTGCTGGCCTGAAGGGCATCGCGATCGAAAAAGTGCGGAGCGGAGGCTCAGACAGTTTATTATATGTCTGGGACATAATGCGTGGTGTGGGGAACTTTATCTGAGGAAAAGCGAAGCGAGACGATAATTGAAAATAGGGAATGTGGCGGTGCACCGGCGAGATAAACAGCACATGAAACAGGAACTCGGCTCAGAGCTGAGCACGCTGCTCTCCAGCCTGTCTCGCTATTTCCATCGTCGTGGTCCTTCCTCGCCTGCTGGGGGCCTTCTGCCCTCTCCCCAGGGAAAACCCTCCTCCAAGCTGGAGCCAGAAAGCCCCTCTTCCAGCTGGTGCAGGCTTTCGTTTCTAAGAAAAAGAAAAAGAAAGACCAGGCATGCCAAAAATCTGAGAGGAGGCTTGTTGGAAACTACCCCTCACTAAACCGTTCTTATGGCAACCAAGCCGGAGCGATAAACACTCTCCCGCGCGAGCGGACAAGGGTGAGTTGCTCTGCCAGCACAAGGCGGGAGGGAGGGGAGGGGTGTGCTTTGATTGGGCTTTTTTATGCATCCGAGGATGAATCACCTATGCGCATTCCTTTCCTGGCAGGAAGCGGAGAGCGGACTCGCCGGGGTCTCACCTGTAGCTCTGATCTGCTTATGTTGCCTTTATTACTTCAGGACAGCCTGTTCTTGGCTGCCCTAGTTGATTTCCCCTTTGTGTATCCCATTCCATCATCAGAGCTCAGGTAATTCCCAGCCCCCCATTTCAAAAGTTAAGCTTTGTTCTGGTCTTGCCCCTATTCACACCCAAATTAGCATAGGGCTGTTATCCTTATTTATAATTTATCAATAATGACATATTGCTCTTTTGCAAGTTGGTTTGCCCTTAATGCCACCCTACCCACTCCAGTTAAATGCCCATATGGTGATAGGGTTTGTTTTAAATGGATAAAAAGATCTGTACTGCTCCTTATCAAAATCTGAGTGGAAGTGAGGATGTAGCTGATCCTGATGCTGGTAGAATTGTTTTTTTCTTGTTTTGCTCCCCAAAAATTAAGGTGCGTCTTATACTCTGGTGCGTCTTATAATCCAAAAAATACGGTAAATGGAAAAATTGAAGCCTGGAGAGGATTATTGCTGACATCAGACAGCAAAAGCAGAATTCTCATCTAGCACTGCCTCCTGCTTCCTTCTTGTTAGAGTGAGAATAAATCTCCCTAGAGGCGATGTTTGATCTTTCTCTTGGAGCTCAGACATTTAGAAATAAAACCGAGATTAAAAGGTCTAATAAAATATTTATTTCAGTACAAAAACAATAAATTCTGAATAATTACATTCTTGCTAATTAAATGCGACCGCTCCCGGTCAGAGCCAAACCACAAGAAGAAGAATGGAGAATCAGGAATGCACACATGCGTACAAGATCATATCACGTGTCCTGCTTGTAATGGAATGTACCATAATATTAGGATAGGGGTGCATCACCCTGCATATACATACAACTGACAATATTCACTACGTGACACTTCTTTTCTTCTCAGAAATGCTGGGTGAAGGAATATATGCATATTCCTTCACTGAAATTGTTTTCAAGCTATCAGGCCATGAGCATGATTTGCACATAAGAGCCAGTGTCTTGTCTAAATGTCTTTGGTGCTTTACAGAAAATGGAGCTAGAGCTCTGCATCTATAGAAAATGAATTTTCAAGGGAAACTGAAATACATTTCTCACATGGACCCAAACAAACAGCCTGATACTACATCAGCTCATTACTACAACTCTCTCTGCTGCTCCAAGAAATTGACTTGTAGCCCATGACATTATGCAGACAGGAGAAAGAAGTACAAGCATTTTACTCTTGATTTTACCAAAAAGTCTTGCATTTGCAATCCAGAATGTGAATTAATATCAGCAAAATAGTAGAGCATTACAAAAGAGCAATGTTTGTATTACAATGTTCCATTTGCCATCTTGCTACAACTAGAATTATTTCCTAATGGCTTCTTTACTGCAATAAATCAACATCAAAAGTTCTTGAATCTTTTTATATTATATTTTTATATTAATTACAAGAAAAACAAAACAAACTAATACAAAGTAAAAAGTAAAAAAAACCTACCAAAAAGAAAAATATAAGAATATAGTGGGAAAATGTTGTATTTTTTGTTGTTATAGATTTAATCTTCAATTAGATTCATAGTGTGGGACTGGTAACAGTTCAAGTCCTAACAAAGGACCTCAGAGCTGTTAAGGTAACATCTGAATATATAGGCAATTCCGAGTAAAGTGTTTTTTGCAAAGTTCAAAATTTCCATGTATCTAGGCAACCCTTTGGGTATTGCTCCAAGGGCTCCTATTACTATTGGTACAACCATTGATTTCTTCCTCCACAATTGCTTGTTGTTGTTGTTGTTGTTATTTGCAAAGTCAGCCAGATGTTCAGACTGGATTTTTTGTCTACCTATCAAGTCCTTACCAAGGACCTAGGATAGGCAGATCTGGATGTTTGATAGTGTTACAGATAGCGTTGCAGAATGAAAGCTGTTCCCAGTAAAGCCAACTTTTGCAATTGACTGATGGCAAATTTGCCACTAACAATAGTGTTCAAATGGTGCTCGAGTTGTTTTGGGATTGCACCCAAGGCACCCATTACTATCGGTACTACCCTTGTTTGCCTTTGCCACAGTCATTCTATTTTTATTTGTAGGTCTTTATATTTTGTTATCTTCTCCAGTTCTTTCTCTTCTATTCTGCTCTCTCCAGGCACTGCCACATCGACTATCCAGACTTTTTTGTCTTTTTAGAGCAAGTTAACATCTTCATTTTCTATGGCTTTCTCTATTTTATGATCCCACCAGTTCTTGCTTGCACACAAATGATATTTCTTGCAGATCTTCCAATCCACTATACTTTGTCATGACATTGTTCGTACTCAGTGATTGTGATCTTGCAACAGCTTACCAGTAGGTACCATCTATGCAAAGAAGCTAAAGAAACAATGGACCACCGGTCCATTGCTTCCTCAGCTTTTTTGCATAGATGGCACTTATTGCTGACTTCTCAATTCTGGCTTTCTATGCATTTGTCCTTAAGACTTGGTGTTGTGCAGCCAGAATTAGTCCCTGGGTTACTTTCTTCAACTTTCCTGCTCTTAGCCATTGCCAGATCTTGTTATTATCAGCTTTCCCTGCTATTTTTTTTAAAGAATACAATAGAAATAGAAGAAATAGAGTAGAGCAGAGCTGGAAGGGACCTTGGAGGTCTTCTACTCCAGCCCCCGCTCAAACAGGAGAACCTATACCATTTCAGACAAGTGATTACCTAGTCCGGGTGTTGGCAACCCGCAGCTCCGGAGACTGGCTCTTGTCCACGCCCCTCCAACACCTGGTAGAGCGTCCTTCGCTCCCACAGGAAAGAATGTTATTTTGGCTACACATCCCCCTCCGCAATCTCTATCCCCCCCACCTCACATCCCCACAGCTTCAGCAGGCCTGGCTGTGGCAGCCCTGAAGATGCTCCCAAAATGGCTTCAGGGCTGACACCTTCTCTTTGTTAAGCTAGACATAGCTAGTTCATTATATGGTTTAGCTGCTAGCCTTCTTATCATCTGTGCTTCTCTTCTCTGGATTCTTTCTAGGATCTGAGCACCTTTTTTGCATTGTGGTGACCAGAACTGGATGCAGTATTCCATGTGTGGCCTCACTGCAGTATAAAGTGATACTACCGTGTTTCCCTGAAAATACGACCTACTCAGAAATTAAGTCCTAGTTTGATTTTTACATGTGCGCCAATATAACTCCTACCTCCCCTAAATAAGCCTTACTTAAGACACTGCCTACTCCAGGGTGCTCAGGTAAAAATTAAGCTAGGGTGGGGATGGAGTGGTGGAGCTGCCCTACTACTTACCTTTGGACAGTTGCAGCCAGGCCTCGCACACCTCAGCCCATTTCTTCTGCAACCAGCAAGGCTTTCCTGACGTCCTGTGTAGCCGATAACAGAGCTCTGGATCCACAGCTCTGTTATCGGCTACAGAGGCCTTCAGGAAAGCCTTGCTGGCTGCAGAAGAAATGGGCCAAGGTGTGCGAGGCCTGGCTGCAACTATCCGAAGCCGAAGAAGTTCCTGAAGGCATCTGACAGCGAAAAGGAGGCCGGGGCCAATGCGCACAAGTGAGGTAAGTCATTGGATGACATCCCCCCCCCCCGAAAATAAGGCCTGGTGCCTTTTTGTCAGAGTTTTCAGCAAACTCTCACAGGTTAAGGGCCCAGAGCACACAGAAAGACTGAATTGAAATTAAGCTGAGAGACTGCCTGTGTTAATAGAGAAACCAGGCAGAGAAGGCTTGCAGGATGGCTGCTGTTGAATTTAAGGAGAGCTTTTTTGCCTAGCTTGGGACAGAAGAATTATATTATTTTGGCTGCAAAGATGGAGTGTTTCCTGAAGGCTAAGGAGCTCTGGGATATTGTTGTTAATCCACCCCAGGCACCATTAGCAGCTGCAGAGCAAAGGCAGCATGATAAAGCAATGGCCTACATCATCTTGAGTTTAGAAGATGAACAATTTATCAATGTAGCTGATTTAAAGACTGCACAGGAAGTCTGGCTGAAGTTAAGAAGTGTGCATGTGAGTGTGTCTGCATGCAATATTGTGCAATTATCAAGAAAATTCTACAGAGCCCGGCATGAACCACATGATTCTGTGAAGCAGCATTTGGTACAAATGCAAACTTTTTTTGTTGAGTTAGAACAATGTGGCATGAAGATTCCTGAATCTCAAAAAGTGCTGTTGATGTTAAACAGTCTGCATGAAACGTTGGACATAATTTCTGCAGTGTTTGAGTGCAAACCAGAGCAGCAATTACGTTTAGAGGCTTTAAAAGCTTGTTTGATTGCTGAGGAGAACAAGTGCCATTTTAGAAAAAGCCACGAGGAGAAATTCCTGAGGTGGGGGCCAGTATTGGGTTCTAAATGTTTTTGATACTGGTTCGCGAGCCTCCCGCCGCCACCGCTACCAGTTCGGAAAACCGGGCCAAACAGGGAGCAACCCACTGCTGGTGGGGGCCCAAGGAGCAGAGAGAGAAATGTAACAGACTGTCTGTCTGCAGAGAGCAGAACAACAGACAAGATGTCTGCAAAGAGAAATGTAGCAGCAGACGAGACCAAATTACAGCCCAGCAACAGAGGTGGTGCTTCATCTGTGGTGAAAAGACAGAGAAAGAAAGAAGAAAGAAAGACTGTTTGCAAAGGAAAACTGTTTGCAAGGAAGACAATCAACAAATGGACAGGCTGCTGTGGCAAAAGTTAGCTATTGCAATGGCAGAGACAAATAGTTACTAGATAGTGGGGCAAGTCAAACAATTGTTAACAATTCTAAATTGTTTTACAGGATGGATCCAGCTGCTGGACATGCAGTAGCCTTGGCAGATGGCCAGAAGGCTAAAGTCATTGGAAGAGGCAGTGTGCAAACTCCATATCTGGAAAAGAAGTTTAATGATGTGTGCCTGAAATGGATCATAAATTATTGAATGTGTCTAGTTTAGACAAGCAAGGATTTGAGACCATATTTGTAAATGGGAGGTGTCTCATAAAGAGAAATGTATATGCATAGGGCATAAAAGAGGATAATCTTTGTGTGTTGCATGGACAAAAGGTTCGATGTGCACAAACATTTGGAAATGTGCCACAACACGATTCATGTGTTCATCTCTTGCACACAAAGCTTGGCCATGTCAGCTTCAGAGTTCTAGAGCTGGTACATGCAGTTTTGGTTGGACTAATGCAAGCCAGTTTGGGAGGAGCAAAGTATGCGCTGGTCATTGTAGATGACTACAGCAGGTTTGGGTTCTGCTATTTACTAAAGAATAAAACAGAGGTGCTACAGAAATTTAAGCAATGGGTAAGCTTTGTAGAAAGAAGATATAAACAACAGGTATGTCAGATCAAAATGACAGCGGTTCAGAATTCATGTCAGCAAGTTTTCAACAGTGGTTGGAACAGTTAGGAATAAAACACAGACGCACAAATCCATACACAGCAGCTGAGAATGCTGTAGCTGAGAGGTGGAATGGAGACTTACAAACAATGAAGGACTCACTGCTGGAGGATTCTGGTCTGAGCGGGTCATATTGGGGTGAAGCCATGTTGACTGCTAGTTATTTAATCAATAGGTTGTGGAGTTCCTCCATTAATGATACTCCATATGCAGTGCTATATGGGAGAAAACCATCTCTGGCACATATTCCAAAAGCAATTAGAAGAAAGGGACAACCAAAGGCTAGAAAGCTCAGGTTTATGGGCTATGAGCCAGGCTCAAAGAGCTATCACTTTAGAGATGGGAGCAAAATAATAGTCATTTCCAGGTCTGCTAGTTTTGCAGAGCAAAATTGGAACAGAATTGATGCAAATTTTTTGGAATGATCCACTTAGTGATGATAACTCACTTAGTGATGGTGTCAGCGTTCAGGGAGGAGAAGCTAAAAAAGGTTTGAAGCAAGAGAGGGTTGAAACACAGCAGCAGTCAATGCCACGCAGGTCAGAGCGATGGAACAAGGGGATTCCACCTGACAGGTGTTCTGCTAGTAAAGTAAAGGTGTGTAATGTATGGTATGAGCCAAGGAACTATAAGGAAGTATTGGCATTACCTAAAATTGAACAAGAAAAGTGGAAAGAAGCCATGGAAAAGAAATGAAATCCATGGGTGAACATAACATGTTCACATCTATGACTTTTCCACAAGGTTGCAAAGCCATAGGATCCAAATGGATATACAAGAAGAAAGTACTGCCCAATAATGAGGTGCATTATAAAGCAAGGTTAGTGGCACAAGGTTTTTCACAGATGAAAAATGTTCACTATGATGAGGTATTCGCGCCTACAGTAAAGAGTGAAAGCATAAGGCTGGCACTAGCATTGGCAGTGGCACATGACCATAAAATTTGGCATTTTGATATAACCATGCATTCCTCAATGCAGAATTAAAGGAAGAAATTTACATGGTTCAAGCACCAGGTTATGAAAGTAAAAAGCCTAACATGGTGTATAAATTGAACAAGGCCATTTATGGGCTGAAGCAGTCAGCCAGAAATTGGAATATACCATATTTTTCGGAGTATAAGATGCACCTTAGTTTTGGGGGAGGAAAATAGGGAAAAAATCCACCTACCAGGTATTCATCTGGCTAGCGTCCTTAGTCTGTTCAGGGCTGAAAAAACCTTTTTCAGAGGGAGTAGGAATGAAAACAAGCCTGCAAATACTTAGGGCTGGTAAAAAACTACTTCAAGGGAGTAGGAATAAAAAAATGCTGCAAGCCGGAGGGCGGAGCCAGCGCCGGGATGGTACGGCCACTTTTCCATAGCTCTCTGTGGAAAGCACTGATCCACGGCCGTTTGGAGACCCGAAATTCGGGTCACAACCGCTCAGGTGGAGCGGTGAAGAAAGAAGCTCGTTGTGGTGGACCGTAGGGGTTGGCGCAGACCCCACAGAAGCCACAACATTTGCTTCTTGCCATCGGCCATGCAGAGGCGTCCAGATGTGTCGCCATTTAGCCCCGGTGGCATTATTGCTACAGGGATGAAGATGGAAGGAAGATAGTGCCATCTGGGTGAGAGGAATCTTTTTGTTCTTTTTTTTCATGTAAACTAATGAAGAAATGTAAATTTTATACAGTGGAATTAGTTATTTTTTGGATTCGGAAGTGATATTGCCTTAATAGAAAAGAAAGCTCTGAGCGCGGGAGGTGGCTTTTTGGAAGTCACTCCCATTCATCAGGGGCAGAAAGAGCGTTTTTTCTCTTGGTTTTAATTTTAATGGAAGAAATATGGAGTGCCTTTTAAATTCTTTGGACTTATAGACTTCAAAACAAAAGTTTATTTTAAACTGAACTTTGTGGTATTTGCCTTTTGAGTGTATCCTTTCTCTTTTCTTTTTCTGTGCTGGAACATTATAGCTAAATACAAGCACAGTGCCATTTAATGTTTCAATTGGGATACAATTTGAATATTGTCTTACAAGAGAAGACAGCTGCAGATTGTTTATAGTATACTATCTCACCCTAGAGAACTGTTTATATTTGATCTGAGAAAATGTTTTTACTAAAACCAACTTTCTGTCTGCAACTTGGAACTTTCAAATTTTTGTTTTTGCTTTCTTACTCTTTGATCTATTGGATTTAAATTGCAAGCCTTGCTTTTATTATACTTTTTTCTCTCTCTCTCCTTGGCTATAATAAGTGGATTAGAGTGTGAGCCTGAAGACTGAGCTTCTTCTCCCTTTTTTTTCTTTTTGAGCTTGTATGGTCTCTCTTTTCTTCTCTCTTTTTTGGAATTAATTTTTTTAATTTTGCTTTTTTGTTTTTCTTTGATACTATAGAATACATTTTAATCTATTTTTTCCAGTTCGCTTGGATTTGACCTATTTTTTAATTCTTATTTTTGTTTTTTGCTTTTTTGTTTCCTTTTTCCCTTTTTGTTCCCTTTTCTTTTTATTTTTAACTACTTCGTGGACTTTTTTGGATTTATACCTTTTTTCTTTTCTCTTTCTTCTCTTTCTCTTTCTCTTTCTCTTTCTCTTTCTCTTTCTCTTTCTCTTTCTCTTTCTCATTATTATTATTATTATTATTATTATTATTATTATTATTATTATTATTATTATTATTATTATTATTATTATTATTATTTTGGTGATATTACTAGACTATTTTTACTTTTCAATTGGATTACAAATACTGATTTGGATTACAAATACCGATTTGGATTACAAATACCGATTTGGATTATAAACTTTGATTCGGATTATAGCTTTTTGTCAAGATGGCTACAAGAAAGATACCATCATACTTAACACCATCATACACTTCATCACAGAGTCCAGGACAAAAAACAACTGATACAACAACACAAGCAGACAAATCTAACATGGAACTAAAAAATATGATGCAAGCTCTATTTGAAGATTTTACTGGCAAGATGGAGTTGAGTTTGGGGAAAGTAGAAGGAGAATTGAAGGAAGTGAGAGGTTTCTTGGAAAAAAACGAACAACGGTTACAAAAAGCAGAAGAAGAGATTCAAGAAAATAAGAAAGAGATACATGAAGTTAAAACCCGTCAAACCGAATCTGAAAAAAGGCAAGAGAAGATAAACATAATCTCAGAAATGGATCGCTCTGAATATTACTTGGAGATTTCAGAATGTAATAGAAGAGAAAGATGAAAACCTAGCAGAAATAATTGTGAACATGTTGGCAGAAGCAATAGAAGAAGATAAAGACAGATTGTTGAATGATATCGATGAAATTTACAGAGTTAATACTCGTTATGCGATCAGAAATAAACTACCAAGAGAAGTCCACATAAGATTCACCAAGAAGGCACGGAGAATGGAGTTTTTACAAAAACTGAGAAATGTGATCCTTAAATACAAAGAAAAAGAAATTATAACCCTGAAACAAGTTCCAAGAAGTGTTAGAGACCTAAGAAAGGATTATCAGTTCCTGACAAAAATTTTGATTGAAAGGAAAATTAATTTTAGATGGCTTACACCGGAAGGGATAATGGTGTGGTGGCAAGGTCAGCGAGTAAGATTGGACACAACTGACAAAGCGGAACATTTTCATAGACAACATTTTGTATATGAGGAAGAAAAAAGAAGAGAAAAAGAGGTTAGAGAAATAAGATTACAAAAAGAGGGAACAAACGGAAAGACCAAACAATTGACTACTTTACAAGAGGAAGAGACCCAAGAGAAAGAATTGGAAGGAGCAACAGCAATGGAGATAAGGGACCAAAGAGAATTGAGAGTGACAAGATCGACTAAGGCATTAAAGTAAAAAAGGAAACCATGGAGGATGAAATAAAGATGATTTTAATGAATATAAATGGACTAAATTCGGCTATTAAAAGAAAAAGGATATTCAATAGACTAAAAAAATTGAAGATGGATATTATTTGTCTACAAGAAGTTCATATCAAGCAGCAACATAATAAATTTTTAGAATGTGAGAGATTTGGAGAACTATATACGACATTAGTAGATCAAAGCAAAAAAGGAATAGCATTATATATACAGAAGAAAATACCCTCAAGGTGTATATACAGTGATGAAAATGGGAGGATTCTTATGGTAGAAATAAAAATGAACACTAAAAATTTTCTATTAGTTGCTATTTATGCTCCAAATGAAAATCAAGAAAAAATTTATACAAAGCTACATCAGAAGATAGTTGAGTTAGCTTATGAGAATATATGTATACTTGGAGACTTTAATGCTATTGTAAAAGCAGATTTGGACTATAAAACATCGGAAAAAAATAAAACACAAAGGAAACAATTACCAAAGTCATTTTTCACCATGGTAGAGGAACTTAATCTATTTGATGCCTGGAGACAGAGATTTCCTGAAGATAAACAATTTACTTTTTATTCTTTCAGACATATGTCGTGGTCAAGAATTGATATGATATGGATGTCCCTAGAAATGTTAAACAATATACAATATATAAACATTGACTCTAGTACCTGGGCTGATCATAATCCAATAGTAGTAACTTGGAAAGGGAAAAGAAAAAGAAATAGATGGACATTAAATCAAGAAATATTAAATGAAAAAGAATTTCAACAATTTATAGAGAAAGAAATGAAATTTTTCTTTAAAGAAAACAAAAAGAATGATATATCTTTACAAATAGTCTGGGACATAGCTAAAACATATTTTAGAGGACTGGCGATGACTTACACTGTTAAACGAAATAAACAAAGACGAGAAACTCAGAAGAAAATAGAAGAATATAAAGATTTGGAAAAGGAACTTCAAAAAGATACACAAAATAATAAGATTAAAATAATGATGGATTTAGGAAAACACAAGTTAAACAGGATTGAAAATGAAGATGTCGCAAGAAAAACAAAAAATGCCAAACAAAATTTTTTTGAACATGATAATAAACCGGGGAAATGGTTAGCATATAAAATAAAAAAAGAAAAAACATGGATAAAACAATTGGAAGATGTGGATGGGAACATTAGATATACTGATGAAGAAAAGAAAAAGATAGCATGGAAATGCTATAAGGAATTATATGAACAAGAGAAAATAGAAAGCAAAAAATAGATCAATACTTGGAAGATATAGATTTATCAAAAATATCAGAAAAATATAAGAATCTACTAGAAGAAAAAATTACAATGTTGGAATTATCAGCAGCAATTAAAAAACAGAATAATGGCAAGGCCCCAGGAGCAGATGAAATACCGGCAGAAACTTATAAAATTTTTGAGGAAACGTTTGGAGTTGTTATGTTAGAAGTATTTAATGAATTAATGATGGAAAATAAAATACCTGAATCCTGGACAGAAGCATTTATAACCTTGATTCCAAAAGAAGGAACTGAATTACAAAAAATTAAGAATTATAGGCCGATTTCGCTTTTAAATGTGGACTATAAGATATTTGCTTCGATAATAGCAAATAGATTTAAGAAATTTTTAAATGACTTTATACATCCCGATCAAAACGGATTTTTACCTAAAAGACAAATCAAAGATAATATGCGCATGATTTTGAATGCTCTAGAATATTATGAACAACATCCTGGTAAACAAGTAGCTTTAATGTTTCTAGATGCACAGAAAGCCTTTGATAACGTGAATTGGCAATTTATGATAAAACAATTACAAACTATGGGTTTTGGACATAAATTTATTGGGGTAATTGAATCAATATATACCAACCAATCTGCTAAAATATTATTCAATGGCAAAATGACAGAGAAAATTGATATAATGAAAGGAACCAGACAAGGCTGCCCTCTATCACCATTATTGTTCATCTTAACCCTGGAGGTCTTAACTAGGCTTGTAAGAGATAAAGATATAAAGATAAAGATATAAAAGGAATAAAGATTAAAAACGAAGAATATAAATTACAAGCCTTTGCTGATGATTTAGTGTTTATATTGGAAGATCCACTAGAAACAGGATTAAAATTATTATATCAAATAGAACGATATGGAGAGGTGGCTGGATTAAAAATCTATAAAGATAAAACAAAACTTTTAGTTAAAAATATGACAGAAAAACAAAAAAAGAAATTATCTGAAATTTTAAAGATACAAATTGTAAAGAAAGTGAGATATTTGGGGATTCAACTATCCGCAAGATGTTTAACCATCAAAGAAGATAATTATATAAAATTAAAAAAACAAATTGAAACAGATTTGGATAAATGGAAAAATCTTCAATTATCACTTATGGGCAGAATTGCATTGATCAAGATGAATATATTACCTCGTTTACTATTTTTGTTTTCGACAATTCCAATAAAAATAGAAAAAACTTACTTCAAGGAGATAAATGCAATGATTTTGAAGTTTATTTGGCAGGGGAAAAGATCAAGAATAAATTTTAAAATGTTACAAGATGCTAGGATTCGAGTTGGCTTTGGACTTCCGAATTGGGAACTTTATTACCAAGCAGCGATATTGACATGGATGAGAGAATGGCTCTTATTAAGAAACCGGAAATTGTTAACACTAGAAGGGCATGATATGCATATTGGTTGGCACGCAATTATATGGTATCGAAGAAATAAAATACATAGCTATTTCCAAAGACATTATATAAGGAACTCTTTATATTTAGTATGGGAAAAAATAAAGGCTAATCATTATATGAGTTTAGCCGATACCGAATTGGGTATCGATAATAGAAGCATCAACACATCCAAGCAGAGTGAACTGGCAAAATATACCAAGGTATAAAGATATTTTGACAGATGAATGAAAATTAAAATCAACTCAAGAATTAGAAGATCAAGGAATTAAAATGGATTGGTTTATGAGATCGCAAATACAAACAAGATACGAAAAAGATAATAAAACGGAAGGCATTACCTTAGAGAATACGGAATTAGATACAATATAGGACCAGATGAAAAATTAATCAAGAAACTGTATAATTATCTACTTTATGTGGACTTAGAGTTTGAACAAGTTAAAGAAACAATGATAAAATGGGCTCAGAACTTTGGATATACAGTTGAATTAGAAAAATGGAATCAACTCTGGGAAAGGAACTTTAAATTGACTATGGCAACAGCATATAAAGAAAACATGTACAAAATGTTTTACAGATGGCACTTCTCACCGGATAGATTAGCTAAAATGTTTAAAAATACGACTATGAAATGTTGGAAGTGCCAGCAAATACCTGGTACTTATTATCATATGTGGTGGACTTGCACAGAAGCTAAAAACTATTGGACTCGAGTTAAGACTTGGTTAGGGAAAATGCTGAAACAAAATATAGAGTTGAGACCTGAAACTTTCCTGTTTACTGACTAAATTTAGTAAAGAAGATACTTATTTGATTATACATGTGTTGACAGCAGCTAGAATTACATTTGCACAAAAATGGAAAGGAAGTAAGATTCCATCTGAAGAGGACTTAATTAAGAAAATTTTGGACTGTGCTGAGATGAACAGAGTGACAATGAAAATTAAAGATAAAGAGGACTCAGATTATCATAATGTTTGGATGAAATTTTACAATTGGTTAGAGAATGAATATAGTTGAAAGTTAAGATAGAACAACTATTGTATTTAACAGATAAGGATATGAACTTGGATAACCCAGATGGAAAAATTATAATAGATAAAGAGGTAGCAGTATTGTCAGATTCCAGACTCTGCCATTCAAAAGGAGAAGGGGGGTCTTGGTTCTGCTTGATCAAACAGTTACAACATATATCCGGATCTTAGACACCTGGGAACCTTCTCATTTTAGGATAGGATTTATGAGGGGCAATGAAAGTCAGTTGAACGGAAGGGTCTGTGGGAACGTAGGCTCATCTGTCCTTCTAGGAAAGAACTTTCACACCTTGTGTATTGGTTACTTTTGCATTCTGCCTAATGGGGAGGGGCACTAAGCTTTAAATGTGCTTGCTTTGCCTGGAGGCATTTAGATCTTGCTTTGAATGAATGGATTGTTATTACAACTGCCAATAAAGGGATCCTTTTGAAACACTGACTCAGAAGTTCGTACTTTGAATGTGGTTGGGAAGGCAATCCTTACAGAAAGCAAGATCTGCAAAATTGGTCAACCCAGAGAAGCAACTTCGCTCTACTGAGGGGACCGTGCAAACCATGTCTGAACAAAACCAGGAACAGGAGGAAACTGAATGCTGGGGGGAGACACCAATCACCACCCAGTCGGATGCCTGTTCCACACTCCCCATCAAAGAGGTTGAGTGAGGTTTTGAAACCTCTGAGAAACCCTGCTGGTCCATCGGCATTGGGAAAAAGGACAGCTGGGATGGGAGAACCAGAGGAGTCACCCTTAATCGAAGGAATCGGAAACCTCATTGGGAATTGGAGCTAGAAGCCCTCGCTGACCAGGAGGAACTCACCGAAGCACCGCTGAGGGAGGGCCATCTGAAGAGATACCTAGCCCAGCTGGTGATGGAAACATTGGAAAATCTCAACATCCGAGGGACCCCAGAACGGCGACTAAGGAGTGCCGGGAGCACAGCAACCGCTGAAGAGGCCGGGGGAGCCAACAACCTCCGGGAAGCATGCAGATGGAGGATGCAGCAGGGGACCCAACAAATCCTCCCAGGGCAGCACATGCAGCGGCACCCCTTCCTAATCAACTCCAAGTCCCACAACTAGAAAACTCCCCCCTGGGAGTGAAGTTTGATGGGGACCCGCAACAATTGGGATTCTTCGTAGCACACGTACTCACCTATATGCAAGAATATGGAAGTGAGTTCCAAACACAGGGATCCCAAGTGCGAGCAGTTACCCTAGCTCTGGAAGGAGCCGCTGCCAGATGGATGGTGACCCTACATAACGACGACGCACCCGAACTGCACAACTTTAACCAATTCATGACAGCCCTACAACAGTTCGAGGACCCGCTGGCAGACCGCAAAACACGCGATCGTATTAAGTTGGTGAAGCAGGAATGACGGCCAGTGGCGGAGTACACTGAAGAATTCCGGGACCTCGCATTTCATCTAAACTGGCCAGAAGACATCCTGATAAGCTGTTTTAAGGATGGACTGAGTGACGATCTGTATAATGCCTGTGTGGCTAGGGGTGCACCGAATCATCTGCATGAGTGGTACCTCACCGCCGAAGAAGCGGAGATTGATATGGCCAGGAACCAGTACCGTGTGGGGTGAGCATGGAAGAAATCCCCACCCCAATGGAAGAAAGAGCCCTTCAGAAGGCAACAGGGGTTTTCTCCTAAACCTCCAATCTGTTTCAAGTGCAGGAAGGAGGGGCACCGAGCACCTGAATGCTGTCCCCAAACACCCACCCGGAAACCTGAACGCCAAATGGGGGAGACCAGCGAGACCCACCCAGCGTGGGAGGGAAACAGCCCTGAGGAGCAGCGAGATGATAGGACCACCATCCCCTCCCTCCTCTGGAGACAACATCCCGGCATTTCCAAGGGAAGATCCAGCATCGTTCGAAAGCGACCCAAAGGATAAACCACTGGTAAGCAAACCAATTGAACCGCTCACCCTCCCTCTCAGACTATTTATCCCTAACCAAGATGAGGGAAAAAATATCTCCGCATTAGTAGACTCAGGGTGTACCCGTTGCTTGATCAGCCCAACCCTAATCAGGGAGCTGGGAATCACAGTGAGAAAGCTGAGAAACCACATCGCGTTTTGCCAACTGGATGGGTCAATAGCACGGGGGGAGCCAGCTGCTTTTGTCACGGAACCCCTGAAAATAGGCATTGAGAGCCACGAAGAAAGATTTACATTTATAGTAGCACCTGGCATGGAATGGCCACTAGTCAATGGCATGGTTGAAAAAGTGGAATCCAAGAATGAATTGGGAGCAAGGCACCATAAAATTCCAGATGCACGTGACTTTTGCAGAGGACCCACAGATAGGAACTGAGGGGGGTGAAAGCAGGGAAACAACCATGCCTGGTTATAGCGTGGAATACAAAGGTTATAGCGTGGAATACCAAGGAATACAAAGACTTGGCGGAAGTTTTTAGCGAAACAGCTTCGGATGAACTTCCCCCGCATCGCTCCTCTGACTGTGCAATAGAAATCTTACCTGGGGCTAAACTGCCTAAACCAAAAATGTATAGTATGTCACTGGGGGAGTTAGAAGAGCTGAGAGCTTTCATTGAGAAAAACCTAGCAAGGGGTTTCATTGAGCCAGCCCGACCAAAGATTGCAGCCCCAGTGTTATTTAGGGAGAAAAAAGATGGCACAAAACGCTTATGTGTTGATTTCAGAAACCTAAACACCATCAGTGTTGAAAACATGTATCCCCTCCCCCTGATGAAAGATATGCTGGCACACCTCACAAAAGGGAATTTTTTTTCCAAACTAGACATCAGGGAGGCATACTACCGAATCAGGATTAAGGAGGGGGATGAATGGAAAACGGCATTCAACACCCCCCTGGGATGCTACCAATTCAAGGTGCTCCCTTTTGGGCTACAAGGGGCACCTGCAGTGTTCATGCAATTAATCAACGATGTTTTGCATAAACATTTATACAAAGGGGTTCTTGTTTATTTAGATGATATTCTCTTATACTCAGAGACCAAAGCTGAGCACATTAAATTGGTGAGGGCAGTGCTGAGCAAACTCCGCGAGGCAAAACTTTATGCCAAACTCTCAAAATGTGAATTCCACCCAAAAAAATTGATTACTTGGGGTATCGTATTTCACATCATTGGACAATGGAATGCCAGGCAGCATTTGAAAAACTAAAACGGCTGTTCTCAGCAGAACCAATTTTGAAGCACCCAGACACAGAAAAACCTTTCATCATACAAGCAGATTCTAGCGATGTTGCAATAGGAGCAATCCTACTTCAGAGTAATGAGCAAGGACAACTACAGCCATGTGCATATACATACAGGAAACTAAGTGAAACTGAACAAAGGTGGGCAATTTGGGAAAAAGAAGCTTATGCGGTGCGATGGGCACTTTTAACTTGGAGACATTTCTTAGAAGGGAGTAAGATCGCTTTTGAAGTCTGGACTGACCACAAAAACTTAGAAGCCCTAAAGACACCAAGGAAACTATCTCCAAAACAAGTTCGTTGGGCTCAATACTTCAAACGGTTCGAGTTTACTCTTAAATTTATCCCTGGGGGGGGGACTTTCTAGCAGACGCACTGTCCAGAAAGCCACAATACAATTGTGCGAAATCAGAGGTATTTAAACCTATAGTACAAACGAATCAACTTGGATAACCCAGATGGAAAAATTATAATAGATAAGGAGGTAGCAGTATTGTCAGATTCCAGAGTCTGCCATTCAAAAGGAGAAGTGGGGTCTTGGTTCTGCTTGATCAAACAGTAACAAAATACATCCGGATCTTAGACACCTGAGAACCTTCTCATCTTAGGATAGGATTTATGAGGGGCAATGAAAGTCAGTTGAACGGAAGGGTCTGTGGGAACGTAGGCTCATCTGTCCTTCTAGGAAAGAACTTTCACACCTTGTGTATTGGTTACTTTTGCATTCTGCCTAATGGGGAGGGGCACTAAGCTTTAAATGTGCTTGCTTTGCCTGGAGGCATTTAGATCTTGTTTTGAATGAATGGATTGTTATTACAACTGCCAATAAAGGAATCCTTTTGAAACACTGACTCAGAAGTTCGTACTTTGAATGTGGTTGGGAAGGCAATCCTTACAAGTATAATACTATGAAAATATACCTGAAAATAATAAATTTGAAATAGATTTTTAATATAGAAGATATGAAAAATAGTAAATGTTAAATGTAAGTTAAAGAGATACATTGCTTATCTGTGTTTTAAAATAGATTAAAAATGAATACACTCAGGAAAGGAGAAGGAGGAGGAAGAGGAAGTAGTAGTGCGGAGGAGAGAAGGAAGAACGTAGGTAGAGAAGGAAAAGGAAGGTATAAGAGTGAGAAGGATAGCGGGAAGAAGGGGAAGAAGAGAGGGGAGAGAAAGAAGAAGAAAGTAGAAAGAAGAGGAAGAGGATAGAGGGAAGGGAGTGATTGGACTTGAGACAGTAGGACAGATGGGCAATTTATAGATATTAAAATGTTATATTTGAATTTTGAATACTAGATATATAACATAAAAATTTATGCAAGTTTTTGGTAATATAATATATTATGGTATATGTATTGATGTTTATATGAAGAATGTTAAAAAATAAAAAACTTTTTTTTAAAAAATGCTGCAAGCCGGTAAGATCGTTAGCACCTCGTTAGGGCTGAAAAGACCTTTTTCAGAGGAGTAGGAAGGAAAACAAGCCTGCAAAGACTTAGGGTAGGAAAAAACTACTTCGGAGGGAGTAGGAATTAAAAAATGCTGCAAGCCAGTATGATCGTTAGCACCTCGTTAGGGCTGAAAAAACCTTTTTCAGAGGGAGTAGGAATGAAAACAAGCCTGCAAAGAGGAGTAGGAAGCCGGGAAGATCGTTAGCACCTCCTTAGGATTGGGGAAAAAAGCTTCAGAAAAGATACATTCGGAGTATAAGACGCACCCAAATTTTCAGCCTCTTTTAATTTAATTTAATTTAATTTAATTTAATTTAATTTAATTTAATTTAATAGATTTGTATGCCGCCCAACTCCCGAGGGACTTGGGAGTTGGGCGGAAAAAGGTGCGTCTTATACTCCGGAAAAAGGTGCGTCTTATACTCTGGAAAATATGGTATGTTTAAATACTGCATTGGAGGATCTTGGGTTCAAGAGTTGCAAGGCTGATGGTTGCATATACATGGAAAGTTACAAGGTGGGGATTGTCAACTATTAGCATTTGTGGATGATCTTTGTTTCATTGCAAAGGATGTATCACAGGTAAAAGAATTTGCTAATCGATTAGAGAAGAAATTTGAACTAAAGAATTTGGGAGAAATAAAAAATTATTTCAGTGTAGAGATACAAAAAACTGAGAAAGGTGGTTAGCCAGTCAAAGAAGAAAAATTGAACAGTTGTTGGAGAGATATAACATGAAAGATTGTAATACTTCTCCAACACCTATGAGCACAGATTTTCATAACAGTTTGGGTGAGGACGAAAGTGAAGCCTGCGATCAAGAGATATATCAGTCAGTTATATCTGTCACAGTGGTCCAGACCAGACATAGCTTGTGCAGTAAGCATTTTTAGTCGCTTTACTGCTGCATCAACGCAATTGCATTTGATGGGTGTAAAAAGGATTCTCAGGTATTTGAAGGGAACTGTGAACTTGGATCTTCAAATACAGGTCTCTGAAGAATTGAAATTAAAATGTTATGTTGACAGTGATTATGCCAATGATGTAAAAACCAGAAAGTCCAATTCTGGAATTGTGGTATTGTTTGGAGGGACTTTAATTGGTTGGAAGTCCAGAAAACAAACAACTGTAGCCATTTCTGTGGCAGAGGCAGAATTTATTGCTCTGTCTGAGCTTTGCTCAGAGGTAACTTGTTACGTACAGCTGTTAAAGGATTTAAACATAAAAGTAAATGAAGCTGTAACAGTGTTTGAGGATAATGCTGCTTGCATTAAAATGGCAACAGGTGATAGAGTAAAGAATAGAAGCAAGCATGTGGACATTAAATATTGTAATGTCAGGGAAGCCATTAAATGTAAATTAATTAGCTTGCTTCACCGTTCTTCAGAGGACAATTTGGCAGACATAATGACCAAGCCATTGGGTGGAGTGTACTATGGGAAGAGAATTAAGTTATTTGGATTTATGTCTATTCCAGTTATGAAAGGACGAGTGTCAGAGTATATTCACGAACTGGAATAGGGCTTAGTAACAAGGTCAGCCAATGTATAGGCATAGCAATAGGTCAGCCAATGGGGACTGTTTGGAAACTGAAATAGTATTTGTATGGGGCCATAAGAGACGACTCGGAGTCGGGCATGGCTTAGGTTCTCTGATCTGTAGGTATATGAGTGAGTCTCTGTATTATATTAGTCTCTGTATTATATTCCTTCTGTGAATATTGCTTCTGTATTTTTGGATTCTGCTGTATAGTATTGTATATAAAGAAGTTTCTTATATATAATTGAATCCTGCTGAAGTTCATTTACTTGTGTGCTGGTCAGATGTGTGCAAACTCCGACATTTTTTTGGTGGGGAAAAAATATAAGACAGGGTCTTATTTTTGGGGAAACATGGTATCACTTCACATAATCTTGATTGTATAGATGCAGCCTAGGATTAGGAGTTTTGGCAGGTGCAGCATTGGGAGTTTTGGCTGGTGCAGCACATTGCTGGCTCATACTTAAGTGACGATCCACTAGGACACCTAGATCCCTGTCACAGTTGCTACTGTTCAGCTAGATTAATGCCTATTCTATATCCATGCATTTTTTTCCTGCCTAAGTGGGACTTCCTTGGCACTCTGTTCCACTGATCAATAACTTACACAGGCAGGAAGTTGAGGTTTTAACCTGATGGTTGTGGTACTATCTTTTGAGGCAATAGAGAATAAAAGCAACCCCTATAACGTGGTAATTCTTTTGATGTTTAAATTGGCTTTCTTATTTCGCCTTTTCAATGGACCAGTCTTTGGTAGGCTAATATACACAGATTCTTTGAACAGTCCTCATAGAGTTTGGTTGATCTCATTGCTTGGTACGTTAGGGAGTTTTTTAAATTAGGGGTACCTGGACCTCAACAAAGCCTTCAACTAAATCTCATAATATTGTCCTTAATAAAATGGTAAAATATGGATTATATTATACTAATGTTAAAGTTGTCTTTCTTTGCACTGTTCTCTTCTGGATGTATTAGCCAATAATCAGGTGCCAGAGAGAGGATATTGGACTAAATTGTCCCCTACAATTTTTATATTTGGTGAATAACAAAACTAGTCTCTTCTGGAGCTGTCAGTTGTAATTGGAGAGGAAAAATATATACAGTATAATGAAGCACCAAACATACTAATATAAAGCATACTTTTTGTATTAAATTGGGAAAATTATTAAATATCAATGGATACAGGCTTTTGAATATCTTCCCATAATTTAATAAATCACTTTTGAATCTCAGCACTCTACTCTTCCACCCTAGACAAGTTCAAATCACCAAGACCAGATAGATTATAACTTTATAATTTATAATAACTTTATAATAATGCCTTGGTAAGACCACACTTGGAGTACTGCATCCAGTTTTGGTCACCACAATGTAAAAAAGATGTTGACACTCTAGAAAGAGTGCAGCGAAGAGCAATAAAGATGATTAGGGGACTGGAGGCTAAAACATATGAAGAACGGTTGCTGGAATTGGATCTGTCTAGTTTAATGAAGAGGACTAGGGGTAATATGATAGCAGTTCCAATATTTCAGGGGTTGCCACAAAGAAGAGGGAGTCAAGCTATTAGATGGAAACTAATCAAGGAGAGAAACAACCTAGAACTAAGGAGAAATTTCCCGACAGAACAATTAATCAGTGGAACAACTTAGCTCCAGAAGTTGTGAATGCTCCAACACTCAAAGTTTTAAAGAAGAGATTGGATAACCATTTGTCTGGAATGGTATAGGATTTCCTGCTTGAGCTGAGGGTTGGACTAAAAGACCTCAAAGTCCCTTCCAATTCTGTTATTTTGTTATTGTTTGGGGAGGGTACATACAATAAATTCCATCTTAATTCTCTAAGCCAAGTGTTGGAAAACTTTTTTGTAAATAGGCAGATTGTACCCCTCCTCAGCCTCCATGGCCTGAGCCCTGAAGGTCTGCAGACCAAGGAGTATAGCAGACATTAGACATCATCAGCCCATCAACAAGGACACTGCTAATAGAATGGCAATGACATCCAAGACAACCCAGCCCTGGTTGTTATCCCCATCACTTACCCTGGAATCTTAGCTGAAGCTTGGGTCTGGTAATCTACTGCCTACCTATCTGTCCATTCTTGGTTTGTAAGTCTATAAAAACAGCTGGCCATCGATGGTTACAATTTGTTAGGAGACAGGTATATCACTCTAAATGTGTGACTCAAAATATTTATAAGGTTTTAGTTTTGATCTATGTCTAAGAGGCAGTACCAGGTCTTCTCAACAACCCCTCCTCTCCCCACCCCAATTTTTTAATTGGTGTTGGATTAGCAAAATAGTAACTGGAAGTCCTGTGTGTAAGCTTGGTTTAAACCAGTATGGTTGATTTATTGTGCTACTCTCTCTGTGAAAACATTACAAAAATGTTAGGGAGATGGTGTCAGTATTTTAAAAGAATGTTAAGTACAGGACATCTACCATGTCAAGAATTTCAGAAGTTTGAGGGGAAATTAAAAATAACATGTAATTTCTTTTTTTAAAAATGTATACCATGGGAAAAGTAGGCAAGTCTCAAAATAAAAGTGATGGATATTTGCTTGTTTAAGTATTTGTGTAAAAGCAAATTGACATGTAAGATTCCTTAATGGGAATCTGTTTATATGAACTGGGCATCAGTGTGATAGACAGTCCCTGGGGCCTCTTCAACATGTATGGTTGTGCATAACTTTGGGCCAGAGGAGTTGCTACAGATTTGACCTGACTTTCAGGATGAAAAGAAAATTTGCAAGAATTAAAGAGATGAACTGTTTAAAATATATGCTGCCATTTTGGAGGGCTAACAATGTATAGAATAAAATTTGTAGATTTATTTATTTACATTGGACAAGTTTACATTAGAGTTAAATAGACAACTGAAAAGTGAAGGTCTCTGTGGGAAGCTTCTGAGTTGTCAGAAGGGGCATAATTTTTATTCTACCACCTTTGTAAACTCAAAAATAAATTTCTTACTATAAACTGAGAAGACAAGTTGAAATAGATTTGGAGAGATGGAAGAACCTACAATTATCCTTAATGGGCAGAATAGCTAAATTAAGATGAATATATTACCGAGATTGTTGTTTTTATTTCAAATGATACCAATAAAAATAGAGAAAAAATATTTTCAAAATCTTAATAAAACAATAATAAAATTCATATGGCAAGGTAAAAAAGCGAGAATTAACATAAAAATGCTTCAAGATTCAAGACTTAGAGGATTTGGAGTTCCAAACCGGGAACTATACTATCAGGCAGTAGCATTATCATGGATGAAAGAATGGATTGTGTTAAGAAATACAAGATTATTGACACTAGAGGGACATGATTTACAACTAGGCTGGCATGCCTTTCTATGGTACGGGAAGGATAAAATACAGTGTTATTTTCAAAGACATTATATAAGAAATGCATTGTTATTAGTATGGGAAAAAATTCATGAGAAACATTATTTGAAAATACCAATATGGCTTTCAACAATGGAAGCATTAATACATCCAAATAGGACTAATATGGGAAATATTATTAGATACAAAGACATTTTATCAGAGAAGGGGGAATTGACAGGGAAACAAGAATTAGAAGAACAAGGAATTGATATGGCGTGGTATACACAACTGCAGATACAAGCGAGATATTTAAAAAATGCTAAATTATATGGTTTTTACTTGGAAATGACAGAATTGGATGAAATACTCACAGGAACAGAGGACCAAATGATTAAAAAATTGTATAGTTATCTACTTAGCATTAAACTAGAAGAAGAGCAAGTGAAAGAAACAATGATAGCCTGGGCAAAAAACTTTGGATATACGATAGAGTTAGATAAATGGCAGCAATTATGGGAAAGAAATTATAAATTAACAATGGCAACAGCATATAAGGAGAATTTGTACAAAATGCTTTATAGATGGCATATGTCCCCAGAAAGATTGGCAAAAATGTTTAAAGATAAATCAATTAAATGTTGGAAAAGCCACCCAACACATGGATCGTATTATCATATGTGGTGGACATGTGCAGAAGCAAGAAATTATTGGGCACAAATTCAAAAGTGGTTAGAAAATATGACACAACATATTGACTTAAAACCAGAACTGTTCCTGTTGGGTATTTTATCAGAGAAATACAGTAAAGAAAATGTACCGTATTTTTCGGAGTATAAGACGCACCTTTTTACCCCCCAAGAGGGTGAAAACTTTGGTGCGTCTTATACACCGAATGCAGCCCCACCCACCCAGCCACCCCCAACCTTTGGCCTCTGTCTTCCAGCAATTTACCTGCTTGCAGGAAAGAGGGAAGAGCCTGTAAAGCGGAGCAAGTCAGTAGCAGTTTCCCGATCTACAGCTGATTAGGTTTGCCACGTGGGAAAATGAAAGTGAAACTAACTACAAAGAGGCAAATAGCTGTGAGAGACACAGTAGATTTTTATTTTTTGCTGAACTGGATGCAAGGGGGTAAGTGAAATAAATGTCTGTAGAATGTTCAAATTATTACTTATTTTTTAAAGACTGCTTTATTATTATTCTAGAGCCAGGGGTCTCCAACCTTGGCAACTTTAAGACTTGTGGACTTCAACTCCCAGAATTCAACAGCCAGCTTTGTTAGCTTTGCTGGCTGTGGAATTCTGGGAGTTGAAGTCCACAAGTCTTAAAGTTGCCAAGGTTGGAGATCCCTGTAAATCTAGACAACTTAACAAAATAAAGCTTTTTAAAATAAATGAAGAGGCCCAGTGCTATTGTATCTTCTTTTAAATAATAGAGAATAATGTATACTTCCAGAAATTTTAATTAATTTTAACAGCTCTGTACAAGTATAGTCTGAAATGTAACAGTATCCTGTTTAGTATTAGAGTTTAGTTACCTTGGAGTAGATCTATTTAAATAATTGGGAAGAGTTAGTGTGACTACATTTAAGAAAACTTTCTGGCATAATGTACATTTCTCCAATTCTTTGCTATTTCTATGGGTCAGGCACACATGCACAGAAATACACAGCAAACAGTGTATATCATCTGTGCTGTTTGCCAAATTGCTTGGAGACAGAGGCCTTTTCCCCTTGTTTTCCTCCCCCAAAACTAAGGTGCGTGTAAGGATTGTCTTCCAGCCGCAAGCAAGGTACGAACTCTTGAGACCAACCAAGGGTTTTCAAAAGGATTCCCTTTATTTGCATCTGTATACAACCATTTCGATTCAAAGCAAGGTCTAACATGCCCTCAGGCAAGACAAGTCTTTTAAGCTTAACACCCCACCCCATTCAGCATAATGAATCCACAAATGTTTGACAGATGGATCCGCTTCTCAGACTCGTTCTTCCTTTCAATTACCCCCCATAAAACATTCTCTTAAGACGAAGAGGCTCCCATGTGTCTGGGATCCGGATACCCCCCCCCCCATAAACCCTTATCTTAAGATGAAAAAGCTCTCAGGTGCCTGGGATCCAGATATGTATAACCTTTTGATCAAACAGAGCCAGAAACTCCCCTTTTCCTTCTGAATGACAGAGTTTGGACTCTGACATCCTGCCTCTCAAAAGAAAAGAAGGTCCACCTGTAAGACATAAGCAGAATCAATTATGATATGTTAGCAAGGTTTGCTAGGGTATTTGGAGTGGAATTTTCTCAATAAGGTGGGGGCTTTCACATGTTGTTTAGCGACCCACTCGTTCTGTGATGAAGCCAAATGTTTCCAGGCTACCCGATACTGGGTCTTCCCTCTGTGGGTTCTGGAGTCAAGAATTTCCTTGATTTCAAAATGTTGTTCACCTTCTATCATGATTGGGGCAGGTGGTGTATCTGTCTAAGTGACGAGGTCACCTCTCTCTTGAGTAGACTAATGTGAAATACTGGGTGGACTTGTCTAAGTGTTTTTGGAAGAATCAATTCAACTACTACTGGGTTAATGATCCTGCTAATAGTGAAAGGCCCAATAAAGTTAGGTCCTAATTTTTTTGATGGTTGTAACGATCTCAAGAATTTTGTAGATAAGTATACTCTATCCCCAACCTGGAAAGATTTAGCCTCTACTCTTTTCTTGTCAGCTTGAATTTTGAAAGCCTCTCTAGCCTCCTGTAAAGCCAACCTGACTACTGGCCATGTGTTTTGCAACTTTTCTATCCACTCCTTAAGTGAGGGGGTAGTTGGTTTTTCTGTGGGTAGTTCCGGTATTGGGCTGAAATCTTGCCCCGTGGCTACTCTAAAAGGTGTAAAACCTGTACTTGAATTACAGAGTTATTAAATGCAACCTCTGCAAATGGTAAAAGTTCAGTCCAATTGTCCTGTTGAAAATTAATAAAACATCTTAGATACTGTTCAAGAACGCCGTTCAGATTCTCGCAATTGCCATTCGTCTGGGGGTGATGCGAAGAGCTTAATCCTTGGGCGGTGCCAAGTAGGTCCAAAAACACCTTCCAAAAATTGGAAGTAAATTGGACTCCCCTATCCGAGATTATCCTTTTAGGAGCTCCATGAAGACGATAAATGTGTATTAGAAACAGTCTAGCCAAGCCTTTGGCTGTTGGAATCTTTTGGCAAGGAATAAAATGTGCTTGTTTTGAAAACAAGTCTGTCACAACCCAAATGACTGTGTTTCCCCCACTCTCCGGTAGTTCCACAATAAAATCCATAGCAATTTCTTCCCATGGGGCTGACGGCTCAGCTACTTTTTGTAGAAGTCCTGGAGTTTTCCCCTGGCGTCTTTTTGCTGCAGCACAAATGGGGCAACTTGCTACATAGCTTTCTATGTCCTTTTTCAACGAAGGCCACCAAAATTGTCTCTTTATTAAGTGTAAAGTTTTTACAAAGCCAAAATGTCCAGCCAACCTTAAATGTAATCTTTGGCTAGCGGGTACATAAAGTTTGTCACCTATCCATGCTAATTCATCTTTCATCACGCAGCTGGATTTGTGGTTCAAAACCCATTCATCGTTGATTAATGCTTGTTTAAATGCGTGAGTGATGTCTGCGTCCCTCAATGCGTCTTTTCCTCTTTCGGACCTGGTGATTACTTTGGCTGCCAATTGATTTGTTTGTACTATAGGTTTAAATACCTCTGATTTCACACAATTATATTGTGGCTTTCTGGACAGTGCATCTGCCAGAAAGTTTTTCCCCCTCAGGGATAAATTTAAGAGTAAACTCGAACCGTTTGAAGTATTGCGCCCAACGAACCTGTTTAGGAGATAGTTTCCTTGGTGTCTTTAAGGCTTCTAAGTTTTTGTGGTCAGTCCAGACTTCAAAAGGGATCTTACTCCCTTCTAAGAATTGTCTCCAAGTTAAAAGTGCCCATTGCACCGCATAAGCTTCTTTTTCCCAGATCGCCACCTTTGTTCAGTTTCACTTAGTTTCCTGGATGTATATGCACATGGCTGTAGCTGTCCTTGCTCATTGCTCTGGAGTAGGATTGCCCCTATTGCCACATCGCTAGAATCAGCTTGTATTATGAAGGGTTTTTCTGGGTCTGGGTGCTTCAAAATTGGTTCTGTTGAGAACAGCCGTTTTAGTTTTTCAAACGCTGCCTGGCATTCCATTGTCCAATTCACGGGCTGTCTCGGTTTAGGATCTCCCTCCCCCTTTGTTCTTAGCAGTTTTGTGATGTGCAGGGCAATTTGAGCAAACGCGGGGATAAATTGGCGATAGAAATTTGCAAACCCCAGGAAGCTTTGCAGCTGTTTGCGTGTGCGAGGCGTTTCCCAATTGAGTACTGCCTGTACTTTTTGAGGATCCATTTCTATGCCCTGGTGTGAAATGCGGTACCCCAAGTAATCAATTTTTTCTCGGTGGAATTCACATTTTGAGAGTTTGGCATAAAGTTTTGCCTCGCGGAGTTTGCTCAGCACTGCCCTCACCAATTTAACATGTTCAGCCTCGGTCTCTGAGTATAATAGAATATCATCTAAATAAACGAGAACCCCTTTGTATAAGTGTTCACGTAACACATCGTTAATTAATTGCATAAACACTGCAGGTGCCCCTTGTAGCCCAAAAGGGAGCACTTTGAATTGGTAGCATCCCAGGGGGTGTTGAATGCCGTTTTCCATTCATCCCCCTCCTTAATTCTGATTCGGTAGTATGCCTCCCTGATGTCTAGTTTGGAGAAAATTTTCCCTTTTTTGAGGTGGGCCAGCATGTCTTTCATCAGGGGGAGGGGATACATGTTTTCAACACTTGAGTTTAGGTTTCTGAAGTCGACACATAAGCGTTTTGTGCCATCTTTCTTCTCTCTAAATAGCACCGGGGCTGCTATCTTTGGTCTGGCTGGTTCAATGAAACCCCTTGCTAGGTTTTTCTCAATGAAAGCACTCAGTTCCTCTAACTCCCCCGGTGACATGCTATACATTTTTGGTTTAGGTAGTTTAGCCCCGGGTAAGATTTCTATTGCGCAGTCGGATGCGCGATGCGGGGGAAGTTCATCTGACGCTGCCTCGCTAAAGACTTCTGCCAGGTCTTTGTATTCCTTGGGTATGCCGTCTGTTTCCACGCTATGACCAGGCATGGCTGTTTCCCTGCGTTCAGCCCCTTCAGTTTCTATCTGTGGGTCCTCCGCAGTAGTTACGTGCATTTGGAATTTTATGGTGCCTTGCTCCCAATTTATTTTTGGATTCCAATTTTTTAGCCATGCGAGTCCCAAGACTAGCGGCCATTCCATGCCAGGTGCTACTATAAACGTAAGTTTCTCTTCGTGGTTATCAATGCCTATTTTCAGGGGTTCCGTGGCAAAAGCAGCCGGCTCCCCCCCTGCTATAGACCCATCCAATTGGCAAAATGCGATGGGATTTCTCAGCTTTCTCACTGTGATTCCCAGTTCCCTGATTAGGGTTGGGCTGATTAAGCAACGGGTGCATCCTGAGTCTACTAAAGCGGAGATATTTTTCCCTCCTCTTGGTTAGGGATAAATAGTCTGAGCGGGAAGGTGAGCGGTTCAATTGGTTTGCTTACCAGTGGTTCATCCTCCGGATTGCTCTCGAACGCGGCTGGAACTTCCCTTCGAAATGCCGGGGTGTTGTTTTCAGCAGGAGGAGGGGGGGGTGGTACCATCATCTCGCTGCTCCTCAGGGCTGTTTCCCTCCCCCGCTGGATGGGTCTCGTTGGACTCTCCCCCGTTTGGCGTTCGGGTTTCGGGGTGGGTGTTTGGGGCCAGCATTCGGGTGCTCAGTGTCCCTCCTTCCCGCATTTGTAACAGATTGGAGATTTAGGGGAAAAGCCCTGTTGCCTTCTGAAGGGTTCTTTCCTCCATTGGGGTGGGGATTTCTTCCATGCTCCAGAGCCCAGAGGAGCCGAGCTAGTCCCGCGGGGTGTGTGCACACCCGCCTCTTGCTTGCTCTCGCTCTCCCGCCCAAGAGTGCCCACCGCAAAAAGAGCGGCTCCCAGCATGTCCCCCCACTTCCTTGGACAGTAGTTGGGGGGCCTTATTTTCGGGGGGGTGGGGGGGTATTTCAACGCATGTCCTGAAAAGCCCTGTTGGCCTTATTAGGACATGTTTTATTTTCGGGGAAACACTGTAGTAGCTCAGAGTGCAGAACACTAGAGAACCACCAAGGTAGTCACTGAAAGCAAAGATCCATAGGATAGGCTAAGGAATGGGAGTGGGGGGAAAGGAGATAATAAAAAGTCAGAAGTGCCCAAATTTTCCAAATTGTAAAATACAATGATTAAGTTTTCTCTAGTTTTCAATTTTGTTCATTTTATGTATCTTAACCAATTTCCTATTTCTTCCTATTGTATTTGAAAGGACTTTGTGGAGACCTTCTAGTTCCGTGGTGGCGAACCTGTGGCACGCGTGCCAGAGGTGGCACGCGGAGCCATAGAAGCCGGCATGCACTTTTCCGCACTTCCGGTTTGTCCGTTTTGTAGTGTTTTGCATTCCGGAGCTTCAGGGAGCTTCCCTGAACCCTCCGGAGTGCAAAAAACAGCATACCGGCAAACCGGAAGTTTGCCGGTTTCGTCGTCCCAGGCTCCGGTAAGCCTTTGCGCGGGGGTGGGGGTGTGTGCGCATGCGCAGGGGGCAGCATGGGGTGGGTGTTGTGCGCATGCGTGGGGGGGAGGGAATGGGTGTGGGCACGCAAGCGCGCCCCCTTTTGGCACGTGAGCCGAAAAAGATTCGCCACCACTGTTCTAGTTCAACCACCAGCTCAAGCAATGCCATTTCAGACAAATCCTGTCCAGTCTTTTTTTGTAAACCTTTTTTTGTATTGTGGTAACCAGAATTGGATGCAGTATTACTAGTGTGGTCTCACCAGTGCAGTATAAAGCAGTACTATCCCTATTCATGCAGCCTAGGACTGCATTAGTTTTTTTGGAGAGATGCAGAATAGTGCTGGCTCATACTTCGATTAGACGTTTTATCTACCGTGTTTCCCAGAAAATAAGACCCTGTCTTATTTTTTTTGAACCCTGAAATAAGCGCTTGGCTTATTGCCATGCACTCAAAAGCCCGATTGGGCTTATTATCAGGGGACGTCTTATTTTGGAGGAAACAGGATAGTTTAGCTATGGATCAATAAAATTTAAATTCAGAATTCCAGAGCTACAATACTTATGTCTTAAAATTTATCATTCATACTCACTTTTGAATTTTTTTTAAAGCTGTAACTTTTAGGGATCTAAAGTACTATTTAAGCATTTTTGAATTGTAGTTTTTTATACTTGAGAACTATTTTTTCCAACTGTATTTTTCTTCAAATTTTTCAAAACAATTGCTTTAAATTTTTTGATGATGCATTATCAACAGGCTAATTTGTCATCAGTTTGATATACCCACCGTTTCTAAAGTTTTATGACAAATGTCACAAACTTTAAAGATGTTTGCTTTGAGATTTCTAAGCAATACCAACAAATTTACATGCTAAATTTTGGGGTACACAACTTAATATAATTTCCCTTGTTGGTATCAACCTACCGTGTTTTCCTAAAAATAAGACCTGGTCTTATTTTCTTTTTACCCCTGAAAAAACGGCTAGGGCTTCTTTTCGGGGGGTGTCTTAATTTTTTTGAGGTGCAGGATGCACATCCCAGGATTGCAAACCTGAAGGCTTGGGATGGAGCCTTTTTGGCGATCGGTAGGAAAATGGGAAGGGGGATTTTCCTGCCTATCGTCCTTTTCTCAAGCCCAGCAGACGAACATCCCAGGATTGCAACACTGACGGCTTGGGATGGAGCCTTTTTGGGATGTACATCTGTTTGGGCTTCAGAAAAGGGCAATCGGCAGGAAAATCCCCCTCCCCATTTTCCTGCCGATCAACCTTTTCTCAAGCGATATTTGATCGCTTGAAAGGGACAGGCTGTGCTTTGCTTCTATCTTAACCATACGTTTCACACAATCGTCCAGAATTGCCTGCAATTCCCATTACTGTGAGAGGCTGCACGCGGTTTCTGGTGGGGGAGGCTCAGTCCCCTTACCCGGTTGCCCTCCGCCATTTCTCATCGTGTGTGTGTGGTGTGTGTGTGTGTGTGTGTGTGTGTGTGTGTGTGTGTGTGAGTGAGTGAGTGAGAGAGAGAGAGAGAGAGAGAGAGAGAGAGAGAGAGAGAGAGAGAGAGAGAGAGAGAGAGAGAGAGAGAGAGAGAGAGAGAGAGAGAGAGAGAACCCTTTCAAACAGCGTTGCTTGCAATTCTTGTTACTCCCCTCTGCCATTTCTCTCTCTCTCTCTCACACACACACACAGATTGCTTGAAAGGGACAGGCTGCGCTTTGCTTCTACTGTAAGCACACGGTCCCACAATCTTCCAGAATTGCCTGCCAATCATCCTTTTCTCAAGCAGCAGTAGCCAGGTAGAGGCGGGGGGAGGGGAAACTGATTCTGATTGGCCGCATTGCTTTCTGCCTTATTGTAGAACAGCCTGAGCAACACCCAAGCTCCAGGACTGGCGGAGCGCAAACCATGGTCGCCATCTGCTCCAGATCCACAAGATGAGCTGCGGAAGAGAGGGGTGCTCGGCTGCCTGGGCAGGGCTGGGGCTAGTAAGAGTGCACTGGAAACATCTCCAGGCGCCCGGTGAGACAGAACTCCCGACCCTCGCTGGCTCAGCTGATCCGCGGGCCACGATTAAGGGGCCGAGCAGCCATGAGGTGACCGGGGAAGGGAAGGGCTGCCTCCTTTTTGCCATGACCACCCCCTTCACTAGGGCTAATTTTTGGGGTAGGTCGTATTTTCAGGGAAACATGGTATCTTTTAAAGCCACAATATATACTGCACATAATACAGAATCCAGAAAGCCACCACAGCAGAAAAAGCATGCACAATCAAGGAACCTCATAATCCCACACTGCCTCATTTCTTACTAATCCTTTTAAAGAAATTAGATTTAAGATAATTTCAGTTAATAAAAAACTTTAAACTCCAAAAAGAAAAAAAATCAAATGCACATGAGTATTATTGGCATAATAGTTAGGGTAAGTGAAGGGTATTTTAATAAAATTAATAAAAATATAACATACCAACATTTCTTTAAAATTAAAAAATATTATTGGTGTTATTCTTTTACTGTTTAAGAAATAGTTTTGGGGCTGAATAACATTCTAGACAGACACATGAAGAGTTTATGTTTATTTGTCTACATTCAGCATAATCCAGGAACTGTCTGAATGACCCAGACATACAAACCCACTCTTTCCCACAAATTTAAAAATAAATCACTTATAAAACTGAAAAACACTAAAGCATTAAAATACAGAAAGCTTTTTTAAACTCAGTTCACAAAAGCAGAAGACATCCCTTATCCATTTAAAGCAATCCTGTATGTTAATACCTGAATTTAATTTAAACAAGAGGGATGTTGAACTCAAATTCTATTTAGACAAAAAAAAACTGAAATGGCAAACTAACAAACCATTAAATACACCATTAAATGTCCAAAATACAGCTAAGTATGAAATCACAATGTACTCAACCATTAGTGACTGATATCACAAAGAGCACTGCAACATGGAAACAAGGTTTACATGTTTACTGTGATGCAATAAAACTTAATATTCAAAGGTTATGCAAATTTAGGAGAAACAAAGATACAGACCCATCAAGAACAAACTAGTTTATCTATACTGATAGTTCATGCTGTGGTCATTTCTGCCATATCCAGCTTGCGGAGGTTGGTAGGAATTGGGAGGTCCACTATAATTCTGATTTGAAGCTGGAGAATTATAATTTGACTGAGAATATCCACCTAGAAAAATTGAAAGTTACCTTAATATACCATTTTAAATGTTACTTCAGTTATTTCCAATTATTATGCATAAGAATATTTAGAACACAGAACTAAACATAACAGGCATATACATTGCAACATGTAGGCTTTATTTCAGATCACTTAAGAATATTTTACTATTGCTCCTTGATTAAGTGCTCTGGCATATATGCACATTTCTCAGCTTCAAGTTTCATAGCTTTGATGTTTTCAAAGCATCCCATTCTTATTCCCTCCTTCTTTTCTTATGCCTAGAGCTGAAAAAATATCTTTCCCCTTGAGTTTTATTCATTACATTCATAGATTACATTCATTAAGAGTTAGGGATGCAAAGAGTATTGACACTGACCACAGATAACAGTTGGCCATTCAGCCAATGCAACATCTAATGGGAAAATTTTGTCTCACTAACACGAAAGTATTTGCATGTCTAACTCTATACTGACCTTGCTTACCTTGGTAAGATGATCCTCCTCCACCAGCTCCTCCCCCATAGCCACCAGCATTGTAGGAGGCACCTCCTGAACCATAGCTGTTTGCACCACCTCCTCCACGTCCACCACCATAATCTGCAATCAAAGAATGCATATTAAGTCACCTATATAAACTATTTTGAACATATAATTGGCTGTCTCCACTTTCTATATATAAGATGCTCATCACTTCTCTCTGTGCAGTCCTAAAACATAGTAGCTTCAACAAAAAACTATTCGGCACCTAGATGCCAGAAATTGCAATGCATGAATACTTTTCTATTATAGGTATTTCTCGATGAATGGCTAGCATGGATCTCAGAATTTCCATCATAACACGATGGTTGTATGTTGTGGTATCATACTGACTGACCCGATTTAACATTTTTGTGGTGGCTGTAAAGCAAATGCGGTAGTCATAAAACAAACATGGCAGGCATTAAAATAACCTATTGTCTGCATGGGCAGATTTCTTTTGCGGAAACAGGAAGTGAACACTGGTTTCCAGCAAAAAATAATAAATTGCTGTCATGTGACTGTGAGATGCTGCAAACAACCATAAAATGTGATCATGTGACTGCACAGGGCCCCCCTCATTGGAACTTCAAATCTGGGTGGTAAGTCAAGAACTACTTCTATTCTGTTCAGGCCATCTTCTGCCTTTCTCCAAATGGTGCTATCTAGATTTTGTTGATGTTTATTCCAGCAATTTTGAGATTCAAAGGTGAACCAGGCTGAGGAAGAGTATCACAATGCCATATTTCAGTTCAATTTGTCAAGTTATTTAAAATAAACTTTCAAAATATTCTAAATCACTTCATCTAGTTCTCAGCTCAATATCAGTTATTTCACAAGTTTAAATTGTTCTTTATCTGATCACTGCAATATTAGACAACTTCCAACAATTACAGGTAGTCCTCGACTTACAAGTTTGTTCAGTGACTGATCAAAGTTACAAAAACATTTTAAAAAGTGACCACCATTTTTCACTTATGGCTGTTGTAGCAGCCCCATGGTCATGTGATCAAAACTCAAACGTTTGCAACTGGCTCATATTTATGATGGTAACAGTTCCCAGGGTCATGTGATCACCTTTTGCAACCTTCTGACAAGCAAAGTCAATGGGAAAGCCAGATTTACTTAATAACCATGTTACTAACTTAACAAGTGCAGTGATTCATTGAACTAATGTAGCAAGAAAGATAGTAAAATGGGGCTAAATTCCCTTAACAAATGTCTCACAAAGCAACAAAAATTTTGGGTTCAATTGTAGTCAGTTGAGGACTACCTGTGTACACAACCACTCATAGATTACCATTTCCCCCCAAAATAAGACCTAGTGGGCATGGCCAACACAGGAGGCAGCGTGCGCATGTGAGCCAACTGTGCAGGCAGCAGGCGCAGCCTGTACAGCGCAATTGAGTTGATTCCCTGTCCAAGCAGCAGGCAGAGGAGGATGGGAGGCACACAATCTGGATGTGTTACACAGGCTGCAGGAAAGTTATGGCAGTGGTCCAGAAGGGACGGCCGCGGGAGGCTCATCTTTGTATCTCTCGTCATGCCTGCAACCTGTGTGGCATGTCAGGATCGCATGCCTTCTATCCTGCGCCTCTGCGCAAAGACAACCCTCCCACGGTCGGCCGCCCACTCCGGATCATCGACTCTCGGCTTTCCCGTGGCCCGTCCAGATCCCATGCCTCCCCCTGCTTCTGCCTGGACAGGGAATCAACTCACCTGCGCTTCACGGGCTACCAAGGGAGCCAGCAAATACCATCGGTCCCCGTGCGCTTGCCACCTCTTATGCACGCGCCAGGCCGGGGGGGGGGGGCACCCAACCGGGCTGATCACCCTGAACTCGGGTTCCCACAAAAATAAGCATTAGTGCTTATTTTGGAGCCCCAAAAATATAAGACCAAGTCTTTTATTTTCAGGGAAACACGGTAGTGGTGCTTAAGCCAGTAATTACTTTTTGAACTATTCCCATCTTTTCTGTCATGGCTTTAAGTCATAAACCAGAACTAAGCTTATGCAATATCTATTTGAATATTTCTCAACTCCCACCCCACCATCCACAAGAAACTCACTGAATTTACTTTCATAATTGTAGTCTGATCCTCCGCCACTGCCACCAGGAGAGTTGTAGGTATTTGAGTAAGAAGCATAGTTGCCTTGGTTATAGCCCTTCTGCTTGCCTTGTGGTGGACCATAATTGCCATATTGGTTTTGGTTATATGATTGCTGCTGTTGGCCTTGATGGGACTGATACCCTGAGCCATAAGAAGGTTTCTGCTGTCCACCATGTTGTTGTTTTTTCCCAGCATGCTTAGGAGGAGCAGGAGTGCTGTAGTCACCACCTTGATAATAGGAACCATAGCCAGAAGCACCACCTCCTCCTCCTGTATTGCCCGAATGGCCACCATTACTGTAAAACTGGCCTAAAGAGAAGAAAGCAGTGTCACTCATTATGAAGGCAATACTCTTGTTCAATATACCATATTCATGAATATGACAGTGTGAAATTGTTCTGAACTGATCTCTTCTCAATTAAGGAACATTAAGTAGGCTGTCTGCAAAATAAAAAACAAAAATACCTGCCAAATGAAATGTCCTAATTCCTGTTGACAATTGTAAGGACTGAATACAGTATATAGTTCTGCCATGAAGTGTACACTATGTGCACCATTAGGCAAGGTGTTTTTTTTTTGAGGATTAATTTTATTATTGAACTACTACAGTGCTCTCGATCACTCCAAAATGTTAATAAATCTGAAACTTGAATATTTAAGAGGTTTTGGCTTTCTTAGGGGAATATCTATGTGTGCACAATTATTGGGCAACTATTAGTGTGCAGATTACACAACTAAATGAAAAATGAAAATTGTTCCCTCTCACTTATTTTCATCTGTTAAAGTGAGAATAATAACTCAAAAAGTTACAAACATTTTTGACATTAAAAAAAAATAAGTGACCAATATAGCCACCCTTCTTTTCAATAAGAGTCATAAGCCTTCCATTCATGGAGCCTTGTCAGTTTCTTGACCTGTTGACAATCAACTTTTTGTGCAGCAGCAACCACAGCCTCCCAGACACTGTTCAGAGTTGCACTGTTTTCCTTCACCGTAAAGCTCCCCTTTAAGAAGGGCCCACAAGTTCTCAATAGGGTCACGTGTGGAAGGGGGCCATGTCATCTTTCATCTTTAAGGGCTTTACTGGCTAACCACGCAGTGGAGTACTTCAATGCATGCGATGGAGCATTGTCCTGCATAAAAATCATGGTCTTCTTGAAAGATGCAGACTTCTTCCTCTACCACTGCTTGAAGGAAGTGTATTTTAAAAACTGGCAGTAAGTTTGGGAACTGATTTTGAGTCCATCTTCAACCAGAAAAGGTTCAACTAGCTCATCTTTAATAATACCAGCCCATACCAGGAACACATCTCCACCTTGCTGGCATCTGAATCGAAGTGGAGCTCTGTGCCCATTACTGATCCAGCCACGGGCCTATCCATCTGGTCCGTCAAGAGTCATTCTCATCTCATCTGTCCAATAAAACCTTTGAAAAATCTGTCTTCAGATATTTCTTGGCCCAGTCTTGCCATTTCAACTTATGTGGCCTTATTCAGTGGTGGTCAGTTTTCAGCCTTCCTTAACTTGGCCATGTCTCTGAGCACTGAACATCATGTACTTCTGGGCACTCGAAGTAGGTTGCAGTTCTGGAATATAACAGCACTGGAGGATAATGGATTCCTGGTAGCTTCACATTTGAGTCTTCTCAAATCTTTGGCAGTTAATGTGCGTCTTTTGTTCTCAACACATTTCTTGCGACCCTGTTGACTATTTGCAACAAAACGTTTTATGGTTCTGTGATCACGCCCCAATATCTTAGCCATTTCAAGAGTGTTGCATCCCTCTGAAAGACTTTTTACAATTTTTGACTTTTCAGTGTCAGTTAAATCTCTTTGGGTCACCATTTTGCTGGAGAAAAGAAGCTGCCTAATAATTATGCACACCTTAATATAGGGTGTTATCTTAGGCCACACCCTCCCTCATTACACAAATAAACATCACCTGATATCCTTATATCCATTAAGCATTCAAGTTTATACAGCTTGGAGGTGGAAAATATACATTAAAATGATATGGTCAAAATACTCACTTGCCTAATAATTATGCAATGTATACATTACATTAATTATTCCCACCATGTTGAACTGCATGTAATTCAAAATAATCTAATACAACATTTTGCACAATGTCAGTCTTTTGTAAATAGCAATTTCCCACGTTAGAATTAAAATTTATTCCAAATATTAGATTAAATAGTTATATATTTCAGTTGGTGACAGAATGTAAAATAGAGATGGTGGCAGCTGGAAACAAAATCAAAGTACTTAAAACAATGTGCACAGTATATATTCTCTGAACAAAATCTTCCCTGCATGGCACATATATTCTTGGTGTGCGGCGAGAGCAGAGCAAAGTCAAAGCCACTAATGGGAAGTAATACACAAGGAGAAATGTACAAAAGTAACTGGAAGGAATGAACAGAAAGATTGGCAGGTGGGCTTAGAGCACAAGCTATATAGAGGAAAGGACTTGGATGTTCCAGCCTTTCCCGTAAGATCCCTTAGATCAGGGGTGTCAAACTGGAGGCCCGCAGGCCAGATGCGTCACGCGCAGGCCACACCCACCCCAGCTCTGTGAATGGGAAAAACATCGTGAAACGTCACATGACACAGCAAGTTTGACACCGGTGCTCTAGATTGTGCCCTAATCAAAACCGGGGGGTGGGGGGGAATGTCCATTTCTGGGCCATTGCATGCTCATTTTGTCCATGGACAAAAATTCATTTAATGCATAGTGCTATTCATTTTAAAGGGTTTGGCTATCTACTTAGAATTCAATTTGAAGTTTATGTCTCAAGTCATGTACAATCAGAGATTTTTTTGTTAAAGGAACACAAAACACTACATCAGTTCTGACACATAATTAGCATACAAATTACCAATTATTATGCTTTATAAAAACATAAAGCTACATGCTTAAAAAGTGGGAAAAGTTATACGTGAACTCACAGTTGCGGTTCAGCAAGAAGTCATATACAAAGAAACATAAACCTGGTTACTTGGATTAATTTTACTTCTTAATCCAAATTATTCCTAAAACACATTCAGAACAACTGCTTCTTCTAGAATAACAGCATTTAAGAATGAATTTTTTACTTAGTTTTGCTTTTAAATTGATACCAAATGTCATTTTTGTTTAGAGCCTTTTTACAAATTCATATCTCCACTGTACTTCCACTTATTTCATTAATTATTTAGTACGTTTAACATTGTCCCTAAAACAATCAGACTGAGCCCATTTAATATGACTACTAAAGCAAAGAGAACCAAACAATCCATTTATTAAAAATGTTAATAACTAGTTTATTCCCTGTGCCTTTCAATGTTCAGTAGTTTTCATGTCTTGTGATACTACATTTATCTTCTAGGGACATGTACTGGAGAACAAGAAAAAAGAGCCATATCCTATAAGAACTGCAAAAAACTCACTGCAGTTAACCAAACTATTGAAATGTTAAAGATAATACAGCCCAACAACTGTAACTCAGACTTGCATGTTATATTAATGCAAGAAACCAATGGATGTAGAGATTAAAATCAGCACATATGTCAAGAATATGTATGCTCAAAATTTAGGCTGTTGTAGTTTCAGAATTATTAAAAGGAATTTCACCTTAATACAAGCATTTACCCACTTTTTGGGACTAAAATCTGTACAAAATCTCCTGAAAATTTAAGACAAAAAGGTAGCATATTTTGCAAGTTCTGTTAAAATAAAATGCTTTCCATAAAAAGCAAACAAAGGCCTTTTGCTTGTAAGCAGAACAGAGTTGGCTCTTATTGTGCACAATGCACAGACATTCCTTGAACCTTTGCTCCCCAATAGTGTACATCCATATGATCAAAGGCAAGTCACAATTAAAACTGCCACTGTTTGTAGGCTAAGTTTCAGAAAGCTGCGGTGAAAAGCCACTGTTGAGAAACCCAGTGAAGCACAGGGACACAGCACGAACACATTGGTTTTGGAGTTCGAGAAAATTGGAGTAAAAAGTTGTTTTATGTGCAATACTTTTAGATGATCTAGGAAGACCCAAAATCATGATAGCCGTAGCAGTCTGTGAAAAAGTCACCTACAAAAGGGGGAGACAGAGCAGAGGAAAAAAAATTAGAATTTTTGAAGATGGCAAAATGTGCCACATTTTTAAAAATTATTTTTTATTTCTCTGCTCCCGTCATCCCCCCTCCCCATCAAAGGCCTTTCAAAGCAAAATTGTGTATTTTAGGGAGAACTGTTTTACAAAAATGGTGTATTGGTTCACTTGGCTTAAAGCAGAGAAATTTAAAATCAACTTTAAAGAGATATTTGGTCATTCCATTATGCAAAATAATACTGAGTTTGTTATCCCAGAGTGTTGTCTATTTTTTTCTCATTAAACACTTACTATAGCCTGCTGTTGCAGAGTTGCCACCATAGCCATAACTTCCATATCCAGCCCCTAGAAAAATACCAAAAACATTATACAATTGGAAGTATGTTCATTGAATTGAGTTTTTTTGCTTGCACAATATCTAAATATTTTGACACACACGAAGTGGAGAACCTAGTCTAGCCAATATTTCCCAAACCCATCAACATTTCACCCACCCCAAATGGAGTAGCCAAATTCCAACTACTAGAATAAGCTCAAACTTAAGATATATTATAACATTTCAAAGGTAAATTAAGTTGCATAAGGCAGCATAATATTGTTTCTAAATGTCATAGTGGTAAATAAAAGTAATGCAACTCACCAGCATTCATATAACCTCCATGATTGGCACCACCAAATCCACCTCTGCCCCGGCCCCGGCCCCTGATATTTCCTCCTCTGCCCCGGCCCCGCATATTTGGAGGAGGGGGTACTTCAGCATGCATAGGCCCTGCCATACCATAGCCTGGATTATGCTGTTGAAATCAGAAAAATGTAAGAAAAGTGTTTATCCCTGGCTCTGGCCACTTAAAGCACCTGAAAACTGTATATTCAAGTGTGCTTTAAAATATCTGTCAAACTTTTAAGCCTCAGTTTTTAAAGCAATGCACGGGTTATTTCCAATATAATCATAAACTGTAGTGCATATGCCTACCTTTACAGGAAATTTGGGTCCACCTCGTGCTGGCATAGGGGCTCTTTTCTTCTTCTGCTCCATTGGAAGGGGGGCATCTGGAAAAAGCTTTTCTAATGCAGCCAGTGCAGCATAAGCTTTTGCCACCTTTTTATTTGAACCAGCTCCTTGGAACTTCTGGCCATCAACCTCAACCTTTGAAATGAGAAATTATTTCAGGAACAGAACTACAACTTTGACAAAATATAACAGCAATTATGAATAGTTTTGTGGACCAAGTCATCTCACCTCCATCACAAACCGTTTGTCATGACTGCCACCAGTTTCTGAAATCAGCTCATATTTTAAGCCACGCCGTTTCTCATTGAGTTCCATAACTGGATTTTTTCCATGCTTGGTCAGAATTGGTCCCTGCTGTTTCACATTCTAAGTAAAAACATCAAAATGAAAATATGTCTAATTAAATGTTAAAAAGCACTAATATTTCCTCCAATATTTAAAAACTATAACTTAAAAGTTAAAGAAAGGTAAGTGCACACCAAACCAATTACTTACATTATTCTGGTCCTAAATTTATAAAGTATCTAAATAAGCCAGCACAGACCTATTGGCTTTTAGCCAGTTTGTTAGAAATATCCTCAATGCATGGCAACATGCTCTGGACAGAAGCTAATATAGGCGCAGATCACTAAGATTTGCACAGTGATAACATAGTTTAGCAATTATTTCCTTAAACAGACCATAGAACACTACACAGAAAGGTGTTTTCTAGAAAATATGATTCTATGAGGAACACCCTTAGAAATGTTAGTGATAGGAGAGCTAAGTGGAATGAAGCAAAGCACACAAAAAGATAATAGTTTTAAATTTTATAAAATGAAGTAGAAATGTAACACTTTATGAAACACCTAAGAGCATAGTAAGTCATGTTCACCTCTGTTTGCTCTGAAGGAGAAGCAGCACTAGGAGTACAAATAATTTCCACTACAGGAGGAACAGCAACTGCAACTGGTTTCTGATCAGTTTCTTCTGCTGATTCATCACCTCTCTCTTTGCCTTCCACACCAGTAGGCAGTCCCATGTCTTGCAGAACCTAAAACAAGAAATTAGCTATAATTGTTCTAGTACTGTCTATTGTACAGCTTATCAAGTTTAAACAATCCTATTGCCTATCTTGAAAGAACAGCCCACACTCACTCACAAAAAGAAGTAATCCATCTTCCATTTGTTGGCTGTTCAGCACTTGACTTTAAGAGGTTGTATTTAGTCTCTACATGGCAAATCCAGATGTTGAAGGGAGCAAATAAAAAAATCTCATTAAATTTAAATTTAAACCATCCCTTCTCCACCCTGCTGGTCCGCAAAACCAGAAATATTGGCGACGGCTGAATTAAATGCTTAATATACAGATAGTTCTCGACTTATGACCACAACTGAGCCCAAAATTTCAGTTGCTAAGGGAGAGAGTTAAGTGAATTTTACCCCATTTTACAATTTTTATTGCCAGAGTTGTTAAGTGAATCATTGCAGATGTTAAGTAAGTAACACAGTTAAGTGAATTTGGCTTCCCCATTGACTGCTTGTCAAAGTCGCAAAAAGTGATCACATGACCCCTGGACACTGCAACAATCATAAATATGAGTCAATTGCCAAGCATCTGAATTTTGATTATGTGACCAAGAGGATGTTGCAACGGTCATGTGAAAAATAAGTCATACATCACTTTTTTCAGTGACATAACTTCAAACTGTGACTAATTGAATGTAAGTCGAGGACTACCTGTAATCACTTTCAATAAAATTAATTCAATTTAATAGCAAAAGTTACAGGGATTCTAAAAAGGCTCCTTTTACAGAATTGCCCCCCCACCAACAGGCAAGACCCAAGTTGGAACCAGTTTGTTAATTCAGCCAATGCCAAATCATAATAAAAACAAACATATACTGGATACACAGACACACACACAAAACACATTTTTAATTCTGGCTTCTTAGTCATCCATTATGTTTTTGTGAACTTTGAGAGCCAGAATGGTCCAGTGACTAAGGTGCTGGGCTAGAACGAGGAGACTACATCCTCCCTTAGACATAAAAGCTGGCTCGGTGATATGGACCAATCACTTTTTCTTAGTCCAAATAAAACAGGGGAAGAGGAAAAATGTAAAGTATGTATGCACCCCTGAGTTGCCAAAAATAAAGCTGGGATAAGAATCAAACAAATAAGCAGATACCAATTCATTTTCTGAGAATAAATTAAGCGGTGTTTAAAAGCAAAGGCATTTATTACAATTACTCTTTACCTTGACTGCTACATGCAACTTGGCTGTTTTTTTGGAAGGTCCTGAAGCTTCATATGTGAGGCCATCAACTTCCACAGACATAGTAAATATAGGAGCATGAACTGGACCTGTCTGAGATACTAGTTTATATTGAAGTCCAGGTTTTAGCTGATTCAGCTTCATAAGAGCATTCATAGCTTGTGGAGGATCTGACTTTTCCTCTGAAGAAAAGAAATTATTTTTAGATTACAACATCTTCATATGAGTGCCTATGCATTATTACTGCCAACTGCTTAATGCAGTCTTTATTGCTATCAAGCAAAAGCATAAAGCCCATCAATTTATGAGAACTTTCTAATATTCATCTAGTTGCATATAACGCTGTAACCAAAATAACCATCTTAGTGAACACCTAAAACCTAAGCAAACCTACCTCTTGTCAACTCAATACCTTTTTTCTGAATCTTCTTTTTCTTTTTGCTTGGAGATTTCTCCTCTCCATCTTCTTCCATAGGACGTTTTAAAGGAGTGATGGCATATGTTGTGCTAGGGGGGATCTGGACTGGTAAGATAAAGAGTTCAAAATTTCAATACACTGGCCAATAAATCTCTGAGAAGTAAAGTTCACAAGTTTCAAAACATACCAGTATAGTCAACTGGATTTTCATTTTTGGGTTTCTTGGGCATCTTTGATGGCAATGGATCCATCCCTAAGACTTTGTGAAGCTGGCCAAAAGCAGCAAGCCTTAGAGCATGCTAGAAAGATATAATGGAAGTTATTGAGAAGTCACTCTGCTCCCAACATCTATGAAAACAACACCCAGTCCCAGCATTTCATATAAACATCTTCTTAAAAAATCATAGTTAAGTACTCTAGAACTTAAAGAATTAAAAACCTGATAACCTTATTTCTGGCAATCAATAAAAGCCTCCTATATTAGTGAAATAGGACCCTTTTCTAATAAAAGCCAGCCTCATGGAGGTTACTAGCTACCAGTAAGAACTCATTGCGGTTTTGTAACATCTGTAATCAAAACTATACCTGAGCACTCTGTGTGATATCTTCCCTTTGTTGTCTGTCTAGATGCCCAATAGCATCAGTGGCTTCTTTTTCACAAGGATCATAAATACCAGAACCATCTGAAGGCAGGAAACAAGGAAGATATGCAGAGAATTATCCTAGGATCTCTATGTAAACCTGAATATTCCCTTAGTATCACCTAACACTCAATACTGTAAGTATGGTTGATAATCTGATCTACTCTAAATTGCATTAAGACCAACAATGTGGTAAACTTGCTGATGTATAAATTTTTTCCAAAATGGAATCGGAAATAGTGGGTCCAAAGAACATCTACTCAATATATCATTATATTCTAAATACAGATTTTTAAATTAAACAGATGATCAACTCTAACTTGTACTAGTTAAGAGAACAAATATCCATTGAAATTCTCAACAGCCAAGGACCATCTAACCTGGCATAACTATTCCGGATGCAAGGCATTCAAGAACTCTTCTCAGTGCCTCACCAGCTCCCATGGGCCGATTGGCTGTTCCAATTGATTTCTCACAAAGCAACTCTAGAGGCTGAAAAGAAATTTCCGAAACGATGAAAATAGCAGAACAATTATCAAAATCTATAATACAAATACAGATCTTTTTGATCACAGCTTTGTTTTCTATGATAGGCAGTTGCAGAATATACAGGCAGTCCTCAATCAGCAGTTGTATGGTTTGCAGTTACAACAGTTATGAAAAACTAACTTTGCAATCTGTCCTTGCATTTATTTCATATGTCTGTAAAGCAAAGAAAAGCTGAAGTTCATAAGCACAGGTGTGATATTATTTAGCAATTACTCTGCAAAATGACCAAGTTGCCAGTGCTAATTATGGTTGCTTAAACAAGGACTACTTCTAATTTAAAGTTAGGAAATGAATCTTACTCAGACTTTTCCCTTACTATTAAATGCTATTTTCTTCTCTGCTAATTTTGCAAGCTTTTGTCTGGGATAAGAACCCGTGCCATTTAAAACAGAAAATTGATACTGACTTAATATATTCATTTTTTATTTCACATTAAGTAAAAAAGTTTCAGATTTTCCCACAATCAGGCTTAAATTACAAAGGATTAGAAAGGAAGATTTGTTACTCAGGGGTTCTCCTGGATTGACAGTTCTTGCTACATCTAGCTGTAACTAGAGGGGCCTATGCCTAGCTTCAGCTAACATACTGTGGCTGTACCTTTGGCAAGGGTACTTGGCTACAGTACTCATGCCATAACCACCATCTGCCTTGACTATTGTGCTTCAAGGGCTGTCCTTAATGTCTACTTGGAAACTGCAATTGTTCAAAAATGTGGTGGTCTACGTGTTTGCTAGAGCCAGTTTAGTGTGGTGGTAGTTAAAGCATCAGAGTAGAAACTGGAGGGCTGTGACTGTTAGTCCCACCTTAGGCACAAAGCCAGCTGAGTGGCCTTGGTCCAGTCACTTTTTCTCAACTCTAGGAAGAAAGCAATGGCAAACCACTTCTGAAAAATCTTGCCAAGAAAACTGCAGGGATTTAAAAAACTGTTTACTAGTGCTCACATCAGAGCTCATTTAATAGTAATTGTACTGCATTTATACTAATTAGATTCTAGGTACAACTAAAGGTGCTGGTACTGATCCATGACTTGTCATGTGGATAAGGGTCAGTATGCAGATATCTTCAGAACTGTCTGATTCAACCATTATCAGTAAGAGTTAAGAGTAGCTAGGTTCCTATAATCCCACATTTCCAAAAGGCTTGGGAGGCTGAGGCTAAACGGTGCTGCTTTTCTATGGCAATGTTTGTTTTTTTATATATATATATTTAGAAATACAGAAAAGCATCTGATTGCAGATAAACAAAATAAAAAAATTATATCAGGATCTTCTCTTAAACCAGCACTGCTATTTAAGTACTCTTAAGATGTTTGCCGATTATAGATTAAGAAAGAAACAAAATGTTGTCAGATATGTAAAATGTATGTCAATAGTATTTCTATTTCCAAATAAGTTCTTTGAAATAATATTCAGATAAGGATGTATGAATGCAATATCTAATATTGTTTAAATTATATTCATAAGTACCAAAATAATTGGTTGCAAAGCTATGATTGTAAAGCTACTTTTATAAAAGCCTAAATTTTACCAGAGTAAAAGTTGAGACATTTATCAAATAGAATCTGAGAAATGCAGAACTGCAAACTGTTGCAGAATTTACTATTATATCTTGGACCACTCTGCCTATCACTGATAGGTATGCGAGTTTTATTCAAACTCTTTAACAGCCATTTTCCTTATAACTGCAAGTTCCTTACAACTGCAAGGAAATAGCAAAAACAGATTGACAGTATTAAGTGGTGATCCATTAGTGCATAGTCTTCAAATCAAACTCATTTTGTTGCAAACAACATTAGGATTTAAGTTATTACTTGTGAATATATTTGGCAGCCAGACCAGCTTGCTTGTAGGTAAGCAATGTGTATGTGAATGGAAGAGGGAAAAGGTCTAACAGCATCCACTGTCATTATGTACAGTATCAGACAGAATCACAGTAATGTAATAGGCACCCAACACTTTTATTAAGAAATAAAAAACATTCTACAATAGTTTATTATTGACTGTTCACTTCTAAAAGCATAGGACTTCAGGTTTAGAATTCAATCACTTATAAGAACCTTAATAGACAGGTTCAACAATATTTACCGTATTTTTCAGAGTATAAGACGCACTGGAGTGTAAGACGCACCTTAGTTTTGGGGGAGGAAAATAGGGGGGGGGAATCTACCTACCAGGTATTCATCTGACTAGCGTCCTTAGTCTGTTCAGCTTCAGCACATTATTTTATCCCCTGGTTAGGGCTGAAAAAACCTTTTTCAGAGGGAGTAGGAATGAAAACAAGCCTGCAAAGACTTAGGGGCTAGTAAAAAAAAGTCTTCTTCAGAAGATTGTTAGCACCTCATTAAGGGTGAAAAAAAAAGCTTCGAAAAAGCTACGTTCGGAGTATAAGACGCACCCAAATTTTCAGCCTCTAAGGTGCGTCTTATACTCCTAAAAATACGGTAAGACTGGTTAAGTTAAGCAACTTAACTTAAACACTTAAGACAAAATCTAGAAAAAAATTCCTAACGTCCATCATCTATATAAGCTTGCACTGCACAGAACTTGTTGAGAGACCACATTAGTCAATTCACATGAACTTTGAAAAGATGGGGACATTTTAAGAGTGCCCAACTTTACAAGTATTCTTTTATTATTTAAAAAATTAGAACATGCCATTATGCATGGAACACTTTTAACATTTGTAAACTGTAAAGGAAATTTAATTTATTAGATTACCCATCCTCTAAGTGGAGCCCAAGTAGGAACACGGGTACAGAGATCTCTCAGCACTCTGATGACTATGACACATGATTTCAAGCCATTTGCCCTGGCCTAGAACAAATTAATAAGCAAGAAGGGGTCAGTAATGAATGTGAAAATCAATCTGAGACAAAACATACATTTTTGTAGTGCTACTTTGTCAAGGGTAAACTATGTATACATTTCCATAGCTTTTTATTTCTATAATTTTTGTTACTGTGTATGAAAACTTACTCTTAGCACAAAGCAGCAACTAGGAACTATGCCATTTCTGAAAAACTAAATTCATCAAGTGCTTCTTTAGCAACTGTGCATTTAACAGATGCTAAGTTCTGCACATCTACAACTCACATTAAAACATTTTAGCAAAGTTAGGCAATTACAACTTACAAGTTTTCTACTTAAAGACAAATATAAGAACAAAATGCAAACCTGAAACCACTTGGCGTGTCGGAGTGACGCCAAGGCAGCAAGGCATTTCTGCCTGTCCAGAACGTCCGGTGAGTCGTTGACTGATAGCGTTTCTATTCGTGGGTGGAATAAGAAGACAAGGTACAGTTTGACCAAGGGGGTTCTGTCGGGTGGAGAGGGGATGAGGCAGTTTCCTAAAGGGCAGCTGAGGCTCCCCGAACTCTGATCTAAAGCCCTGTACCTGAAAGTATAGCCTCAATACATTATTTTTTTTCATCCTTATGAAGTCACAACTAAGGAGAACAATGTGAGGCATTAACTCATTTTTATACAGGGAAAGAAACCTTACAGAAAAGAATAGCTTTTAGACTATTTCAACCAGACTATAGAACTAGACTAACCAACAAAATGGAAGATTAAAATTAAGATTCCCACTCTAAATCCAGTAGTAGTACATAACTAAGAGCTTTTCTACAAGGAACCCTCTCCGCCCACAAGGCTTGACTGCCCTGGCCCCAGCCCATGACAGAATGCGTCCTGTTGGTCAAAGGTCCAGCGTCCCTAAAATTGACAAACTAGAAGGCTTGGTAGATGTGTCAGATATCAAACCATTAACAATCAGGGAACAAATAACAAGTCTGTGCTGCAGCAAAACTGTAGGGAAGAAGCCTGGGTTTTAGATAAGGCAAGTTCAATCATTTAAAAGATTTCAATGTTTAGCATACTGCTCTCCTGGCTATTGAAAAATTCACTGTTAAATTACACATCAAAATGTCAGTGTGAATTCCACCTATGATCCAGCAATTAAATTGTGTGAAAGTCATGCATGAGAATAGCAACTACGTAATATGCTAGACATATTGTAGTATCAAATACTAAATTTGAACTGCTTTGTGACTCAGCTGTAAATTGGTTATAATTATATATGTGAATTAGCCCCTATTTAAATAAAACAAAAAATAGAGTAACTTTATTCAAAACTCTGCATTGTATTTTAAAATTCAATTGAATACTCCAAAATTAAGAGAAAAAACATAGAAAGATAATCATTTTTGCTGCAACACAAACTGCTTTATGTAATACACTCAATTTCACGAACATGCAAAAGTTTTTAAAAGTAAAATGTCAATATTTTAAGATATTTTGGTTTACACATGTATCATCTATAATCATTAATTAAAAAACCAGTATTATGCACAAGTGAAACAACACACTTGTAGAAAGGCTAGAGCAAAAGGCCTAAATGTTTAAAAAAGGCATTTCATTTGGAAATATCACTCAAATTTTAGACGCCTGTGTCAGATGGATGATCCATAATCAAGAAACTGTACAATATTGTGACAAATTGACTTGCATGAAATTGCTCTGCCTAATCTAGAAACTGTACACCATAATAATTAGCAAAGTCAGTCTGGAAACTCATTCTGGGGCTGCTAGCAATTTTCAGTCTTCCATACCTCCAGCTAACATTTTTTCCATTTCTTCTCTGACAACAGGGGATGTCAAGTGAATAGTAAGTGTCAGTGGAGGTTCTTTTGTATTCTTAATTGTAATTGCAGCATCACTGACAGATTGAATAATTTCATATTTGTCTTCAGTAATAGCCTGAAACACAAGAAAATACTTTACATTCTTAGCTTTTTGTCTCTTCCAAACATTCAATTTAAAGTTCAAGGACAAAAACAAGTCTTCAGAATAATTAATGTAATCAATAGTGATTTAGGATCAATTATACTTCAGGGATGTCCACCTTCCATATCAATTATACTTCAGGGATGTCCACCTTCTATAGCAGCCAAATCTTCAAAGTAGTATATTCTTTGTAACTTTACCATCTTAATAAGAAAAGCCCCCCCCTCCCCCGTTTTGAGGACAGGCCAACATTGAAAAACTGACTAAAAGCTTTTCTCCTGGTTTTTAAGTATCTTCTAGATGCGGAATGAATACTGAAGGAGGTTCTTGGAAAAACTGTTATCACTGCTGATTTACATTATATTTATATTCACAGTAGTAAATAAATCATTATTGAGAACTACGAAAGAATATTTCCCAAGCAATCTAAAACTACTTTGCAATATGTATTGTTCTAAAACAATGTTAACAGTGTTATTTATAGACACATTTATAGACACTGAAGCCCCCAATTGGGTCCGAGTAACTTGAATGATCTGATTTAAATATCCAAATAGTTAAGCACAAACACATATATACATTATATATGTATTGCATACACATTATAAATAAATGCATGTGTTCAGTATAACATGGTATCACATCTGCATAATTATCAGGAGAGACAACACAAGCAGACAATTTCAGTATACAGGTAGTCCTAGACTTACAAAAGTTCATTTAGTGACCATCCAAAGTTACATCACTGAAAAAGGTGACTTATGAGTTTTTCACTTATGAAGCCTCCACATGGTCACATGATCAAAATTCAGATGCTTGGCAACTGACTCATATGTATCATGATTGCAATGTCCAGGGGTCATGTGATTCCCTTTTGCGAACTTCTAACAAGTGGAGTCAATGGGGAAACCAGTTTCACTTAACTGTGTTACTAATTTACCAACTGCAGTGATTCACTTAACAACTGGCAAGAAAGGTGCAAAATGGGACAAAACTCACTTAACAAATGTTTCACTTAGCAACAGAAATTTTGGGCTCAATTGTGATCATAAGTTGAGGACTACCTATATTTAAAAAGCAGGTGGTAAATTATTCAATGCCTAGAAAGTTTTAATCATGAAGACATTACAACACTCCTAGGAGTACTCTAAATAGCTGTAGGAGTTGATACCACAATACCTTGAAGAGGTTCTAATTTATGAACTATATGAACACTGCAAGCTTGCTGGAATACCAAACTTAAAAGTTAGTCCAGTAACATAGAATCAACAGTTCATTATATTCATATTAAAAATATTGGGATAGTACACATTAGCCTATTTTTATACTCACAGCAAGCTGTGTGCTGAGATTGTCGGCTACTTTTTCCAAAAGACCAATAGTAGGTTTCTCTTTACATAACAGAACCAGCTCAAGATCCAAGTCTCCCTTCAGCAAGAGGCCTTTTGCTACAAGACCAACACGCATCACTCCACGAAGTGTCCTAGTCAAGTGCTCTGTAGTCTTCTGCTCACTATAAATATATATATATATATATGTTTGCCAAAATAAACCAACTCTTCCTTTATATGTTGTTCAGCCAAATTTTCAATGAACAGGAAAGATACTGTTGATTAAGCTGCAAAGCTGCAATATTAAAGTGTGTATTGGTTCTTGCAAGCTCATTCATTTAGAATCAGACCATGACTCAATATATTATCAACCAATTATTTTTCCTGTTATCCTGCACATAGATTATAGCAAAAATTATTTTGTCTAGCTGTTGAATCTTTCTATACTGAAAAGAAACAAAACTGAAACTTTATGCAATGCTAATGCTGATTTGTATTGTTCAATAATGTTCCAAGTAGAATAATCATGTAATTATTTCCAGCACCAACATTTATTTATTAGATTATACCAATAAACCATCTATTTTACTAGACCAACAATTGAAAATTGCAAAATATTTTCCCAAATGGCTTGAAGCTATGATCAGGCACCCTTGACTGTAGTTTCATCTCTAGCACAGGTTGTATTTGTTCAGTGCTGCTTGAAAAAAGAAATGTTCATTTTTTAAAAATACAGTATTATATGTTGCAACAGAGATCCATGATTTCAAATAATTGTAAGACTTCCTTCTCCAAAGTTAGAGAAACATCTAAACAGGATACCATATTTACATATCCTGTTGAATTTGTTTAGTTCTTTTTCTCTAACTCTCTCGAAATCAAAAGCAATTTTCTTTTTATCACTAAGTATGTTAGCAGACTTTCTCAGCAACATCATCTTTAGATATACCTCTACCTAGGGGAATTTTAATGTCAGCCTCAGAGGTACATAATTTTCATTCATAATATTGCAACCCATCATGAATCATAGAGCTGGAAGTGACTTTGAAGATCTTTCTAGTCCAACCGCCTGCTCAACACAAAAACCTTATATAATTGTCCAATTCCCAAAAAAATCCAGTGATTAAGCACCCACAAGTGTAGGACTAGAGATGTGAAGGCCCGGGAAAAAAACGGAAAAATTCAAAAAAAAACTCGGTTTTCCCCTTTTTTTCCCTGAAGGCTTTTTTGTTTTTTTCCAAAAAATTGGAAAAATTGAAAAAAGAAAAAAAAACATTGTGGAATATTTTATTTTAACATGATGAATAAAATATTTTAAGACAGGGTGTTCAAATATTTTCCAAATCATTTCTAAAAAAATGTATGATATCAGATTATTCTAATTTCTGTGCACTGAGTGAGGACAAGCAAGTCCTAGGTAACAAACTGAACCCTCCAATGCAAGAACAGTATGCATTTCTTCCTTTAGGAGGTGCTGCTATTTTAACAAGAAAAAGGTTTCAGTTTTGCTTTTGCATGTTAGTGGGTGTGTTTGGTTTGTTCTGTCCTCTTCACTAGGCCTGAAAAGCATTGGAAGAAAATACAGAGCAACAAAAAGGACCTGTGCTGAATGAAGGGACTTATGAGAATGGGGTTTTTATTTTTATTTAATACTGTGGAGAGGAAATATGAAAAATTGTTACTTTTGGTTTTGAAAATTGTTTTGTGGAGGCTTTTTGGCTGTTCCACATAAACTAGTAAGCAGTTCAGGAGATTGTTGCTCCCTTTGTTACAATTACAAATAAATATTATAAAAAAGTAAATTCTGTTTGTGATAATTGTTTGGCTACACTATATTTTAATATGCTAGTTGTGATAATTTAATGCCAAGTCAAATTGTCCATAGTCATATTTTATGTTCCTAAAGTAACAGAATGACTTTCAATCTTAAAAAGACAAAAAAGTGCTAATGTAGCATTTTTTTCAATTTTTCTGAAAATTTCCGCCCCCCCCCCCCGAAAAAACCCTGGGTTTTTTTCGAGCTTCAGAATTTCCGGAAATTTTACATCTCTATGTAGGACCTTACTTTTCTCATCACTGAACTGGATCTTGTTGGATAGAAACCACAATGGCATGTGGTAAAAATATTTAAATCAACGGAACAGAAGAACATGACAAAAAATATGAATACCCACCTTCTGCCTTGCCAGAACTTGCACCAGCAGGCTTTTGATCATTTTAGAGGTTCCAACATTAGATCTCTCTGGAATAAGAAAGGATTTCCTGCCCAACTAGTAAAATTTAGTTTGTATGTATACATTTTAGTTTTCCAGAAAGTTGATGCTCTGTCCAGTTTCAACATTTACTAAGCAACTGTGTTGTCATTATTAGCACAGGGATGGTTAATTTTTTTGTCATCAAGAGTCACACTACTTTCCCATGTTGTTTTGTACAGCTAAGGGCCAATGCCACTGTTGTTATGTGATATCAGGGATCAAAGGTGGGAAATCTTATTTATTTATCTGAATTGGTGCAAATGCAGTGGTGGGGTGTATCTTTGGGTTTCAGTATTTTATTTTTCATTCCCCTAAAGATTGCAGCTGCCAATGGATGGGACAGTTCCTAAAATGCTTAGCTTGATTTTTTTTTCTTGAAATGTTAAGGAGCAAACTAGTCCATTAAGTAAAATATAATGGAGAATTATTACATCCACCTAATAAAAAACCATTAAAATATGCTATTAAATATGGGTTCTTTCAAACAGGGGGAGGGCAGTCTACTGAATGCCCCCCACCCCGATAGCATCTCTGTCTTGTTATGTTGAAAGTCAGAAATTACACTACTATTTCTCACTCAAGTTATTAGTGTGATTTCTGGGTATCATCAAAGCAAAAGGGATAGTGGTCAGTCCTAGAAACAGATTAGCAGATATAATCCACTTGTGAAAGTTCAAAATTCTCTTTGCCTATATTTGTTTTAAAATGCATGTTGGCTGAGATTAAAGGGATATGCTTTTGTGATACTGGATGTACTTCAATGATTCACTTCCATTGCAAAATGCATGGCAAGCATTTTGTCACATCTGGAGATCAAGTAAAAAGCTGAAAGAAAAGATTTATCTAAGGCCATATATAGGTAGTTATCGGTAATTGGGACCAGAATTTCTATTGCTATGCAATGTAACTGTAAAGTGTCACATCGTATGATTGCATCACTTACCAACAGCAATTCTGGCACTTCCCATTGATGGACGGCCTATATTAAGGCACCAGTCTAGAAACTAGAAGACGGTGAGTTCTAATATCATCTTAGTCATGAAAGCCAGTTGAGTGACTTTGAGTAAATATGGCTGGTTGTTGGAGGAGGAAGATTAAGTATGTTCATCACCTTGAGTTACTTATACAAATGAAAGGATATAAATAAATGAATGTAATTTATCAATGATGTCCAGCCATTAGGCAAGGACCCATACAAGCCATTCCTGGCTTGGTCCCTCCCAGCTTCCCCCAACTCTGGTAAGATAAGGGACTGCTTCCCTTTTAACTCTCACCAATTACTCATCTACAACCATTTAGCCACCCTTCACTCCCCTGCCAGATCTGGGCTCTATTGGCCATGCTGCTCCCAGTTGACCTTTGCCATCTCATTTCCATTGCTGAAGAAGCACACCCAGCCTGACTCAACAAGGCAGCTGCTGGCCACCCCAAATCTTCTGCCCAAGGCCATATTGTCAGATCCACCATCGTGTCCTGCCATTCTGTTGAAACCGGGGGGGGGGGGGGGGGGGGTTATTAGCTTGCTTTTTGCTTTTGCTATAACTGCTTGGGAATTGTAGGAGGGGAGGACTCTTCGGAGACAGAGTGAACTGTTATCTCCTAGCCCCCCAGAGATTCTCAAAATAACCTTTCGGCATTACATTGGGTGCCCGTGGACTGGTGGGGGTGTTGGGCTGGGCTTGGGGAACTGAAAAAAAGCTGTTTACTTTGCGTGGGCTTTTTAAAATTTCACCTTATGGAATCACTTCTCTCAGTAAAAGTTCTTTTGATTCAACTTAATGGATTAAGAGTCTTGCTTTCCTGAGGGACTGAGGCAGTTCCTTATACATATGTTGCTTTCTCGCAAAGATTTGGAAGGCTTCAAAACCTTATGAAAAAGCCACATGCAATTTGAACAAAGCTACACATGGATTCAGGAAGAACAATCAGCAGCACAAAGGCCCGATGCACCTGGTCAGCAGCAAAAGATGGTAAAGGTCAGCTGGAGTTGGCAGGGCCAGCAAGCCAAGCAGAGCCCAGGATGCCTAAAAGTGCAGAAACGGGGGAACAGGCAGGTGAGAGGAGCTGAAATGTCCCTGTGATCATTAAGTGCAGTCAATTCTGGATTTCTGGGGGAGATTCAGCAAACTAAAAAGGGCTGTATGAAAGTGGAACTAAAGACCATGGCAATGACCAAGGACGGCCTCCACATAAGGAAGACAGAAGATCGCCCACATGTGCTCTGGATGGCTGCTCATGAGGAGACCGCAAGACAGGTTTTGCACGTTTGAATGCTAGGACACAATGCAATCAACAATCTAGCTTAAAACCCTAGCAAAGTATTTTAAAGGACACCAAGTTTGCAAACCCCACTTTCCAATCATTTTTTAGAAATTGCTTACTCATCATCTTAAAGCTATTAAAGCTCTTCAGGACAATAAAGCTATAGAAATTGAATAAAGTATGTTTGAAAAGTCTTCACTGGTTATTCAAATAACTCTGAATTAAAAATAATAATTACAAGCTTAAGAATTTTAAAAATTTGAAATAAACATCTAAAACTTAAATAAGATTTTGATCCAAGAAAGTTATAAAGGATTCAGATGAATTTGGAATATTGACTTTTACACTAAGATTTTGGAATTAGCTATAAAAGTTAAGCTTTTCTTAGAAAACAGATTTATTATCTGGTTACTGCAAGTCCTAAGATGATATGTGATAATTTTAGAAACTGGACTTTAGGGGATACTAAAGGTTTTAAAGCAGGAAAAAAGAATACAAGTGTGGTCAGTTAATATTCTACTTATAAAATGGTACAAATTATTATGTAATATTTTAAAAATTAAGGAAGATATTTTAAGAATGGAGCCAGAGTTTAGTAATACAACATCAACACTATCAGTAATTATGTCTACTTCTATGTACAGACTATGTCCAGAAGATGTTAATGAAGGAATGACTATCTGATAAGGTAAAGTACCAAAAGTGGAACTGTAAATGACAGCCAAAGAACAATTTAGAAAAGGATGCTTTACTGGATATACAAATGAAACTTGAAGTTTTCAAAAGTAAAAAAATAAAAACAATAAACCAATAGGGAAATGTTTATTAGATTTTAAATCTGGAAAATATTTTTATTAGATTTGTCAAAACAGCCTTGTTAAAACCTTGAAGAAACCTGTGTGATAGATTAAGAAGAGAAATCCAGTTCTATGACAAATAATTGTCTTAATCTATAATTCAATCAAAGATTGACTGTTAAAAGTAAAAGGAATGAATATAAAGTTTTATTTATTATGGTTGAAATGAGACTTCCCCCACCCCCCACCCCCCACGTTCTAGCAACCCTTTATGGATTTTTTGTTGACACCAGTATTGAAAAAATGATTTTTAATGGATTTTTGTAGATTATGGTTTGTTTTTAGATAAGGGATGGAATATGGATGAATATGGATCTGTTTAATCCTAAAGGGAGTGAAGTTATTAAATCTGCTTATATTGGATGGAAATTACTTCTGCTTGCATTTTTCTCTTGCACTTTTTATTCTTTCTTTTTGTTCTCTAAGTTTTGCTTGGATTAGTTCTTACTACCGTGTTTCTCCAAGACGACCCACCTTGAAAAGAAGCCCTATCACGTTTTTGAGCACATGCGATCAAATTAAGCCCCACCCACAAAATTAGCCCTAATTAAGACCCCGTCCACCCCAGGGTGCAGGGAGTGGGGTGAGGCACACAGGTAAAAAATAAGCTAGGGTGGGGATGGGGGTGGTGGAGCTGCCCTACTTACCGGGCCTCGCACATCCCGACACATGCCTCACCTTCTTCTGCAGCCGCTTGCCACCACTTGCATGCATCACCCCGGCCAACATTTTGCCTTCAGATGCCTGCCGGAAGGCATCTGAAGGTGAAACAGAGGCCAGGGCGATGCGTCCGAATGGTGGCAAGCGACCGCAGAAGTAGTAGGCCAGCAGCGGGTTCCTGCTGGGCGGGGCTGTCAGTGCCACCACCACGAGGTGAGTCAATAATTAGAACCCTCCAAAAAGAAGGCTTAGCTGTTTTTTTTTGGGGGGGGGGTGTCAAAAGAAAAATAAGACCCGGCCTTCTTTTTGGAGAAACATGGTATTTTGATTAAAATGCTTAATAAAAATCGTATTTTAAAAAAGTAAAAGTGAGCTGCCAAACACCCCAATTTTGATCATATGAGAAGGACTTGTAACGATTGCAACTTCAAGGACAGGGTGTAACTACAATTCATTCAGTGCCATAACTTGGAATTGTCGCTAAACAAATTGTCATTAAGAAAGAACTACCTGCAGTTACAACATGATAGAAATATGTCTGGATTTCTCTAAGCCATGAATTCATTCTCCCTATTCTATTTACTACATACAGTGGGGCAAAAAAGTATTTAGTCAGCCACCAATTGTGCAAGTTCTCCCACTTAAAAAGATGACAGAGGCCTGTAATTGACATCATAGGTAGACCTCAACTATGAAAGACAAAATGAGAAAACAAATACAGACAATCACATTGTCTGATCTGGAAAGAATTTATTTGCAAATTATGGTGGAAAATAAGTATTTGCTCAATATCAAACGTTCATCTCAATACTTTGTTATATATCCTTTGTTGGCAATGACAGAGGTCAAACGTTTTCTGTAAGTTTTCACAAGGTTGGCACACACTGTTGCTGGTATGTTGGCCCATTCCTCCATGCAGATCTCCTCTAGAGCAGTGATGTTTTGGGGCTGTCGCTGGGCAACACGGACTTTCAACTCCCTCCAAAGGTTTTCTATGGGGTTGAGATCTGGAGACTGCCTAGGCCACTTCAGGACCTTGAAATGCTTCTTACGAAGCCCTCCTTCATTGCCCGGGCGGTGTGTTTGGGATCATTGTCATGCTGAAAGACCCAGCCACGTTTCATCATCAATGCCCTTGTTGATGGAAGGTTTGCACTCAAAATCTCACGATACATGGCCCCATTCATTCTTTCCTGTACAAGGATCAGTCGTCCTGGTCCCTTTGCAGAGAAACAGCCCCAAAGCATGATGTTGCCACCACCATGCTTCACAGTAGGTGTGTTCTTTGGATGCAACTCAGCATTCTCTCTCCTCCAAACACAACGAGGTGTGTTTCTACCAAACAGTTCTACTTTGGTTTCATCTGACCATCTGACATTCTCCCAATCCTCTTCTGGATCATCCAAATGCTCTCTAGCAAACTTCCGACGGGCCCGGACATGTACTGGCTTAAGCAGGGGGATACGTCTGGCACTGCAGGATCTGAGTCCCTGGCGCCGTAGTGTGTTACTGATGGTAGCCTTTGTTACGTTGGTCCCAGCTCTCTGCAGGTCATTCACTAAGTCCCCCCGTGTGGTTCTGGGATTTTTGCTCACCGTTCTTGTGATCATTTTGACCCCACGGGGTGAGATCTTGCGTGGAGCCCCAGATCGAGGGAGATTATCAGTTGTCTTGTATGTCTTCCATTTTCTAATTATTGCTCCCACAGTTGATTTCTTCACACCAAGCTGCTTGCCTATTGCAGATTCAGTCTTCCCAGCCTGGTGCAGGTCTACAATTTTGTTTCTGGTGTCCTTTGACAGCTCTTTGGTCTTCACCATAGTGGAGTTTGGAGTGTGACTGTTTGAGGTTGTGGATAGATGTCTTTTATACTGATAACAAGTTCAAACAGGTGCCATTAATACAGGTAATGAGTGGAGGACAGAGGAGCCTCTTAAAGAAGAAGTTACAGGTCTGTGAAAGCCAGAAATCTTGCTTGTTTGTAGGTGACCAGATACTTATTTTCCACCATAATTTGCAAATAAATTCTTTCCAAATCAGACAATGTGATTGTCTGGATTTGTTTTCTCATTTTGTCTCTCATAGTTGAGGTCTACCTATGAAGTCAATTACAGGCCTCTCTCATCTTTTTAAGTGGGAGAACTTGCACAATTGGAGGCTGACTAAATACTTTTTTGCCCCACTGTACAGCTATTCTCCAAAGCACCTGAGGGTAGAACAAGAAGCAATGGGTGGAAACTAAACAAGGAGAGAAGCAACTTAGAACTAAGGAGAAATTTCCTGACAGTTAGAACAATTAATCAGTGGAACGGCTTGCCTCCAGAAGTTGTGAATGCTCCAACACTGGAAGTTTTAAAGAAGATGTTGGATAACCATTTGTCTGAAGTAGTGTAGGGTTTCCTGCCTAAGCAGGGGGTTGGACTACAAGACCTCCAAAGTCCTTTCCAACTCTGTTACTATTACTATTACTAAGGAGTTTGCCAATTTAAAAAAGATAGCTTATAAATTCAATTCACACTAGCTATCAAAATAGGAGCTTTGTGTATTAGGTTGAAAGACTAAGTTTTTAATGGAGGATACATTTATTTACTAATCAAACTAATTTTGATAAATAATTTAAAAATATTTTTTTCAGAAGCTGCTATTATCCTCAATTTATATCCACAAACTCATTCTCTCTAAAAGGTGGTTTTTGGGGATAAGCAACCTCTCTCATAGAAGCTGATAAAATAGAGCCGAATGAACAATTGTTTTGAACTTTCTTTTCTCTCAACCTTCTTTCAACCTTTATGTAGTCATTTTTCCATCCATTCATAATCTCAGATGCATTCACATAAACACAATGACTCTTCTGTCCATACTTTTCCCCAATTCACCAATTTCCATCCATTTGATTCCTACTTCTATAATTTCCTATTAGTATTCCACCAACATCCCGCACCAAGAATTTCGTTTTCATGCTTGGATCTCGGGGTTTGGTTATATGGGATAGGTTTGAACCGGTGACTCCTGAGGATGTAGACAAGGCCATAGGAGCTATGAGCTCCGCCACTTGTTTACTGGACCCGTGCCCTTCCTGGTTGGTTTCGGCCACCAGGGAGGTTTCACGCGGCTGGCTCCAGGCGTTGGTCAACGCTTCTTTGAGAGAGGGGTCCGTCCCACAGCCCTTAAAAGCTGCGGTGGTGAGACCCCTCCTCAAGAAGCCTTCCCTGGACCCGGCAGATTTAAAGAACTTCCGTCCAGTCTCCAACCTTCCCTTCGCGGGGAAGGTTGTTGAAAAAGTGGTGGCACTCCAGCTCCTACGGCTGTTGGATGACACTGATTTTCTGGATCCCTTTCAATCTGGTTTCAGGCGCGGCTACAGTACGGAAACTGGCTTTGGTCTTTGGTCACCCTGATGGATGATCTCTGGCGAGCCCGGGATGGGGGTCACTCCTCTATCCTGGTGCTACTTGACCTCTCAGCGGCCTTCGATACCATTGACCATGGTATCCTTCTGCGTCGTCTCGGAGAGGTGGGCGGCACTGTTTTGCAGTGGTTCTCCTCCTTCCTCTCTGACAGGACGCAGTCAGTGTTGACAGGGGGCAGAGGTCGAGCCCTAGGCCCCTACTATGTGGGGTGCCGCAGGGCTCGGTCCTCTCACCCATCCTGTTTAACATCTACATGAAGCCACTGGGTGAGATCATCCGACGACACGGGGTGAGGTATCAGCAATATGCTGATGATACCCAGTTGTACATCTCCACCCCGTCTCAATTCAGGAAAGCCGTAGACGTAATGGGCCGCTGCCTGGACGATGTTAGGGTCTGGATGGGGAAGAACCGGCTAAAACTTAACCCTGACAAGACTGAGTGGCTGTGGATATTGCCTCCTAAGGACTCGACCAACTGTCCCTCCTTGGTTCTTGGGGGGGAGAAATTAGCTCCCTCAGAACAGGTCCGCAATTTGGGTGTCCTCCTAGACCCACAGCTAAAATTGGAGCAACATCTTTCAGCTGTGGCTAGGGGGACCTTTGCACAAGTACGTCTTGTGCAGCAATTGCGACCCTACTTGGAGAAGGAGGCACTTCTCACAGTCACTCATGCCCTCATCACCTCACGGCTGGATTACTGTAATGCGCTCTACATGGGGCTACCCTTGAAGAGTGTCCGGCGACTGCAATTGGTGCAAAATGCAGCTGCGTGAGCTGTGGTGGGTGTACCTAGATACACCCACGTAACACCTATTCTCCGCCAGCTGCATTGGCTGCCCATTAGTCTCCGGATCCAATTTAAGGTGTTGGTTTTGACCTTTAAAACCCTACATGGCTCAGGGCCAGGGTACCTTCGGGACCGCATCCTGCCACATACCTCCCTACGACCGGTTAGGGCCCACAGAGTTGGCCTCCTCCAGGTCCCGTCGACCAAACAATGCCGGTTGGCGGGACCGAGGGGGAGAGCCTTCTCTGTGGGAGCTCCCTCCCTTTGGAACCAGCTTCCACCGGAGATCAGGACCATCCCCACCCTACTGGCCTTTCGGAAAGCGATAAAAACTTGGCTCTTCCGGCAGGCGGGGTGAAAGTGAGACCAAGTAGATCACATATATGGGTCTCCCCCCTTGATTGTACATATGAGATACTCTTTTTAACTGTTGTATTTTGTATTTTTTAACTACTGTATTTTATATTGTATTTTATATTGTAATGGAATCTGTATGTTGTGAGCCGCCCAGAGTCCTCAGGGAGTTGGGCGACATAAAAATCCATTAAATTTAAAAAAAAAAAAAAGATAGCAGCGCACACGGACCAGCACCGACGGATCCAGTTCGGTGACGTCATCATGACATCACCAGCGGGTCACTACCAGTCCGAACCAGGAGGAATCCACTCCTGCTCTGAACGCTGTGTTTTAGACCCGTTCCAGGCTGCAGGGATAGTCATAGCACATCGCCATCAATCGCCGCCTCCGTGTGTCGTGTTTTCGGCCTCTGAACGGATTTTAGACCTGTTGGCACAGAGGCGGTGATGGTCTGTGGCAATCCCTGCAGCCTGTAACAGCTGATTGGGAGTATTCCGGGAGGCCAATCCACCCGCCAATCAGCTGCTCGTGCTGAATCAGGCTGTGATAATGTGCTAAAGCTGACCAGGTTGTTTGCTATTTGCTGCAAGGACGCTAGCCAGATGAATACCGATGGATGCTGGTACGCAGAGGCAGAATTTTTTTTCTTGTTTTCTTCCCCAAAAACTAATGTGCATCTTATACTCCAGAACATCTTATATTCCGAAAAATACGGTAATATACTTGTACTTCAGTAAGACATTAGTATTAAACTGACTATAGGCTACACAGTTTATGGATCGTAATTTTAGTATAGTTAGACCATGTATAATTGACAGACTGGATTTTATCATAGATTTTAGCTGTTATTTATTATTTTATACTAGAATTTTTAATAGTATATTTACCAAGTATTTTTATTTGTTCTGGTCTATGAATGTAATAAATTGAATTGAATTGGTAAGACATTTGACAAAATAGATCACAATCTACTTCTTGCTAAGTTAGAAAAAATTGGGATAGACCACAGTGGTGGGTTGCTACCGGTTCAGTGAACCGGTAGTGGCGGTGGGAGGCTACACCCACCCGCCATCAAAAACGCTGTGCATGCATTCCCGAACCAGTAGCAATGGTAAGAGAAACCCATTACTGGGATAGACCACCACCAGATGGATTTAGAATTGGCTGACCAACCACACCCAGCATCTAGTTCTTAATGAAACTACATCTACATGGAGGGAAGCATACCTCAAGATTCTTCCTTAGGCCTAGTAATCTTCAACAGCTTCATAAATAATCTAGACCAGCGGTCCCCAACCTTTCTGGCATAAGGTACAGGTTTCATGGAAGACAATTTTTCCATGATCCGGGGGGATGGTTTTGCATGCAACCTAGATCCTGCGCATGTGCAGATGAAACTTCACTCACCTGCCACTTGTGTGGCCCGGTTCCTGACACGCCACGGATTGGTACCGATCTGCAGCCCAGGGATTGGGGAACCTAATCTAGATGAGGCGGTAGAAAGGGAACTCATCTAATTTGCAGATGACACCAAGCTGGGGGGAATTGCTAACACTTCGAAAAATAAACTCAAGATTCAGAAGTATCTTGACAGATTTGAGCACTGAGCCCTATTCAGTAAGATGCAGTTAAGTGATGAGAATAATAAGGTCCTGCATCTAGGCAGGCAATGGTACTGAATATATTAAAGGAGATGAGCACTCAGATTTGATTTCCGAACACAAAATGGAACAAAACAACATTGGGTGTATTGAACGATATTTATGAACAAGGGATTTTAATTTTAAGAGTGTCTGCCATTATAGATATGGAAGAGGGACAAAATTTACCAAATAAGACTGATTTGAAAGTGGATCTAAAAATGATGGGCTATGGGAATATGGAAGGAGATGCACTGTATATCCATATGAAACTAGCTGATGTCAAGCAAAGCAAAGGAGTGACCTTTATAAGAGACCTCTTAAGGCTTAGAACAATTTTTTGAGAAAGGACAAAAAAAAAAGAAATCAAGTTCTAGAACATTATTTGAGGTGATTAAAGATTAAGATTGCTGAATGACAAGGTTTTAAAGATTTATTTCTAGACGTGAGATAAAATATGGAAAGAAATCATTTGTTGTATTTTAAATGAAGTTGATCAGCCATTAAAATTATTTATATGGAGAAAGTCAACTTTTTAATATTTCTTTTCTTTATATTATTCTTTTTCCCTTTCTTCTCTTTTTAGTCTCTTAATTTTATTAGTCTTTATCTTTTTAATTGTAATGTTCAATAAAATTATTTTGAAAAATTAATGTAAACTGCAATATGGCCATTGGCATCTCAAGGAGAAAATTCTTTTCAGAAGTTGTGAACCTAAGAGCAAGTTATGAATAGTTACATACCTTCCTTCTTTGTTCTCTTCTTCAGCTACAGTCTCCATGGTGTCAGGTTCTGGCTGCTCATTATTACCTTTCTCCTGCTCATTAATCCAGTCAGAAACAGCTTTGAGAGCACGTTCAGTGTGAGAGACCATGTTTTGAACTGCTGTCAGTTCTTCTTGAGTTGGATAAACTGCAGAATGCTTTGCCATGACATGGCGGTCATCATTTACAAAAATGCGCATTGGCCGCTGAAATATAAAACATAAAATAAGTAAAACAAAAATACATGGCATTTCATTTCATTTATGAATGGCAAATTCTTACCATTTTGGTTCAGATCCTTGATGAATTTTCTCCAAAGAAAATGTTTCTTCTAAGCTGTACCAGCACTGTGTTCAGGTACTCTGAAATGATTTTTTTTTTAAAAAAAAAACACCAACTTCATTGAACAAGGTTTGGTAGAGAATCAAAGTTATATTCCTTAAAGATATGACTGCACATCAACCTAAGAATAGAGTGGTTTCTAACAGAACTCTTGACAAGTAGCACAGAACCATTTAAAATTTGGAGTTTACTAATAAGGATTGCATCCCCAAACAATAATTGAATTTCTACCACACAATTCAATATATACTTACTTCAACAAAACACACTGAATTTATGAAGATCAAACACAACCACTATATCCTCCGTTTAGTCTCAACTTTTGATACCCTGGAGCAGGGGTGGCCAAACTATGGTTCTTTGAGGACCTGTGGACTTCAACTCCCAGAATTCCTGAGCTAACCATGCATGCATGGCTGGCTCAGGAATTCTGGGAGTTGAAGTCCACAGGTCCTCAAAGAACCATAGTTTGGCCACCCCCTGCAGGAGTATACAATTTGTAAACTGAGAAATCTGGTCAAGGTTAAAACAAAAGTGGAACGCTGAGAAAATACTCACTATATTAATATCATACTATATTAAAATCTCACACTATATATATTAATAAGCCCGAAACAATCTGCCTTGTCATTGATTGATAATTATCAGCAAACATTATGCAAGAGGAAATTCGAGCCCTGTCGTTGCCCCACGAGGGAGCTGGAGTTACTGGCAAAACCTTCCTATCTGAAAAGATTATTCCTGCCAGCCGTTATACATCCGTCAGGGCCTCCTTAGACCAGTGTTTCCCAACCTTGGCTACTTGAAGATGTCTGGACTTCAAATCCCAGAATTCCCCAGCCAGCATTCGCAGGCTGTGGAATTCTGGGGGTTGAAGTCCAGACATCTTCAAGTTGCCAAGGTTGGGAAACACTGCCTTAGACTATGTGTCCTCAAGAGAAGAGGTAACAAGTTCATGCCGAAATTTTTCACCACGTGCTTGGAGCCTTAAGTCTTTAAAGGTGGCTTCCCACAAGGAGGGTGGCAAAGGACACACATGGGAACTTTACGGGATACGGAACCGAGAAAATACCGCGTACTCTCCACAGAAAGGCAAAGGCTTCCGGGGAAGGCGAGAAGCAACAAACCCCAGAAGAGCAAACATACGAAACTGGAGGGTCGATTAAGTCATCAGGTATCTGGAAAGCGACCCACTCTTTCCAAATACCTAAACCAACTCTAAACCATAAACCACTCTTTTCCTTCAGGGGAAACTTGAGGGCAAAAGCAGCACCCCGTAGAAAGATGTCCCGAGGGGGGGGAGGGGAGGCTGCGGTAATGAGGAGCAAAGGCGTCATTGTGAGATGCCACTCAAACACCGATTCAAGTTTGGAAGACCAGAAGACCAAATAAGCGCGCCCAGTTCTAAATATTGTCCGCTTCCTGTTCAGTCGCTCACGCGCCATTACTATCCTCCCCGCTCGCTCACCACCCCTTGTCTCCTGGCCCATCCGCCGCCATTTTGTTCCCTCCACACAATGGAACGAGCGCGCGAGTGCCGAGCCCGAGGGGGAGGCAGTTCTCCGCGACCAGTACACCCATCCATCCATCACCTACGCCACCCCATTGACACGCATGTTTCACGCCCGGTCTGACCAACCTATTCCCCTGAGGAAATCCTCCGATTTAGCGCTGCCTCCCTACGCTACGCGGTCGTCTACTTACCGACCGGGCAGGGCCCGTCGAGGGTGACCGGTAGTATCTCCACGCGAAGCGTTTCGTCGATCAGCCGTTCGGCGACAGCAGAAGCGGCGACACCGTCCACTTCGTTCGGCTCGAACTGCAACGTGGGGGGAGGGGTGGCACGAAGGAGAAAGTGAGATCGCTCGCCCACGTGATCCGGAGATAGTCTTCTCCTCCAATCAGAGCGGAGAGAGGAGGCGTGAACTAAACCTCGCACGCTAGAGGGTTAAGAGAGCGCGTCTCTCCTTTTTTCTCCGCCCTCTTTTCTGCCTCCATTTTATTTCCCGTTTTGAAACGTGATTGTATTGCTGTGGGACTGCCCTGATTTCAAGCATTCCGTGCTGAATGCTGGGTGGTCTTTTCCCGGAGTTGCTTTGATGCAAAGAGAAGCGGTCACAAAGGGAGTAAAAAGACCAGATGTGACGCGTTCGTCGCGAGCTTGTGCGCGTTAACTGGGAAATAAGTTACACTCTAATTGGAGGGAATACTATTCAGTCTCCCTCATGAAAGAGCCTTCAAAGTTAAAAGCATTAACCTGAAATTTACTTGGAAGCGAAAGGCAATGAACATAGAGAATACAACTCCCGTTAGTATGCTGGTCGATTAACAAGCAGCAGCATTCTGTACCATTGATGCTTCTAACTCATCTTCGGAGACTATTAAAAATGCTTCCGTAATCAAAACAAAGTTTAGAGTTTCGACTAAAGTGTGTAAGAACTAACAAACTTTAAAAAAGTAAAATATGCTGGATAGACTGAAGGCTGTATAGTCCAGCATAAAGTTCTCATACCTCTGGATTTGCTGACCTACACTTCCTACTGTTGGAAGGAAAATCTATCTGGTTCAGTTCAAAGCTGGGAGAAAGACGCTGGAAATAAAATGGAGGTTGTTTGGAAAGAGGGTCCATTTACTGATGAACAGAACCACCAGGATTTTTGGTTCTGGTGCAGCTGACAAAATGGAATTTAGAGTGGGTGGGTATTTATACCTTCTGAATTTCTATGGGGCCATGTAGGGGTCATGGCTGGCTCTATAGGCAAAAGGGGAAATACAAATCCTAGGTGTTTGAGCTAATTTTGTCAACCTTTTGTTTGTAGCTTATCTGAGTTTCTGTCATGATCCACTATTTCTGAATGGATTACCAAAGCTGCATTTCTAAAAGCTGGCTGCCTCAGTTTCTGCTTGGGGCAGGGAAATGGGGGGGGGGCTGGTTTCTGCCTCCCTTTAAGGTTTTTTTTTTTCATTTCTCCTTTAGGGGAAACATTCTATCCTGCCTTTTTAATATCCCCCAAAATAGTTCATTCTTCAGGGAGGGGGGCCTTCCCACACTACTTTTAGTATAACGCAGCAGTGAGGAATGCAGACCAAAATCCTTGTGTGTATCCATAATAAGCAGCCATTGATAAACTTCTCTTCTGAAAATCTAACTTTTTAAACAATTTATAACTGTTTATTGTGACAGCAAATTCCAGCTTAGAAGTAAACTCCAATCAGTCAGCTTTATTGGATAATAAAGTTTTATCCTTACAATTTATATTCTTTCCTAGTATGATTTGATTGCTTATTTGTACCCTATGACTATAATTAAGTGTTGTACCTTATGATTCTTGATGAATGTATCTTTTCTTTTTATGTACACTTGAGAGCATATGCACCAAAGACAAATTCCTTGTGTGTCCAATCACACTTGGCCAATAAAGAATTCTATTCTATTCTATAAAGGTGCTTTTTCAGGAGGCAACTGGACTTTGTGTTTTCAGGGTAAGTCTGAGGACACTGATAAACCTCCAAGTGCCTCAACAACTCTAAAAGGATGCAAATGTTCAGCTGTCTGCAAAGAATATAAATCCTTACATTTCCCACCATCCAGGAAGAGCTGAAGAAGCTTCTTGGATGAGAAGCAAAACGTCTTCAAAGAAAAAACAAGTCCAGTTGCCTCCTCAAAAAGCACTTTTGGGACAGTTCTTTTAAAGTTTAAGACATTGATTGGATTATATTCTATTGCTTGTGTTTGCATTATATTGAATTCCAATATGATATCATTCTCACCCAAGGTTCTGGCTACTTCAATCCCAATGGCCGACATTCATGTGAGTGGGGCTGTGACTGCTGGTGAGCACCGCTCATGCACATGCGCCGACCCCCCATTCAAATGGCCCGGTTGCGAATGGGCCGCAGCCAATTGGCTGTAGCCTACAGGTTGGGGACCCCGATACTGTAGAGCTGTGATGGCGAACCTATGGCACGCGTGCCAGAGGTGGCATGCAGAGCCCTCTCTGGGCACATGCACCATCACCACCTGGTCTTTTGGTTTCCGGCGCGCACATGCGCGCCAGCCAGCTGGTCTTCGTGGGCGCTGGAGGGCAGGAAAACAGCCTGAAGAATGGCCATTTTTCGGGCCGTTTTCAGGCCGCTTTTCATTCAGTAGGATTCTCCCATATAAAGGTTTAGTCTCCAGTCCCCTACTCCTCTTTTTTGCTCTTCTCGGCACTCTTCCTAGAGCAGTGGTGGCGAACCTTTTTGGCACCGAGTGCCCAAACCAGAATGTGCGTGCATGCATGCGTGCCAGAGTGCCGGAAACCTGAAGAGCAGCTGGCTGGCGTGCATGCGTGCGCCAGCCAGCTGGTTTCCGGGTTTCCGGCAAGCGCATGCATGCAGGCCAGCTGGTCTTCATGCGCACCGGAGCACTGGAAACCCAAAGACCAGCTGTCTGTGGCGCGCATATGCCTGTTTTTTGGACATTTTTGGGCTGTTTCCAGGCTGTTTTTTGGGCCGGAAAACAACTGGAAAAATGGCCCAAAATGGCCCCAAAACAGGCATACAAGCGCCAGCCAGCTGGTCTTTGGGTTTCCGGCACTCCGGCGCGCGCACATGCACATGCATTCCAGTTTGGGCACTCGGTGCCGAAAAGGTTCGCCATCACTGCTGTAGAGTATAGTTAGTCCTCAACATACAACCATAATGGAACCCAAAAATTTTGTTGCTAAGCAAGTAATTTTACGACCTTTTTTACTACAATTTTAAGCAAATGACTGCAGTTAAGTGAATCATATTCAAAGGTTACAAATGGTAATTACATGACCCTGGGACAGTGCAACTGTCATCAATACATGCCAACTGTAAAGCGTCCAAACTTTGATCATGGGGATGCTGTAAGCCATTGTAACTTTGGTCACTAAATGAATGGTTGTAAGTCCAATACTATCTATATAGAAGTGCATCAACTTCATTTTAGTCACTTTATAACAGGTAGTTGCATATTAACCAGTGAAATGCTGATTATTCTCAGTCCTTTTTCCTACGTACAGTAGTTCAGAGATAATGCAGTTGAAGCTATATTCTGTATTAATCGTCATGGAGAATCTTCATAGGCTAAATTCTAGTAAATTTCCATAACAGTCACAATAAACATCCTGCAATATCTCAATATTAGTAGTGATATAAAACTCCTTGGATAGTCTTTGTTAAGAATATATATTAGTTAATATTAAGAATATCTATTCAGAATTATTTCAATAATATTTAATAATCAAGAAACCTAACCAGTTAAACCAGCCAGTTTAAGGTTATTGCAAGAAACAATTCTTCAAGTAACCCTGATAGGTTTGTTTGTTTGTTTGTTTGTTTATTATTTATTTATTTATTTATTTATTTAGCGATTCTTATAGGCCGCCCTACTCCCTGAGGACTCAGGGCGGCGTACAACATATATAAGAACAGCTAAATACTATCAAAAATACAATAAAAAACAATAATAAAATAGTGATTAAAAGCGATAAAAACAACACAAGCAAGTCACAATCACCCCACCTGCAGGAAGAGCCATGTCTTAATGGCTTTCCGGAAGGCCAGCAAGGTGGGAATGATTCGGATCTCTGGGGGGAGTTGGTTCCAGAGAGCCGGAGCTCCCACAGAGAAGGCTCTCCCCCTAGGGCCCGCCAACCAACATTGTTTGGTTGAAGGGACCTGGAGGAGACCGACTCTGTGGGACCTAACTGGTCGTAGGGATGTATGAGGTAGGATGCGGTCACAAAGATAACCTAGTCCTAAGCCATGTAGGGCTTTAAAGATGATGATCAACACCTTGAATTGCACCCGGAGACCAATGGGCAACCAATGCAGCTGACGGAGTATAGGTGTTACGAGGGTGTATGTGGAAACACCCACCACAGCTCGCGCAGTCGCATTTTGCACCAATTGCAGTCTCCGAATACTTTTCAAGGGTAGCCCCATGTAGAGTGAATTACAGTAATCCAAACGAGAGGTGACAAGGGCATGAGTGACTGTGAGTAAGGCCTCCTTCTCCAAATAAGGTCGCAACTGGTGCACCAGGTGAACCTGTGCAAAGGCACCCCTAGCCACAGCCGTAAGATGTTGGTCTAATTTTAGCTGTGGATCTAGGAGCACCCCCAAGTTGCGAACCTGGTCGGAGGGGGATAATTTATCTCCCCCAAAGACCAAGGAGGGACAATTGGTATAATTCTTAGGAGGCAATATCCAAAGCCACTCAGTCTTTTCAGGGTTGAGCCTGAGCCTATTCCTTCCCATCCAGATCCTAATATCATTCAGGCAACGGCACATCACATCCACCGCCTCCCTGAATTGCGACAGGGTGGAAATGTACAGCTGGGTGTCATCAGCGTACTGTTGAAATCTCACCCCATGTCAACGGATAATCTCCCCCAGCGGTTTCATGTAAATGTTAAACAGGATGGGCGAGAGGACCGAACCCTGAAGGACCCCACATATCAGGGGTCTAGGAGACGACCTCTGCCCTCCTGTCAACACCGACTGCGACCTATCGGCGAGGTAGGAGGAGAACCACCGCAAAATGGTGCCTCCCACTCCCAGATCGCTGAGTCGGTGCAGAAGGATACCATGGTCGATGGTATCGAAAGCCGCTGAGAGGTCAAGTAGCACCAGGATGGAAGAATGACCACCATCCCGGGCTCGCCAGAGATCATCCATCAGGGCGACCAAGGCAGTTTCCGTGCTGTAGCCGTGCCTGAAACCCGATTGAAAGGAATCCAGATAATCAGTTTCCTCCAATAGCCGGAGAAGCTGAAGAGCCACCACCTTCTCAACAACTTTACCCAAAAAAGGCAAGTTGGAGACCGGACGAAAGTTCTTCAAGTCCGCTGGGTCCAGGGAGGGCTTCTTAAGGAGGGGTCTCACCACTGCAGCTTTTAAAGGCTGCGGTACGGATCCCTCTCTAAAAGAAGCATTGCTCACCGCCTGGATCCAGCTACGTGAAACCTCCCTGCTGGCCGAAACCAGCCAGGAGGGACACGGGTCCAATAAACAGGTGGAAGAGCTTATCGCTCCCATAGCCTTGTCCACATCATCAGGAGTTACTGGCTCAAACTCGTCCCATAGAACTGGATTAAGACTCGCCCCTATCAACTCAACTGGATCTGTCCAGCCAGAGTCCATGTTCGACCGGATCTGAGCGACTTTATCCGTCAGAAACTGTGCAAATTCCTCAGCTCAAGGTTGACCTTGATTGATTCTATTGTTTTTATTGTCTTAAGATTTTGCTTGTAATATATTTTTTGAATTGTAAGTCACCCAGAGTCATTAACTGAGATGGACAGTTATATAAATTGAATAAACAAACCTACATTCTAACCATTATGCATTTATTGAGCATTACTACTCCCTTTATTTACATTTTTAATTAATAGATTCATATACTTAGAATGCCAACAACTTCAATTCCCCTTTCAGTGTGTGAATTCCCTAAATGTTTCCCTAAGTGTTAGTTTTCATGTTTGTATTGAACTCCTCCATTGAAAGGGAATGGACTTTGAAAAAGCAAGATAGGAGTATTGATGCCTTTGAATGGTGGTTTTGGGAAAGATTCCTGAAAATACTGTGGACAGCCAAGAAAATGAATTGATGGATTATTGAACAAATCAACCTTAAGCTCTTGTCCAAGGCACAAATGATCAGATTCAAATATATCCTACTATATAAATATGAAGAATTAATTTCCTGAACAACATTCTAATGCTGAGGACATTTGAAGGAAGAAAAGAGGGCAACCTGCAACAAGATGGATGGACTCAGTTACAGTTACGATGAATGCACCATTGGGAGAGTGGAAAGAACAGGTTAAGACAGATCTCATACTGCAAAGGACCCCCGCGGCATTTGATTCTGGACACTCAACTCTTTGTCGACGACTGGGCAGTGGGGGTGCAAGCACACGCTTTAGTGGATTCAAGAGCGACCACGAACTTTATGGATGAGGCGTTCGCTCGTCTTTGTGGCGTTCACTTGTGCCCCGTGGACCGTCCTCTGGTAGTAGAGACAATAGATGGCCGGGTGCTGTTGTCCGGGCCGATCAAGGCCATTACGCAACCCGTGCGATTGTTGATAGGACAGCATGAGAGGCCATCCAGTTCTATGTCACAGCAGGTCTCCATTTGCCATTGGTGCTATGTCTGGCGTGGCTGAGGGCCCATGACCCTCGTATAGTGTGGTCCCAGAACTTTATTTTGTTCACTAGCCTGCAGTGCTTTGTTCACTAGCCTGCAGTGCCAGACCTGTGCAGGCGCTGGGCAGGGACCCCCCGACGTGACACTGCCGGAGGACTTATCAGATTTCGCAGATGTATTTAGTGAGACAGAGGCGGATCAGTTACCACCGCATCGGTCCTATGATTGTCCAATTTATTTAATCCCAAATGCGCCACTTCCTGGTGGGCGCATCTATTCCATGTCCGAACCTGAGTTGACGGCATTAAAGTCTTTGTTGATAAGAACTTGACCCGAGATTTCATCCGACCCTCGCAGTCACTCCTGTCTCCCCCGGTTCGTTTTGTAAAGAAAAAAATGGGAGACTTGCACCTCTGTTGCGATTATCGGAAGCTCAACACCATAACGGTGTGCAAAAGATACCCTTTGCCACTCATCCCGGAACTGATGGAGAGGCTTTGGTCGGCGACCATTTTTACCAAGCTGGATCTACGAGGCGCCTACAATCTGGTGCAGATACAGGAGGGTGATGAATGGAAGATGGCGTTTGGTACGCGGTATGGACACTTCGAATATACCGTCATGCCATTCGGTTTGACCAACGCCCCGGCAGTGTTCCAGCATTTTATGAATGACATCTTTAGGGACCTACTGGATCAGTTCATTGTCGTGTATTTGGACGACATTTTGATTTACTCCTCCTCTTGGAAATGCCACAACCAACATCTGCGGCAAGTCTTGCAACGCCTGCGGGAGCATCATCTATTTGCTAAATTGGAGAAATGTCAGTTTTATCAAACTACCATTGAGTTTCTCAGTCACCGCATTTCTCCCCAAGGCATAGCCATGGATCCCAGCAAAGTCGAAGCTCTTAGAATGTGGCAGCCTCCTCGCAAAGTCAAAGATGTCAAGCGTCTCCTTGGATTTGTCAATTATTACAGGACATTCATCCCAGGATTTGCCACCTTGACTGCGCCCCTTACCCGACTACTCCAGAAGAAAGTCGTGTTTTGGTGGGGCGACACAGAACAACAGGCGTTCCGGGCCTTAAAGGAGGCTTTCATGCAGGAGCCCATACTCAAACATCCGGATCCCAACCGATCGTTCGTGGTGGAGGCGGACGCCTCAGATATCGCAGTCGGAGCCATGTTGTTACAGACCCGAGAGGATGGCGGTCCGTTATTCCCATGCGCCTACTACTCTCGGAAACTTAACCCTTCTGAAAGAAACTATACTACCAGGGAGAAAGAACTGCTGGCCATCAAATCCGCCTTCGAGTCGTGGCGACATCATTTGGAAGGGGCTCGGCACCAGATTGAGGTCCGTACCGACCACAAGAATTTAGAATTCCTGAAAACGGCGAGAAAATTGAACCAGTGACAGATCCGCTGGTCCTTTTTCTTTGCCCAGTTTCACTTCCGGATTACCTATATCCCAAGTGGCCAGAACCTCCAAGCGGATGCGTTATCCCGCAAGCCCGAGTAAGCCCGCGTGGTGGAACTGTTGCCGCCTCGGACCATTCTCCCCGTTGAGTCGCTCGCAGTTGTCCAGACTCCCCTAGACCTTTGGGGATGAATTCGAAAGGCACAGCAGCAAGATGGATTCGTAGAGCAGCAGAGGTGGGAGATAGGACCGGAGTCCCCGTGGACTTATTCCAAAGACCTGCTCTGTTTCAGAAACAAACTCTACGTTCCAGCCGGACTACTCCGAGGATTGATCCTGAATCAATGTCACGATAACCCCACGGCAGGACACTTTGGACTCTTTAAAACCCTGCACTTAATAAACCCCTGGCCTCGCCTGAGGCATGACGTTCACGCATACGTCACCTCTTGTGATCGTTGTCGGCAAGCCAAACCAGCCACAGGAGTACCCCCGGGTTTACTGCAGCCCTTGCCCATGCCTGAGAGACCCTGGGGAGCTGTCTCCATGGACTTTTTGACACACTTGCCCCCGTCTGCCGGTTTCAACACGGTGTTTGTGGTCGTGGACATGTTAACCAAAATGGTGCATTTTATCCCCTGTAAAGGACTACCCACAGCACGCGCCACGGCACGTATGTTAATTCACCATGTTTTCTGTCTGCATGGTTTACCAGATCACGTCGTGTTGGACCGAGGGATGCAGTTCACTGCACACTTTTGGAAGGAGATGATGACAGTTCCACAAGCGCTTTCCATCCAAACCACGTCCCAACCATCAGACCCGGGGGAAGGGCCCTGCGGTGAGGGATAGTGTTGTGGCCAGGTCGAGTCCGGTGCACTTAGCAGTCGATCCCGAGGATTTGGAGGTAGTGGGGGTGCAGTACAGAAGACCGGTGTTCCTGGCACCAGAGACGGAGAGTGAAGAGGACGTGGGGTCAGAGGCTGGCGAACAATTAGAGCCTGATGCATCTCCTGAGATTAGTGACTCAGGAGAAGAGGAGGAGCCTCTTTTTGATGCCAGAGCGCGCAGGTCCTCAAAGAGACCTGAGTGGCTAATCAGGAGGAGGCTTCCTCGTGAGTAGTACTGCAGGTCTTGACCACGCCCTGAGGGTATTTAAGGGTCTGTCACGAGGGGATTCGTTGCAGAGAACAACCCCGTTCTGTATTTCCAACGTCTTGATCTCGATTTGTGTCTGCGGCTTGGATTCTAAAAAGTGAACATTTTTCCTGTACTAATTGGATTTGGGTTTCCGCCAACCTATGTGAGTTGAGATAACAGTATCAGCCTACTTTCTGGGACTCTAGCCAACTACTGAGAAGGTCTTGTGTAAATAACTCATTAATACCTGATATTCTTTTGAAAAGATTTAACTCTTGCTAAGACTTTATTGGAAGTAAAAGGGTATTGTTCCCAATTCATTTCTGTGCATCTTATTTTGGGGGGCATACCCGTGGGGACAGAACAGAAAATCTATACGGTCACTAGATGTCAAAAATGGCTTGATGGCACATAATCAATTGAAAAGGAAATTACCAGTATTCTTGGAAATTGGTCCCATTGTTGCATTGTTCTTACTAGTAGGAAATTTGTCCAATGTTTCATTGGAATTTTGTCTTCCTGTAACTTTAAATCCAGTATTCTATGCCCTGAACTCTGGATGACAGAATATCTCTTGACCATCTTCTATGTGAACTTCATTAGGTATTTAAAAGGTGCTATTATCATATTGCATTTCAATTTTGTCTTCTAAAGTCAATTTTGTCTTCTCAAGACAAAATGTATGCAGTTCCTTCAATTGTTCTTCCTAAAACTTTTTTTGCTCACTTACCCTAAATATCATTCTTTGGGCTTGTTCTGTTTTTCCTGAACTTTTCTCAAAATGTGCCAATGTTGGATATGATACTAAGAAATTTAATCGTTGTGAATAGTGGGTTAGGGACATGTACAAATAAAAAGTGTATTTTGCCCCAAACTTGAAAGAAATACATTGTGTCCTAGATATTGTGATCAATCATCTTTTTTTTATTTCAGCCATGTCTCAAACAAAATTATCCAGAGAGATTTTATAAAGATTTACAAAGAACGTAGGGCATGGCTGATGTGCACTCTCTCCATTTCTAATGCCAACAAAACACAATTTTTCAATCTCTGCTTGGAACAAATACCGTATTTTTCGGAGTATAAGACACACCTTTTTACCCTCAAAAAGAGGGTGAAAACCTGGGTGCGTCTTATACACCAAATGCACCCCCACCCAGCCACCCCCACCCTTTGGCCTCTGCCTGCCAGCAATTTACCTCTTTGCAGCAAACATGGCAAAGCACAAGAAGAGCACAAGAAGAGATAAACTGCCTCCAGATCTACAGCCGACAGGCTTGCAAGCCACGTGGTAAAATGAAACTAACTACAGTGGCTGTAATGTGACAAATTGCTGGGAGATAAACTGCTGGCAATATTAGACTGCTAAAATTGAAAAGAAGCAAGCTATAGCTGCTATGGCTCAGAGCTAGAGTTCTTGCCTCACAATCAGGAGGTTGTGAGTTCTATCCTAGGTAGAGGCAGATTCTGTTAATATGTTATTTTGTTAAATGTTTGTAGAGTTCAAATTATTAGACTTATTTTTTAAAGACTGCTTTATTATTGTTCTAGACAACTTAACAAAATGAAGAAGCTTTTTAAAATAAATGCTTGCTCTGAAGAGGCCCAGTGCTATTGTATCTTCTTTTAAATAGCAGAGAATACTTCCAGAAAGCCACATCAATTTTAAAGATCTGTAAAAGTATAATCTGAAATGTCCTGTTTTAGTATTAAGTATTAGTATTAAAAGAAGGCAGCTGAGAAACCCTGACTTAGTCATGTTTGGAGTAGATCTATTTAAATAATTGGGAGGAGTTAGTGTGATTACATTTAAGAAAACTTTCTGGGATTAATAAACTGCCATAAATGTACATTTCTCCAATTCTTTGCCATTTCTATGGGTCAGGCACACATGCACAGAAATACACAGCAAACAGTGTATATCATCTGTACTGTTTGCTGTTTGGCAAATTGCTGGGAGGCAGAGGCCTTTTTTCCTTGTTTTCCTCCCCCAAAACTAAGGTTTGTCTTATACTCCGGTGCGTCTTATACTCCGAAAAATACGGTACATAATAGGTTTCAGTTAAAAGAAAGAAATAATTTTGAAAGACAATCTTTACGTCTTCCACAAGCTTAAAGTTAGAAGACTAGATTTAGGGACAGAAAGAAGAGATAAACTTTTAAATAGCAATTTGTAGGCATCTATATTTGTTATAGTACTGTATGTAATTAAAAAAAGATGCTAAACAAATTTACAAAACAAAATGTTTAATATTTCATATTTTCTGTGAAAAGTACAGCAATATAGGAAATAAAATATAAAAAAGCAAACATTAAGCTAAATTTACTTAATTAAGCTAAATTAAAAATACATGGCTTTTGGTATAAAGTAAATTGCTGAGTATACTTTTTCTATTATTATGGCTTTTTCTATTATGGCTCCTTTCTTGTCATGTATTGATTTATTTCATATTTCATGCTAATGTTATTGTTTTACATGATTTTGACCATTTTCATTAAAAATACGAAGCTATTGTCAAACTTTCCTTCCCAATTTTAACAATATTTTCCTAGGGTATACTTTTCTTGCCTGGTTTTACTATTTATTAATTGTGCCTGGTGTCATTCTTGGGGATGTGGAGTGGCAGTGAAATAAATTTTAGAAAATAGATTTTCCCATAAACATTAATATATAATATCCTGGGATCATTGAGATCTTTAAAGTGATCTTTTTAAGTGGTCAATAATTACATGAAATTAATGCCATTAAAAGAAAAAAACATTTGGAACACATGATTAATAACTAAACTGGATCAAATGCAGCTTTATTGGATCACTTATACTTAGCACTGTCTGTACAATTTACTCTACCTGTATTAGCAAGCAAGAATTGCTGACCCAATGTTTAAACAGTCCAGGTCCAATAGGATGGATGGTTTTCTTAACTGGTCTCAGGCTTAACAGATCTCAGTCTGATTTATTATGGTGTATTCCTAAGCTACAGCTATTGTAACCTGTGGCTAATTTATTACTTTAAAAGGCAAAAGAAACAAAAACCTCTACACTCAAAAACCAAAAGATACAAGAAGAGAGGTGTCTAATTTTGCCAAGCTACAGTTATATGGCACAGCTAGTGGTAGCAGATATTGTAACCTCGCAGATGCTGCTCTATCTTGACAAAAGTCAAGTTGGTACATTTCATTTTGTCTCATAGAAAGACAGGCTTCCCAAATCATGCATCTGTCTCTTTATTAGTCTTCTTCAGGAGTTTTCTCAGGTTAGATGACATGAAGTAAGGCTTCTCAGTAGAGCCATCATTACGCTCCAGGTCTTCCACTGCAAAGAAACACAAATCCCCCCAAGCAAAGGAATGTGAAAACATCTTTTCGGGACTAGCACAAGGGAGATAGACTAAGCATTATATAGGAGTAATTCTGGTTTATGGAAATTAAGGGAAACTTGACCACTGCTTGCAGTAGAGATTAGATCTCACCATGAGCAGATAAGTACATGAGACAGACATTCATAACTAGACTGAAAATGATTCTGATTTGAGAATTTCCCTCTTCTAGTATTCAACAGAAAACAGAGTTTTCCACCCAAAAAGATCTGGTTAGGGACTTTTTAAAACCCTGTCTTAAAGTAAGGAGATAAATCTTGCCATTCTCAAAGATTCCAGACACATCCATGAAGTCTGTCATCTTTTTTTCCTCCCATGGGATACAAAGAAATTGGATAATAGAAACTATCATTAGCAAAGCAAAAGTGGAGTTATGTAAAGTTTTCCTATTCATTATTCACATTTGAAAATTATTATTCTTTACCTCTTTTCTGAAATTAAACTTCCCTAGATAAAAATTCCCTACTTATAAGTAGGAAAACATCAAGTGTTACAAGTGAAATATACAAATAGCAGATAAGAATCTGGCTTTTTAAATCTTTCAGCATTCCCCCTTTAGAACAGTTGTGTTAAACTTTTATACCTTTTGTTGATTGCATCCCTATATAATGCATGGAGAAGAACTTCCTACCCTGGAGGGGTTTGTTACTAGTTTTAGGCAGCAACAAAGCACTTGTACTGAAGCAAGATATTTCTAAAGAGCTGAAACTAATCTGAAAAAGAAATAGTGCTCATCCTGGTTATCTTCATCCCACTATTTACTTCTGTTTGTATACAACTACAATTGCAGTTATATACTATTCAAAATCTGTTCAACCAATAGAAGGTATACAAGTAAGCAAACCTTTGTCAAAGCATTTCATTTATTTCCAAGCAGCTACTTTCTTAAGCCTCAAAATATTGCTATTCTGGACTATCTTTCTTATGGATAGCTGCACAGGGAATATAGGGACATTTGGAATCTGGAAAGGTCCAATATTTGAAAACATTTTTATTGTAATGAAAATAGATAATATACTGCTGTTGATATTAATTTTACTTCATATTGAATTGTTCTGGTGTTATTCTTTGTGCACTTGATAGAATATCTGTGCCAAAAGCAACCATAGTTAAGACAGCAACAACACAATCATAGTGAGGCATTTTTTTCAACTTTAAATACATTCACCCTCCAATTTCAAGTCCTTTTTGGTATTGGAAAATCTCCTGGACAGAAACAGATTACAGTATATACCATAAATAGCTACTTGTTTGATGCAAGTCAAGAGCACCCATCATTTCTCAGAATATCAAAATTTGCCCATGAAGGTAGAGCATCTGCACACAGAAGGCTTGCAGTGGGACACCTGCATACATCTTTCCCATTTGGTGCATTGTCCCTATTCTTGACTCTCAGCACTTTTGGAAGATTTTAGGCTTCCCTTCAGGAGGATTTCACTCAAGGCAGAGGACATGTAATAAGGCCGTTCAGGAGTTCCATCGTTCCTTTCCAGATCTTCGCCTTTTGGAATCCCAAACAAGACAGAGAAAGCATCCATAAAAGAATGAACAAGAGAAGCAAAGCAAAGCAAAAAATAAACAAGGCAAAGAGATACAAAGCAAAAGAGGAGAGAAAAAAGGAAATGTTGAAGTTAATTGCAATTAAGATTCCTCCACCAAGAAAAGAACAAGATAGCTTAGATAGTAGCCTACTTCTAAGCTATATTATAGCACAATTTTGCAAGTATAGCAGAAGGGAATTGCTGTGAATTAATGGATGTGGAAAGGATGAAAAGTTACTGGTTACAAAATCACAAAAGAAATTAGCTTTTCATCATGCTACAATAAAACTAAAACTACACTACAATAGGAAAAAAGGCTGCTTTAAAACTGAATATATATTCTAGCCAATGAAGATGCATCCACTTCACATTAATTTGCTATTTCCTGTGACTAGTGGCTTTGAGACCAATACCATCCAGCAACTTCTTGTGATCTTCTAAAAGCTTATTCATTCATTGGCAAGCAAAGCAGAAGGCAAGTAGGCTTAAATATTGTGTTTCTGATCCTGTTCCTGGATTTGATAACAAATTAATTCAAGATGGAATATTTTCACAAATTTTGGGTTAATTTAAGAGTGTTTTTTTTCTCCTTAGGGTTCGCTCAAAAAGAAAAGAACATTTCTGGAACAGCAAAAATATATGCAGCGTTTAATTTTTAAACACTGCAAAATATATCATCATCTTTTAACGACCCCATAATCCCTTGCGGGCTGGAGTCTGGGCAACTGAATGGAGCTAGCAGAGTGTTTAATGGCCAGATGCCCTTCCTGTCACCAATGCGGAGTTTTGTTCAGCAGATATATTCTTATTGTGCCCAGAGAGAGAAATATCTGCCTCTACCTAGGATCGAACTCACAGCCTCCTGATTGTGAGGCGAGAGCTTCACCTCTAGGCCACCGCACCACTCCAAACACTGCAAAAATATATGCAGTGTTTAATTTTTAAAAATTACAGATACAAAATCACTGTGTTATTTTACAAAACTTGTATAACTTGGTTTGCTTGTACAACAAATTAAATTATAAAGTATAATTTATGCAGACAATATTTGTAAATTATTTATTGTATTGAATTAAATGTTTTTAAATTGTTATAAGGAGTTGCTGAAATATAATGAATAGTACTTGTATTTACTTTATAGTAATTTCTAGCCTTTGAAAAAGTTCTACAGGAAAGGATTAAGTCCATTACTTCTAGGTAGACAGTGGGACCTAAGATTCTTCCAGTCTCTTGCAGCAAACCCCCTCCCTTCAACTGTATGCATTGACTTCAGCTAAGTGTAATTTCTTTACCAAATACTTCACTATAAAACAAGAACTACCACTAGCAAAACATGCCACTGGAAGAACAATATACAATGGTTGGCTCACTCATCTCCAACAGGGCAAAGAACCATATCTTCATTGTGTATTATTAATCAGGCTAGATTCCTATTGCTTTTCCCCTGTCTTTCAGCCATCTTGGTGAGCTATAGCCTGGTATTGGCACACCAATCACCTGAAATGTGATTGCTGGCAGCCATGTTTGCTTTCATGCACTCCTTAATTTTATTTTTATTTTTCTTCCTCAGCTTTCAACATTGGGCCAAAAGAAAAAGCCACTGCCTCTTTTGTTACTGCCCTAAAATACTTATTTCTTAGAAGACAAGGCCGAGGTAGGTACCTTCAGAAATCGCCTGGAAAAAAAGTTTTGCTCAATTGAAACAGGAAGAAGTCTTAACCCCTTACTGAAGAGGCAGTTAACCTTTTGTCTGATTAACTAAATTTCCAATAACAATTCTCCATTTTTCATCTCTTCATGTTTATCTATTTAGCATAAATTTAATGTTGAAAATAATAGCAAACCATTAATACTGTAATTAAGCAAATCATGTGTTCTGTTTTTTCTTTTACTAGATCAGTCAGAACGCCCTAATTTTCATGGGGGAAAGGGAGGAAAAGAAAAAAAGAGTCAAGGCTCAGGATACAGGTTTGGCTACAGGAAACCGATCATTCTCATTTTCCAAATTTGAATCACTATCACTAACAGCAATTTCTAGTTCTTTATTATGATCATTTTGAATCTTAAAATTTACCTATACTAAGGCAAACATCTCTACCATTTTACATATCATGTTTCCTTGAAAATAAGACCTGGTCTTCTTTTCTTTTGACCTTTGAAATAAGCACCAGGGCAGCTCAGCGTTCCAGAGAAGCCGAAAATAGCACTTTGGCTCTGGCCTCTGCTGCCGCAAGAGGCATTGCTGGCGCTCTCTGAGCATGCTCGAGGCCAACGAGCAGGCGTGGTTGGCGCCATAGCTGCGGCTTCTTCCTGCTTTAGCTTTGCCCTCAGTCGCGAGCGGGGTGGTTCATGGCAAAATGGTGACTGAATTCACTTGCGAGGTATTCCTAAAGCCTCAGTAGGAGGGGAGAGTCACTTGGATAGTAGGCTGAGAAAGTGGGGTTAATACGCAAGGTGTTGGTATGGGTTGAGCTTGGCATTTCACCTTCCTGCCTTTTATTTATTTTATTTTATTTATTTTATTTGGTTGTTCTTATAGGCGGCTCATATCCCGCAGGACTCAGGGCGGCATACAACAATGGAAAGAACAATCAATAATACATAAAAAAACAATTTAAAATAATTACAAAAATTAAAACACATCATCATTCATACGTGGGAAATTGAGCTGTATTTCACCCCGCCTGCAGGAAGAGCCATGTTTTCACGGCTTTATGGAAGGCCAGCAGAGTGGGGATAATCCGGATCTCTGGGGGGAGTTGGTTCCAGAGAAACGGGGCTCCCACAGAGAAGGCTCTCCCCCTCGGCCCCACCAACCAGCATTGCTTGGTTGATGGGACCTGGAGGAGACCAACTCTGTGGGACCTAACCGGACATAGGGAGGTGTGTGGTAGAATGCGGTCCCGAAGGTAACCTGGCCCTAAGCCATGTAGGGCTTTAAAGGTTAAAACCAACACCTTAAATTGCGTCCGGAGACTAATGGGCAGCCAATGTAGCTGGCGGAGAATAGATGTTACGTGGGTGTATCTTGGAACACCCACCACAGCTCGCGCAGCTGTATTTTCCACCAATTGCAGTCTCCGGATACTCTTCAAGGGTAGCTCCATGTAGAGCGTGTTACAGTAATCCAGCCGTGAGGTGATGAGGGCATGAGTGACTGTGAGTAAGGCCTCCCTCTCCAGGTAGGGTCGCAATTGGTGCACCAGGCGAACCTGAGCAAAGGTCCCCCTAGCCACAGCTGACAGATGTTGATCCAATTTAAGCTGTGGGTCTAGGAAGACACCCAAATTGCGAACCCGTTCCGAGGGAGTCAAATTCTCTTCCCCAAGAACCAAGGAGGGGCAGTCGACATAATCCCTAGGAGGCAGTATCCACAGCCATTCGGTCTTGTCAGGGTTGAGCTTGAGCCTATTCATTCCCATCCAGATCCTAACATCGTCCAGGCATCGGCACATTACATCCACTGCTTCCCTGAATTGAGACGGGGTGGAGATGTATAACTGGGTATCATCAGCATATTGCTGGAACCTCACCTCGTGTCGTCGGATGATCTCACCCAGCGGTTTCATGTAGATGTTAAACAGGATGGGTGAGAGGACCGAGCCCTGAGGCACCCCGCATATCAGGGGCCTAGGGGTCAACCATTGTCCTCCTTTTACAAAAAAGGTTTGCAAACTTTTGGCTGCACGCAAGGAAACCAGAAGCAGCAGAGACTCTGGCTTTTTCTCTCCCCCCAACTCCGCCAGAAATGGGTCTTTGTGAGGCTTGTCGTGCAGGGGCAGCCTCTTGCGGCAGGACGCTACAAGGCTTGTGTTGTTGCACGCACACGGCGGCACCACTGCAACGAGCCTCGCAGCATCCTGCTGCAAGCAACTGCACCAGTGTGATGAACCTCATGGTGGTGCCGCTGCTTGCACACGCAACGGCATGAGCCTTGCATCATCCTGCTGCAAGGGGCAGCACCAGTGCGAAGAGCCTTACGCCAGCATCCCGCTCCCGACTGAGGGCAAAGCTAAAGCAGGAAGAAGCGGACACTCACGTCCTGGTGCGAGTGGCTGTGAGCGGCTGCAGAAGAAGTCGGGCAGCAGCGTAACATGTGTTGGGGTGTGGGAGGCCTGGCTGTAGCATTCCTAAGGTAAGTGGGTGTGGGGCGCTTTGGGCAGCTCCCCACCCCCACCCCAGCTTGATTTTTAAGCCTGCACCTCACCCCATTTCGTACAACCAGACGGTGGGCAGGGCTTAAACAGGGCTTAATTTTGGGAGAGGGCTTATTTTAGGCGCAGGTGTAAAAATCAGGCTAGGGCTTGTTTTAGGGTTAGGTCATATTTTGGGGAAAACACAGTACTAGTTTACTTTATTTCTTTAATGTATTTCCAAACAGACTGATTTTTTTTCCACATCTTAAATCATTTTATGTTATTTGAAATGAAAATATTACAAACATTTATAATCCTTCTTTCTATTAAAAAGAAACCATGGAGGAAAAAAGTTACATTTTTCTAGGCTTGAAAAAGCTAAAGTTGACCCACTCATATGAAAAACTTATTATTTTTATACTTCTAGTCAATTTGTAAGTTACTCCTTATTCCAGAATTGCCAGATATGGAGATGAAAACTAAGCTACAAAAGTTTTCCTTAACAAGATGTCAAGAGAAAGCTTATGTTCGGAAACTTCCCCCAAGTTGGTATACAGAATGGTAGGGCAGGGCTGTCTTAACGCATGGGCCTGATGGACACTTGCCCATGGACCCCACGAGCATAGGGGCCCCATAGCAACACCAATTTTGTTGGAAGTGCCAATAAAATAAATATATGTTTAATTTTATCGACCATTTACATTTTTATTCCTGTGAGTAGTTGTTATAGGGGCTCCAGTACACTGCTTTGCCCGGGGCCCATAATGCTGTTAAGACTGCCCTGTGGTGGGGCAATCTTTTTCTCTGCTGACGATCAGCTGATTTTTCTGTCAAAGCTGCTTATTTGGCAGGGCTACTCCCTGGATTTGAATAGGTGTACCTAGGAATGATCCAAGAAGACTTTTGGATGATCGTGGACCCATCTGGGAAGAGATGGGTCCAGTTCCTGTAGGAGCAGACGGAAAATCAAGCCTCCATCTCTTCCTCTCAGCTGATTGATTTTTTTAAGCACATTTGGATTTTAACTGCACTCTTTGAAGTTTCTATTTTACTTCACTTTTTTATTTTAAAAAGTTAACTGAATGGTTGGATATTGATTTAGTCTAACTGCTTGCTGGATTTTATATGATTGTTTTTGTATCTTTCCTTTGTTCTACTTTGCTGCTCTGAATATAGCAATATAGCAATAGCACTTTTCTTATATACCGCTTCATAGTGCTTTACAGCCCTCTCTAAGCGGTTTACAGAGTTCAGCATATTGCCCCCAACAATCTGGGTCCTCATTTTACCGACCTCGGAAGGATGGAAGGCTGAGTCAACCTTGCTTTCTCCGTAAGGAAATTGTGGCGATTTCAACTGAATTGATGAGTGATAAATTAGCTTTTTTAAAGAAGATTGATAGAGATTGGGAAATGGGCATACTATATTCAACTGGAAAACAACTTCAACTGGACTTTTTTGGGAAGATAGATTTTGGAGAATGGGTTTACTATATTCAATAAGACAACAATTGATAACAGATGTTATTAAAAAGCAAACAAGGATATTTAACCCAGGACAGTTCAGAGATAACTATTGTGGTAATTTCGGATAGATAAGTTGTGGTTGACTTTCTACTAGTTAAATACAATATTAGATTGTTAACAGAGGGTTTTGAAACTTTGATTTTGTTGTTGCTCCACATGATGACCATTTTATTATCAATATAGCAGATAGATGACAGGTAAAATAAGTTGCAAATAGAGTTAGACATTTAAAATTTTTGGGCCTGCTTCACAAGGGAAACTAACATTGTTACAATATAATTATCAGTATTCAAGTAGGGGGGATAATATAGATGTGTGTGTATTTGTGTGTGTGTGTATATATATACATGTATATGTTTTGTGTTTTTATGCACATTTTAATGTTTTTATTTTTTTGTTTTTGAAAAAAATTGAGTTTATATTTTAATTTTGTGAATAAAAATAAAAAAGTTGAGCAAAAAAAGGGAAAGCTTATGTTCTATTTTTGCTGCTTTAAGCAGTTATTTTTGGTTAAAAACAATAAAAGATGGAATTGTTAAATGCAAGTCTAAATTATTTTTCCCAATTTAGCCTTTAATTATGTAACCAACTATATTGTGGCTGGATTCACATATTGTATAAATCCAGTTAGTGAAAGAAAATTGTTGCATTCACATAATTTACTATGCTTAGGCAGAAAAAAATACATTATGGCTTAAAGTAGATTGCTTTCCCACCATATGAAGGTGACAATTAAAACCACCCCTCCCAAATTTAGCCTAGCATGTTGTGCAAATGCAGCTTATGTATCATTCTTGCTCTCCTTATTTCTTTTGCCTCCATGAGAAGAGCGGCCCTGATGTGTTAAATCAAGACACTATTCTGATCAGAGTTCTAACAGCAGCAAGACAGTTGTCTTTTGGAAGCCAAAATACAAAACCCAGCAACAACACTCTTCTTCTGTCTCCAGCATCAGGTACTCAATAATAGTTACGCAACAACATTAATTCAGCTATAAGAGCAAATAACTAATGAGAGACATATTTTTAAGGAAAGCTGTCAGTTACTATCAGCACTGTCACTTCCATGTTCATTTTGTACCATGTAAAACTTCCACCTTGTGTTGATCCTTCTCCTCCAAGCCCATGATTCAGCTGTTCAGTCTTATTCATATCTTTTTCTAAACAAAGACTGATCTCGAATCACAATCACATTGTGCATGATTCTTCACTGCAGAGAATGTTTTTCATCTTCTCTCAAGCTGCCATATTCTTATTTATGATTTTTATTATCTATGTTATTCTATGGTTCTTTTCCCTCACAGAATGAAACATGTATTCTTAGTTTGTTAAAGCAGAAAAGTTTGAAAAGATCCAGCCACAGCTAACTTTTTATACTGTAATTCATTTTTCAAATGCTTTTAAATTAATGCTAATCATTAAGTGGTTGCAATTGTGTCTTAATAAGTAACCAAAATGGGAATACTACAAAATTTTCTAACATACAAATGTACAGGGGGAGGGGCAGGGGGACTCTACAGATATGAGGTAAGATAACCTACTCAGGAGAAATTCCAAAAATCAAACCTAGAAGAAGGTTATTGCAAAATACTTTGGTATTATGGCCAAGAAAACTGTATGTAAATGGCCAAAATATTATAATAAATCTGGATGCTGAATGTTAATTCCAAGGTTGGAAGGCACTTCCTTAGTTAATGGAGAAAACACTGAACTTTTGTGAATGGATCTGAAAGTGACAACACAACAAGATTAAGCAATAAGCAAGTCACTAATGATGCTGGCACTGAAAGTAGATTATGTTTCACGCATAGAATTGGAATATGGAACAGGACAAGCATAAACTAAAGAAAATTTGAAACCATCAAAGCAGAATAAAGAATATTGAATGGTATATTTTAGAACCTAGAATGAGCCTTAGTTTTAGACCTTAGGATGAGCCAATTTAAATAACTCATTTGCCTAATACACTGTTCTGACAATGAGATGATACAAAATAATGGATTGACAATCAGATTTTAAAAAACCCATGGCTAGTAGGTGCTCAGCTATAACTCAGCAAAAGACAAACTCATACCTTCAGAATTAATGAATATCAAGTGAATATGTACAACTGTATGCACCTACTACAGATGAAACGGCAGAAAATACTGAGGAATTCCATGACAAAATTGCAAAAAGTGGTAGATGCAACATCAAACAAAAATGTAAACCTACAAAAACCTACAAAAGGGGAATGGGGCGTAGCCAATGTCCCAGCGGCACGGAGTTCCCCGCGCTCCACGGGGAATCCCAAATCCCAGCTGCTTGGAGACCTGGAACCAATCGCTACCAGGTCAGATCTGCCCTGTAGGGGTGGTGAAAAAGAGAGGCACCTGTCGGTGAGCTGGCAAACCCCCCAGGGAGCCGGCACCAGCCTCTTGGCCAGCAGCTGAGGAAGACGATCTTGTCATCATTAGCTGGGACGGCCACAAACGAACTGATTCGTTGGAGAGATCGTGGACTGCCTGAGTGACAAGATCTAAGCATCTGTGCTGGAGAGAGGTGAAGAAGTGCTGAAGCTGGTGAGTGCTTGGCCGATATAACAATTAAAAGAAGAAAATTAAAACTTAAAGGGGAACAAAAGAGATTTCAAAATGGAGGGAGCAGCTATCTAGCAATTTGAAAGACCATAGAGAGATTTAAAGGATCAGGATTAAAAGCCCAACTTTGAGGACGTTTTTATAACAGATTTGGTGGAACTTAAAGTGCTGGAAAAACAAGAATTTGAAGAAAACATTTTATAAGTGCTAAGTGGACTTAAAGTACAGAGACTTTTTTTTAAAAAAACTGCCTTGCTATATTGGGAATTGACAACACCATCTGCTGGTTAAAAGAAAATACTACAACAGGTTATGGAAGCATGTTTATGCTAACTGTTGGAGACTGACCTTGGTTAAAAGAAGATATCTAAGAGTATGAAATAATTTAAAAACAGTATGTAACTTGTTACTGTGTTTGATGGTATAATGTTTTGGTGATAGAAGATAAGAGGACTTGGTATTGGACTGGATTGGAGTGGATAGCAATATAAAGAGACTATATGGACTTGAGATTCAAATTAAAAAGTTGTGAACTTTGTGAACTGGGCTGGATTGGAATATAAAAAGACTACATGGACTTGAGATTTAATTAAAAAATTGTGAACTTTGTAAAGTGTGAACTTGACAATATGGAGGCAAGTGATTATGAGGAATTGGTTGGGATGTTAAAATACATTTACAAAGATTTAAAAAATTGTTTTTGGGAAATTAGAGGTGGAAAGAGAACAGAAAAGCTGGATTATAAAGAACACTTTGAAATAACAATGGCAGGAAATGAAAATGAGGAAAATGAAGAACAAGACGACTTCAAAGATGAAAAGAGAATTGAAGAGAAAATACAGATTGATTATTACACTGGGAATTACAGTGACAAGAAAAATGAAAAGGAAATTGAAAATAAAAGACAGATTGATGATTATACTGGGACTTACAATGATTACACTGGGATTTACAGTGATAAGAAAAAAGCAAGAGGGGAATATTGGTATCAGAAGAAACAATATAAAAATGAGAGGGGTAAAAGGGGGAAGAGATCAAGAGGAATTGAGAGTAGACCTACACAAATGATATATTCAAAAGGAAGAAAAGGAGTTTGGGGAAAAAGAAGCCATTGGTACAAAAACAAAAGAAAGAAAAAGAAAAAGCTAAGAGAATGGGGTGGAAGGGAAATAGTCATAAGAATGAAATATTTGAGAGATCTAAAAAGAATGGATGATTGATGGTGGAATAGCATAGAATTTTGTTTAGAATTATTTTATAATATTCAATTGTGTTAACAATATTAGTTGTGTATAGGTTTGGTATATACCGTATTTTTCGGAGTATAAGAAGCACCGGAGTATAAGACGCACCTAGAGTTTAGAGGAGGAAAACAAGGAAAAAAGTATTCTGAACCAAATGGTGTAGTAATATATTATTTAATAAAATACCAGTATAGCAGAATACTTTTTACAACCATGTACACTTTTTACAAACTTCAAACTTGACAGCTTTAAGACTTGTGGACTTCAACTCCCAGAATTCCTCCTCCAGTCATGCTAGCTCAGGAATGGGAGTTGAAGTCCACAAGTCTTAAAGCTGTCAAGTTTGAAGTTTGTAAAAAGTGTACATGGTTGTAAAAAGTCTTGCCAAGTTTGAAGACCCTTGCACCCCTAACCCCTAACCCAGGGGTCTTCAAACTTGACAGCTTTAAGACTTGTGGACTTCAACTCCAATTCCTGAGCTAGCATGACTGGAGGAGGAATTCTGGGAGTTGAAGTCCACAAGTTTGAAGACCCTTGCACCCCCTTGGCAAGTTTAAGACTTGTGAACTTCAACTCCCAGAATTCCTCCTCCAGTCATCCTAGTTCAGGAATGGGAGTTAAAGTCCACAAGTCTTAAAGTTGCCAAGTTTGAAGAGCCCTGGGTTAGAGGTGGCAAGGATCTTCAAACTTGGCAAGTTTAAGACTTGTGGACTTCAACTCCCAGAATTCCTCCTCCAGTCATCCTAGCTCAGGAATGGGAGTTAAAGTCCACAAGTCTTAAAGTTGCCAAGTTTGAAGAGCCCTGGGTTAGAAGTGGCAAGGGTCTTCAAACTTGTCAAGTTTAAGACTTGTGGACTTCAACTCCCAGAATTCCTCCTCCAGTCATTCCTGAGCTAGCATGACTGGAGGAGGAATTCTGGGAGTTGAAGTCCACTAGTCTTAAACTTGCCAAGTTTGAAGACCCTTGCACCGCTAACCCAGGGCTCTTCAAACTTGGAAGTTTGTCTTCATACCTGTCAGGCTGCTCGCTTCGGGCAGCAGCAGCGGTGGCTCCGGCGGCAGTGAGTATCGGTGGTGGTGAGTATCGGCATCGTCGGGGGCTGTGGCGGCGGCGTGTCCTGCAGCGGGGGTGGGGGCTGCAACGGGGGCAGCTGCGTGTCCTGCAGCGGGGGCGGGGGCTGCAACGGGGGCGGCTGCGGCAGCATGTCCTGCGGCGGGGGCAGGGGCAGCAACAGGGGTGGCTGCGTGTCCTGCAGTGGGGGCAGGGGCTGCAACGGGGGTGGCTGTGGCGGCGTGTCCTGTGGCGGGGGTGGGGGCTGCAAGGGGGGCAGCCGCGGCGGCTTTGCTGTGGTCCACCGCCGGCGGCTTTCCCGTGGTCTGGCGGTGGCGGCGGCCAGCAGCGATGGGAGCGACTTTATTTATTTATTTATTAGACGCTCTTATAGGCCGCCCAATCCCGTGGGACTCAGGGCGGCGTACAGCATAAATAAGAAGCGTACATTTAAAAACAATAGTCATACATTAAAAATATAATTAAAAAAAAGACATTGTAAGCGCAACATTCAGGGGGAATCTGATTGTCCTATTCACCCCATCTGCCGGAAGAGCCATGTTTTTAAGGCTTTATGGAAGGCCAGCAGGATGGGGATTTAATTTAATTTAATAGACGTTCTTATAGGCCGCCCAATCCCGTGGGACTCAGGGCGGCGTACAACAGAATAAGAAGCGTACAATAAAAACAATTATCATAATTTAAAATTAAAAGGCATAGTTAAAACAATTATAAAAACAACATTCAAGGGGGGAATCTGATCTTCCTATTCACCCCGCCTGCCGGAAGAGCCAAGTTTTTATGGCTTTACGGAAGGCCAGCAGGGTGGGGATAGTCCGGATCTCTGGTGGGAGTTGGTTCCAGAGGGACGGGGCTCCCACAGAGAAGGCCCTCCCCCGTGGCCCCGCCAACCGACATTGTTTGGCCGATGGGACCCGGAGGAGGCCCTCTCTATGGGACCTAACCGGTCGTAGGGAGGTATGTGGTAGGATGCGGTCCCGAAGGTAACCTGGCCCTGAGCCATGTAGGGCTTTAAAGGTAACGACCAACACCTTAAATTGCGACCGGAGACTAATTGGCAGCCAATGCAGCTGGCGAAGAATAGGTGTTACGTGGGTGTATCTCGGTACACCCACTACAGCTCGCGCAGCTGCATTCTGTACCAGTTGGAGTCTCCGGATGCTCTTCGAGGGTAGCCCCATGTAGAGCGCGTTACAGTAGTCTAGCCGTGAGGTGACAAGGGCATGAGTGACTGTGAGCAAGGCCTCCCTCTCCAAGTAAGGTCGCAATTGGTGCACAAGACGGATTTGTGCAAAGGTCCCCCTAGCCACAGCTGAAAGATGTTGCTCCAATTTTAGCTGTGGATCTAGGAGGACACCCAAATTGCGAACCTGTTCTGAGGGAGTCAATTTTTCTCCCCCGAGAACCAAGGAGGGACAGTCGACATAGTCCTTGGGAGGCAATATCCAGAGCCACTCAGTCTTGTCTGGGTTGAGCCTGAGTCTGTTCACTCCCATCCAGACCCTCACATCGTCCAGGCAGCGGCACATTACATCAACTGCTTCACTGAACTGACACGGGGTGGAGATGTACAACTGGGTATCGTCAGCATACTGCTGATACCTCACCCCATGTCGTCGGATGATCTCACCCAGCGGTTTCATGTAAATGTTAAACAGGATGGGCGAGAGGACCGAGCCCTGTGGCACCCCGCAAACCAGGGGCCTAGGGGCCGACCTCTGTCCTCCTGTCAACACCGACTGCGTCCTGTCAGAGAGGTAGGAGGAGAACCACCGTAAAACAGTGCCTCCCACTCCCATCTCCCCAAGACGACGCAGAAGGATACCATGGTCAATGGTATCGAAAGCCGCTGAGAGGTCAAGTAGCACCAGGATGGAGGAGTGACCCCCATCCCGGGCTCGCCAGAGATCATCCATCAGCGCGACCAAAGCAGTCTCCGTACTGTAGCCGCGCCTGAAACCCGATTGAAAGGGATCCAGATAATCAGTATCCTCCAATAGCCGCAGGAGTTGGAGCGACACCACCTTCTCAACAATTTTACCCAAAAAGGGTAAGTTGGAGACTGGACGGAAGTTCTTTAAATCCGCTGGGTCCAGAGAAGGCTTCTTGAGGAGGGGCCTCACCACCGCAGCTTTTAAAGGCTGTGGGACGGATCCCTCTCTCAGAGAAGCGATCACAACCGCCTGGAGCCAGCCGCGTGTCACCTCCCTGCTGGCAGAGACCAGCCAGGAGGGGCACGGGTCCAATAAACAGGTGGAGGAGCTCATCGCTCCTATGGCCTTGTCCACATCCTCAGGAGTGACCGGTTCAAACTCGTCCCATATAACAGGACTAAGACTCACCCCTGTCATCTCGGCTTGCCCTGTCCAAATGGAGTCCAGGTCTGTCCGAATCTGAACGACTTTATCCGCCAGAAACTGAGAAAATTCCTCAGCTCTGCCCTGCAAGGGATCTTCAGCTCCCTCCTTGGCTAGGAGGGAGCGAGTCACCCTAAACAGGGCGGCTGGGCGGGAGTCGGCGGACGCAATAAGAGCGGAAAAATACGCGCATTTTGCCGCCTTTATCGCCACTAAGTAAGACTTAATGTAAGTTCTTAAAAGTGTCCGGTCAGACTCAGCTTTACTGGCTCTCCATCGTCGCTCTAGGCGTCTCTTTTGGCGCTTCATCTCCCGGAGCTCCTCAGTAAACCAAGGGGCCCGCCGGGATCCGCTGCCACGGAGAGGCCGCAAAGGCGCAATCCGATCTAAGGCCCCCGTTGCCGCCTGATTCCAAGCAGCCACTAGGGACTCAGATGAATCGTGTACCAGGGAGTCAGGTATTTCCCCAAGTTCCCTCTGAAATCCTTCAGATTCCATTAGGCGCCTGGGGCGGAACCACTTAATCGGTCCCGCCTCCTTGCGGTGGAGGAGTGGTGCCATGAAATCCAACCTCAGAAGGAAATGATCTGACCACGACAAGGGTACTGTGACTAAACCCCTCAGCCTCAGATCATCTCTCCACTGCCCCGAGAGAAACACAAGGTCAAGCGTGTGGCCTCCCTCATGAGTCGGACCCTGAACTACTTGGGTCAGGTTCATGGTTGTCATGGAAGCCATGAACTCCTGGACTGCCTCCGAGGTTTCACCGGGCGATGGCAAATTAAAGTCCCCCAGCACCATCAGCCTTGGGAACTCAATCGCCAGCCCTGCTACCGCCTCGAGCAGAACAGGCAGGGCCTTTGTAACGTAGCTAGGAGGCAGGTACGCTAACAAAAGGCCCACCTGGACCCCTAAGTCCAACTTCAGAAGGAGCGTCTCACACCCAACGATCTCCGGGGCAGGGCTCCTTCGAGGATTAAGGTTCCGGTGAGCTATAATCGCCACTCCTCCACCCCTTCCCTGGGGTCGCGGCTGATGCTGCACTAAGAACCCGTCTGGGCACATCTCGGAGAGGGGAACCCCCCCCTCCTGGCCCAGCCAGGTCTCAGTGATACATGCCAGGTCCGCCCCCTCTTCCAGGATTAAATCCCGTACAAGGGGGGCCTTGTTGGTAATTGACCTGGCATTCAACAGCAGCAGCTTGAGTCCAGGGCCCTGACATCCCTGATTACCAGGACCTCGGGTTGAGCAAGATGGAACCAAACCAGAGGGGCCGGAACAAGGAATCGCTTGGAGACATCGAGTTCTCGTTCCCCGAGAGCGGCCTACCCCCCTGCTCCCGCCATACCTACCTCTCCCTGTAATGACCTTAATGCTCCCGTCCCCACTCACACCAGAGATCCCCTCCCCCCCCAACTGGTCCCCCTCTCTCCCAGCAGACCATACATACCAGTCATACTGAGCCTGGGGATGGATTGAAACCCCCCTCCGCTTCTGTTTCCACACTCAGCAGAGGGGGGCAAAGACCCAATCCCCAGCTCACTCATTCTACCACTGTCAGTCACACAATCTCTATCGCCCAATCATAACACAGTCATAGCACAAACCATTAATAAAATCACAGTATTTCCGGGGGTTAAAAACAGTAAGAGCAATAGGAGGCAGATGCAGGCAACCTCCAAACCCGGTATAGCTTAGTTCTTAAAATTGCCTTAATCTCAGTCTTGTTATTTATTGTGAATCCAAAAACCGTTGCCTCTGCTGCAGCAGTAACAATGTCCAACAGCTGCCCCCGTGATGATAGAGGGAAAACTGAGTCCCGTTTAGCATTAAGGGGGATCGTTTGGAAGCCAGGCCCATTCCTTCGCCTAACAGAATGTTGTCCCAGGCTTGGTCGCCGCCAATACTGCGGGTTATAACGGAGGAGTTGAAGATCTAGGATCCAAACGCCGTATAATGTTGGTCTAATATCCTGGTGGCCCGCCTGGAAACCAGGCCAGTCCAGTCTCTGGGGGGTTCTTTCCAAAGGGCCTCTCGTCGCCAAGATGACAAGCAACGACATCGCGATGGCCGTCCCCGGTGCCAGTCTTGTCCGACTCATCTGCAGCAAGTCCGAACCTCAGCTCTTATCTCCGGGAGCCAGTATTCCCAAAAGGGCAGCTTGCCGCAGCAGCGATAAAACCATGGCAAGAAACAACAACACACCAGCGATAATGATCTTTTGCAAGAGAGCCCAGCCCAAATCTTCGTGGCCGAGAGTCAGCTCCGAGATTTTTTGTTTTTGTTTTTTCTTAAAGCATAGGAAAACCGTTTGGTATTAAAGCATAGGAAATCCGTTCGGTATAAATATAAATATAAATACCTGGGAATTGTCCAATATCCCTTTTTTCTCTCTCCGGGATTACCACAGATTGCCACAGATCCCGGCCAACGTTTTCACGATTCTCACAAGATGTTAGTTCAGGGAAGCTCTACGGTTTTCCTGTGAAGTTTTGTTTTTTCGGAGACGCCATTTTAAAGCGGCGGCGTCTGTCGGAGCATGGCGATCTCTTTCGACCTCTTAGCCCTCGTATTCGGGAGAATTCCCTCGTTTGAATAAGCTGGCGTGCGCCCGGGATTCTCCAGTTTTCTTCCGACCCACACTGGATAGAACAAGTTGGGTCGGGAGTCTTTATTTTTGACGAGGCTTTGACGAGACTTTGCTGTGGGGTGGCTGCGGCGGCTTTGTTGTGGTCCGCTGCCGCCGGCTATCCCGTGGTCCGGCGGCAGCGGCAGTGGGCAGCAGCGGTGGCAGCGACTTTGCCATGGTCCGGTGGCGGCGGCGGCTTTGCCATGGTCCGGTGGAGGGGGTAGCGGTGGTGGCCAGCAGCGGCGGCAGCGGTTTTGTCATGGTCCGCCGGCGGCGGCTTTGATTGGCAGTTGGTGGAATACCGCCAATCAGCTGTCTGTTGCCACCCATTGTCGCCGTTGCCGCCGTTGCTGCCATTGCCACCATTGCACCAACTCCCTCCCCCTCCCCTTAATGTAACATCCGGAGTATAAGACGCACCCAGTTTTTGACCCTCTTTTTTGGGGTAAAAAGGTGCGTCTTATACAGTAATCCCTCGCTATATCGCGCTTCACCTTTCACGGTCTTGCTGCTTCACGGATTTGCGTGGGCGGCCAGGCAGTCAGCGGCAAAGCGCACAGCTCCAGGACTCGCAAACCTCTCCGATGAGTTCTGCGCCTGCGTGGTGGTCTCCTGCTTCAGTCTGGCAGCGGCAGGGGAGTAAAGCGGTCCGATGAGCTCTGTGATTGCGCAGAAGGACTGCCGCTCATCAGCTGTAGGGCGGGCCGCGCTGTCAGCTTTCCCTGAGGGAAAATGGCCATTCACGCCAAATCGACGAGGGAACGGCCTACAAGCTCGCTCAGGAGATCAGTGCCAAGCAGCCACAGCAGACGTCAAGAGAGGGAGAGGTTAGAGGATTTTTCAGGCTTTTTTTGGGCGCCGAAAACGCAGAAGCTGGATAGGAGGAGTTAAAAAAAATAAACTTTCCTACTTCACGGATTTCGCCTATCACGGGTTCTTTTTGTAACCTAACCCCCGCGAAAAACGAGGGATTACTGTACTCCGAAAAATACAGTAGTTATAATTAATCAGTTTAATTATTTAGTTAAAAAGTTTTTTTTAACTTTTTTTAGATTAATAATTTTACATTAGATTGATACATGATGGATTGAATTAAATTAAATTAAATTTAGAATTAATTGAATTAAATAGTGATGTTGATAAGGGAAACAAAAAAGAAGAAGAATAAAGAAAAGAAGGGAAATAAATTAGACTATAGTAGGTCAATTGTTGGAAGAATATATAATTTGAATAATTATTACCCTTTACTATAAGATTTGTTTTATATAAAATTTGTATAATGTATAAACCTGATTTAATATTGAAAGGATTCAGATGATTATTGATGTTGTTGGAAGGATATAAGACTTGTATAATTAATACTTTTAAAGGTATATAAGATTATATAATATATAAATTGGATGTTTTTATCATGGGTAACTTAGAATATTTAACCAATGGATGGAATAGTAATGACAAGGATTGCATTTGTTTAAATACAGAGAATGAGTTAAAATTAAAGAAAACTGAGCAAGAAAGTTGGAAGGGAGATAGGAAAGGGGAAAAAAATTAGAAATTTAGGGCATTTAGAAATGATGGGACTAAAAAAAAAAGAAAATGATGAGTAAAGATACTAATCGAGGAGAGGGAGGAACGGTCTAAAATTAAGAGGTATAAGAGATAATGAACATTCTTGGAAGTTAAGCTATATCGATTAATTTGGAAAAAAGCTGGAAATTAGAGGTGGTAGACCCAGGCGACAAAAATAGGAGAAGGAGGCAGCATTACAATAGTTGATATACCTGGTAGAATGCATTAAATATATAAGTCAGGGGTGGGTTCTAATTTTTTTACTACCACTCTGTGGGCATGGCTTATTTTGTGGGCGTGGCTTGATGGTCATGTGACGGTGGGCATGGCTTTGTGGTGATGTGACTGGGTGGGAGTGGTTTGGCAGTCATGTGACTGGGTGGGCATGGCTTTGCGGTCATGTGACTGGGTGGGGGGTTGCTGGGTGACCATGTGACTGGGTGGTCATGTGACTGAGTGGTCGTGGCCAACTTGACGTCACTCACGTCAAGAGTTAGAGTTAGGGTGCCTGGCCTCTCCTCGCCTCAAAGCCTCAACGAGATACAATTTCCCTGTCTATTTACTATTACTGAACATCCAAAATATACTACACATTCACCCCACTTACTGCATTTGGAAAAACTCACCCAGAGTCCACTTTCTGTCACACATTTAACCATAGCTTCGGTACATTAGGACATTAAACATGCCTTCACATGTTCTTCCCTAGCTTGCACATGACTGTTAGAGCCAGGAAATGTCATGGATTGAGTAAAATGTGGTAAAACTCACTTAACAACGCTCTTGCTTAGCAACCAAAATTTTGGGCTATCTCTGCCTTCCTCTGCATGGCAGCCTTGTCCTAGTAAACTCCTTCTCCTTTCTGGCAATTTTCCTCTCTGTTAGAGGCACCAAAATAATCCAGACAATGTAAGGTTTCCTGCTGCAATAGTGCAGAGTTTGTGGTGCTCCTTCCTATTCTTCCTTTCTCTCTCTCTCTCTCTCTCTCTCTCTCTCTCTCTCTCTCTCTCTCTCTCTCTCTCTCTCTCTCTCTCTCTCTCTCTCTCTCCCTTCCTTTCTTTTTCTTTCTTTTTCTTTCTTTCTCTTTTTCTTTCTTGTCTCTCTCTCCCTCCCTCCCTCCTTCTTCCTTCCTCTTTTTTTCTCTTTGTCTCTTTCTCTTTCTTTCTTGTCTCTCTCTCTTTCTTTCTTAATACCTTATATAAGCACTAGACTCCACCCACCACAAATGGATGGCTTCAAATTTTAAAACACTTTTTAAAAAATACAATAACATGGTCAGTATCTTCATTTTGACAAATTTATCCTTACCAGGAAAATTTAAGCATTTATGAGCTTCAAGTTAATCCTATTTTTTTAAATAGGAGATGAAGTGATAACACAGAATAAATTTCTACAGAATAAATTTCTGCAGGTGAAAAATTGTCAATTTCAAATTGTAATAATGGATAGAGTTGACAAAGTATGGTGCTATATATCCCTATGTAAATTTCACTGACATTCATTGAAAGGGATACCCTTTTTCTCATTTTAGTCTTATGGAAAGTAACCCAATGGCTCAGCAGAAGATATTGCATAGCAATAGCACTTAGACTTATATACCGCTCTACAGTGCTTTACAGCCCTCTCTAACAAAGTCAGCATATTGCCCCCAACAATTTGGGTCCTCATTTTACCTACCTCGGAAGGATGGAAGATTGTGTCAACCTTGAGCCTGGTGAGATTTGAACTGCCAAATTGAACTTGTATGTTCTATCCTTTTCTAAGTGGAAGTTTCATATTTTATTGCAAGTCATTCTGATTGTGGAAAAGCGGAATATAAATTATTTTAATAAATAAGGGATATCCTGTTATATTGCCAGCACACCTAAAGATGAAATATTTTGTGCTAGTTTCTTTAAAGCACTAATGCGAAGTCAGAAATTGTATTAATCCCATCATTAGAAATAATGACAAGTATGTTTTAAATAATAATTTGATTAGTGGAAATTGGTTTTCTAGAAAAACATCTGGTAGTTCTAAGGAAGATTCTTGAGGTTTAGATCCTTATTAAGTCTGAAGATTTGTAGGAAAGGAATGCTAAAAACATAATTTATTATCATTATGGAACTACAAGTTTAGGCTTTATTTTCTGCTAAAAGTAATTAATGGATTTTTCCTGAACAATAAGGAAATGTACTCAACACTAATGCAATATTACTGGCAACTTACTGAAAAAGAAAGAGCAATATACCTGTCATTTTTCTCATTTATTGAATAAATGTAACCTTTTTCAATTCATGCTTAGAACTTGAATAATTGTGTTGCTGATTTTGAATGAAGAGAACAGAAAAATAGACAATAGTTCCTCAATTCCCTTCCCCCAATCAATCAATTACTTATCTATTATCTATCTTCAAATTCTGAATACACAAAGAGATGCTGTCATCCTCCTTCCACTCCCAGATGATTTGAAATGAATAATCAGCTCTTCCTTGTTACAGAGCAGGGAGCATAGCTGGCTGAGGAATTCTGGGAATTGAAGTCCACAAGTCTTAAATTTGGCAAGTTTGAAGACTTCTGTTTCAGAGCTTCTAAGCACCTCCAGAAAAATCTAGGAATGAAAGATGTTTCATTACCAGACTAGGTAACATCTAGCAGTTTTCCTCTCAGAGCAATCTCCCAGCTGCCTGTAGTTTGCAAAAAACATACTCACAAGTAAACTGCAGCTTAGACGATCGCTGGCTTGCTCTGCGAGGAAAACTGCCTTTTCCTCTCCGACTTGTGTTAGCAGAGAGAAGGAAGAGGCAGAGGCGGTGCTCTAAAGCAGGGGTCTCCAACCTTGGCAATTTTAAGACTTGTGGACTTCAACTCTCAGAATTCCATAGCCAGCTTTGCTGGCTGTGGAATTCTGGGAGTTGAAGTCCACAAGTCTTAAAGTTGCCAAGGTTGGAGACCCCTGCTCTAGAGGGTCTCCTTTGCTTCTCCCCAAAAGGAGCTTCGGCACTGGGACCCTGTGCCGCACACACCCCGGAGCCCCGTTTTGGGCCTAGCAAGCCTTCCTACAGCCCCTGAGAGCCAAAAGGGGTGCGTGGGGGTCTCCGCTCCCCCCCACGCCCCGTTTTGGGCCTAGCAAGCCTTCCTACAGGGGTGGGTTCTAACTTACTTCACTGCCAGTTCGCTTCCTCCTGCACCGCGTGGCAAAAAAACAAAGATGAAAAACAGATGGCAACCACATGCACAGTGCCGGAACTTGGCTTCTGCGCATGCTCAGAAGGAAAAAATAATAATTAAAAAAAAATTTTTTTTAAAAAAGATGGTGGCGCCCACGGACCGGCACCGACCAAACCGGGTCGGTGACATCATCGTGACGTCACCAGCGGGTCGCTACCGGTTCTATAGAACCGGTCCGAACCGGGAGGAACCCACCCCTGATATAAGTATAGATAAAGGGGAAGATATAAGTTTAAGAAATAGCTCCGATGTTGGAATGAATTTAGGGTTTTTGAATGACTAGTCTGCTAACCATAGAATGGATTCTGATTAGATGCACTCAGGAAAGGACAAGAGGGAGAAAGAGGAAGTAGAAAGGAAGGGGAGAGGAGGGAAGTAGGAAAGAGGTAGAGAGGGAGGAAGAAGGTAGAGGGGAGAGAGGGAGATAGAGGGAGGGGAGTAGTATGAAATATAGAAGGAAAGCAGACTGGAGATAAAAATATAAAAGGAGCAACTATATGTTTATGATATTTTTGAAAGAAATATATCACTATGGATGTTTTGATAATATGGTATATGTATGGATCTTTGTGTAAATTTGGTGAAAAAATAAAAAAAATTATTTCAAAAAATGTAAACCTACAAAAGTGAACTGATATAAAATGAATAATTGAGAATAAAAGAATATAAGAGTTATTTTGCTCCCTTTATTTAAAAAAAGGGCTTAATTGTGTAGAACAACAGTCCCTACCTTTCTGGTTGCACAGATCAGCAGTGGCATGTGGCAGCAGGGGGAGGGAGGGAATGGTTTTGTGCACTCATCCTAATCCCATGCATGCACAAATAAAGATTTGTGCACTTGCCACTTGTGCAGCCCGGTTCCCAATAGGCCACAACCCGGTAGTGGTCTGCTGCCCAGGTGCTGGGGACCTCTGGTGTAGATTATGTATATGTTAAATCTAATGAGTGTTCAGGAACATTTATTACTGTTCTAAGGCAGCTGAGGGACTTTTACAATGAAGGACGTCAAATTTGGTTTTTGTTTTAAGACCAAATTCAGAAACAGTGAGGTGAGAATAAAGAAAGGCTTGAGAAAGATGCATATTGTACTCAGTTATACAGCAAATATATTAGCAGAATAGCAAGACTAAAAGAGATGACAGTTGGAATACTGTCATACTGAAATACAGGTAGTTCTTTGATTACCACTTGTTCAGTGACCATTCAAAGTTACAGTGGCACTGAACAAGGGGATTTACAACCACAAATAAAGATGAAGTTGTGGCCATTGCAGCATCCATGCAATCATATGATTGTGATTCAGGCACTTGCCAACCATGACACTTGCAGCATCCCCCAGTCACATATTCGCCATTTGTGACCTTTCCTACCATTTTCTCACAAGCAAAGTCAATAGACACTACACTGGAGAAAAAGTGAGGAAATGAATCCTCAGGAAGAAGGCAATAACAAACTTAAGACAAAATCATGAAAGAATCTTCTGAGACAAGAAAGATCTGAATAAGTACAGCAATTGTCTTTTAGTGCAAATGTAAAATATGAACACTGAGAAAAAGTTTGTCACTTTTGAATTATGGATTTGGTGAATGATTTTAAGAAGAATCAAATAAGACTGAGGTGATAAAGAACAAACAGAAGTTTACCTTACTTTGGACATATGATACAAAAAGGTGACAGATTGGGAAAACTACTGTGCTTGATGGGTGTAGAAGACAACAAATGTAGGATGCATGGGCAATGTCAAAGAGATTATAGGATCAATTTTGGGAGTATTACTAGAGGCACTTCATGGTTATGAATACTGTTCAGGAAGTCACTAGAAATCAAGCCCAAGATGATACTACCTAATTAATTGAAAAAGCTGAAATTCTTCCAGCTACCGTGTTTCCTCTATAATAAGACATGTCCTGATAATAAGGCCAACAGGGCTTTTCAGGACATGCGTTGAAATAAGCCCCCCTGAAAATAAGCCCCCCGGGGAAAGGGGGGGACATGCTGGGAGCCGCTCTTTTTGGGGCGGGCACTCTTTTGGCCAGGAGAGCGAGAGCGAGCGAGAGGCGGGTGCGCACACACACCGCGGGACTAGCTCGGCTCCTCTAGGCTGTGCCTACGGCAATTTGAAATGTGCTTCTGCCCGCGAGGAAGAGGAGGCGAGCATCAATCCCTGCCTCTGCGCAGGCAGGAGTGCGTTTAAAAACGCTGCCGGAGGCAGCCCAGAGCAGCCAAGCCAGTCCCGTGGGATGTGCGCGTAGCTGCCTCTCGCTTGCTCTCACTCTGTCTCTCTCTCTCTCCCGGCCAAAAGAGTGGCTCCCGGCCGGGAGAGCGAGAGCAAGAGCAAGAGCAAGCGAGAGGTGGGTGCGCACACACCCCACGGGACTAGCTCGGCACCTCTGGGCTTTGCCTACGGCAATTTGAAACGTGCTTCTGTCTGCGAGGAGGCGGCGAGGCCGGTCGGGTACAGCGACCCCACAAGCACAGGGCTTGAGTAGCAGACAGGCGCATCCAGCCCGTCCCTATCACCGCCCCTTCGGCTCTGCCTCCCACTGTGGCCTCCCTGCACACAACACCAAGGAACGCGACGGAGCTACAAGTCCTATATAGGACGAGTGTCACACGGCCCATCCCACCCCGCCTCACCTGCCACCCCAAATTGCGGCCCACCACGAGACGCGCGCCCTACATGGGACTTGTAGCTCCGCCGCGTTACTCGGTGTTGTGTCGACTGATCCTCCCCCGCCTCCGGCTCTCGAGCGAAGCAAGAGGGGGAAGAAACTCTCGTGGGCTGCCTGAAGAAGCTGAACTGACAGCTAAACTTCTAGCCGGCAGAAGCAGCCGGGCACGCGCTTCCTTGTCTCTTCCAAACGTGCTCCTCTCTCTCTCGGCAAGGGGGGGGGGAAGAGTGCACGTAAGACACAGCACCAGGAGAAAGGAAGCTTTTGGCTGCACGCTGAACACAAAAAATCTCTCTCTCTTCAAAACTCTGCCAGAAATGAGTCTTTGTGAGACTCATCATGCCTGTGCAGCCTCTTGGAGTGAACGGGGAGAAAGATTTCTTGCATTCAGCCAAATGGTTCCTTCTCCTGGTTTGGCTTCCTCAGGCGAGAGTTTCTTCCCCCTCCCACTTCGCTCGAGAGCTGGACGCGGGGGAAGATCAGTGGACACAACACTGAGGAACGGGTGGCTGTTCCTGTAGGGGATTCCCATGCACCGCTCTCTCCTTCCTGAAGGACGCGGGGAGGGCAGGTGGAGAATGAGCAGCCTGAGTCAGCGAGCGAGTGAGGGAGGCGGCGGTGAAAGTCAGAGCCGAAGGGGTGGTGAAAGGGACGGGCTGGATGCGCCCGTCTGCTGCTCAAGCCCTGCGCTTGTGGGCTCGCTGTATCCGACCGGCCTCACCGCCTCGCAGAAAAAAGTGCATTTCAAATTGGCATAGGCAGAGCCCAGAGGTGCCGAGCTAGTCCCGCGGGGTGTGTGCACACCCGCCTCTCGCTTGCTCTCGCTCTCCCAGCCGGAAGCACACTTTTGGCCAGGAGAGAGAGAGACAGAGAGAGACAGCAAGCGAGAGCGGCTACGGCTGCTCTGGGCTTCCTCCGGCAGCGTTTTGAAATGTGCTCCTGCCTGCGCGGAGGCAGGGATCGATGCTCGCCTCCTCTTCCTCGTGGGCAGAAGCATGTTTCAAATCGCCGTAGGCAGAGTCCGGCTCAATCGCCATCCCGTCTGGTGACTCCCAAGGTGAAGGGGCTTCCCAGGCATGCTGGCGGGCATTCCGGTCAGTCAGCGTTCAGGTGGGAAGGGGAGGCCTCCAATGACCGTCACTATAGAGCAGGAAGTGCACTCGCAGAGCAGCCGCTGCCCTGGCTGGGGTTTGGAAGCCAAAGAGCCGGAGTTTGGGGGAGAGAAAGAAAGACTGCTGCTGCTTTCCTTGTGTGCAGCCAAAAGCAGAAGCAGCAGAAGTCTGTCTTTCTTTCTATCCCCCAAACTCCGGCTCTTCGGCTTCCAAACCCCAGCCAGGGCAGCTTCCTGCTCTATGGTGACGGCTGGAGCTGGAACTGAAACTAAACAGACAGTTGGCAGCCCGAGGTGGGAAATAACAAAATCTCTCACCTTTCTAGTCTAATATGTGAGCTAAGTGTCATATCATGCCTTACTGGAGGAATGGTCATCTAGAAAAACACTGGATTAGCAAATCTGCTTTATAATCAAACACTTCCTAGCAGAACAATAGCAAAGGAAAGAAAGTGTGTTAGTATGACTAATGCTCAATATAATTCACCCTACATTATAAATGACTAATTTGTTATCTTCTGTCCCTGCCATTTCAACAAAATACAGAATAGTCTCTAATATAGAGACTCTTGTCAGTTTCACAAATAAAAAATTGCCTTCTCATGTTTGCTGATTAATATAGCTATGGAATTTTGCATCTTTTAAATAACACGAGAAATGTAGAAGCAAAATTATGGGCAGAAGCTAAGAGTCCATTTTTTTATTGCTACACTGCTTCCCTTTAGTGACACTGTTAAAGTCTATTTTTATGTCTATAAAATGATTAACAATATATACATATTCTGTATCTTTTGCATCTGGCCACTCTAATATCCCTGAGCCAGAGAAATTCCTATCTGATAGGAACCATGACATGAAAACTCAGTAAACCTTACTTTGAAGTACAAGAAGTCCTTAGTTAACTATGGTCATTGTAACTGGGAATTCTAAATGATGTAGTTATAAAGTGCAATGTCATGTGACTGCACTAACTTATGACAATTCTGGCAAACCAAATGGCTGTTTTTAGGTGTGACATTACATGATGGACTACAGGCCCATTTGTAGTCTCCTGTTGACTTCCCCCCTTGATTTTGCATATTGGAAGCCAGCAGTGAAAGCCACAAATTGTGATCAAGTGATCATAGGATGCTGCAACCATTGTAATTGCAAGCTGGTAGCCAAGCGCCTGAATTACATTCACCACAGGATGTTGCAATGACTACAACTACAAGGACCCATTATAACTCTTCAGTGCATCACAACATAGAACAGTTGTGGAATAAGTGGCTGCTGAACAAAGATAACCTTTCTTGTAAAATTGTGTTTTGCTTATACTACAACGGATTATTGTGCTATCTCTGGAATAGCACTAGAATGCAGTTTCCTGGCAAAGGGAGGATCAATTTAGTTACGACCATCCCTTTCTGATCTCCAAGTTGCCTATCAGCATTTACCAGTGCTACCTTTGAGAATTCATTATTTTGTGGATGAAGAAGATATAGGAGAAGGCCCTTGCAATGTATCTCTCACTCCTAATTTAATGCAATAGCATTAGCATTTAGGCTTATAATACTGCCCCATAGTGCTGTACAGCACTCTCTGCACGATTTATATGGTAGAAGCATTATTTGCATATTGCCCACAGCAATCTGGCTCCTCCTTTTACCAATCTCGGAAGGATGGTGGTTAGAATGCAGTATTGCAGGCTAATTTTGCCGAGTTCAATTCTCATTGCTCAGCCTTCTATCCTTCTGAAGTCAGTAAAATGAGATCCCAGATTGTTAGGGGCAATATGCCGACCGCTTAGAGAGAGCTGTAAAGCACTATGAAGTGGTATATAAATCTAAGTGCTGCTAGTACTATGGAAGACTGAGACAACCTGGAGCCCCATCAGGATTGAATTCCAGGCTTAATGCTACAGTATCTGGTGAGCAGCTTTGAAGTCAATAAAGAACCATCTACTTTTGGATAAAGCATACGTATAGCAACAGTGGCTGGCACCATTTAGCGGTTTAAACAAGATACTTACAGAAGCAAAGGAAAAGTGTGTCCACACACATGGCATATACACTGAAAAATCCATGTGCAATGAGGTAGGAACCCACAATCACTGTCTACAAAAAGAGAGAGAGAGGGAGGGAGAGAGAGAGAGAGAGACCTCAGTGTGGTATCATATCTATGACAATAACAATAATGTCTAAATTGATGATAATCTATATGTTCATCCCTGGTGACCCATGTGATGCTGTTGCTGTGTCTGGGGGCTATTGGGGCCTGGTTGGGGTACAACAGGGTTTGGCTGAACCCTGGCAAGCAATAGCAAAAGCAATAGCAATAACAATAGCACTTACTTATATACTGCTTCACAGTGCTTTATAGCCCTCTCTAAGCAGTACAGAGTCAGCATATTGCCCCCAACAATCTGGGTCCTCATTTTACCAATCTCAGAAGGATGGAAGGCTGAGTCAACCTTGAGCCAGTGAGAATTGAACTGCCGTACTGCATTCTAACCACTGCGCCACCACGGCAAGACCAAATGGCTTTGGGTGTATGGACCCCAAAGATCCAGGACTTTGAATCCTTAGTTCTGGATGAGGTGGCACTACTCCAAACAGATCTGGTCTGCAACTTATTTATTTATTTTATTTATTTATTAGTTGCATTTGTATGCCGCCCACTCGAGAGAGACTCTGGGCGGCTCACAACAGTAAAAATTCACATGCAACAACAAATATAAAAAGCATTAAAAACAGTAGATATTAAAACATTTAAAAACATTAAAAACCACAATTTAAAAACCCATACAATAAATCATTCATGGGGCCAAGAGTGATCGGTGTTGTATTAAAATCATTGGCCCCAGGCCTGTCGACAAAGCCATGTTTTTACTGCTTGTCTGAAGGCTGGCAGGATGGGAATAATGTGGATCTCGGGGGGTACTGTATTCCAGAGAGCCGGTGCTGCCACAGAGAAGGCCCTCGTTCGTGGGCCCGCCAGCTGACATTGTTTGGCTGACGGGACCACCAGCAGACCAACTCTGTGGGCTCTAATCGGTCTTAGGGAGGTATGTTGGAGAAGGCGGTCTTGGAGGTAAACTGGTCCTAAGCCATGTAGGGCTTTAAAGGTAATCACCAACACCTTGAATTGCGCTCAGAGACCTATAGCCAGCCAGTGCAGTTCGCGAATGATGGGTGTCACATGGGTGTATCTAGGGACACCCATCACCACATGGGCCGCTGCATTCTGCACTAGCTGCAGTCTCCGAACATTCTTCAAGGGTAGCCCCATGTAGAGTGCGTTGCAATAGTCAAGACGTGAGGTAACAAGGGCATGAGTGACTGTAAGTAGTGCCTCCCGGTCCAAGAAGGGACGCAACTGGTGCACAAGACGAACTTGTGCAAAGGTCCCTCTGGCTACAGCTGTTAGATGTTGGTCCAATTTTAGCTGTGGATCCAGAAGGACTCCCAAGTTGCGAGCCTGTTCTAAGGGGATCAAATCCCCCCCCCCCAGAACCAAGGAGGGACAGATGTCAAAGTCCTTGGGAGGAAGCATCCAAAGCCACTCGGTCTTGTCCGGGTTGAGTTTGAGCCTGTTAACCCCCATCCAGGCTCTTACAGTGTCCAAACACTGGCACATCACATCAACTGCCTCACTGAATTGGCATGGGGTGGACATGTACAGCTGAGTATCGTCAGCGTACTGTTGGAACCTCACCCCATGCCTACGGATGATCTCACCCAACGGTTTCATGTAGATATTAAAGAGCATAGGGGAAAGAATCGACCCCGAGGAACCCCACATATGAGGGGTCTCGGGGTCGACCTCTGTCCCCCAGCCAACACCGACTGCGACTGGTCAGAGAGATAGGAGGAGAACCACCGCAGAACGGTGCCTCCCACTCCCATCTCCCCGAGCCTTCGCAGAAGGATACCATGGTTAATGGTATCGAAAGCCGCTGAGAGGTCAAGTAGCACCAAGATGGAGGAGCAACCTCCATCTCAGGCTCACCAGAGATAATCCATCAGAGTGACCAAGGCAGTTTCTGTGCTGTGACCAGGCCTGAAACCCAACTGAAAAGGGTCAAGATACTCCATTTCATCCAAGAGCCGTTGGAGTTGCAGCGCCACCACTTTCTCCACCACCTTCCCCATGAAGGGGAGGTTGGAGACTGGTTGATAGTTTTTAAGGTCAGTTGGGTCCAGGAATGGCTTCTTAAGGAGGGGCCTCAACACCGCAACCTTTAAAGGCTGGGGGAAGAACCCCTCTCTTAAAGAAGCATTGATTAACTCCTGGAACCAACCTCGTGTCACCTCCCTACTTGCAGAAACAAGCCAGGAGGGGCACGGATCCAGCATACAAGTGGCGGAGCTCACCGCTCCAATGGCCTTGTCCACTTCCTCGGGGTCACCAGGTCAAACTCTTCCCATAAAATGGGACCAAGATCTGCCCCTGTCATCTCGGTTTGCTTCGCCCAACCAGAGTCCAGGTCTGTCCGAATCTGAGTGACCTTATCCATCAGAAACTGAACAAATTCCTCAGCTCTACCTTGAAGGGGTTCCTCCATCCCCTCCCCCTTGAGAAGGGACCGGGTCACCCTAAAAAGGGAGGCTGGGCGAGAATCTGCGGATGCAATGAGCAGAAAAATGTGAACATTTTGCCGCCCTTATCGCCACTAGATAAGTTCTAATAAAGGCTCTTAGTAGTGTTCGATCGGATTCGGATTTGCTGGCCCTCCATCGTCGCTCTAGGCGTCTCTTCTGGCGTTTCATCTCCCGGAGTTCCTCGGTAAACCAAGGTGCCCTCCGGGATCCACTGCCGTGGAGAGGCCACAAAGGCGCAATTCTATCTAAAGCCCCAGATACCGCCCTATGCCAGGCAGCCGCTATGGCTTTGGAAGAATTGTGTACCAAGGATTCAGGTAAATCCCCAAGCTCCCTCTGAAACCCTTCCGGGTCCATTAGGCGCCTGGGGCGGAACCACCTAATCGGTTCTGCCTCCCTGCGGTGATGGAGTGGGGTGAAAAGTCCAACCTCAATAGGGAATGATCTGACCATGACAAGGGAGAGATGACTAAACCCCTTAGTTCCAGATCATTAATCCACTGCCCAGATAGAAATACTAAGTTGAGTGTGTGACCCCCCCGTGAGTCGGACCTTGAATTACCTGGGACAGGTCCATGGTTGTCATGGAAGCCATGAACTCCCGCTCCACATCAGAGGAATCGCATAGCGATGGCAGATTAAAGTCCCCCAGCACCATGAGTCTGGGGAACTCCACTGCCAGGCCGGCTACTGCCTCCAGCAGAGCGGGCAGGGCCATTGACACGCAGCTGGGAGGCAGGTACGTGAGCAATAGGCCCACCTGAACCCCTAGGCCCAACTTCACAAGGAGGGCCTCACACCCGACAATCTCCGGGGCAGGGATCCTACGAGGTAACAGACCCTTCCGGATGATAACTGCCACTCCACCACCCCTTCCCTGGGGTCGTGGCTGATGCTGCACCTGAAACCCGTCTGGGCACATTTCTGAGAGGGGAACACCCCCCTCAGGACCCAGCCAGGTCTCAGTTATACATGCCAGGTCAGCTCCCTCCTCTAGGATGAGATCCCGAATGAGGGGAGCCTTGTTGACCTGGCATTTGACCTGGCATTTAGCAGCAGCAGCTTGAGCCCAGGGCCCTGACAACCCTGGTCCCCAGGTCTCCAAGTTGACTCTGAGGGGTTAGAACATGGAATCGCTTGAAGATAGTGAGTCCTAGTTCTCCAAGTGCAGCCCACCTCTTGGTTTCCACCGTATCTCCCCCTCCCCATAATGACCGATATATTCCGGCTCTCCCCCTCTCCAGAGGTCCACTCCCCTTCCCTGCCAGCTCCCATAATTTCCAACTGGCCCACTTGTTCATACATACTGTGTTGGTATCAGGGTCTGGCCCCCACCTGCATCTGTTTTTCACACTTAGCAGGTGAGAAGCGTTTTCCCGGGTCCAACTCACTCCATTCAGTACCCACCCATACAATTTTAAAACTACCCAATCATTTCCCCATCCAAACCACTTATATACTAGTCAGCCACTCCCCCCCCTATAAAAAGATAAAACCAATCTGTAAATTAAAACAGAATGATAAAACAGGATGATTAAGACTTGATGATAAATTTCCTATTTTACCTGCAACCCTAGATGGCTTGAGAGGGTAGTCTGTAGGGAAATAAATAATCAGAAAGAAAACACCGCCTTGATATGGACTGTCGTTAGAACCCATAATTGTAGCTTGCCAATGAGACATGTCCTTTCCAACAGGGCCTACAGAATACTGAACTAGTTTCCTCCGGTGGAGGGAGAACAGGCAGGCTCAGATGGGAGAAACAAACAGGCTTTGCAGCAGGCAAGCAGTTCTTGGTGGTTCATCTGGATTCATGACTCCTGCACAAAGAACAGGTGGAAGTTGCAGCTAGGAGACCCTTTGCACAACTTCGGGTTGTGGCTTTTCCTCAATCAGGAGTCCCTGTGCTCAGTCATTCAAGCCCTAGTTATCATGTATTTGGACTATTGCAACACGCTTTACATTGGGCTACCCTTGAAGAGCATTTGGAAGATAGAGCTGGTACAGAATGAGGCAGTGTGGGCAGCTTTTGGAGGCCTCACTGCTATACTGGAAGCTGCACTGGCTACCAGTTTATTTGCAGGTGCAATTCAAAGTGTTGGTTATCACCTTTAAAGCCCTTCATGGCTCCAGGTTGCTTAAGGAACATCTCATCTCAATAGGATTGGCCCACTCCACTTCTGCCGACAGAGGAGACACACTGAAGGCCCCATCAACCAGGGAATTGCAGCTGGCAGGATATAGGAAAAGAGCCTTCTCTGCTGCTGCTCCTGCCCTTTGGAATATCTTGCCCCAGGGAGTGAAGTGAGCTCCCACCCTTCTGACCTTCCACAAGAGCTTGAAGACATGGCTCTATCAGTTGGCTTGGGGTTCCAATGGGGGAGCGTCATCTTGGATGTGGTTGATAGATTCAGCCAGAGATTCCACACACACACCCCGCTCATCCTACTTCTTCCCTCCCCATTTTTTAATTATAGCTGATAATTAGTATTTTATAGTATTTTATAGTTATTATTTGTATAGTTTTATTCTTTTTAGCATTATAAACCACCCAGAGATACCTCGTGGTGAGATGGGTGGAAAGCAAATTTAATAAATAAATAAATAAATAAATATGAATCGGGTCTGGTAGGAATCAGAACTCTCTTCCAAGCATTTGAGAACTACATGCAAATACACATATTGTTCATGTATTTCGATCATTCTAAATCAAGGTTAGTTTTAATATGGTTGAAGGAACCAGTTAATTGGATTGACACAACAGATTAAACCATGGTTTATAAATTACAATGGATAAACTCATTAGATTACAAACACCCTATGCCAACCACATTTAGCTTAGTGTTAACTAATTTTCTTCAAAATTTAACTCACAGCTAGGATAAGATAACATGGGCAGCATCAAACCTATATACTTTTTCCTTTGAAGTAAGATGGACATTAAATATAATCAATGATTAATAACAGAATACATATTATACTTCAGTAAAGTAGTAGTGACTCTTTCTCAACCTTCCCCTCCAAGCACAACTATCAAGGTGGACATCAATGCTGTAAAAGTAGATTAAACGAACAAAAAACAGCTGCCAAGCAATACAGCTGCAATTGGAGGAAAAAAATACATCCATATTTTTAAAAATACTAACCAGAATGGGGACCCAGTAGTAATTCAGAGTTGGTGCTGTGTCTTGAATCAGTTTTATTCTCTGGGTGAAAAAAAAGAAAGCAAGGATACCTAAAAATAAATGAAAATAATTAAATTTCACATTTTTCTCTATATCTTAGTTCCAATTTGGAAATCCCATCATTTTTACAAATGAGTTTGACTTTGACCCATACATATTTCAACAAATTTCTTTCCGCCTCCCAAATGGGGGTTAGATTTTGTACTTGTTTCTAGCTATTATGAAAATGATCTGTAATAACATGCAAGAGAGGTGGAAAAGGTCTTCCCTATAGCTTTATGTCCTGTACATATACTGGATTACAACTTTTGATATCTTAAAATTTGAGACAAGCTGATGACTAGTGACTTGCAAGTGGAAATTTTTGGAAGAGCAAAAGTAGGACTGAAGTAGAGCAAAACATACAAAGGTACAGAAATCATACTTAGGAAAAGAAACAGCTTTACCTCCAGCTATATTAGAGTTCCATTCCTGTTATGCAAAAAAAAAGGCTTTGATCCCTGCTTTAAATATATTCTTTATTGCAAATACAATTTCATTCAAATGCAAATGCTAAAACCTAAGTGAAACACCAAAGAAGACCAATAAGTGACCAAACTTGAGAGAAAACCCAAAATATCATAAATGTCTTACCAACACTTCCCACAATTAGGATTTTTCCAAGGAAAAACAGGAAATCAGTGACTTTGTCCAAAACAGCCACTCTGAATACAAAGAGGAAACCATTACAGTTACAGATAGTCCTTGACCACAATTTCCATTGCTAAGCAAGACTGTTGTGAGTTTTGCTCTATTTTGCAACCTTTTTTTGCCACAGTTGTTAAGTGAGTCACTGTGGTTGTTAAGTTAGTAACATGGTTGTAAAGTAAATTTGGCTTCCCCATTGACTCTGTTTGTCAGAAGGTCACAAAAAGTGATCACATGGCCCCGGACACTGCAACCATCATAAATAGTTGCCAAGCATCTGAATTTTGATCATGTGACTGTGAGAATACTACAATGGTTGTTAAATGTGAAAAATGGTCATAAGTCACTTTTTTCAATGCCCAGGCAATTTTCTCTGGGGCGTTTTTTTGGAACTAAGTAGAGCTGGACTGGTTAGTAGATGATGGGAGACTACCTGAAAATTCCAGGATGTAGGCTAGTGGGCAATGGAAAAAACATCCTTGAAGAAGGTAGTGGCAAACATTTCCATACTATCAGAAATAGAAAAGGACCATGAGGTCAAGCTCAATTAAAAGAAGATTTGACCTTTTCTTTTAGATCAGAGTTCCTTAACCTTTCTGAGTTGGCAGCCCAGGGGGGAGGTGGGAAATAAGAGATGGTTTTCCAGGCGCAACAGGTGTGTGCGGAGTACCTGTTGCTCGCATGAGTGGGGCCGTGAGCGCCTGCGATGTTCACATGAGTGGGGCCATGAGCGCCTGTGATGCTCACACAAGTGGGGCTGTGAGCACCAGAGATGCTCATGTGAGTGAGGCCCTGAGCGCCAAAGATGCTAGCGCAAGTGGGGCCACGGGCACCTATGATGCTAGCCCGAGTGAAGTCCTGAGCGCTCATGTGGCTTGGTTGCAAATAGGCCGCAGAGTGATAGTGGGCCCCAGCCCTCAGGTTGGGGACCCCTGTTTTAGATCATAGGTAAACAAAACAAATATTTTAAAGTGCTCAAACATCTCATTCAAACTGAGCACACCTTGTAATTTTTTCATAATAAATTTCTGTTTGCATGAATGAATGTTTACAGCATTTTCATGCTGCTTTCCATTTTAAAAATATGAAGTTTAGATCTATAAGAATTGTTGTAAAGTATACAATGTAACCAATAAAAAATATAAATAATTTCATAATTAGAGATGATACCATTTATTTATGTATTATATTTATATGTCACCCATCTCATTCTGCCAAGTGACAATCAAGAGAACTTGGATGCATTCATATACAAGGTACTCATATTTCTGTACTCTTTCCCAGTTGGGAGTCCAGTTTGTTCCACAAGGTGAGCACTACCACACAGAATGCCCACTGCCACAGCACATTTAAATGGTAATCATTGTACCAGTTTATCATGGAGTTTTCAGCTACTAAATCTAACAATAAAGAACTTGGCCGAGCTCTTCCAAACAGAATAATAAAACCAAAAGCAGCTTCCAGGCCCTCACCTGATTATGTTCCTCATGAGCAAGGAAAAGGCATTCCTGGCAGAAGTGCAGAAATTGGTACCGTAAATAGCAATCTGGGCAAATTGCCAAAGGGGAAAAAAAAAAGAACATTTTTTTTACAAAGACATGATTACTTAGAGCCAGAAAAAGGCAAATATAGATATTAGGACAGTATCAATGCCATGATAAAACATAACAAACAAACACAATTTTTACATGACTTTTGGGGATGTAAAGGGAAGGGAATAAGAAGGAAAATACACTGTACTTGCCTGGATCCCTCTTATCTTGTTTGTTATGTTTTCCAATTATGCCCCCCCAGCTCAGCTAGCTATATATATATATATATATATATATATATATATATATTGATATATATATTGATATATATATTGATATATATATTGATATATATATCAATCCTGGCATCAAGGGGCTCCAACTATTCTATCAAGCCCCCAGTTTATTCCTTCAGATACCTCTCCCCTTATCCAGTTCATGAAATTCACAAGAACTTCATGATTCACAACCAACATCACAATAGCAATCAATACAGAATAAATGTGAATGGGTAATTAGCATTTTCACCTGAAAACCAGTACTAAGAATTATGAATAACTGCTGCAGCATTGGCATGGCATCATCAGGACAAGTAAATGCACTACACAAATGATCAGGATGAGTGCATTTGGCAGCCAAGTCTGCTTTAAATATTTTAACAAGTAATGAAGAATCTAAAGGAAAACTTGCAACTTCTGCCAAAGGTATGGCTAAGAATTTAGAACAGTTCCCTTACTGTGCAGAGCATCTAGAAATCTGCATTGATGCCCTAAATAAGTAACAGATGCTTGAATTCCTCACCATAATGTATGCATTTCTATTCAAAAACTTGATGAACTTCTCCAGGCACCAGAAGCAGCATTTGAAACAGGTCAAAAGGAACTTGGCAAACATATTCTCAGAAGCTAATGATAAACAGGACAGGAGAAAGTTCTTATTATTCTAGCACATTAGAAAGAGTCATGTATCTCTCTGATTATTTATTTATGCTCCTGCAGTGCAAAATTCCTATAGGTCTTAAGCTGCTATAGAATGACACAACAAAGATCAAAATAAAAATTTGAAAAATCTAACATCCCACAAACCATAACAGCACCTTCCCTTGGGGGTAGGTTTATAAAAGAAATGCCTGGAAGTTTTAGCCAGTAGAAAGGGTCAATACCTTTTAGTTTATGATCCAAGTACTCCAGAATGACTCGAATGACCTGGACAATGGCAAGAATCATGGATCCAAAGGCCAATGAACCTGTGTGATACCTACAGGGAGAAAACAGCAGCAGAGAAATTGCACTAATGAAGGCTGCAACACACCTGTACACTTTTTCTTAAAGAAAGAGGGAGGATAACATAGTTCTTCACTGCAGTCTCTTCTGGCTGTGGGAGCTACTGTGCTGGAAGAACACAGGACTGAGTCTTCTCAAGCAGCACTTGCCAGGCCCAGGAGAGATTTCTTTGTAGGACTATGCTTTTGAAGAAGCCTCTTCAGACTTTCACAAGTTTTTGAAACTACCTGTGATGTACATCATGTTGACTCTGCTCTCACAAAGAAAACTGCAGCACTTTTCATCCAAGGGAATCTAAGTGGCCTTGAATAAGCCTAATATCAACTTCAGTTGTAATACTAGCTTCTCAGAAATCAGCTCTCTTTTCCAAACCACAAAACAAAGAATACTTTGCCATCTCATCTAATCCAAATTGCAAAGAATTCTATACTAAGCTCAGAATAATCTTTTTTGTGAACTTAGTGGTCCCTAATAACAATTTCCTATCCCTCCAAAAGGTAAACATTGCTGATATCAAGGCAAATGGAATTGTTTTCCTCTGCACCCCAGTCCCTTTACCTGAGTGCTCGGCCAAAGGAGGAGAAGAGGGGAAACGCTGGCATATCATCAGGTTTTTTAAAAGCCCAGTAGTATGATGCAAAGGCCCCAGCAAGTGTGACTTGGCCCAAGGCAATGACAAAGTTGGCCAGCCAAAAGAACATGAAAATATTGAAAATCTGAAAGATGATGAGATACTTGTGGTAGGCAGTCTCACCACCATAGAAGGCAAAGAGACAACGTGCTCCTGGGCACAGCTTGGTGACATTGGAAGTACTGAAGGTCTAAAAGAAGGAAGAAAAGTGTTATTTCTTAAAGTTCCATTAAAATGTCTTACTTGAAAATAATGCTGCTTTTCTATTTTTTTTCTCTAAGTATATATGCAGGCTTCCAAAAATACAGGCAGAACAGAAATTTTGCCTTGTGAATTTCCAGAATTTGGCTTCTAGAATGTCCAGAATGTGCCAATTATTAATACATTATATAACTAGAGAAATTGTTCCTTTTCTTTTGCCTTTCAAAAATATTTTAAAATAATGAACAAGGCATAGAGCTAATTCTATGAAGTCATGTTTACACTTGCTAAAGGAAAACAGTGCACACTTGGGTACCTTTCACAGGGAGAAAGTACAAACACAGTCTTTGAACATCCCATTTTCTGGAATAGGAGAGAAAGCTGCTTGACTCAGACTCTTCAAAGCAAGGACTAGAAGGAGTGAGCCTCATCTGTGGCCCTTGCAAGATCTGTCACACATTCAGCAGGAAGTGGACTGCTATACCTGTATTCTTGTGGTTTCTAAACAGCTTGACTGAATATATTTTCACTAGTTAATTATTTTAAGTTCCTTACCTCTGGTTTGCAAGTTGTTCCAGAATATTGGCATTCTGTATCATTAAACACCTTGTAGACAGCTTCGTTAGAGGTAGACAAGAAACTAGAAGCAGTCAAGGAACTCTTCATTATAGTAATAAAAATGCCACTTTTGCTTGCCTGAGATGAACATCTGAGAACTAGGTTATTTGGTGTTATTGCTACCCATCCCCTTCACCCATCCTCTTCACCCAGGAAAGAAAGAAAAATTGAGGAAGGATACACAGCAGTACTAGCCCAGTAAGCAATGCAGAGACACACCAGAAAGAAAGTACACAGAGGAAACAGAAGTGATGTCATGATGTGTCCAATAGCCCTGCAACAGGGATGGGAAATGGGGAGAAAGAAAAAGCACATGATTCTGTTCCAGTGCCTTAGTATAGCCAGCCACAATAAAGCCTTGTTTGTTCTTTGGCCACATTGGGATTTGGTTTCACTTATATTATATTCATCTATAGTATATAGCCGTGGTGGTGAACCTATGGCGCGCGTGCCACAGGTGGCACGCGGAGCCATAGCGGCCGGCACGCGAGGGTTCCCACCGGCAAACCGGAAGTGCGGAAAAACGCACTTCCGGTTTGCCGGTGAGCTGTTTTTTGCACTACGGAGGGTTCAGGGAAGTTCCCTGAAGCTCCGGAATGCAAAAAACTACAAAACGGACAAACCGGAAGTGCACTTTTTCGCACTTCCGGTTTGTCCGTTTTGTAGTTTTTTGCATTCCGGAGCTTCAGGGAGCTTCCCTGAACTCTCCGGAGTGCAAAAAACAGCACACCGGCAAACCGGAAGTGCGTTTTTTCGCATTTCCGGTTTGCCGGTTTCGTCGTCCCAGGCTCCGGTAAGCCTTTGCGCGTGTGTGTGTGTGCGCATGCGCAGGGGGCAGCATGGGGGGGTGTTGTGCGCATGCGTGGGGGGGGAGGGAATGGGTGTGGGCATGCGAGCGCGCGCGAGCACGCCCCTCCCCCCCTTTTTGGCACGCGAGCCTAAAAAGGTTCGCCACCACTGGTATATAGTATATCCATAGTTAACCTATGGTATATCCAGGATAGTTAACAGTTTCTATTCAAGGAGTACATAATGTATCTGCACACTTTTAATTATTCCCACCCCAACAGTTCTGCAAGAAATAAATAAAAAGAATGTTTTATACAGTATTTGAGATCAACAACCAATTTATTCCTTTGCAAAAAGGGAATTATTCTCAATTTAGAGTTTTCTCTTTTGTTTGTTGATGCTGTATAGATCTGCTCAATTTTCCAGCAGCAATAGATTTAGACAAGAATAGCAAGCCAATTCTTGAGAACTACAAAACTGAGGGGATGGTTATGGATGATATTTCCAAGAAGAGTCCAAGTTAGCCTCACCTGCTAGCTTCCTTGATAAGTGCAATGGCAATGAGGATTCTCTTACGCAAGAAGATAAGCAGTAGAATAATGACAACTTCCATAATGCACAGGATGATCACTGAATAATAAAAAAAAGGAAATGACATGATTCCTGTCCTATACAGCTTTTACTGAGCAAAATAAAAACACAAGCTAGAAAAATTCTTAGAACTATTTAGAATATACTTTCATCTATTTGGAGGTTTGAAGAGATCTTCTCCAATTTTTAAATAGCTTCTAGAGCTGCTCAATAAAAAGGCCATGTCACTAGGTAGTATACTTGAATAGGAACTCACTGAAAGCTAACCAGGTTTGCTTCAGGTGGAGATAGACACGAAAATCTGTCTGGAATCCAAGTTCTATCAAGGAGACATCAGAACCAGTCTGTCCTTTCAGATGAGCATATTCCATATAACAATGAAATATTCCTGGAAGACAAAAACAGGATTTGGAAAATTCAGAGAAAAGGATTACCAAAAGCCTTGGTTTAACATTCTCATTACTGTATACCCACAGTATTGCAGCCTAAATGTGGAGTGGTGATTAAAAGATACAGAAAATAAATTCATACAGACATAGCATATAAAGGCTTAGCAGAATCTTCCCCAATCTGACATTTCCAGATATGTTGTGTTACAACTCTCAGAATTCTCCGCTAGTACAGCTGAAGACTTAACTGTAGAGTCAGCCATGGGTACCACATTAATGTATAGTCTTCTAGATACTGTTAACTCCAGCCCCCAGCAGCTCATCATGGTTAGCTCACAACTGTGAGGATTTGGAATATTTTAGAAGTCTATATTTGGAAGTCTATATACTATCCACCTCTAAACTAAATCTCCAGAATGAGAATTTCTAGTAGACTTTTGGCCATAATCCATCAGATTCAAAACTTGATTTAACTCACCATATCCAAGCACCAAGATCACCAGTACAATCATCACCCAAATCATGATCCCTGCCAGGAACCGGAGCAGAACAATAAATACAAGGCTGACTACCATGGAAATCACAAGACCTCTGCATATGGAAGACAAAAAGTCTTGAAATAATTCTTGCATTGAAAACTAAATGCCATATTTAAAAGAAGAAAAGGTATCCAAGAAATGTATGCTCAGAGGAATATTATATTTTCATCACTGATTTGTAAAATGAGCTGCTCTCTTCCATGTTTCTTTGTCTTACAATTTCATAAATATATATGGAATAATCATTAATTTCTTCTGTAAATTCTCATTTGCTACTTTCCATGCAGATGTTTAGAGTTATGTTTATATGAATCAATTAACAAAATAGAGTCACTCCTAATGGTAAACCAGGATTTTTAAAGGCATTATTTGTTGAATAAACTACAGTAGTCTGATTTACACGTCATACTAATCCCAAATAAATAAAAACATTTTGTTGTCAAATGAACTGCTGGAAGTGTAAAAGTAAAGAGGGGATCTATGGTGAACATATATAAAGCAAAACAATTTTGGAGTATGATTCATATTTTAATACAATTTTTTTTTGAAAATGAGGATAAAAATGAAACCAGAACTTTTCCTCTTGGGTTTAATGAAAAAAGAACTAGAGAAATAATTTGGAACTTTGTTATTATATATGTTGACAGCAAAAAGACTATTGTATGCACAAAAATGGAAGGACACTTCGATTCCCACTATGGACGAATGGTTGCAGAAATTGATGGAGTTGGCCAAAATGGCAAAATTGACCACTTTGATTAAGTACTTTTGTTTCCACATGGAGACCACTTCTGAACTTCGTGCTTGATGTGGAGAATAATGAAACTCTGACTTTGGGTTTTACTGATTAGACTGGTAGATCTTTATAGAAATGGCTTGTTCCTATTATTATGAAAAAGCAAAAAGTTGTGATTTGATGTTAATGCCTTATTTTACTGTAACAGAGTCGGACGTCAATGCTTCTTTTTCTTTTCTTACCTTTCCTCACCTCTCCTTCCCCCTTTCCTCCCCACTGGTTTCCTATTTACTTTGTATTTTGTATTTTACATTACTTTATAACTCAATAAAAATGTTAAAAAACATTTTGTTGTGAAACAAGCCAATATGGATGGATATGGATAAACAATGTCAATTATGTAAAAGAAATTAATGTTCAATGCAGAATGCTCCCCAAAACTGAGGGAATGAACAAATAGGCAGGCAAGTGAGCATTGCTTCAGCTAGGGCAAAGACAGAGTGTCAAGACTGCTAGTATACTAAGTTAAAATTTTGGATACAGACCAAAGAAACCCAAGCCCAAAATCTTGCTTGATAATGGTGCTTACTGAGTGACTTTGAGCCAATCGTCAATCCTCCTTGGTAAGGCTGATATGGATTAAATTAAGGGAGATCCCCATATAAACCACATCAAGTTTATACATTTTCTAATTTCTCCAATGTTTTGTTTTTGGGATAGTTCGGTCCCAAATTCATTGTATAGATTAGCTGGGCTATTCAGTCCTATGCTTACTGTCACGATCTGAATATTGTCAGTTGTGAATCTATGCAGGGTGATGCATCCCTATTCTAATATTATGGTACTTCCCAATATAAGCAGAACACGTGATATGATGTTTTGCGCATGTCTACATTCCTAATCCACCATTAATCACTTCTGATGTGCCTTCCGAACTGGAAGGATTGTCTTCCAGCCACAAGCAAGGAACGAACTTTTGAGACCAGCCAAGGTTTTCAAAAGGATTTCCTTTATTTTGCATCTGTATACATCCATTCAATTCAAAGCAAGGTCTAAAATGCCTTCGGGCAAGACAAGTCTTTTAAGCTTAACACCCCACCCCATTCAGCATAATGAATCCACAAATGTTTGACAGATGGATCCGTTTCCCAGCCTCACTCTTCCGTTCAATTACCCCCCATAAAACCTTATCTTAAGATAGCAATAGCAATAGCACTTTTCTTATATACCGCTTCATAGTGCTTTACAGCACTCTCTAAGCGGTTTACAGAGTTCAGCATATTGCCCCCAACAATCTGGGTCCTCATTTTACCGACCTCGGAAGGATGGAAGGCTGAGTCAACCTTGAGCCTAGTGAGATTTGAACAGCTGAACTGTTGAACTAGCAGTCAGCCTGCAATGGCTGCATTTAACCACTGCACCACTTCAGCTCTTGAAGATGAAGAGGCTCCCAGGTGTCTGGGATCTGGATACCCTCCATAAAACCTTATCTTAAGATGAAGAAGCTCTCAGGTGTCTGGGATCCGGATATGTATAACCTTTTGATCAAACAGAGCCAAAAACCCCCTTCTCCTTCTGAATGACAGAGTCTGGACTCTGACATCCTGCCTCTCAAAAAAAAAAGAAGGTCCACCTGTAAGACATAAGCAGAATCAATTATGATATGTTAGCAAGGTTTGCTAGGGTATTTGGAGTGGAATCTTCTCAATAAGGTGGGGGCTTTCACATGTTGTTTAGCGACCCACTCGTTCTGTGACGAAGGCAAATGTTTCCAGGCTACCAGATACTGGGTCTTCCCTCTGTGGATTCTGGAGTCAAGAATTTCCTTGATTTCAAAATGTTGTTCCCCCTCTATCATGATTGGGGCAGGTGGTGTATCTGCCACTGGTCTAAGTGACGAGGTTACCTCTCTCTTGAGTAGACTAATGTGAAATACTGGGTGGACTTGTCTAAGTGTTTTTGGAAGAATCAATTCAACCACTACTGGGTTAATGATCCTGCTAATAGTGAAAGGCCCAATAAAGTTAGGTCCTAATTTTTTTGATGGTTGTAACGATCTCAAGAATTTTGTAGATAAATATACTCTATCCCCAACCTGGAAAGGTTTAGCCTCTACTCTTTTCTTGTCAGCTTGAATTTTGAAAGCCTCTCTAGCCTCCTGTAAAGCCAACCTGACTACTGGCCATGTGTTTTGCAAATTTTCTATCCACTCAAGTGAGGGGATAGTTGGTTTTTCTGTGGGTAGTTCCGGTATTGGGCTGAAATCTTGCCCCGTGGCTACTCTAAAAGGTGTAAAACCTGTACTTGAATTACAGAGTTATTAAATGCAACCTCTGCAAATGGTAAAAGTTCAGTCCAATTGTCCTGTTGAAAATTAATAAAACATCTTAGATACTGTTCAAGAACGCCATTCAGATTCTCGCAATTGCCATTCGTCTCGGGGTGATGCGAAGAGCTTAATCCTTGGGCGGTGCCAAGTAGGTCCAAAAACGCCTTCCAAAAATTGTGGCTTTCTGGACAGTGCATCTGCCAGAAAGTTTTTCCCCCCAGGGATAAATGTAAGAGTAAACTCGAACCGTTTGAAGTATTGCGCCCAACGAATCTGTTTAGGAGATAGTTTCCTTGGTGTCTTTAAGGCTTCTAAGTTTTTGTGGTCAGTCCAGACTTCAAAAGGGATCTTACTCCCTTCTAAGAATTGTCTCCAAGTTAAAAGTGCCCATCGCACCGCATAAGCTTCTTTTTCCCAGATCGCCCACCTTTGTTCAGTTTCACTTAGTTTCCTGGATGTATATGCACATGGCTGTAGCTGTCCTTGCTCATTGCTCTGGAGTAGGATTGCCCCTATTGCCACATCGCTAGAATCAGCTTGTATTATGAAGGGTTTTTCTGGGTCTGGGTGCTTCAAAATTGGTTCTGTTGAGAACAGCCGTTTTAGTTTTTCAAACGCTGCCTGGCATTCCATTGTCCAATTCACGGGCTGTCTCGGTTTAGGATCTCCCTCCCCCTTTGTTCTTAGCAGTTTTGTGATGTGCAGGGCAATTTGAGCAAACACGGGGATAAATTGGCGATAGAAATTTGCAAACCCCAGGAAGCTTTGCAGCTGTTTGCATGTGCGAGGCGTTTCCCAATCGAGTACTGCCTGTACTTTTTGAGGATCCATTTCTATGCCCTGGTGTGAAATACGGTACCCCAAGTAATCAATTTTTTTCTCGGTGGAATTCACATTTTGAGAGTTTGGCATAAAGTTTTGCCTCGCGGAGTTTGCTCAGCACTGCCCTCACCAATTTAACATGTTCAGCCTCGGTCTCTGAGTATAATAGAATATCATCTAAATAAACGAGAACCCCTTTGTATAAGTGTTCACGTAACACATCGTTAATTAATTGCATAAACACTGCAGGTGCCCCTTGTAGCCCAAAAGGGAGCACTTTGAATTGGTAGCATCCCAGGGGGGTGTTGAATGCCGTTTTCCATTCATCCCCCTCCTTAATTCTGATTCGGTAGTATGCCTCCCTGATGTCTAGTTTGGAGAAAATTTTCCCTTTTTTGAGGTGGGCCAGCATGTCTTTCATCAGGGGGAGGGGATACATGTTTTCAACACTTATCGAGTTTAGGTTTCTGAAGTCGACACATAAGCGTTTTGTGCCATCTTTCTTCTCTCTAAATAACACCGGGGCTGCTATCTTTGGTCTGGCTGGTTCAATGAAACCCCTTGCTAGGTTTTTCTCAATGAAAGCACTCAGCTCCTCTAACTCCCCCGGTGACATGCTATACATTTTTGGTTTTGGTAGTTTAGCCCTGGGTAAGATTTCTATTGCGCAGTCGGATGCACGATGCAGGGGAAGTTCATCCGACGCTGCCTCGCTAAAGACTTCTGCCAGGTCTTTGTATTCCTTGGGTATGCCGTCTGTTTCCACGCTATGACCAGACATGGCTGTTTCCCTGCGTTCAGCCCCTTCAGTTTCTATCTGTGGGTCCTCCGCAGTAGTTATGTGCATTTGGAATTTTATGGTGCCTTGCTCCCAATTTATTTTTAGATTCCACTTTTTTAGCCATGCGAGTCCCAAGACTAGTGGCCATTCCATGCCAGGTGCTACTATAAACGTAAGTTTCTCTTCGTGGTTATCAATGCCTATTTTCAGGGGTTCCGTGGCAAAAGCAGCCGGCTCCCCCCCTGCTATAGACCCATCCAATTGGCAAAACACGATGGGATTTCTCAGCTTTCTCACTGTGATTCCCAGCTCCCTGATTAGGGTTGGGCTGATTAAGCAACGGGTGCACCCTGAGTCTACTAAAGCGGAGATATTTTTTCCCTCCTCTTGGTTAGGGATAAATAGTCTGAGAGGGAGGGTGAGCGGTTCAATTGGTTTGCTTACCAGTGGTTCATCCTCTGGATCGCTCTCGAACGCGGCTGGATCTTCCCTTCGAAATGCCAGGGTGTTGTTTCCAGCAGGAGGAGGGGGTGGTGGTCCCATCATCTCGCTGCTCCTCAGGGCTGTTTCCCTCCCACGCTGGATGGGTCTCGTTGGTCTCTCCCCCGTTTGGCGTTCGGGTTTCCGGGTGGGTGTTTGGGGCCAGCATTCGGGTGCTCGGTGTCCCTCCTTCCCGCATTTGTAACAGATTGGAGGTTTAGGGGAAAAGCCCTGTTGCCTTCTGAAGGGTTCTTTCCTCCATTGGGGTGGGGATTTCTTCCATGCTCTCCCCGTACGGTACTGATTCCTAGCCATATCAATCTCCGCTTCTTCAGCGGTGAGGTACCACTCATGCAGATGATTCGGTGCACCCCTAGCCACGCAGGCATTATACAGATTGTCACTCAGTCCATCCTTAAAACAGCTTACCAGGATGTCTTCTGGCCAGTTTAGCCGACATGCGAGGTCCCGGAATTCTTCAGTGTACTCCGCCACTGATCGTCGTCCCTGTTTCGCCACCTTAATACGATCGCGTGCTTTGCGGTCTGCCAGCGGGTACTCGAACCGTCGTCGTAGGGCCGTCATGAATTGGTTGAAGTTGCGCAGTTCAGGTGCGTCGTCGTTATGTAGGGTTACCATCCATCTGGCCGCGGTTCCTTCCAGGGCTAAGGTAACTGCTCGCACCCGGGATCCCTGGGTTTGGAACTCACGTCCATATTCTTGCATATAGGTGAGCACATGTGCTACGAAAAATCCCAATTGTTGTGGGTCCCCATCAAATTTCACTCCCAGGGGGGGAGTTTTCCTTTCTAGTTGTGGAGTTTGGAGTTGGTTAGGAAGGGGTGCCGCTGCGTGTGCTGCCCTGGGGGGGGGGTTTGTTGGGTCTCCTGCCACGTCCTCCATCTGCACGCCTGCTCCCCAGAGGTTGTTGCCCCCCCAGTCTCCTCAGCGGTTGCTGTGCTCCCAGCGCTCGTTACTCGTCGTTCTGGGGTCCCTCGGATGTTGAGATTTTCTAATGTTTCCATCACCAGCTGGGACAGGTATCTCTTCAACCGCCCCTCCCTTAGAGGCGCTTCGGTGGGCTCTTCCTGATCCATGGCAGCTTCTAGTTCTAATTCCCAACGGGGCTTCTGATCCCCCCGATTAAGGGTGACTCCTCTGGTTCTGCCATCCCAGCTGTCTTTTTTTCCAATGCCGATAGACCAGCGGGGCTTTCCAGAGGCCTCGAAATCTCCCTCAGCCTCTTTGCTGGGGAGTGCGTGACAGGCTTCCGCCCGGGAGGTGATTGGTGTCTCCCCCCAGCATTCAATTTCTTCCTGCTCCCGGTTTTTTTCAGTCATGATTGCCCGGTCCCCTCAGTAGAGCGAAGCTACTCTCTGGGTTGACCGATTTTGCAGACCTTGCTTTCTGTAAGGATTGTCTTCCAGCCACAAGCAAGGAACGAACTTTTGAGACCAGCCAAGGTTTTCAAAAGGATTTCCTTTATTTTGCATCTGTATACATCCATTCAATTCAAAGCAAGGTCTAAAATGCCTTCGGGCAAGACAAGTCTTTTAAGCTTAACACCCCACCCCATTCAGCATAATGAATCCACAAATGTTTGACAGATGGATCCGTTTCCCAGCCTCACTCTTCCGTTCAATTACCCCCCATAAAACCTTATCTTAAGATGAAGAAGCTCTCAGGTGTCTGGGATCCGGATATGTATAACCTTTTGATCAAACAGAGCCAAAACCCCCCTTCTCCTTCTGAATGACAGAGTCTGGACTCTGACAGTTGTGTTACTCAGCAAATATGTAGATCATTCAGGATTTATTGTTTTTGTACTGAAATAAATATTTTCTATTAGACATTTAATCTCAGTTTTATTTCTAAGTGTTTGAATTCCAAGTAAAAGATCCAATCTCGCCTCTATGGGGATTTCTTCCATTAACATGGTAGTAATCGGACGGCTCGAACTTTATCTCAAGTTAACACTTACATTATTATCCAGTACCAGGAAACGGTGTAATCTTCAAAGATTTTCATAGCTACTTGTTTTGTCTCCAGGAGGACATTTGCTTTTCTGTAATTAAAAGCAGCATATAGTGAAAATAACAGGAGGAAAGAAAATGCAATTTCTATAAATGTGTAAATCTATCTAAAGGGATGCTTTAGAATGCACAGGAGTGCCTGTGATCACCTATTTTTATATTGATAAGGGACACATTTTTACCCAAAATTGTGGGGCTTTGAAAGTTGCTCCCAACTGTCTCTGCATTCACAGAAAACAGAACTGCAGTCAAGCCTTTGCAAACAGGCATTAGGTTCATGCTCCTATATGCTCCAAAGCACCTTTTGGTGACCAAATGAAGAGTACTGCTGATCCCTAAAAGCTATGTGACATAGGCAAAGTTGTTACAGAGCAAATATTGGTTTAATATAGGCTGCTGAAAATGGAAGAAAGGATGTCCAATCTATACCAAGATGTCCTCTTTCACCTGCTCTGTATCTGTTTATCAGCACTGCAGGAACTTCATTCACTCATGGCTGAGGCTAATGAGCATCTTCCCCTCCATGTGGATACCCTCTTGTTGTGGGGTATTGCGTGTTCTTTTAAGGTTCAGAGCTATGCTGGAGATATGCCACCAGAAAGTATACCAGAAGGATCACCCAAGCTAGACAAGTCTCAGCTGAGGAGTCAGATTAAGAATATCCAGAAACCCATTAACCAAAATAAGACAACAGAAAAAGAACCAGATACTAGTTTGATCATTGCCTGGGTTAACAAGGACCATGGCAGTTGCTGTCCCTGAGCAGTTGTTGAAACTCAAGTTACAGGGTTGGAGAAAGACCTGGCGACCTACTCCACAAAAAAACTCACCAAGAAAATTCTATGGAAAAGATCTCAAATGTATCAGATAGGACACCCAATGACAGGGCAACAGGAATTCCAGTTGCTGAGGTAGCTAGTGGCAGAAGCAAATGTCTGCATTGTACAAAGATACATCAGCCACATGGAATGTCAGAGGAATAAGTCAGGGTAAATTATATATTGTAAAATGATGATCACGCTGGAAAATGATCTCTTGATGTCAGGTCGGACAATGGCTTTTTCAAGTCTGAGGACTTCACTGTTTATTATTCAGGACATGATATCAGGAAAACAAATGGAGTGTTTATTGTAAGCAAGCTAGAGGAGTGGAAAGTTTCTCAATTGTAAGTGACCAAATTACGACCATCAGAATTCGTACCAAGCCCCTCAACATCACAATTATCCAAGTCTATGCCCCAACAACTGCTGCAACAGAGCTTGAAAAGAGGGATTTTATGCCATGCTCAAGAAACTCTGAAACAAGTGCTCAAAAAAGACATTCTTTTTTACATTCTTGGAGACTTCAATGTAAAAGTTGGAAAATAAGCAGAGACAGGCACCACTGGTTATTTTGGACATTATTGGGGGGACCTGGTGGTTTTCAGACACGCAGCTCTGCAGAGCATAGTTGTGATGAGACTAGGCCAGTGATGGCAAACCTTTTAGAGACCGAGTGCCCAAACTGCAACCCAAAACCCACTTATTTATCGCAAAGTGATAAATAAGTGGGAATTTAACCTGAATACTGAGGTTTTACTACCTAAAATAATGATAAACAAGGCAGAGTTCAGCTAATTGTTCTAAGAAAACCATGATAAATACACTTTTATGCCCCTTCATTTTTTTTCTGCTTTTGAAAGATTACGTTTAGCAACAATAAAAAAGAAAAACTTTTGTAATATCATTTCTTGATTTTCTCTTCATTTTCTTATCCCAATTTTCTCTGTATATTTTTACTTCTTTTCTTGTTAAAATAAAATATTTTAATTTTTATTATTGAAAGAGACATCGTCTTCCTCATAACTAAATACCCATCAATTATTTATGTGAAAGAAAACTGTATCACCATAAAATGTCCCGTCCGGGACAGAAGAAGGGGCAGTCTGAGCCTAGATACCTTTGGTTACAAGCCAAAACATCCAATTACCTTTGGACAGGAAATTCAAAACAAGAAAGGGGGAGGGCAAAGTTATTGGTACATGGCCTGTATCTTGCAGGAAAAGGCAAGTTTAGGGATGCTTTGAATCCACTGTACGGGGACCAGATAGCTTTTTTTGTTCTGCTTCTTTGTCTGATGAGTGGTTCCAATAAAGAAATATGCTTATCCCCCCCCATACCTTTCTCCCAAGGACTCTGCAAATACTATGATTGTATAGGGCTGAAAAGTACAACATGGGTAGTTACCAATTTATACTCTTCGCTTCTCTGCCCTACGCTCCGCTGCCTCTGCCACTACCGCGGTGGCTGTTTGTTTAGTGGGGGGGGGGGGGGAATTGGCTATAGTGGGTGGCTTCATTGTTTTTTTGTCCACCGCAATCAATGAGGGAAAGAAAGGTGGAAGAAAGGCCATGCACGGCTGGGCGCACTTGGCAGCAGGAGGCGGCGCAGTGCAACGGGGCTGTTTTGTTCGCCGCTGACCCAATCAAAGCTGAGCCCAATGTAGGGGAGACTGCAGAGTTAGTTGGCCAGAATTATCCCCCACACACTATCAAAGTGGATCCTGGGCACTGCGCTGCAATGTAGAAATGGGAAATGGAGCAGCCAGCACGAGGGAAGGAGGAGAAGCAGGGAGAAGAGAGGGCCGCTCCATTGCCCTTTTCATCATTGCAGCGCTGCGGAGTTTGCCCCACCCACCATTACCCAGATGTCCTTGCTTCCCCCAAGCATTTCTTTGCCTACCTGATTTCCAGCTCTATCACATTTCTCTGTCGCATTTCTCGCCATCGTGTGCAGGGAAACAAAAGTTTGTGGGACTAAAAAAAAAGTTCACTCAATCAATCCCAACTTCATGAGATCTTTTTCTTTTGCGAGAAGTTGGAATTGATTGAGTGAACAATCTGGGTCCTCATTTTACCTACCTCGGAAGGATGGAAGGCTGAGTCAACCCTGAGCCAGTGAGATTTGAACAGCTGAACTCAAATGATCAGTCAGCTAAAGTAGCCTGCAGTACTGCTCTCTAACCGCTGCACCACCTCGGCTCTCAGACCAGGATATAATTCTTAGACAGCACTGATCACTCTTACAGATGATCTCTGAAGGGACTGTGATAGAGGTAGCATATCCACCTTAGCTCTTTTTGATTACCCAGCAGCTTTTGGTACTATTAATCACTATTGATAGCAACATTTGATCAGTCTAGGTGGAGGATGTATAACTGGGTATCCTGGACTGGTTTCAAGGTTTAGGAGATGGAAGTATGGAGCTGCACTAGTTGTCCTTCCTCCAGAACCATTTCCAGTTGGTATTTCATGGTGGAATCTAGCTCAAGGCTCCTATTTTGCAGGACCCTCAGGGCTCTTATTTAATATCTCATGAAACCAGTGGGTGAAACATCTGTTGGTACAGTCAAGTATCTTCAATAAGCCATCTATACCCAGTTATACATTCGCAACCTAGACTGATCATTTGTTTCTATCCAAATTTTGTTGTGGGAGTTTGGACAGGAAGAAACAGCATTCAGCTTAAACAGAGCAAGCATAGTATCTATTGGGTTCCAATACTGAAGAGTCAGGAGGCAGGATGAGTGACTTCAGCTCTTTATTGATTACAGTGAGCAACAACAGCGAAAGCCCAGCTGGAGGCTACAGTTTAAATAGAGAACCCCGGTTGGGAAGAACCAATCAGTGATTTCCTTCTCTGATCAATAGAGCGGACCTGGTTGTAAACATCTCAGCTAACATGTAAATCCCAGGACACAACATCTCTCCCCCCTTGGCCCAGCCCAACACATTTGCATACAAAATCACTGAGGTACGCAGGATGCCTTGTTTCTCTAGTTGACTGTGCAGTTCAGTTTGGGCATCGACCTGGGGCGGAGAGGATGTGTTTTCTCTCTCTGGCTCCCTCTGTGGAATCTGCTGGAACGGTTTGAGTGTGGTCCCTGGCTCGGCTGGAACGGACTCATCGCTATCGCTGGGTGGCGCCTCCGGATCATCAGATAAGTGATCCGGCTCCCTCGGACCAGTAGTAGCTGTAGGGAAAACATGGTTAGGGCCTACTCCCCAGTCAGCATTTAACGGCTGGCGGCTGCATAATTGATCCAATGGTGCCACCATTTTCTAACATCTTCTAGGCCTACCACATATGATTTTGGCCAGGTTATTTCAAGGATTTCCCCAGGTAGCCATAGGGGGCCCTCGGCAAAGTTCTTTGGGAATACTGAGTCATTTACTTTGAATGTTCTTAATTGCGCCAGATTATTTGTTTCTTTCCAGTTGGAATAGTTAGGATGTAATCTGTCAAGGACAGACCAGAGCTTAAGGCCCATTAGCAGCTCGGCAGGGCTTTTGCCCGTGGCCATACTAGGGGTGATATGTTGCACCATTAGGAATTTATCTACACGGGCCTGCCAATCGCCCGGTCCCAGGCGGCCTAGTGCCTCTTTTGTAGCTCTAACTGTTCGTTCTGCCAGCCCATTGCTGCTCGGGTGAAATGGAGCGATTAACGTATGTTTAATTCCCAAACTGGCTAAAAATCCCTCCAATGGTGTTGCAGTGAGTTGTGGCCCACTGTCTGACACAATTGTGTCCGGCAGCCCATGAGTAGCAAACAGTTTCATAAACATCTTAATTACAGCATCGGTTGTAGTGGTAGACATTAGTGCTATTTCAAGCCATTTTGAGTATGCATCGACTATTACCATGAACGTTTGACCATGAAATGGACCTGAGAAATCTATGTGGATGCGAGACCAAGGGGCCCTCGGTTGTTCTCACTCAAACACAGGGGATTGGGGGGGGGATGCCCTGGATTCCTGGCATGTAGTACACCCTGCGACCCATTCCTCTATGTGTTTGTCCATGTTGGGTCACCACACATAGCTCCGTGCCAGTACCTTCATCCTAACGACCCCCGGGTGCCCCTCGTGTTGTGCCCTTAGAATATCCTCTCGTAGCGACGGAGGAACAAGGATGCAATCACCCACAATAGGCACCCCCCCCCTTGCGCCGATATCTCATGTTGTCTTTGTGCATAGGGTTTGAATTCTGGCTTTACTGGCCCTTGTGGCCACCCCCTCCACACCCAGTTCAAAATGGTGCGGAAATCAGCGTTTTTGGAGGTTTCGGCTGCGATGTTGGCCCATGTGATTAGGCCCGGCCCGGCACAGTCAATTAAAAGTACTGGGACACCCGGAGTGGGGTTGTCCACTAAGTCCGGTAATGGGCAGCGGCTCAAAGCATCTGCGTGACCCATGGCTTTGCCAGGCCGGTGAAGGCAGCAAGGAATATTGTCCATCTAGTCAGTCTTGGGGAGAGTCCTGTCTCCCGCTATGAGCCCTAATAAGGACTTATGGTCAGTGACCAGCTCAAAGTCTCTTCCGAAAAGATATTCGTGAAACCGCTTGACTCCGGCTACAGCGGCAAGGGCTTTCCGATCAAGTTGGCTGTAATTTCTCTTGGAGCTCAGGAGAGTCCTGGAGAAGTATGCAATGGGGGCCTCGCGGCTGTTTGAGAGCCTATGGCTCAGTACAGCCCCCACCCCAAAAGATGATGCATCGCAAACTAGTACCACTGGCAGAGTCTCGCTAAATTGTATTAGAAAGCTTTCTTCTGAAAGGAGATTTTTTTACTGCCTTAAATGCATCGTTCTGTGCCGGACCCCAAACCCAGGTGGCTTTTTTAGATAGTAGCTTGTGCAGAGGCTCAGCGATGATTGCTTTATTTTGCAGGAAAATACTGTAAAAATTCAATAATCCCAGGAATGCTTGTAGTTCAGTCCTGTTGGTGGGCACTGGGGCTTCCCTGATTGTCCTAATTTTATCTTTGGTGGGGTGCAATCCAGATCCGTTGATCCGGTACCCCAGGAATTCTACTTCCGGTACCCCAATCTGGCACTTGCTGGCTTTAGCCCTTAACGATGCAGCTCTGAACCTAGTAAGCACCTCTCTCCCTCAGTTGCATTTTATCTTTGGCTGTTATTAATACGTCGTCGAAGTATGGGACAACACCTGGCAATTTGCTTAGAACTCTTTCCATTATGCTTTGGAAAATACCCGGGGTCACGCTGACACTGAATTGGAGCCTATTGCATTTAAATGCCCCACGGTGAATAACTATCATTTGGGCTTCTGCAGTCTCGCGATCAACAGGCAGTTGCTGTTACACCTGCGCGAGGTCTAGTTTTGCGAAATGGCGCCCTGGCCAAGCGTGTGCAATAGATGTTGGACCAGAGGCACTGGATATGCACTCTGTTGAAGGGCCTTATTGAGTGTCCACTTATAGTCTGCGCATATGCGAACAGACCCGTCATTTTTTATGGGAGTTACTATGGGGGTTTCCCACTTTGCATGATCGATCGGCTCTAAAATGCCCTGACTTATTAACTTATCTAGCTCTTGGTTGATTTTTGGTTTTAATGCAAAGGGGACCCTGCGAGGTTTCAGTCTAATCGGGGGTATTTTGGGGTTTAAGCTAAATGAAATCGGGGTGCCCACGTACTTGCCAAGCCTTTGGTCGAAAATGTCCTGGAATTCATGCAGCAGGTCATCATAGTCAGCATTCATCACATTGGTAGCAGTCGCGTTGATTCCGGTCACCTCCATTCCTAGCGATCTCAACCAGTCGAGCCCCAGTAGGCTAGTTAGTTGGTCGCAGATGACAGTTAGTGGCAGGCTTGTTTCCTGGTCGCCGAACTTCACGGTGACTTCTCAGTACCCCAAAACTGGAATCTGATTCCCTTGATAATCGGTAATTCGTAGTGGCTGTGTCTTCAACTGCCTCCAGGTGAGGTTAGGCATGGCCCTCTTCACAGCTGACCAGGACATGATGGATATTGACGAGCCCGTATCTATCTCCATTTCACAGGGGGAGCCTTCTACGAGCACAGTCATGATGATTTTTGAATTTCTCTTGGTGCTCACTTGATTTACCCAGATATTATTAGCTCCAGATGGTAGATGGTAGTTAGTTGTTGGTTGGTTTGGGCCTCTTTCCTCTCATCACGTCTTGTTTGGCTGGTAGTTTCGTCCGGCGCCCCTGGTTGGGAATTGTGGTGCCTTGCAGACCCATGCGATGTGGCCTAACTTCCCACATTTTTGGCAAACGGCGTCGCGGAACTGGCAGGACAACTGTAGCAAGGCCCTGGCCTTTGTGCCTCAACCCCGGGGCGCCGATCCATCTGGAAGACTTCCTCTTCTTCGCTATCTCGTGGCTCAGCATGGCATTGGGTCTCGTACACTTCGGGAGTCGTTTTCTTAGGAGTGGTGTACTTTTCCGGCGCAGCGTCTCGGCAGCCTTATTAGAAGTCTCGGCTGCCCTGGCCTCCTCTAGCACAGCTTTTAGATTCAGACTGGTTTTAGCCAGAAGTCTCTTTTGCAGGCTGATATCTTGAACCCCCCAAACGAGCTGGTCCAGTAGCGCATCATCCAAATCATGGAATTGGCAATGGACTGCCACTTTTCTTAAGGCTGTTACATAGTCGTTGATGTTTTCTCCTTCTTGTTGTAATCGTTGGTAGAATTCATACCGACTGACCACCTTGGAAGGTGCTGGATCGTAGAGATTCTGGAGTAGTTGTTACCATGTGGTCGAGTCTACGGCTGCTGGTTCAGTTAAGGCTATAGCTGTATCGAAGACTTTGGGTTCGCAATGGCTCAGGAACATATCTTGATTCTATTGTCTGAGAGGCCTTGCAGGTCGTTGGCCCCCAGGAAGCAGCAAAATTTGGTCATGTAGGTATCCCAATTCTCATTGTTTGGGTCGAATGGAGTTGGTGGGTGGAATGATGACATGGCGGCTTTCTATTGTAGTCTTTGTTCGGATTTGAATTTTGGCGCCTCAAGATGTCCGACGCTTTCTCCAGCCGGGCTGGTCTGCTCCGAAGATGCTCTTCAGTATCCCATCCTCGTCGCCAATGTTGGGTTCCAATACTGAAGAGTCAGGAGGCAGGTTGAGTGACTTCAGCCTTTATTGATTACAGTGAGCAACAACAGTGAAAGCCCAGCCGGAGGCTCCAGTTTAAATAGAGAGCCCCGGTTGGGAAGAACCAATCAGTGATTTCCTTCTCTGATCAATAGAGCTGACCTGGTTGTAAACATCTCAGCTAACATGCAAATCCCAGATTTGCATGTTATACACATGTAATACACAACAGTATCTTTGGGCTTTTGGGTCCTATGGCTCTGAGGATTCTCTGGTTTTGGTCCTGAATGAGGATACATTCCCATAGACCAGGGGTAGGGAACGTTGGCTCTTCTATGACTCGTGGACTTCAACTCCCAGAATTCCTAAGCTAGCATGATTGGCTCAGAAATTCTGGGAGTTGAAGTCCACGAGTCATAGAAGAGCCAACGTTCCCTACCCCTGCCATAGACAGACCTAGTATGAGATTTGAGGCTCTTCTTGGACTCAGTTCCTGCTGGAAGAACAAGTGCAGCTGTGGTCAAGGAGGACAATACTTTGGACAACTTCACCCTGAACAACAACAGTGCCAGTTCCTGGACTGAGAAACCCAAGTCTCTCATGCCTTGGTCATTTCCTGTTTGTATTATTGACATACACTATACAGGGGGCCTGTTTTTAAAAACCACCCTGAAACTGTAACTGATCCAGAATTCAAGGGGTGCAAGTAGTTATGAAAGTAATTTGGTATCCCCATTTAACACCACTACTTGGCCACATGCACTGGCTCCCTATAATCTTTCATATGCAATTCCCATGCTTATAAACCTATAAAATCCTTTATGACACAGATCAGGCTATTTGGGGAGATTTTGTCTCCAATTATCTCTGCCAGGCCCATGAAATCCAACAGAGTGGGCATGCTTCAAGTCCTTTCCATGAAAGAGTATCACCTAGTGCAGTGATGGCGAACCTATGGCACGGGTGCCAGAGGTGGCACGCGGAGCCATATCTGCCGGCACGTGAGCCGTTGCCCTAGCTTAGCTCCAACGCGCATGTGCATGCCGACCAGCTGATTTTCAGCTCACACGGAGGCTCTGGGAGGGTATTTTCGGCTTCCAGAGGGCCTCCCTGGGGGTGGGAGAGGGCATTTTCTCCCTCCCTAGGCTCCAGGGAAGCCTACTGGGCCCACCAGAAGTCGGGAAATGGGCCATTTCCAGCCTCCAGAGGGCCTCTGGGGGGGGCAGGGAGGCTGTTTTCGTCCACCCCAGGCACTGAATTATGGGTGTGGGCACTCGCACGAGCACGCGTTTTCGGCACCCAAGGAAAAAAAGGTTCGCCATCACTGACCTAGTGGGATCTAGATGTCTGTAACATCTAGATATGAACAGTGCCTGCCCTGTGAAATAACATTCCCCACAAAGTTTGGATGTTTCTCACCTTTCTGTCCCTCTGTAATGCCATGAAAACCTTATTTTTCTCCTCACGTATTAGGCCAGAATGAAAGATCTTAAACATGGTTTAATTTAATTAATTAATTAATTAATTAATTAATTAATTAATTAATTAATTAATTAATTAATTAATTAATTAATTAAATTTAATAATTTAATTTAATTTAATTAATTTAATTTAATAATTTAATTTAATTTAATTTAATTTAATTTAATTTAATTTAATTTAATTTAATTTAATTAAATTAAAGTTCTTATAGGCTGCCCAATCCCGTAGGACTCAGGGCAGCGTACAACATAAATAAGAACAATATACATAATACATAAATTTAAAAAACATTTCATTCACGGGGGAATCCGATCTTCTTCACCCGCCTGCCGGAAGAGCCATGTTTTTACGGCTTTATGGAAGGCCAGTAGAGTGGGGATAGTCCGGATCTCTGGTGGGAGTTGGTTCCAGAGAGATGCGGCTCCCACAGAGAAGGCTCTCCCCCGTGGACCCGCCAACCGACATTGTTTGGCTGATGGGACCCGGAAGAGGCCCACTCTGCGGGACCTAACTGGTCGTAGGGAGGTATGTGATAGGATGCGGTCCCGAAGGTAACCTGGTCCTGAGCCATGTAGGGCTTTCAAGGTCAAAACCAACACCTTAAATTGCATCCGGAGACTAATAGGCAACCAATGCAGCTGGCGGAGAATGGGTGTTACGTGGGTGTATCTCGGCACACCCACCACAGCTCGCACAGCTGCATTCTGTATCAATTGCAGTCTCCGGATGCTCTTTGAGGGTAGCCCCATGTAGAGCGTGTTACAGTAGTCCAGCCATGAGGTGACAAGGGCATGAGTGACTGTGAGCAAAGCCTCCCTCTCCAGGTAGGGTCGCAATTGATGCACAAGACGGATCTGTGCAAAGGTCCCCCTAGCCACAGCTGAAAGATGTTGCTCCAATTTTAGCTGTGGGTCTAGGAGAACACCCAAATTGCGAACCCGTTCTGAGGGAGTCAATTTTTCTCCCCCAAGAACGAAGGAGGGACAGTCGACATAATCCCTGGGGGGCAATATCCACAGCCACTCAGTCTTGTCAGGGTTGAGTTTGAGTCTATTCACTCCCATCCAGACCCTCACATCGTCCAGGCAGCGGCACATTACATCAACTGCTTCACTGAACTGACATGGGGTGGAGATGTACAACTGGGTATCATCAGCATACTGCTGATACCTCACCCTGTGTCGTTGGATGATCTCACCCAGCGGTTTCATGTAAATATTAAACAGGATGGGCGAGAGGACCGACCCTGCAGCACCCCGCAAATCAGGGGCCTAGGGGCCGACCTCTGCCCTGTCAACACCGACTGCGTCCTATCGGAGAGGTAGGAGGAGAACCACCGTAAAATGGTGCCTCCCACTCCCACCTCCCCAAGATGACGCAGAAGGATACCATGGTCAATGGTATCAAAAGCCGCTGCGGAGCAAGATGCCGTGACCACCCGCTGCTTCGTGAATGGGATTACAACTACTTAATTGTTTAAACAAGCAGACAGAGAGAGACAGGATTTTAAAGGGCAAGTACAGATTTTTTTTTTTTCTTTCAACTCCACTGCTGATTTTCACTTCGGAAGAAACTAAGTAACAGTTATTAGGCTACAACATGGCGATCGGAGAAAGTGGGAGGAGAAGTGAAAGTAACTTTCGTTTCCCTAGCAGCTTTTTTTCTTATGGAAATTTTTGATTTTGAAAGTTGGCTTTACTCTCTCTGTCTCCCGATTCTGGATTAAATAATAACTGACAATTTTTTAAAAATAAAATTCTATCTGGCTTTGGAATTTGAAAGAATTTTAAAAGAAATTTAAAAGAACTTTAACTAGAGGCTTGGCTTTTTCTTTGTTCACCACTGGAAATACTAAAATGGCTTCAAAATCTGGAAAGATTGTTTTGAATAAAAGAATGGATTATTCATCTGGTTATATTTCTAAAATGCAACTTACCACTGAGTTAACACCCCCAAAGTCTTTAACACCTGAAAATTTAATAAGTACCTTAAAGATTATGAAAGATGAACTTATTGTTGAATTTAACCAAAAAATTAGTGAAATAGATAATAAAATGCAGGCTGCTTTAAAGAATATTGACCAACAAATTAGAAATGATGTGTTGGAGGTATGTAAAGGTCTAGCAACAAATATTGAAGTTTTGGCAAACCGCATTGAAGAAAACAAACAAGTTTTGACAACTTCAGTAGAATACATAGATAAAATACAAAATGACATTGCAAATTTTGAAACAGAGGTGTTAATGACGCAATTCAGATCCATGGAATTTGCCATAAGGGTCAGGGGGTTGAAAGAAGGATTATATGAAGATTTGAAAGGAAGGATGGTGGAAGCTTTGGAGCAGGTGTCTGGACTGTCTAAAGAAGAACTAGCCAGGCAAATTGATAAAATATATAGAATCAACTCCTGGTATGCAAAACAAAAACACCTACCAAGGGATATTGTAATATACTTTACTACAAGAGCCTTACGGAATAGGATTATACAGGCGACGTTTAAGAATAACCTGCAGGTGAATGGCCAGGAACTGATGATATGGAAAGAAATTCCCTCTAAAATGCTCAAAGCCAGAAAAGATTATACCTTTCTGATTGATGAATTTAAAAGGTTAAATTTACATTACAAATGGGAAGCACCAACAGGAGTTGCAGTGAAATTTCTGGGAAAAAGATATCGGCTTAATACAACAAAGAAAGCTACTGAATTTTATGTCAACGTCTTAAAGGCTGATATATCCAAGATTCCAGAGGAAAGATGTATGAAAACAAAAGAGGAGGAGGAGGGAAAGCCATCCCTTCCTCTTCAAATCGAAACAGATTTACAAAATTTAAATGATTGGCAGAGCCAGACAGATGTCTACAGTGTGGAAAAGGAGATGGAAGATCGGGGTCAGATGGGAGGCGAGCTGACAACTACAAAATTATCAAGTTACAAAAAGATGCAACCATCATCAAGATACAACAAGATGCAGTGTTGAAGTTTATTGGACAGATGGTTGCCATTATGACTGTACTTTTCTTTTTCCCTTCTTTCCTTAATTTTTTTTTCTTTTCTTTACTTCTTGCATTCTTTTTTTTTCTTTTGTTTTTTTTGGGGGGCTTATTCAAAGTATTATTAATTCTTTTTAAAGATTTAGAACTTTTTTGAACCTAATAATTTAATACATAGTAACATTATGTTACTAATAGAGTGGTAGAATTTATGATGAAGTTTAAGGTTTTTGTATTATTATTTAGTTATTTTTTGTGTAATATCAATTTAAGTTTTATTTAATTGTGAGAAAGATTTGGAATTGTTATCTATCCAGTTATAAAATATTACAATTAGATTTAACATTTTTTTTTTTTGGGAGGAAGGTTATTTAAAGTTTGGAATTAGTGCTTATAATCTGATATATAGTAATAGTATGTTATTTATATACTGATTGATTTTATGATGAAGTTTAAGGTTTTTGTATTTAATACTTAGTCATCATTTATGTAATAATCATTTAATTCTTAGTTAACAGTGAAGAAATGTTGTGAAGGGTAGATGATTGAAAGGAGGAGGAAGGAATTTTTATTAGTGTACAATTTGGAGTTGAAGTTTTAAAAAAATAAGGTGGAAGTCAAAATTTTTTAATTTAATTTAAATTTATTTTATTGATATTATGCCCTGTACTCTCTCTGGGAAGTCCGGGGGGGAGGGGGGGAGGGAAAGGGGTGGGTTAGGGGGGAGAAAAATTAAAAAAATGTTTGTACTTTCTATTTAATGTTTAGCTATTATCTATGTAATTTTGTACTAATAAAACTTTTTGGAAAAAAAAAAAAAAGCCGCTGAGAGGTCAAGTAACACCAGGATGGAGGAATGACCTCCATCCCGGGCTCACCAGAGATCATCCATCAGAGCGACCAAAGCAGTCTCCGTACTGTAGCCACGCCTGAAACCCAATTGAAAGGGATCCAGATAATCAGTTTCCTCCAATAACTGCAGGAGTTGGAGCAACACCACTTTCTCAACAACTTTACCCACGAAGGGTAAGTTGGAGACTGGATGGAAGTTCTTTAAATCCGCTGGGTCCAGGGAAGGCTTCTTGAGGAGGGGCCTCACCACTGCAGCTTTTAAGGGCTGCGGGATGGACCCCTCTCTCAAAGATGCGATCACAACAGCCTGGAGCCAGCCGTGTGTCACCTCCCTGCTGGCTGAGACCAGCCAGGAGGGGCACGGGTCCAATAAACAAGTGGAGGTGCTCATCGCTCCTATGGTCTTGTCCACATCATCAGGAGTGATAGGCTCAAACTCATCCCACATAACAGGACTAAGACTCGCCCCTGTCGTCTCGGCTTGCCCTGGCCAAATGGAGTCCAGGTCTGTCCGAATCTGAATGACTTTGTCCGCCAGAAACTGAGAAAATTCCTCAGCTCTGCCCTGCAAGGGATCTTCGCCTCCCTCCTTGGCAAGAAGGGAGCGAGTCACCCTAAACAGGGCGGCTGGGCGGGAGTCGGCGGATGCAATAAGGGCGGAAAAATGCGAACTTTTTGCCGCTCGTATCGCCACTAAGTAAGACTTAATGAAAGTTCTTAAAAGTGTCCGGTCAGACTCAGCTTTACTAGCTCTCCATCGTCGCTCTAGGCGTCTCTTTTGGCGCTTCATCTCCCGGAGTTCCTCGGTAAACCAAGGAGCCCTCCTGGATCTGCTGCCCCAGAGAGGCCGCAAAGGCGCAATCCGATCTAAAGCCCCCGTTGCCGCCCGGTTCCAGGCAGCCACTAGAGCCTCAGATGAATTGTGTGCCAGGGATTCAGGTATTTCCCCAAGTTCCCTCTGAAATCCTTCAGATTCCATTAGGCGCCTGGGGCGGAACCATTTAATTGGTCCCGCCTCCTTGCGGTGGAGGAGTGGTGCCATGAAATCCAACCTCAGAAGGAAATGATCTGACCACGACAAGGGTACTGTGACTAAACCCCTTAGCCTCAGATCATCTCTCCACTGTCCCGAAAGAAACACAAGGTCAAGCGTGTGACCTCCCTCATGAGTTGGACCCTGAACTACTTGGGTCAGGTCCATGGTTGTCATGGAAGCCATGAACTCCTGGACTGCCTCCGAGGTTTCGCCGGGCGATGGCAGATTGAAGTCCCCCAGCACCATCAACCTGGGTAACTCAATCGCCAGCCCCGCAACCGCCTCGAGCAGAACAGGCAGGGCCTTTGCAACACAGCTAGGAGGCAAGTAGGTTAGCAAAAGGCCCACCTGAACCCCTAAGTCCAACTTCAGAAGGAGCGTCTCACAACCAACAATCTCCGGGGCAGGGCTCCTTCGAGGACATAGGTTCTGGCGAGCTATAATAGCCACTCCTCCACCCCTTCTCTGGGGTCGCGGCTGATGCTGAACTCAGAAGCTGTCCGGGCACATCTCGGACAGGGGAACCCCCCCTCCTGGTCCAGCCAGGTCTCAGTGATGCATGCCAGGTCAGCCCCCCCTTCCAGGATTAAATCCCAAACAAGGGGGGCGTTGTTAGTGATCGACCTGGCATTCAACAGCAGCAGCTTGAGCCCAGGGCCCTGAAATCCCTGGTTACCAGGTACTCGGGCTGAGCTAGGTGTAACCAAACCAGAGGGGTCAGAACAAGGAATCGCTTGTAAACAGTGAGTTCTCGTTCCCCCAGAGTGGCCTACCCCTCTGCTCCCGCCATACCTACCTCTCTCCCTGTTATGACTATAATATTCCCACTCTCCATCCCACCAGAGATCCCCTCCCCTCCCCCACTGGTCCCCCGCTCTCCCGACAGGCCCTGCACTCCATTCATACTGAGCCTGGGGTTGGACTCAGACCCCCCTCCGCTTCTGTTTCCACACTCAGCAAAGGGGGGCAGAATCCTAGCCCCTGGCTGGTAAGTGTTGTTTGGCCTTGGTTAATTCAGTTAGTTTTTTATTTTTATTATATCATTCTCTTTTCAATTCCAGATTATTATTTGATTTTCTAATACTTGGTTTTTATGTTCCTACCCAGAGTCACTTTGTAAGGGTTGCCTCTCTGTCTAACTTAGAAAAGTACGAACTTCTGAGCCGAGTAGATCAAAAGGATTCTTTATTTAAGTAGATGTGAAAGCAGTCCATTCAAAGCAAGATCTGAATACCCTTAGATAAAGCAGGTACTGTTAAACGTTAGAGACCCCTCCCCATTAGCCAGACTGCAAAAGCCTGGCCAATACACACGTGTGAAATCCCCTGCTCTGGGAACTGGATAGCATACGTTCCCCCAGAGCCTCTTCCGTTTAAACTAACCCACATTGCCCCCAGAAACCCTATCCCAAGATGAAGGGATTTCAAGATGCCTTGCGCCAGGATATGTGTTGTAAACATCAGTTGATCCAAGCAATGCTGATAAATCAAACTCAAGACCCCACCTTCTCTTACTGAATGGCAGAGTCACTCTTTTGGGATTCTGACACACTTTTTGCTTATTGTCCATGTAAACCAAATAAATAAATAAATTTATCACAATAGGCAAAAAAAACTCACTTGGCCCCTTCCAGAAGTTCTGTCACATTCCTTTTCTTCCCACTTCCACTTCCATCATCAAAAGTTGTTGCGTTTCCAACCATGATAACACCTTTCTTACTATTGATTGCAGGTAAACATCTACGAGCCACTGTTTAAACATCAAAGAGATTTAAACACTTAACCCCAATGATTTCCTCTTCCTCATTAGAGCAACATATTATTCTCATGTTTCACAAATGCTGCAGGGCCTTCACGTTCCCTATTTGAGCCAACTCACTTTAAACTACTGGTTCTTCCCAGTAGCCTCCCAGTACATCTCCTCCCCTCCCAGTACATAACTGTACAGTATGTCCTCTGACAATCTTGTTCATATTTTATATTCTCTGGGAAGGGTTCCCCATCCAGAATTGTAATCTCTAAGTTCTAAGCTTTCAAGAACTCTAGAATTAGCTTCCTCTTTACCCTTTGGGAAGAGTCTGAAGGTTTTTAAGAGGTATTTAAAATTACTTTTATTAATACACTGTTTTTATTGATGAAATTTTTGTAATTACTCTATTGTTCCCACTTGTCAAAGCAGCTACAAAGTTTATGTAATTAATTATTTGGATGTAGTCTAAGTAATTCACAGAGATTTATCCTGTGAGTAACAAGCAGCATCAGCATTAAATCAAGAGTTTGTATATGGAATGACTATGGAAACTGGCAGTCACAGCCCTTGTTGGTTGTGTTAAGGTGGTTCAGGTGCTCTTGAAACTAGAATAAAATCCCCAGAGTTTCTTCTACTAGCCTTGTTTTCCAGAAGGACTTACAGGGCTTGCTTGGTGTAAGCATGGCTGGGCATTCACCATCTTTCAACACTTCAGGTGCACTCTGGAACAGAGATTGAAAGAGACAGGGTGTATCAAAGATTAATTTCTGTCTAGAAAAGAATATTCTCTACCTGCACTTTCAGAAAGAACACAGCAACAATCCAACAATTCAGCTCACTTACCTTCTTCAGATCGGTAAAATCTGGGACACAAAACTGTTGATAATATTTTAGTTCCTTGGTTGCTGTGTGGTCAATACTGGAGGCCTGTAGAAAAGTGATATACCTATCTGGACACTTGTTGACACAGATCTGAAAAATCCCAAATAATTATTAAATTTGATTATTGATCGAATTTAAGCACTGCAGTGTATCATAATACTGTACAACTTCTCTGGTCTGCAATCGAAGGTTTATCTGAAGAATCCCCCCCCCCAAAAAGCATTCATAGGCGTCAATCTGTTTATGGATGCCATCCTTGGTGCCTGCAAGTTCCCATCATTATTTATTTTAAAATTGCTCTAAGTAAAATTTAAAGAATGTCATCCTTAAAATAAAGTGCTATTCTGAAAAATGTCCATGAAATTCTTTTTTTGAATTCTACATTCTTAGCACCCCATGCTTTGTCTGGAATTATGTTAATTTGCCTTTCCTCCCCCAAAGATAAACTGGGAACAGATGATGTTATGAGGGACAAGTGCATAGAAGAAAACAAACTGATTAAGCTTATGTTTGGATAATTGCTGTTTTGACTGGCTACACTCTTCTGAATTTCAGCAGAGACCAATCCTGTAAGATTTACCATATTTTTCGGAGTATAAGACGCACCGGAGTATAAGACGCACCTTAGTTTTTGGGGAGGAAAATAGGGGGAAAAAATCTGCCTACCAGGTATTCATCTGACTAGCGTCCTTAGTCTGGTCAGCTTCAGCACATTATTTTATCCCCTGGTTAGGACTTAAAAAAACCTTCTTCTGAGAGAGTAACAATGAAAGAGCCTGCAAGCCAGTAAGAGCTGGGAAGATCGTTAGCACCTGGTTAGGACTGGAAAAAAACTTATTTGGAGCAAGTAGAACAATGAAAAAACCCTGCAAAGATTTAGGGCTGGAAAAACATTCTTCTGAGAGAGTAACAATGAAAAAGCCTGCAAGGTAAGAGCTGGGAAGATCGTTAGCACCTAGTTAGGGCTGGGGAAAAAAGCTTCGGAAAAGCTACATTCGGAATATATGACACACCCAAATTTTCAGCCACTTTTAGGGAGGAAAAAGGTGCATCTTATACTCCGAAAAATACGGGTATGTTATAGTATTATAATTTAATACATTTTTAAAAACTACTATAACCGCCTTTGACAATCTAAATTGGGCTTTTATGTTTAAAGTGCTGGAAGAAATTGACTTTGGAGAGAACTTTATTCAAGGAGTCACAGTGGTTTACGTCATAGCAAGCAAAAATGGTTATTAATGGAGACTTAACTAACTCATGTGAAATTCAAAAGGGTGCAAGACAAGGATGCCCCTTGTCTCCTCTGCTGTTTATCTTGGTGTTGGAAGTTTTGAATAGAAATATTAGGCAAGATGAGAAAATAATGGGTATAAACATCAAAAAAAGAAGCTTATAGATTGAGGGCATTTGCTGATGATCTGATTATATTCCTGTAAGATCCAAAAATAACATAAAACATTACATGAGTTTGGGGGTTTGGCAGGTTTTAAAATGAACAAACCCAAAACAACAATGTTGATTAAGAATGTCATCTCAGGACAGTGATATATTGATTAATAAGTTGGGTTTTAAGGTCGAGAAAAAGGTGAAATATTTAGGAGTTATGTTAACAAACAGAAATATAAAACTGTTTCAAAATAATTATGTGGCTCTTTGGAATAATATTTAAAAAGACTTACAAAGTTGGGGAAAATTACATATGGGTAGAATTTCTGTAATTAAGATGAATGTCTTACTAAAAATGCTCTTTCTGTTTCAGACATTACCAATACTTGCAACTGATATTCCATTTAAACAATGGCAGAGGGATATTTCCAAGTTATATTCGTAACTGAGCTCTCTAGTGCTTGTGGCCCCACTCACGCATCTCTGGCACTCACAGTCCTATCATGAGTGTGTCGCAGGCACTTGTGCCCCACTCACACAAGCATTTCTGGTGCTCGCAGCCCCACTTGCGTGAGCGTCACAGACACTCATGACTCCACTCACGCGAGCAATGGGTACTTGCATATGCAAAACCATCTCCTCTTTCCCACCTCCCCTCTGGGCCACCAACCCGGAAAGGTTGGGGAACTCTGATCTAGAATGTATATAGGTATTTCAAATGAATGTTGGAAATGTAAATGTAAAGAAGGGACCTTTTACCATTTATTTATTTATTTATTTATTTATTTGGTTTTCTTATATACCGCCCAACTCCCGAGGGACTCAGGGCGGCGTACAGCACAGAAAAAAAATACAAGAACAACCAATAAACAATTGGATTAAAATCAGAATATAAAAATTAAAAATTACAATATTAAAAACCATCCAACAACCAGACATACCCAGGGGAGAGTTCAGATGGAATTAAGCTCTACCCCCTGCCTGCAGGAAAAGCCATGTCTTAACGGCTTTTCGGAAGGCCAGCAGGGTGGGGATGGTTCGGGTCTCTGGAGGAAGTTGGTTCCAGAGCGCGGGGCCCGCCACAGAGAAGGCCCTCCCCCTAGGGCCCGCCAGCCGGCATTGCTTGGCTGACGGGAGCTGGAGGAGGCCAACTCTGTGGGCGCTAACCGGTCGGAGGGAAGTATGAGGCAGAATGCGGTCCCGGAGATAGCCTGGTCCTAAGCCATGAAGGGCTTTAAAGATGATGATCAACACCTTGAATTGGACCCGGAGACTGATGGGCAACCAGTGCAGTTGGCGGAGTATAGGTGTCACGTGGGTGTACCTTGGCACACCCACCACAGCACGCACAGCCGCATTTTGCACCAACTGGAGTCTCCGGATACTCTTCAAGGGTAGCCCCATGTAGAGTGCGTTGCAATAGTCCAAGCGGGAGGTGACAAGGGCATGAGTGACCGTGAGTAGAGCCTCCTTCTCCAAGTATGGCCGCAACTGGTGCACCAGGCGAACCTGTGCAAAGGCCCCCCTAGCCACAGCAGTAAGATGATGTTCCAATTTTAGCTGTGGATCTAGGAGGACCCCCAAGTTGCGGACCTGATCCGAGGGAGTCAGTTTTGCTCCCTCGAGAACCAAGGAGGGACAGTTGTCATAGTCCTTAGGAGACAATATCCAAAGCCACTCAGTCTTGTAGGGGTTGAGTCTGAGTCTGTTCCTCCCCATCCAGATCCTAACGTCGTCCAGGCACCGGCACATTACATCAACTGCCACACTGAAATCAGACGGGGTGGTGATGTACAGCTGGGTGTCATCAACGTACTGGTGAAAACGCACCCCATGTCTGCGGATGATCTCCCCCAGCGGTTTCATGTGAATGTTGAACAGGATGGGCGAGAGAACCGACCCCTGAGGCACCCCGCATAACAGGGGCCTAGGGGAGGATCTCTGCCCTCCTGTTAACACCAACTGCATCCTATCGGCGAGATAAGAGGAGAACCACCGTAAAATGGTGCCTCCCACTCCCAACTCGCCGAGACGATGCAGAAGGATACCATGGTTAATGGTATCGAAAGCCGCTGAGAGGTCAAGTAGCACCAGGATGGAGGAATTACCCCCATCCCGGGCCCGCCAGAGATCATCTATCAGAGCGACCAAGGCAGTTTCTGTACTGTAGCCGCGCCTGAAACCCGACTGATAGGCATCTAGATGATCTGTTTCATCCAAAAGTCGCAGAAGCTGAGTAGCCACCACCTTCTCCACAACTTTCCCTAAGAAAGGTAAGTTGGAGACCGGACGATAGTTCTTCAAGTCAGCTGGATCCAGGAAAGCCTTCTTCAGGAGGGGTCTCACCACCGCAGCTTTTAACGACTGCGGTACGGATCCCTCCTCCAAAGAAGCGATGACCACCGCCCGGATCCAGCCACGTGTCACCTCCCTGCTGGCCGAAACCAACCAGGAGGGGCACGGGTCCAATAAACAGGTGGAGGCCCCCATCGCCCCCACGGCTCTGTCCACATCCTCGGGAGAAACAGGCCCAAAGTCTTCCCACAACGGTGGACTAAGACTTGCCCCTGTCAACTCCATGGACTCTGCCCAGCCAGAGTCCAGGTTCGACCAGATCCGAGCGACTTTATCCAACAGAAACTCTGCGAATTCCTCAGCTCTACCTTGCAAGTGTTCCTCGCTTCCCCCTTCAGCAAGGAGGGAGCGAGTCACCCTAAACAAGGCGGCTGGGCGAGAATCTGCGGATGCAATAAGAGCGGAAAAATAGGATTGTTTTGCCGCCCCTATCGCCACTAAATAAGAGCTGATATAAATTCTTAATAGTGTTCGGTCGGATTCGGTTTTGCTGGACCTCCAGCGGTGCTCCAGACGTCTCTTCTGGCATTTCATCTCCCGGAGCTCCTCGGTAAACCAGGGAGCTTTCTGGGATCCACTGCCGCGGAGAGGTCGCGAAGGCGCAATTCGGTCTAAAGCCCCTGATGCTGCGATGTTCCAAGCAGTCACCAGGGAATCAGCCGAATTGTGTACCAGGGTTTCAGGTATCTCCCCAAGCTCCCTCTGGAATCCTTCCGGCTCCATTAGGCGCCTGGGGCGGAACCACCTAGTCGGTCCCGCCTCCCTGCGGGGGAGGAGTGGGGCTGCGAAATCCAACCTCAGTAGGAAATGATCTGACCATGACAGTGGGGTGATGGCTATGTCCCTTATCTTCAGATCATCTCTCCACTGCCCCAAAAGAAACACTAGGTCGAGCGTGTGACCACCCTCATGAATCAGACCCTGGATTACTTGGGTCAGGTCCATGGTTGTCATGGAATCCATGAACTCCTGAGCTACCCCAGAGGTTTCGCCAGCAGAAGGCAAGTTGAAGTCCCCCAGCACCATAAGCCTAGGGAACTCAACTGCCAAGCCGGCTACTGCCTCGAGCAGCTCAGGCAGGGCCTTACTTACGTAGCTGGGAGGCAGGTACGTTAAGAAAAGGCCCACCTGCACCCCTAAGTCCAACTTCAGAAGGAGCGTCTCACACCCAACAATCTCCGGGGCAGACTTCCGCACGTTATTATAGCCACTCCTCCTCCCCTTCCCTGGGGTCTGGAATGATGCTGCACTGAGAATCCATCTGGGCATATCTCGGAGAGAGCTACTCCCCCCTCCTGGCCCAGCCAGGTCTCAGTTATACAAACCAGGTCCGCCCCCTCCTCTGCGATTAAATCGCGTATCAGGGGGGCTTTGTTGATGATTGACCTGGCGTTAAGCAGCAGCATCCTGAGCCCAGGGCCCTGAAAACCCTGGTTGCCAGGTACTCGGGTTGAGCAAGATGGAACCACATTGGAGGGGCCGGAACAAGGGATCGCTTGCAAGCACCAAGGTCTTATTCCCCGAGAGCGGCCCGCCCCTCTGCTCCCGCCATATCTGCCTCTTCCCATTATGACCGAGATGTTCCGGCTCTCGTCCCCACCAGAGACCCCCTCCTCCTCCCCACTGGTCTCCCTCCCTCCGTGCAGGCCATACATACCACTTTCACATGTAGGGCCACTGAGCCCCCCTCCCCCTCGCTTCTGCTTCTGCACTCAGAGGGGGGGGGACGAGATCCCAGTTCCCGACCTTTCTATTGTTTCACACTCATTCTAACATTCAAATATCCATCTCATCCATCCCCATACTCACTCTCACCCATACTGCATCTCAGAGGAGGAGATTTCAATTAAAAGTTTTTAAAAGAGGCAGGCACATCGAGGTGAGGGTGTGCTGGGGAGGAAGATTCCCTGGTTCGGGTCAGTCTCCCAATTGATCTATAGTCCAAGGATGATGACAAACCTCCCCTTATTTCGATGACCTAGGGAGTCTAAGTTCTGCCCCCCTTCATTTATGATGAACATGTGACAAAGCAAAGAAATATTGGAGTAGGATTCATATCTTAATACAGAAAATTCTTAAAGTGAAGATAAAGATGAAAGCAGAAACATTTCTTTTGGGTTTAATGGGGAAAAAATTGGAACTCTGATCTTATATATGTTGACGGTAGCAAGACTACTGAAGGCACAAAAATTGAAGGACATTTCGATTCCCACCATGGATGAATGGTTACAGAAGTTGATGGAGTTGGCAGAGATGGCTAAATTGACCATTTTGATTAAAGAAAAGAATATAAGTACTTTTGTTTCTACTTGGAGACCGCTTCTGGATTTTGTGCTTGAGATAAAAAAAATAAAACTTTGATTTTGGGTTTTACTGATTAGATTGATTTGGTGTTATAGAAATAATTGGTGTTATAGAAATGGCTAGTTTAGACTTCCGGCAGTGACATCAGCATGAACCGGAGCAGAGGAACAGGGCTCCGTTCCTGAAGCCTGAATTTTCTAGCCAGGAAGCCTTAAAAGGCACTATCAATCCCAGAGAGATTGATAGCAAAAAGGGGAAACTTCGAGGACCTCGGGGCAAAAGGCAATCCCCTGAAGGTTCAGGAGAACCCTCTTGATTCCGGCGGCGAAGAAACCAGCCATAATGGCTGGCTCAAAGCACTGACAGCCGTGGAGTAGGAAGCGAAGATTGAGAAAGCAACATAATAACATTGGGACGAAAGGATATCTCAAAAAGGAGGTATAACTGTAGTGTCAAATGGTGGAGCTGAAATATCGGGACTCTAAAGTTTGAGGCAGAATACTGCAAAACAGCAGCAGCGACTATGAGGATGGAGAGGAGCGAAATAAATAAATTGTTAAGCAGTGACAGCGCAGAGAGGCGAAAGTAGCAGACGAGAAGAGGAAAGAAAGTCCAATTGGATACACCCTGAGACTGTTTGGATTGGTGACTATACTTTCCATTTTATTTCATTTCATTTCCTTATTGATAAGATCTTAAAGACCTTAAAGTTTTCTAAAGATTTCAAAGATTTAAAATGTTGGAATAGATAACTGAGTGGATTGAACGGGAACTTGGTGGTGCGGTGGCTGTCTAGACGGAATAGAAATGGAAAATAACAGGAGCGGTGATTACAGTTGCTACAATTGAATAATTTGGAGAAGGATATAAACATTAAAAGTGGAGAGAACTGAAAAATTGTTATAACTTTAAAAATCGAAACTGTAAAGCAGTGGTTCCCAAGTGGGCGGTACCGCCCCCCGGGGGCAGTGGGAACCCTTAGGGGGGCGGTGAGAGGCAAGGGTGGTGACAGGGGGGCAGTGAGAGGGGCCAGGGGGGCGGTAGGTGGTAGGTGGTTCGCCATGGTTTTACACTTGAAGCTTCCTCGCATTCCTCGCTCTTGTGTGCAGGGCAGCCCATTCTGAAAGAAAACGCGAGATATTTTCTTTCAAAATGGGCTGCCCTGCAACCAAGAGTGTGGAGTGCGACGGAGTTACAAGTGCTAGGTACTGAGCGCGGCACAGCGACGAGGGAAGCTGACCGCTCCTGAAGCTGCTTGGGCGAGCGCTCGTAGACGGGCGGGAAGGCCCCACTGCGGAACCTGCATGCGCGTGGACTTTCCGCCCAGCGTCCCCGGCGCCTAGCAACCCGGCGCGCGCAATTCAGCGGGCTCCCCTCCGGCATGGCGCACCCGCGGATCTCAGCGCAGCTGCCCCCGACATCGACCCCACCAAGGCGCCTGGCGGCCTTTGGCCGCCGAGGCCTCCCCAAGCTCAATGAAGAGCTGCAGCACCCCAGCTGCTGACACGGCAGCCAGCCTTGATGGCGCTCTGAGACCTGGTGCACGACCCGGAGAACGCTTACCAAACCATCGGCCTGGGTGAGCAGCGGCGGCCTGGCCACAGCTGGCAGGAGGGAAGGGAAGGGAAGGGAAGGGAGGGAAGAAGGAAAGAAAGAAAGAGGGAGGGAGGAAGACAGACAGAAAGAAAGATGGTAGGAAGGAAGGAAGGAAGACAGACAAAAAGAATGGAGGGAGGGAAAGGAAGGGAGGGAAGAAGGAAATAAAAAGGAAAGAAAGAAAAAGCGAGGGAGGGAGGAAGGAAGACAGAAAAAGAGAAAGAAAGATGGTAGGAAGGAAGATAAACAGAAAAAGAAAGGAGGGAGGGAAGAAGGAAAAAAGGAAAGAAAGAAAAAGCGAGGGAGGGAGGAAGGAAGACAGAAAGAAAGAGAAAGAAAGATGGTAGGAAGGAAGGAAGATAGACAGAAAAAGAAAAGAGGGAGGGAAGAAAAAAAGAAAAAGGAAAGAAAGAAAGAAAAAGCAAGGGAGGGAGGGAGGGAGGAAGGAAGACAGAAAGAGAAAGAAAGAAATATGGTAGGAAGGAAGGAAGATAGACAGAAAAAGAAAGGAGGGAGGGAAGAAGGAAATAAAAAGGAAAGAAAGAAAAAGAAAGAAAGAGGAAGACAGAAAGAAAGAAAGAAAGAAAGAAAGAAAGAAAGAAAGAAAGAAAGAAAGATGGTCGGAAGGAAGGAAGATAGACAGAAAAAGAAGAGGGAAGAAGGAAAGAAAAAGGGAGGGAGGGAGGGAGGAAGAAAGAAAGAAAGATGGTAGGAAGGAAGGACGGCAGAAAGAAAGAAAAGATGGTAGGAAGGAAGACAGACAGAAAGAAAGAAAAGAAAGAAAGAAAAAGAAAGATGGTAGGAAGAAAGACAGAAAGAAAAAGAAAGAAAGGAGGAAGGTAGAGAAGAAAGAAAGAATGAAAGAAAGACTTATGACCATGATTGAGCCTAACATTTTGGTTGGAAGCGTTGTTAAGTGAGTTTGACCACACTTTACAAGTTGGCCATGTCCACCCGGTCACCTGACACTAAGCCACGCCCACCTGAGGGGGTGGGGTTGGGCGGTGAGGATGAGTTTGTAGCACCAAGGGGGCGGTGGACTGAAAAAGTTTGGGAACCACTGTTGTAAAAGAATTGTGGTGCCGAGCAAAGATGATGCAAGATTGAGGGAAGATTGCACAGAGCTACTAAAACAACAGAAGAAAAGTAAACCTGCTGAAGGATATTGGATTGGAGGACAATTGAATACAAAAGGAAAATAAAAGATAAATATAATATAATATAAATAAAAATATAAAAAATAGTATAAGAAATTTAAGAAATAGGCTTGGTTGTGAAAGATGAAAGAATCGCTTAATTTAAAATATTTAAGATATGATTGTTGGATATTTAAGCTAATAAGATTACAAAGTCTGTATAAAGACGCAAGCATAGAGATTTATTTGGCTATCCTTATTTAATTAATAAGAGTATATAAGTTATATAAATTTGTATATATTTATAATTACATAAAAGGATTTTGGAAATTAAGGAATTTATATCTATAGTAAAATATATATATCTACACATTAATGTACTTATAGTCATACTTATGCTATTTTATATAGAGTTTAGAAATTAAGGATTTTAGAGCTATAGTAAAATATATATGCTTCTATATTAATATATTAATAGCTACATTTATATTGATATTCATACTTATATTTATAAAATTATTACCAATATTGTATAAAGTGAGTTTAGGAAATATATTCAATAGCTAATATATTGTATGCTATTCTGGAAAAATTTACTTAGAATAGAAAAATGACGAGTACAACAAAAATAACCAAATTAAGTAAGAAAATTGCTTCAAACCCCACATCTACACCATCTTCGCCAGTGCAACAACGTTCAATAGAAAGTATGTTCAGAACAGAGAAAGCAGGCTCAACATCAAACATTCAGAGTATTCAAGTTACGCTATTGATGATACAAGACATCTTGTATCATCAATATCTTGGTAGACAGCCAACTAAATATGAGCCAGCAGTGTGCAGCAGCAGCCAAAAAGGCCAACGCAGTCCTGAGCTGCATAAATAGAGGGATACAATCAAGGACCAGAGAGGTACTAGTACCACTCTATAAAGCCTTGGTCAGACCTCACCTAGAGTACTGCATCCAGTTTTGGTCACCACACTACAAAAAAGACATTGAAACGCTAGAGAAAGTGCAGAAGAGAGCAACCAGGATGATAAAGGGTCTGGAAAATAAAACATACAAAGAGCGGTTGCAGGAACTGAGCTTGGCCAGTCTGGCGAAGAGAAGGACCAGGGGTGACATGATAGCAGTGTTCCAATACTTGAGGGGATGCCACAGAGAGGAGTGGAGCAGGCTGTTCTCTATAGCACCAGAAAGTCAAACAAGGAATAACGGATGGAAGCTGACCAAGGAGAGATTCAACCTGGAAGTGAGGAGAAACTTTCTGACGGTGAGAGCGATCAACCAGTGGAACAGCTTGCCAGCGGAGGTTGTGAGAGCCCCAACACTTGCGACCTTCAAGAGGAGACTGGACTGCCATCTGTCTCAAATGGTGTAGGAACTCCTGCTTGAGCAGGGGGTTGGACTAGATGACCTACAAGGTCCCTTCCAACTCTAATAATAAATCTAAATCTAAATCAAGAGGCAATGACTAAAACACAAGAAGCAATAGCAAACAATCATGAAGAGACAAAAAAGAATCATGAAGAATTTAAAAGTGACAAGGGAGAAATGAAAGGGGACATCAAAAAAATGGACGACAGAATAGGAAATATCCAGCAAAATATCCTTAAAAACGAACAGAGAATTAAAACAGTGGAGACAAAAATAGAGCAAGTAGAGAAAAAAATGGAAACTATGGAACAAAAATATATGAGAGTTAACAGAGATTTTGAAGAATCGATAATATTTTTTGAGAAAGCATCCTTTTTTCTAAGATTTCAAAATATTATGGAAAATAAAGAGGAAGACTTAAGGGAGACCATTTCAGAAATACTAGCAGTGGCATTGCAGAGAGATAAACAGGATATGTGGAGGGATATTGACGAGGTATACAGTGCACATACCAGGGGTGGGTTCTTCCTGATTTGGACCGGTTTGTGAGCACCGGTAGCGACCTGCTCGTGACATCACAATGACATCACCGACCCGGTTCGGTTGGTCCCGGTCCCTGGGTGCCACCATTTTCCCCGAATTTTTTTCGAATATTTTTTTCTTTTTGGGGGGATTTCTTTATTTTTTCTTCTTCTGCGCATGCGCAGAAGCCGAATTTCTGGCACTGTGCATGCATCGCCATTTTGTTTTGGGCAGGGGTTTTTTGAATTTTTTCAGGGCTTTTTGCACTGCACAAAAACTTTTTCCGGGCCAGGAGTGGAAGCCGTCCGCCCTCCGCCTGGGTCGTTTGGAGAAGGGAAGGAAAGTGTTTTCAGGAGGCAGCCACCTAGAGGTAAGAAAACGAACCACTGAGGGAAGGAGCCCCCAAAGCTGCCGACATTGCAGCCGTCCTCACTCCCCGCAGCTTGGAACTCCAAGCAGAACAGGTCCTCGACTGTTGCAAAAAAGTGGCAGCTCTGGGTACGCCACGCACACTTCATTCTCTTTGAGAGCTGCTTTACAAACAAGGTGCAAAGGGGCTCTCAAAGAGAATGAAGCAGGCATGGCACAACCAGAGCTGCCACTTCTTCGCAACAGCCGAGGACAGAAGAGTTAGCTCAGGAGGAATGCCGGCGAGGAAGGCAGCCGGGTTGGAGGGAGGTGGGTTGGAGGGAGGCCCGAGCTCTCTGTAAACAAGTGTGGGGAGGCAAAGGGGAGTGGACTCAGCCCCCGCCTGTTGCATCCCCCTCAAGCCTTCGCCCATGCCTCCGTGCCGCCAGCGTCTCCCGAAGCCGCCGCCGTTGGAGCCGCAACAGGCGAGCGTGGCAGCTGTATGGTCAGGCAGGGCGAAGGGGGGGAATGGCCTCGGTCCTGTTCAACCGCGCCAGCGAACAAGCCCATCCACCTCACGAGTGAAGCGGGCGGCATAAAGGAGACCGCTCAGCAGCAGGTTGCGTGGAGGAGGGGCGGCGGGGACCCCCTCCCCTGCCCTGCTTACACGAAGACGCCTGCCCTGAACTCCTCACCGCTCCCGCACTAACGCCCTGGTGGCACCAATGTCGGGTGCTCAGTGCCGCCGCCGCCCCAGAGCAGCAGCTGGCGGCCTTTGATTTAAAGAGACTGTGACTGCCATTTTTGGAAGCGCAAAGCCACCAGGGAGCCTGCGAGGTCCAGCCTCCTGCGTCCCCCAAGCAGCCGCATGGGGACCCCTCGAAAGCCTGCATTCTCCTCCTCATGCAAAGCGACCTGGCTCGCCGGCTGTGGACAGACGGCTGTTCCTCCTGCTGCTGCCATTGACAAAAACGTCTCAGCGGGAGGCGTTTCCTGCTCCTGCGGGAAGCCTCAGAAGAAAAAAACCGGGAGAGAGGGCACTCTTGGTTGCAGTATAAGACGCACCTAGATTTTAGAGGAGGAAAATAAGGAAAAAAGTATTCTGAACCAAATGGTGCAGTAATATATTATTTAATAAAATACCAGTGTAGCAGAATACTTTTTACAATCATGTATACTTTTTACAACCATGTACACTTTTTACAACCATGTATACTTTTTACAAATTTCAAACTTGACAGCTTTAAGACTAGTGGACTTCAACTCTCAGAATTCCTCCTCCAGTCATGCTAGCTCAGGAATGGGAGTTGAAGTCCACAAGTCTTAAACTTGCCAAGTTTGAAGACCCTTGCACCCCTAGCCCCTTACCCAGGTGTCTTCAAACTTGACAGCTTTAAGACTAGTGGACTTCAACTCCCAGAATTCCTCCTCCAGTCATGCTAGATGGGGTAATTAGAAGGCAAAAACGCCCCAATTTTTGCAAAACACGGCCCGTTTTTTCGCTCATTTTTTTGCAAAAACAGGGCATGCAGAGGATCTGGGAAACCTGCAGTGGACTCCTAGGGGATGGGGGAAGGCAAAAATGGCCCAATTTTTGCAAAAAACGGCCCATTTTTCGCTCATATTTTTGCAAAACAGGGCATGCAGAGGATCTGGGAAGCCTGCAGAGCACTCCTAGGGGGTGGGGGAAGGCAAAAATGCACCAATTTTTGCAAAAAATGGCCTGTTTTTCGCTCATTTTTTTGCAAAAACAGGGCATGCAAAGGATCTGGGAAGCCTGCAGAGTACTCCTAGGGCAGGGGTCGGGAACCTTTTTGACTAAGAGAGCCATGAAAGCAAAAAATTTGGAAATTTATTTCAGTGAGAGCCATATATTTTAAAAGTGAATTCAACTAAATGTCAATAGGGACAATGGGATATTGAGAGAATCCCTGTCTTTGTGCTGTTTAATTTGTTGCTGCTGTAGCAGCTTCCTTGCTCCAAAGTGATATTTGTCTTTGAGTTGGTGATTTCCATCATAGCATTGGTAATGATTCTTTCTTTCTTTCTTTCTTTCTTTCTTTCTTTCTTTCTTTCTTTCTTTCTTTCTTTCTTTCTCTTCTTCTTCTTCTTCTTCTTCTTCTTCTTCTTCTTCTTCTTCTTCTTCTTCTTCTTCTTCCTTCCTTCCTTCCCTTCTTCTTCTTCTTCTTCTTCTTCTTCTTCTTTCTTTCTTTCTTTCTTTCTTTCTCTCTGCAAACCAATCCCCACCGTGGCTCCTTTCTCCCTCGCCCAGCCCTCTTCCAAGACGTCAAGTGCGGGGAACCGCACCAAGCGAGGTAGGTGGGTGGGTTGCTGAAGAAGCCCCGGAGCCCCGCCGCCAACCTGCGTCTCCTGCTGGGAAGGAGCCTCTGTCGCTGTCTCTCGCGGGGTTCCAGCCACCCGACTGAGTCCCTGACCGCGGCACCGGCAGGGTTAATGCGTATGGGAGAGGAGAGAGAGCGCTACCGCTGCCGCTGCTACTTTCACCGCTCTGATATTTCTTTGGTGGGCGCGCGCGGGAGGGACCATGGAGCAGAGGCGCCCGGCAGCTTAAGGCAAGAGGCGGGTGGGAGACGCGGGCAGGAGCCTGTCGCCGCCGCCGCCACTTCTGGCATCCCCACGCCTCTCACCCCGCTCGCCGGGTGCCTCTGCTCAGCGGTCCCTCCTGCGGAGGCCCACCAAAGAAATATTGGAGCAGCGAAAAGTAGCAGCGGCGGCGGTAGCGCGCTCTCTCCTTCCCTCCCATGCAGGGAGGGAAGTAGAGAGCGCGCTACCGCCGCCGCTGCTACTTTCACCGCTCCAATTATTTCTTTGGTGGGCGCGCGCGGGAGGGACCATGGAGCAGAGGCGCCCGGCAGCTTAAGGCAAGAGGCGGGTGGGAGACGCGGGCAGGAGCCTATCGCCGCCGCCGCCACTTCTGGCATCCCCACGCCTCTCACCCCGCTCGCCGGGTGCCTCTGCTCAGCGGTCCCTCCTGCGCGCGCCCACCAAAGAAATATCGGAGCGGTGAAAGCAGCAGCGGCGGCGGTAGCGCGCTCTCTCCTTCCCTCCCTGCATGGGAGGGAAGGAGAGAGCGCGCTACCGCCGCCGCTGCTACTTTTCGCTGCTCCAATATTTCTTTGGTGGGCCTCTGCAGGAGGGACCGCTGAGCAGAGGCACCCGGCGAGCGGGGTGAGAGGCGTGGGGATGCCAGAAGTGGCGGCGGCGGCGACAGGCTCCTGCCTGCGTCTCCCACCCGCCTCTTGCCTTAAGCTGCCGGGCGCCTCTGCTCCATGGTCCCTCCCGCGCGCGCCCACCAAAGAAATATCGGAGCGGTGAAAGTAGCAGCGGCGGCGGGTAGCGCTCTCTCTCATCTCCCATACGCATTAACCCTGCCGGTGCCGTGGTCAGGGACTCAGTCGGGTGGCTGGAACCCCGCGAGAGACAGCGACAGAGGCTCCTTCCCAGCAGGAGACGCAGGTTGGCGGCGGGGCTCTGGGGCTTCTTCAGCCGCTTGGCTGGAGAACGGCGGGGATGTGGCCATGGCCGTTTTTTAGCTCCCCCGTCCCGGCTGAACGCCGCCATTTGGGTTATTTTTCCCTCTGTGCATGCGCGCGCATGCACAGAGGGAAAAATAACCCAAATGATTGTGGTCAGCCGGGACGGGAAAGCGGGCAGGAGAAGCTCCGCGCCGCAACCGCCGCCAGTTCCATCGGCTATACGCCGAAGGACTGGCCCGGGCGAACCGGGAGGATTTCACCCCTGCTGCGAGCCATATGCAGTCATCAAAAGAGCCACATCTGGCTCGCGAGCCATAGGTTCCCAACCCCTGTCCTAGGGGGTGGGGGGAGGCAACCCCCCCATTTTTGCAAAAAAAGGCCCGTTTTTTGCAAAAATTAGATGCGGGGGCGGGGCTTCGGGAGGCTAAAAATTGCTGTATTTGGTGTATAAGACGCACCGACATTTCCACCCTCATTTTGGGGGCAAAAAGGTGCGTCTTATACTCTGAAAAATACGGTAATCATATTACTCCAGGATACTGCAACCATCATAAATATGAGTCAGTTGTCAAGCATCTGAATTTTGATCATATGACTATGGGGATGCAGCAATGGTCATGTCACTTTTTCAGTGCCATTGTAACTTCAAATAGTCACTAAATGAAGTGTTGTTAAGTCAAGGACTACCTGTGTAGAACACCCTCAATATATCATCCTGATTCATGCCAGATACCTGAAATTTAATTTACCATACAGAGAGCTAGTAAAGAAGGCGGAGCAAGAGAAAACCCTAATCTTAAATTCAATCCTTTATATACTTTGAAATGCTTGCTATAAATTAAGTTTTCTATGTAGCGTTTAGTCTCGAATGTCCTGCCAGTCCAGTCAAACTAATTTTGGAATTTAATAATAAAGGCTTACTGACCAAAATTTTACTGTGATAAAATCAAAATAATGTTACTTCTTCAAATACATACAAAAGATCCCGCTTTGATGTGTGGTATACAGATTAAAATATTGGATTAGGACTGCAAATTCAAGTCCACATCAATGAAAGCTTATGGTGTGAACATGGACCAGTCTCTCTCTGTCAGCTTTATAAAATAGACTAGATTAAGAAACAGATGCCACCATGGATCGAAAAATACTCTAATAAAACAGCTATCTTCCAAATCTGAATATGCTTTCCTCCTCCTTAACTTTATCTTTGTGTGAATTGGGGAGAGGCCTGCCTGAGATTTTTTCCTAAGTCTGTTTCTTGAAATGGGTTCAAGCTGCATTTGTCTGATCACTGTCTTAGTAATGGATCTTCCTACTGTCTTTCAAGGCCATTCCTTATGTCTTCTACACTCTCTCCCACTCCCTCAGATTAAGCTATCTTGCAAAGTTGTTCCTATGGAGTATGTTAGATTGTGGGCAAGGATCACAGGAGAGAGACTTCAGAACAGCTCTTTACTCAGCTCACTCAAACAACCAGCAAAACATGGTCTGGTTAGCTCTTTTATAGAGGGCTGTCAGACACAACAACCAATAGCGTTTGAGCATTCAAACTCTGGACCTGGGTGAAAACATACAGTTCAGTCACAGTTCAGCTAGACATAACAAGTTAGAGGTCAGTCAGAACACAACACCCCTCCCCTTCTAGATGGAGCAGTCTGACAAACGTTGTCACGCAGGTAGGGGGGGGGTTTGGGAACCCTCCCTGACCTGTGCAGCTCAGTCATAGGCGAGGCAGCAGCCTGTTCGGACAGGTCTGCTGTTGCTCTTGGGTTGGAGCATGGAAACTCCTGGAATGTATCGGGCGTGGCCTCTTCAACTGGTGGAACCGGTTCTAATTCAGCTAGTGCAGAATGCGGCGGCGTGTGTGGTGATGGGTGTCCCTAGATACACCCATGTGACACCCATCCTTCGCGAACTGCACTGGCTGCCTATAGGTCTCCGAGCGCAATTCAAGGTGTTGGTGATTACCTTTAAAGCCCTACATGGCTTAGGACCAGTTTACCTCTGAGACCGCCTTCTCCAACATACCTCCCTAAGACCGATTAGAGCCCACAGAGTTGGTCTGCTGGTGGTCCCGTCAGCCAAACAATGTTGGCTGGCGGGCCCACGAACGAGGGCCTTCTCTGTGGCAGCACCGGCTCTCTGGAATACACTACCCCCCGAGATCCGCATTATTCCCACCCTGCCAGCCTTCAAAAAAGCAGTAAAAACATGGCTTTGTCGACAGGCCTGGCGCCAATGATTTTAATACAACACCGATCACTCTTGGCCCCATGAATGATTTATTGTATGGGTTTTTAAATTGTGGTTTTTAATGTTTTAATATCTATTGTTTTTAATGCTTTTTATATTTGTTGTTGCGTGTGAATTTTTACTGTTGTGAGCCGCCCAGTGTCTCTGTGGAGTGGGCGGCATACAAATGCAACAAACAAACAAACAAACAAACAAACAAACAAACAAACAAACAAACAAATAATTGAGAACGCCACTGGACTTCAGCTTCCTCAGGTAGGCCTTCCGAGACACTCGGGCTTGAGTTAGCTAGGGGACGAACACAGGGTGTTACCATTTGTGGTACGTTAAATTCCCCTTTTACTCGGTTGCGAAGCTGATCTATGTGCCTCTTCCAGAGGCGTCCGTCCTGGAGGCGGACTTCGTATGTTAGTGGACCCAAGATTGTTTCTATGACCCCAGGGAGCCCTCGGCATAATTTTGGGCGAATACCAAATCTTCCAGGGAGAAGGCCCTGGTTTTTTGTGTGACCTCTGATTTTGCCTTAGTGGCGTAGTTTGGATGTAAACGGTCCAGGACGGATCTAAGCCTGCGACCCATGAGTTCGGCCGGGCTACGGCCAGTGGTAGCACTTTGGGTTATGTGCTGTTTACTCAGAAATTTATCTATGTGGGCCTCCCAGTCCCCTGGGCCTAGTCTACCTAATGCTTCCTTTGCTGACCTTACGAATCGTTCAACCAGTCCATTGGTCGCCGGATGGAATGGCGAGGACAGGGCATGGCGAATTCCCAGGTCAGCAAGTACCCCTCGAAACTGGTGGCCATAAATTGGGGACCATTGTCCGTTACAAGGACGTCCGGGAGGCCATGTGTGGCAAAAAGGTGTCTGAGCACCTTAATAACCGCCTCAGCGGTGGTAGAACTCATTGGAAATATTTTGAGCCACTTTGAGTAGGCATTGACAATTATTAAAAACATTTGGCCGTGGCAGGGGCCTGCGAAATCGGCGTGTAGCCGCAACCAAAGGCTTTTTGGTTGTTCCCAGTCATGGACTGGTGCTTTGGGCGGAGTAGGCCGCGACTCTTGACAGGGTTTGCATAACCCAACCCAATTTTGGATTTCTGCATCCATATTTGGCCACCAAACATACAACCTAGCCAAGGCTTTCATCCGGACAATCCCAAGATGGCCTTCATGTAAAGTCCTGAGTATTCCAGCTCGCAGGCTGGTTGGTATGACAACTCGGTCGCCCCAAAGGAGGCAACCCCGTTGTTCTGACAGTTCATGCTGTCTCTGTTCACATGGTTTAAGGTCAGGCTTGACCAGGTCCTTCGGCCATCCCCTCCACACCCAGTTCAACACAGTTCTAAGTGAGGGGTCCTTGGCTGTGTGTTTAGCCACCTCAGCAGAAGTGACCAGTCCAGAATCAGCCAAGTCAATCAAAAGGACTGGAGCTTCCAGGACAATGTCCGTAAGGAGGTCGGGCAATGGGCACCTGCTCAAAACATCCACATTGCCCATGTCTCTTCCTGGCCAATGTACCAGGCGATAGGAGTAGGCCGAGAGGAAGATGGCCCATCGGCCAAAACGGGGGCATAGGGCAACCGGAGTGGGGCGGTCCCCAGCAAGAAGCCCCAGAAGTGGCTTGTGGTCCATAACCAAAACAAAATCCCTCCCAAACACCTCTGGCCAGCAGTGACTCAGAAATAAAGCTCTTTTTCTGTTGTCAGCCAGCCCCAAAAATGGGGAGTCCCATTTTTCCCAGGCAGGTTCAAAAGGTGCCAGCGGGTAGAAGGTAGACATCCCGATGAGAGAAGGCAGACGTGGTTATTGCTGCCTGGCTGGTTGCAGCGCTTGAGGGCTAGTCTTCATTCTCCTGGTCCCAAACCCTCATTGCCACTGTTAGATTGTGGGCAAGGATCACAGGAGACAGACTTCAGAACAGCTCTTTACTCAGCTCACTCAAACAACCAGCAAAACATGGTCTGGTTAGCTCTTTTATAGAGGGCTGTCAGACACAACAACCAATAGCGTTTGAGCATTCAAACATTGGACCTGGGTGAAAACATACAGTTCAGTTAGAATTCAGCTAGAACATAACAAATCAGAGTTCAGTCAGAGTTCAGCTAGACATAACAAATTAGAGGTCAGTTAGAGGTCAGTCAGAACATAACAGAGTACAATTGAGGAAAATAATACTTTTGCTTTTGGAGGAAATCTAACAAATCAATAAATAAAAGTTTAATAAACTGAAAGTCTGATAAGCTATTGGTGAAGAAGCTCTGTGACAGCAAATCCCAGCTTCTGAATTCTTATGAAACTACTTGAAGCAAAGTCAACCATGCTTTTCCCACCAATAAGCACCAGTTACTCCTACAGGCTAGAGGATATTACAACTACATTTCTCACACCAGAATAGCCTACGACTCTGATATTCTCTGGTGATCTTCCATCTAAGTATTAACCAGGCCCAATTCAGCTTAGCTTCTCAGCCCATGCAAGATTGATGCTGCACACGAGATATATTCCAAAAATCAAAGAGCAATATCAAATTCTATGTAGTTAACTGTTCATGAATCCAATCCAAACAAAGTGGCACAACATGCTTCTAGTTTGACCCCCTTGGAGAAAACATTAAGGATGAAATCCAGAGAAAACCTCACCTGTGTAGTAGGACACTGAAATTCCAGCAACACCAAAGGGCTAGCACATTTCATGATGTTGAAGTAAAACAAGTAAGGCTTCTGCCTGGAAACAGAACAAAATATTACAAACTGTTCTTCTATTTGTTCCTATCAATAAGTGATACCGTATGATACATAAAGCTTCAAAAAATGGAAGGTGTTTCCTCTAATCCTTTGGAAAAGGCTGGATATCACTTCTAAATGAATTACAATCAAGTCGATATCAAGCATTTTTCTTACTTTTACCAGGGCTAATCCTGCTAATGTAATTGAACAATAATGTATTTCTTTTAATTGTATGATTATTACCAATTGGTAGTTTATGTTATTGTGATAAACCTTGTCTGCTTGCATGAATGAAAAAGCAAGCTATAAATGAAGTATATCTTCAAAATGAGAGACCTACGCGTAGACCTATTTTCATACGATTCTGTATGAACTTTGATGTAAAAGCTTAATGCAATTATCCCACAAAAAGAGCAAAGCCCAAAACCCAACTATTTTAAGAAACTGCCTTGAAATTTAGGCTGCATCCTGCTACGGTCTCTTCATTGATCTCTACTATCTCTTTCAGTAGCAAGGGGGTGGGTGAAAAGGTGAGTCATAGTAGAGGGAGAACAGAATACTAGATGCAAACTTAACTCCTTTCTTAGACAATTGGGTCAATGGCTTGGCTTTATAAGCAAAGCCTGTTATAAATTTCCTGTAGAAGTTAACAAAGCCTAGGAAGCGTTGGATATTTTTGCCTGTGTGAGGGACTTGCCAGTCTAGGACAGCTTGGACCTTCTGGGTGTCCATCTGGATGCCTTTTGTGGAAATATGGTAACCCAAGAAGTGTAGTTGTTGCAAATCGAAGGCACATTTTTCTGGCTTGGCAAAGAGATTGTTAGATTGTTAAGATAGTTATCTCTTGGTCTATGGAGGACTGTGCACAATTTGGCAAGCTGTTTTACAAAATGATTATAATATGCTATCATGAAATCTTCATAAAACATTCACCTCCCCCCAAGATGTCTAATGCAGTTACAATAGAAATGCTAAAATATAATCATCATTAAGTGGGGGCTTCAAATATATTTTAGACTTTGTTTGGTTGGATATGTTTAGTGCCATGTTTGTTCAAATTCAGAGAATCATTCTATTCCAACTCACCTGAAACGTGGCAACCTAGTCACATATCAGAAAGGGATAACATCAACCCTCAATTATTTTACTGTTTTAGAGTAATAAGAGCTTCAACAGATAAGACCCTCAAAAACTACCAGAAGCCTTTCAGATTCACCAATCTCTTGGCACAGATTTCATGCAAAAAACTAGATAATTTCTCCTTGATACTTACTCATTGGGTGTGCCCTTTTGGCCACAGAACTGACCACGACTATCTGTTGGATAAATCACCTTGCGAGGGTCTCCTTGTGTCCATGCTGAAAAGAACATTTAATTCAATTCAATTAATTTAAGTCATTTATTTTAGGCATTGCCCAATTCCAAAATACAGGTAGTCTTCAAGTTACGAATGTAATGGAGCCTGCCCATTTCATTCGAAACCCAAGGATTTATGGGAGTGAATCTCGTACCTTGAACGGGACCAGTCCCTCCTTTTGCCCACACATTCTCTAATCGAATGTGAGGCTCATTAAGTGCACATGAGGTATTTCATGGTGGGAAAGCCCATAGGGGGCCTAGTGATGGAACAGGCCATCTGCCTAAGACCACCCAAGGCCTCCCCAACTCACTGAAATACCTCATGCTCCCCACAATTGCTCCCTCCCACAACCTGTCACTTACCGTATTTTTCGGAGTATAAGACACACCGGAGTATAAGACGCACCTTAGTTTGGGAGAAGAAAATAGGGGGGGAAATCTACCTACCAGGTATTCATCTAGCGTCCTTAGTCTGTTCAGCTTTAGCACATTATTTTATCCCCTGGTTAGGGCTGAAAAAAATATTCTTCAAAGAGAGTAGGAATGAAAACAAGCCTGCAAAGACTTAGGGCTGGTAAAAACTACTTTGAGGGAGTAGGAATAAAAAAATGCTGCAAGCCGGGAAGATCGTTAGCACCTCATTAGGGCTGAAAAGACCTTTTTCGTAGGGAGTAGGAATGAAAACAAGCCTGCAAAGACTTAGGGCTGGAAAAAAACTTCTTTGGACGGAGTAGGAAGCCGGGAAGATCATTAGTACCTCTTTAGGGCTGGGGGGGGAAAAAAGCTACATTTGGAGTATAAGACGCACCCACATTTTCAGCCTCTTTTAGGGAGGAAAAAGGTGCATCTTATACTCCTAAAAATACGGTACCTTGTGAAGATCTAGCAAGCTGTCTCCTCTCCAGCCTCTCAGCCTCTGACACTCCGTTCAGGCCTTTGCGGGCCTCCCCTGGCATGTTGCAGGCTGAAATGGAGCTTCCAAGGGCCGGATCCATTTCAACCTGCAATGTGCTGGGGGAGGTCCCTGAAGGCCCGAACGGAGCTTCCAAGGGGCAGATCCGCTCCTTGGAAGCTCCATTTCAGCCTGCAATGTGCCTGGGGAGGCCTGCAGAAGCCCAGAGCATTGGAGGGGCGGATCTGCCCCTTGGAAGCTCCATTTTGACCTTCAACATGCAGGACGAATGTTGCAGAGCCTCTGAGGTTGTTCGTAAGGGTGAACAACTGCCGTAGTGCTGCAAGATTCCTAGTTTCGGGACTTGTTCGTAAAGACTAGGGGGCACTTATCATGTAACTTCAAACGTTCGCTAAGGGAATGCTCGTAACCCAGGGATTACCTGTAACTTTTCTCCAGATCTTGAAGCACCATAGAGCTTCTAAGCAATTACTGTAAGTTTTTAACATAACCTTTTATTCATGTCTATATTTCATTTTGGCACCAGGGACCACTTTCCTGGAAGACAATTTTCCCATGTATATTGGGGGGGGGGGGGAACATGCAACCTAGATCCCTCACACGCACAGTTTAGAGTATGGCTCACATTCTTATGAGAATCTAATGACTGATGATCTGAGGTGAAGTTGAGTTGGTGATACTAGACTGGGGAAGCTTTGCTCACTCGCCCATTTCAAGCTATGTGGTCTGGTTGTGGACTCCTGTCTTAATTCATTTAAATATTGTTGAAATGAAATCAAATGTTCCCACACCAGCCAATACAGTTTAGAATGTGGTCCCCAACATTCCTCTCAAAGACCAAGTATAAAATTTCCTCAAAAGGGTCAAACCCTTGGTGCAGCAGACATTAGCAATATGATTAAAGAGCAAACCATTATTTAAGATTTGATACCATTAGTTGAATCCTACTTATTTACTTCTACGATGATATACCTTCTTGGCTATCATAATTCTCCTTCTCCATCTAACTTTGATATCCAACTTTCAGCAACAAAAATAATATCTCAAGGCAAAAAAATTAATAAACAGTAGAATACATACCCACAATACCCACTGCAACATAGCCCCCAATTGCAACCAGCAGCAAGATACAGCAGATGATATCTGTGCAGCCCCTGGAAGAGGAAACAAGCTATGTGAGAGTAAGTAACAATATATTTGTCTCTGGCACACAGTAGTGATTAGTTGATTGTTTGAATCATTGTCATCATTCAAATTCAGACTTGCAATAAAAAGAAAAACTTAAAAACTCTCTAATCAAATGACAAACTATAGTCCATCTCAAGAATAAGGGACAGGCAAATATAACCAACACATTCCTCCTTCATCCTGTAGTGAAGATGGGGAGTGGGCATTAACTCCTCAGAAGTAGTAAACCACCATCTCTAGTTTTTAGAGCTGTACACAGGCATACTATGATGCTGATTACTACTACAATGATTCAGAGAAGATGGTATGTTAAACCCATGTCTACTAATCCTACACACAAAGTTAATAGGAAACAAAATAATCCAGATCTAAGATCAAATAACCTTATTGGGTTTACAGAATAACAGAATTACAGAATAACAGAATGGGAGAAGACCTTGGAGGTCTTCTAGTCCAATCCCCTCCGCAAGTAGGAGACCCTATACCAGTGATGGCGAACCATTTTTCCCCCGGGTGCCGAAACTGTGTGCGCGTACACTGTCGCACGTGCATGAGTGCCCACACCCATAATGCAATGCCCCTCTCGCACGTCACGCCCCCTGCACATGCGTGCACGACCTCCATGCATGCACACATGACTCTCCTGTTTTGGCCTCACATCCCAAAGCAGCGCTGGGAGGGGGGAAAATGCAGCACTGCAGGCTACTACTAGTTCAGCAGTTCAGCAGTTCAAATCTCACCGGCTCAAGGTTGACTCAGCCTGCCATCCTTCCGAGGTGGGTAAAATGAGGACCCAGATTGTTGGGGGCAATATGCTGAACTCTGTAAACCGCTTAGAGAGGGCTGTAAAGCACTATGAAGCGGTATATAAGTCTAAGTGCTATTGCTATTAACTGTTCTCATTGTCAGGAAATTTCTCATTAATTCTAGGTGGATATCTCTTTAATAGTCTTCCATCCCCGTTGCTTCTTATCCTGCCTTCAGGTGCTTTGAAAAATTGGCTGACCCCCTCCTCTTTGTGACATCCCCTCATATATTGGAAGTCTGCTATCATGATACATAACTTTATGGCTGCTATCATGATATATCTTTATGAAAACTATTTTGTGATTCCTTCATTTAAAAAGAACTATTTCAGTATGAAATATTGTATAAAGGATTCATCCACCTACTCTGCTTACCATGACACACAACTTACCATTTAGTGAGATATCTTTAAAACAAAGCTTCCATCCAGTAGGCCTCCCACTGCTGGGGCAGGCTAAAGAAAAGCTAATCTAAGTTATTCTAGTATAAAAATAATGTTTTTCCTGCATGGTTAATTGCTGAAGCCTTTTCCTGAAGTTAGTAATGTTTGAATTTCAGTCAGAAAAAACAAAAACCACTCAGAGTGATGTTGGATGGTTATTTTAATGTTTGTTTGTAAGCTACCATAAATCTGAATTATACTGGCAACATTTAACATTTTAACTAACAGATAAATACATATTATCAGAGAATAAGAGCAATCTCCATTCAATAGCAAGTCATGAGTTAGCATGATAATAATTGGTTAAGAACCTACAAAACAAATATTTTTCTGATCATCAGAATAAGGCAACTTGTGTGATCCCATAAAAATAAAATGTTGGCTGATAAAAAATATTTATGAATTGTTATAATATAAGATACAAATTGAAATGTGAACCTCTGATCATATGTCAGTAATGTCAGTAAAATTATATTATCTTCCTTGTATTATAATTAAATAATACTATAGCTGGAAAACAAACTATGTCCATGCACAAAGCAAGAAGTCAAACTAGAAGAAAAAGAGTTTTAGCTACTAAACCCACCCCATGTGTTCCAAATCAAGACCCCTAAGCTCCTGGATTTTCAATAGAGTTATCTTTTCATTACTTCCCAAAGGGAATCAACAGATGGCAATAAACAGATGGCAATAAACGGTCACTGTCTAGACATACCGTAGTGCACTGAAAAAGAACAGCAAAAATCTCAAACCTTTTACCAACAGGATGGTCTTACCTGTCATAAATGGGGCCTTTGAAAGTTGGGTCATATTTATGTGGTGTCCCTAAAAAATGAGATTGTTGAGTTAGACAACTTATATAACTCAAGAATATGTAAACTGGATATTCCACTATTCCAATAAGATAAATATCACTGGGCAAATTCTTTGTCAGTGTTCATTGATGGTATGACAATTCTCAGCTTAATTTGTAGAAATTATCTACACAGAAGCACAGGAATGCAGAAAATATAAACAAGCAGGAGGGGTGGGATGAGAGAGTATGAAAAAAGGATGGTGGTTGTGGGGTTCTGTAATAGAAAATCAGGATTTGAACTATCACTGTGCATAGGTTTGTACCATTTTTCTCCCTAGTGGGTGGAGCTAGCCTCCAAGGTTGGGATGACATGATCCATCAGCCAATCAGGACTGAGTCTGACTTTATAAAAACTGCCCTCCTGCTATGCTCCCCCTCTTTTGACTCAGTCCTAGGTCAAGGATCTGTGTCTCCCCAACCTTGCAGGTTCTCCTTTTGTGCATTGAATTGCTCTAGTTCTTCTAGTCAACCTTGTGAGGCATCCCATCTGAGCCTGCCTGTTCTCCCTCCACTGGAGGAAACTAGTTCAGTATTCTGTAGGCCCTATTGGAAAGCCGCAGAAGCCCAGCGCTTGCGCGGCCTCTGACTCTCTCTCTATCTGGCCGGGGCCTCTTCGATACACCCCATTGGCCAGAACGTCGTGGGACCGCGAGCCGCTGCACACCTTCAGCGTCCGAGCGGCGGAAGCTGAGGCTGAGAGGCTTGCCGTCAGACTAACTATTGCTTCACCAAGCATTTTTTGGTGCCAGTGGCCATTTTCTTGCAACTGTCAAGACCAGAGGAACGCCCCTTGCTCGCGCGGAGCCGCCATCAGCCCGGATTAATTTGCACAGGCACGCTCACCACCTCCTCCCTGCCGCTCATCCCCAAGTCGCCTCGCCAGCTTCCAACGAGTCCTGATGGCCGACAAGCAGGCCAAATTGGGGAAAAGGCATTCCAAGTCGGCCAGGGAACCCCAGGAATCGGAGGGGCGGGCTAGGAGCTCATCTAAACCCCCGTCAGAGCGCAGGGACCGTTCGCCTATCCGACTATCGTCAGCTGAACGGTCCAAGGCATCATCAAAGCCTTCCCTGACTGAGGAGCATCATCGGGCTAAGGCTCCAGACAAGACATCCTCAAAGCCAGCCCAGTCACCCACCCACTCTACCTCAGGGGCACGTCCCCCTAGGGACACAGGGGGCTCACATACGAGGTCCAGGCAGTCATCAGGGGCCCTCTCCCTCGATAACCCTGACCTATGTCTCGGGGAGGGGGACATTTGGGAAGACCCCAGGCCTTCAGGGGAGTCTACCCCAGCCGCTCCTTCTGCAGCTGCCTCCGCCCAGTTTAACTGCCCAGAGATTCAGGCCATGATTCAGGCTGCAATCCAAAAGGGCATTGAGGCAGGCCTAAAACACTCTTCGGCCTCAGCTTCCTCCAGCCAGGGGGTGGCCAGACAGATTGTCCAGACCCCCCGCAATCTCACACTGCTAGAAGATTGCCAAACCCTTGAGGAGGAGGGATACTTACCGCATGGGTCCCTGGGGTTCCTTCTGGACACGGATGACCGTGGGCAGGACTTGGACCTGTCAGCTGACGAAGACCTTGCCCCAGAAGTCCCGGTCACTATGGGCCTGTTTAACCCAGGCTTATTTAAGTCGCTACTACATAAGGCCAAGGCCGCGGCCAAGATCACCTCTGCTGAACCCAAGCAACCGGAGGACGAGTCTGTTGACCCTCTTTTTGAGGAGACTACATCCCAGGCGGAGGTCATACCTGCCCCAAAGCTGTTTGTGGAATCGGAGCTTAAACAATGGCAGAACCCACAGTCTGGGGCCCTACCTTCCTCATTGGACCAAAAATACTTTAATGTGGCCCAGGGTCTAGCGCAACACCTACCCGTCCCGGCAGTCGAGCCTCCCATTAAAGCTCTTTATATCACTGCCCAAATGCCCGGCGATTCGGAGGAGCTCCTTCGCCCAGAAGACCGGCGAACTGAGCAGGCCCTCCAGCGCGCCCACCAGGCCACAGCTTGGGCCGTCAAGGCCTCCACGACGGCATCGTTCTTCTGCCGGACGTCCATTTGCTGGCTCAATTTGTTGCAAGAACATCTTCTCACATCTGACCTCCAAGCCAGGCAGGACATTAACAAACTGATGGTGGCTACGCAATTTACCTCGGATGCCACCCTTCAGGCCGCCTGCTTCGTGGCCCGGCCTATGGGTTTGGCAGTGGTAGCCCGCCGGATGCACTGGCTGCGGAGCTGGCCAGCAGACACCTGGCACAAATGGCGACTCACCATTGCGCCTGTTAAGGGTCAGTCCCTCTTTGGAGATGCCGAGATGGTGCAGTGGTTAAATGCAGCACTGCAGGCTACTGCTAGTTCAGCAGTTCAACTGTTCAAATCTCACCGGCTCAAGGTTGACTCAGCCTTCCATCCTTCTGAGGTCGGTAAAATGAGGACCCAGATTGTTGGGGGCAATATGCTGAACTCTGTAAACCGCTTAGAGAGGGCTGTAAAGCACTATGAAGCGGTATATAAGTCTAAGTGCTATTGCTATTGCTATTGGAACCCTACCTAATAGAGTCCAAGGACAAGAGGAAGGTGTAGCCCAATTGTACCCGCAAGGCCAAGAACAAACCTTCCCCCTCTACCTCCTCCTTCCCACGGCGGCCCTTCCGGTCACCTAATTATAACCACGGCAAACCCCAGTCTGGAGGGAGGCAGAGTCAGGGTCAGGAGAGGAATAAGGGCGATCAGTTTCCTAAGTGTCCTTTTCGGGGGACAGGCAGTTATCCCTTCCACCGCTACAAGTAAGCGAACCCATTCCTCCCATTGGGGGCCGCCTGTATCTTTTCGCCAGGCGGTGGGAGGACATTACCACTGATGCCTGGGTTTGCGAGACCTTAACATCAGGTCTCACCCTGGATTTCATCTCCACCCCCCTCCAGATTTTTTCTGAGGTGCCCCCAGTCCTCTAATCCCCGGAAACGGTCCCTCACGTTGACCGCCATCCGGCACCTACTAGATATTGAAGCTATTCAGCGGGTGCCAGAGGACCAGCGCCATCCGGCACCTACTAGATATTGAAGCTATTCAGCGGGTGCCAGGGCTTCTATTCCATCTTGTTCCTCGTATAGAAAGCCTCGGGTGGGTGGAGAGCCGTCCTCAATTTAAAGCGTCTCAATAAATATCTGATTTACAAAAAGTTCAAAATGCATACATTGCAGTCTACTCTAGCCAGCGTATTGGAGGGGGGACCTCATGTCGTCCGTGGACCTCACAGAGGCCTATCTCCACATCCCCATTCGGCCCACCCACCAAAAGTACCTACGTTTTTGCTATCTCAACGAGCATTATCAATACTCCGCTCTCCCATTTGGGCTTTCATCTGCCCCACGGATCTTTACCAAGATCCTGGCAGCTCTCACTGCCCACCTCAGGGCGATTCCAGTCAGGGTGCAATGCTACCTGGATGACATCCTCATCCAGTCGTCCACTCCATTACAGGCAGAGGTTGATCTCCAGGTGGCCCTGGACGCCCTTAGACATCATGGCTTTTCGGTCAACCTCGAGAAAAGCCAGTTGTGCCCCACTACTAGGATTACTCATTTGGGGGCCATTATTGACTCTCTGGAGTGCAGGGTGTACCTTTCTCAGGAGCGCCAGGACAGCCTATCCGACCTCACCCAGCAGGTTCTGTGCCAAAGACGGGTTCCCTTGAACCAGCTGTCCTTTCTCCTGGGAAAGATGATTTTGGCGATTCACATCATGCCTTGGGCACAGCTGCACTCCAGAGACCTTCAAGAGTTTCTATTACCTTTTCAGCGAGCAGGAAGGAGTACCTCCTCGGCCAAGGTACACCTCCCGGCGTCTGTTCATCACTCCCTGCAGTGGTGGCAGTCCCCACGATCCCCAAGGGTGGCAGCTTCACCGAACCGCACAGGGTCACGGTGACCACCGATGCGGATGGTGAGCTCACGCTCTGTCACAAGTGGCCCAGGGGACCTGGTCGCAGACAGAAGCGTCACTCACCATCAAGCATCTTGAACTGAAGGTGGCCTTCCTTGCCCTCCAACACTTCCACAACATCTTAGCGGGTCAGCATATCCTCCTGCTGACCGACAATGTCACTGCCAAGGCCCATGTAAATTGGCAGGGGGGCACAATGTCCTGCCACCTGATGACGGAGGCCAAAGCCTTGGGCCTCTGGGCGGAGCGTCACCTCCTCTCGGTCAAGGCTGTACATATTTCAGGGGTATTGAACCGAACTGCAGACTGGCTGTCGCAACGAGATGGACCCAGCAGTGGAGTCTTCATCAGGAACTATTCCAGGAACTGGTGGATCGCTTTGGCCGTCTGATAATCGACCTGTTCGCCACTCCACAGAATGCGAAACTACCGCGCTATTTCTGTCGATACCAGTCTCGCGGGGGCCAAGGGGACGAACGCACTTCGGTGTCCCTGGCCGAAGGGCCTACTCTATGCGTTCCCCCCTCTCCCCGATTCCACTGGTCATTCGCAAAATACTGACCGAGGAGGCAGAGGTGATCCTCCTAGCACCTCACTGGCTGAGGAGGGCCTGGTTTGCGGACCTCATGTCGCTGTCCATCAGTCCGTACTGGCGGATCCCGCCGACAGTCGTCGCTCTCCCAGGGGTCAGTGCGGCATCCAGACCCGCACTGGTATCAACTGACCACCTGGCACTTGAGCGGCGTACTCTCTGGCACCGCAGGGTCCCGGCCACTATAATACGGACTCTCCTGTCGTCCCGCAGAGCGTCCACGGGGCGCATTTATTCTTCCACCTGGAAGGCCTTCTGCGATTGGTGCTCGCACGCCTCCATTTGTCCCATGGATCTCACAATTGTCAACATCTTGCAATTCCTCCAGGCTGGACTGGACAAGGGCCTAGCGCCCAACACTCTACGCTGCCAAATGGTGGCACGTTCTACGGTTCTTTCTTGCCTGGCATCTGAGCAGCTGTCCGCTCATCCCCTGGTGCGGTGCTTTCTCAAAGCGGCATCTAACATCTGCCTGCCGGTGGTACATCGGTACCCCACGTGGGACTTACATAAGATTCTTCAGTCCCTTATGAGTCCGGGGACCCTTATGAGCCATTGCGCACCATTTCCCTTCAGCATCTGACTCTGAAGGTCGCCTTTCTGGCGGCCATTACCTCCGCGCGTCGGATCTCTGAGCTAGCTGCGCTCAGTATGTGAGGGTCTTTGCGTATTCTACCCGGATAGAGTCGTACTGCGTCTTGACCACGGGTTTACCCCTAAGGTGAATACGTATTTTCTTTTTTCTTTTTTGAAAAAAGTTTATTGGATTTTAACTTTAAAAACATACCTATACATTCAAATTCTTCATTTCTGTGACATTGACAGTTATTTGGTTATTTATAAATATTAAATATATTAATCCATCATCTTTACATTGTAAATAGTTTTCACATTTACATTTACATTTATATAAACATTTATTTTTTCTAATTTCCAACCAGGTGTACAATTTATCCCATACTGTATAATATTCTTTTTCTTCACGATCTTGTAATTCCATTGTCAATTTCGCCATTTCTGCGCATTCCATTATTTTTTTATAATCATGTTTTCTGGGGGACAGTTCTCCGATTTCCATGTCTGTGCGAAAACGATTCTAGCAGCTATCAAGATATGTATTATTAAATATTGATTTTCCTCAGTCCGTTGTGCTCCAATAATTCCCAATTAAAATATCTCTGGTTTCAATTCAATTTGTGAGTTTGTGATTTCTTGGATCCATAATCGTATCTTGCTCCAATATCTTTTTGCCTCTGGGCAGGACCACCACATATGGTAATATGTACCATTTTCACATTTACATTTCCAGTATCTTGGGTTGAGGTTAGGATATATTTTGTCTAACCTAGCCGGGGCCAGATGCCAACGATAATACATTTTCTCCTTATATGATACCGACATAGTCAATTTGTAATTTTTTGTCCATAGTTTCTCTCAATCATCTAAGTTGAATAGTGTATCCAAAATTTTTGGCCCATGCTATCATATTATTCTTTACAATCTCTTCTTCCCTATCAACTTTTAATAAATAGTTATACATTTTGGATATAAATTTGTTATCTGTTTCTAATAAAATTTTATCTATTACTTTCTGCTCTTTGTCTATGCCGAATTCTTCCATATCTTTTAAAATCTAGTTTGAATGACTGATATTGATTCCAATAAAACAAAAGGTTTCCGTTCCTAACGTGTTTATCCAAATCTCTGGAGAATTTCTACTAATTTTGTGCTGGTCTTGGGGGAGGGTCAATCTTGATAGCTTGTGTCTTCTGTTTTTCTCCTTCGAGATGTACTAACAGGAATTTGAGTGAAGGGCAAAGTTATGGTCACATTATTTCAAGTTTACAATAGAAGGGTTTTTTTTCTTCTCAAAATGCCTGCTTTTTTGCAGAAGACAGAAGTACAGAAGCATCATTTGTGCAATTTGAGCACTGGATTATTACTTTCCCCCATCCCATGATTGACAAATAACTGAGAAACCTACACTTGGAGAGTTATCATTGTATAACTTTAAAGCTACAAAGATATATAACCAGAACTCTGATCAATTTTAGTCTCCAGCAGTATTTTGACAAATTACCTGGAAATGGAGAAGTTTCATACACCTATGATTACTCTGTACATTTCAGTAGAATCATAATACTAAAGATGAGAATTACTGCTGTTGCCAAAATGTTTACTTATTCATCTCCATTATAAACTTTTCCTTCTGTCATACTGCTTTCTTTGCCTCCACAAAAAGCATTTTTGCCACTCTTCACCAACTTGATGCCTTTCAAAAGTGCTGAAATACAAATTGTAATCAACCCCAGACATTGCAATCAAAGGTCTCTTTCCTTCTTCAATTCAAATCCATTTTCTCTGTATATTTTATTTATCCCTCCTCTGGCTCAGTCTGATTTCCAGAGAATAGCAAGGAAAGACAAGAAGGCCTTCATAAATGAACAAGGCAAAGAAACAGGAAAAAACAACAGAATGGGAAAGACTATAGAGATCTCTTCAAAGAAAATTGGAGATATCAAGGGAATATTTTGTGCAAAGATGTGCATGGACAAAAATGGTACAGACTTGTGTGAAGCCCCCCCTCCCCAGAAGAATGAAATATTTTGGGAAATATTTAAAAAGGCAGAATATTATATTTCCCTAAAGGAGAAATGGAGAAACATGTTTTTAGTGGCAGAAAGCAGCTCCCAGTCTTTCTTAATAGCTCACAGCTGATACCTCACACCGTGTCATCGGATGATCTCACCCAGTGGTTTCATGTAGATGGGACTCTGGGCGGCTCACAACATGTCAAATCTATTACAAGTATAAATACATATAACAATTAAAAAGATATAAAAATTAAAAAAATCCAACATTCATAACCGGGGGGGAGACCCAAATATAGTCTACTTGGTCTCCCTTTCACCCCGCCTGCCGGAAGAGCCAGGTTTTTATTGCTTTAAGGAAGGCCAGCAGGGTGGGGATGGTCCTGATCTCTAGAGGGAGTTGGTTCCACAGGGAGGGAGCTCCCACAGAGAAGGCTCTCCCCCTCGGCCCCACCAACCGGCATTGTTTGGTCGATGGGACCTGGAGGAGACCAACTCTGTGGGACCCAACTGGTCGTAGGGAGGTATGTGGCAGGATGCGGTCCCGAAGGTAACCTGGCCCTGAGCCATGTAGGGCTTTAAATGTCAAAACCAACACCTTGAATTGGGTCCGGAGACTAATGGGCAGCCAATGCAGCTGGCGGAGGATAGGTGTTACATGGGTGTACCTAGGCACACCCACCACAGCTCGCGCAGCTGCATTTTGCACCAGTTGCAGTCTCCGGATACTCTTCAAGGGTAGCCCCATGTAGAGCGCGTTGCAGTAATCCAGCCGGGAGGTGATAAGGGCATGAGTGACTGTGAGTAGAGCCTCCCTCTCCAAGTAGGGTCGCAATTGGTGCACTAGGCGAACCTGTGCAAAGGTCCCCCTAGCCACAGCTGAAAGATGTTGCTCCAATTTTAGCTGTGGATCTAGGAGGACACCCAAATTGCGAACCCGTTCTGAGGGAGTTAATTTCTCTCCCCCAAGAACCAAGGAGGGACAATTGACAAAATCCTTGGGAGGCAATATCCATAGCCACTCGGTCTTGTCAGGGTTGAGTTTTAGCCGGTTCCTCCCCATCCAGACCCTAACATCGTCCAGGCAGCGATACATTACATCGACGGCTTCCCTGAATTGAGACGGGGTGGAGATGTACAACTGGGTATCATCAGCATACTGCTGATACCTCACCCCGTGTCATCGGATGATCTCACCCAGTGGTTTCATGTAGATGTTAAACAGGATGGGCGAGAGGACCGAACCCTGTGGCACCCCACAGAGTAGGGGGCTAGGGCTCAACATCTACTCCCGTCAACACCGACTGCGTCCTATCAGAGAGGTAGGAGGAGAACCACCGTAAAATGGTGCCGCCCACTCCCACCTCGCCAAGACGACGCGGAAAGTTTGCGGGAAGTGGCGGCGGCTGGAGCTGGGCAGGGCGGAGCCGCCAGTGCAGCAGTGCCCAGCGAGGAAGGTTGGGCAGGGAGGTGTGGCTGATTGCCTCGTTCCCGGCGCCATGGGGCAGATGGGCTAGAAGAGTGGTTAAGCAGGGCCGAGGCAGCACAGCCTATTGTGCCTTCTCTTGCCCCACTCTCCATCCCGGAGGGCTGCGCATCCCCCCGCCAATCCTCTGTACAAACCACCCGCCCTGTTTCTGCAAAGTCAGAGCCCTGAAGGGCGATCTAAAGAGGGGAGGGGGATGCTGTAGAAAAGGCCGCCTTCCTCCCGTGCCAGCTCCACGGCACTTGGGGCTAGGAAGCAGCCCATTGGCTTCCAACCCAACGCCGTGGGCAGTTCCCAGAGTGGCGCCGGCGGTTGGCCGGGCTGATCCGCAAAGAGAGCAGGCAGGTGGCCGGGTGAGAAGCCAGTGGGCTGCTTCGGAGCCCCAAGCACCGCGGAGCCAGCAAGGGTGGAAGGTGGCCTTTTCTGCAGCATCCCCCTCCCCTCTTTGGATCGCCCTGCAAGAGGGGGGCTCTGCCTTTGCAGAAATGGGGCGGGCACATGTGCAGCAGTCCCAGGACATCTGCTTGCCCTTCCACCGCCCCCTCAGCGTCTGCATTTCTACCAAGGGCCGCCCACCAATCCACTGGCTGGGCTAGACGCTGACCTCGGAAGGCAAGCGGGCATGGGGGAACACCGGGAAGGCTGCATGGAAGGCCACCAAGCATGGCAGGGCTGCAGGGAAGGGTGTAGGCTGCTACCTCCCTTCCCCACCACCCCGACATGCTTTCCTGCCTTCCACGTGGCCTCTTAGCGTCCCCCTGCCGTCTCCTTGCCTCTTAGCGCCCCCTGCCACCCCTTTTGCCTCTTAGTGTCCCCTAAGTCATCCTACCAGCCCCCAGGGGGCAGTATCGCCCACTTTGGGCTCCATTCATAGGCAAAGAAAATACTACAGGCAGAAATCCATTCAAGACAGGATATTTCAAAATTCCTTGCAGCAAAGTTTGACAGCTAACAAAAGCAGAATGATAGGATAAGAACAAGTAGCCCCTCACCCAAGATCCAACACAGGATGAAAGCCATTAGCCACAATAGGAATTGCCCAACACCCTTTTTGAAACACAAAGCCCATATTGCACAAATCCCAAACTTCAAAGTTACAGAAACTATAAAGATCTATCCATCTATTCAGCCATTTGGTCAACTGTCCCAGAATCACATGTGGTTGGTGGTTCTGCTTCATCAATAAACTTTTTTTCCAATCAGCCTCCATGTTGTTTCCAGCCTCTTTCTCCCAGCTTGGAACTGAACCAGATGGATTTTCCTTCCAACAGACTTAACAGAAGGAGAAGATATTAAGAAGAGGTGGCAAGCATACACAGAACAACTATACCAAAAAGATCTTAATGTCCCTAATAACCACAATGGTGTGGATCACTGACTTCAAGCCAGACATCCTGGAGTGTGAAGTCAAGTGGGCCTTAGGAAGCATTACCAACAACAAAGCAAGCAGAGGTGACCATATTCCAGCTGAGCTATTTAAAATCCTAAAAGATGATGCTGTTAGTGCTGCACTCAAAATGCCAGCAAATTCAGACAACTCAACAATAACAGAATTGGAAAATGTCAGTTTATGTTCCAATCCAAAGAAGGGCAATGCTAAATAATGTTCTAATTACCATACAATTGCATTCATTTCACATGCTAGCAAGGTCGTACTCAAAATCCTACAAGCTAGGCTTCAGCAATATGTGAACCAAGAACTACCAGAAGTACAAGCTGGGTTTTAAAAAGGCAGAGGAACTAGAGATCAAATTGCCAACATTCATGGGATTATGGAAAAGCAAGGAAGTTCTAGAAAACATCTACTTCTGCTTCACTGACCATCCTAAAGCCTTTGATTGTGTAGATTACAACAAACTGTGACAAGTTCTTAAAGAGATGGGAGTTCTATACCACTTTACCTGTCTTCTGAGAAACTGTATGCGGGTCAAGGAGCAACAATTAGAACTGAACATCGAACAACCTATTGGTTCAAAATAGGGAAAGGAGCTGTATATTGTCACCCTGCTTTATTTAACTTCTATGCAGAGTACATCATATGAAATAGTGAGCTGGATAAATCACAAGCTGGAATTGCCAGGAGAAACATCAATAATCTCAGATATGCAGAACATAGCACCATAATGACAGAAAGTGAAGAGGAGCTAAAGAGCTTGTTGATGAGGGTGAAAGAGGAGTGTGCAAAAGTTGGCTTGAAATTAAATATTAAAAAACAAAGATCTTGGTATCTGGTCCCAGCATTTCCTGACAAATAGAAGGGGAAGAAATGGAAGCAGTGACAGATTTTATTTTCTTAGGCTCCAAGATCAGTGCAGACAGTGACTGCAGTCATGAAATTAAAAGATGCTTGGTCCTTGGGAGGAAAGCTATGGCAAACCTAGACAGCATATTAAAAAGTAGAGATATCATCTTGCTGACAAAGGTTTGTGTAATCAAAGCTATGGTTTTCTGAGTAGTAATATATGGCTGTGAGTGCTGGAGAATAAGAAAGGCTGAGTGCCGAAGAATTTATGCTTTTGAAATGTCTTGTTGGAGAAGACTCTTGAGAGTCCCTTGGACTGCAAGGAGATCTAATCAGTCAATTCTAAAGGAAATCAAACCTGACTGGAAGGGCAGATACTGAAGTTGCAATACTTTGGCCATCAAATGAGAAGTGGGCTCATTGGAAAAGACCCATGATGTTGGGAAAGATTGAAAGCAAAAGGAGACAGGAACAGCACAGGATGAGGTGGTTAGATAGTGTATGGATGTGATAGGCATGAGTTTGGGTAGACTCGGGGAGACAGTAGAAGACAGGGGGCCCTGGCGAGCTGTGATCCATGGGGTCACAAAGAGTCAGACGAGACTTAGCAACCAGACAACAACAAAGCTTAAAGTCCAAAAGATAGTCTCTATAAGATAAACTCATAAAACGTTTTACTTTGCTCCTCCATTCTGAGCCCCAACTGTTCATACCCAATCACATGCAACTGCATTTGATCCCAAACCATTTCTTGTTTCACTTATCTCTTCTTCTCTGATCATTCAATAGTATCAACCTGCTGCTGGGACACTGGAGCTCGGGTCTTATTCAGGCTGCTGTGAGGCATGTCGGGATCACCTCGCTCCCCCTGTGCCTCTGCCTGGCTGCTGGGCCTGCTGCACCTGCTGCTGCTGGCCGCTCCAGGGCTCTTTGCCCTCCTGGTCGCTCTGCTCTCAGCTGGGCTGCTCCTGCCTGGTGCAGGGTGAGTCGCCCCAGATTTACGATCTCTGGAGTGCCTCCCCCTGCCACCAGCCTGCCAGGGTCCTATTGCCAGCGGTCACCAATGGAGCCTTTGGGCTGGGCCCCTCCCCTGCCCTGCGCAGCTTTGGTGGGCAGGAGCTCTGTGGTGGCCCTGCAGCAGGACGGAGAAGGAAGGGGGAGACCGCCCCTTCCTCTTTTGCACCCCAAAACCTTGTCTTCCCTGGCTACTGTGCCCGAGGCTTGCACCACTGCGCTGGAAAGGCGAGCAAGACACATAACTCAATGCTACCAGTATGCCGTGCAATGCAAGCCATGCAAAGCAACCTGCCCTCTTGGTTCCAGGGACGATCCCAGATGGGGGGATGCACAGGATCCCCAGGGCAGAGGCCTCCCGGTACAACACTCTGCCGCAGCTCCAGAGCAAACCTGTCTTCCCTGCACAGGATTGCAAGCCTGGAGGCCTCTGCATCTTCTGCCGACCAACCCCCATCCCATACCCCCATTCCATACCAACAGCAGCACCTGATGCTGGTGGTCCTGTGGAGCGTCTTCATCCTCCTGGCCACACTGCTCTCGGCTGAACTGCTCCTGCCTGCGGACCTCCGAGGTCTCTGGTTGCTTTGCATGGCTTGCATTGAACGGCATAGCATTGAGCAGGTGGGGTGGGGTGGGAAACCGAGCAGTGCCAAAAAGAGTTGAAAGTGTGGCATTGAAGATTTGACTGCTGGGTGGGACCTCTGCCACCAGAAACCTCTTCCCTGCTTCCCTTCCAGAGCAAATTGCCCTTGTGAAATCAAGCCCTGGAAGATTGTGGGAAACACGTGCTTAAAAGGAACACACAGCCTCTCCCAGTAACGAGAATTGCAGGCAATGCTGTCCCTTTCAAAAAGTCTTCCAGGGCTTGAACGCCATACTTTCAGCTGTTTTCAACACTGCTCGGTTTCCCACTCCACTCTATCCCTGCCTGTTCAATGCTATGCCGTGCAATGCAAGCCATAGCCTCAACTGATCAGAGGAAAACAAGTGTGCTCTGGATTTTAAACTAGAAAAGAGAAGGGGGAGGCAATTTCAAAGGCCCTAGAGCCGTGGTGGTGAACCTATGGCACGCGTGCCACAGGTGGCACGCGGAGCCATAGCGGAGGGCACGCGAGCGTTGCCCACCGGCAAACCGGAAGTGCGGAAAAACGCACTTCCGGTTTGCCAGTGAGCTGTTTTTGCACTCCGGAGGGTTCAGGGAAGCTCCCTGAAGCCCCGGAATGCAAAAAACTACAAAACGGACAAACCGGAAGTGCGGAAAATCACACTTCCGGTTTGCCGGTGAGCTGTTTTTTGCACTCCGGAGGGTTCAGGGAAGCTCCCTGAAGCCCCGGAATGCAAAAAACTACAAAACGGACAAACCGGAAGTGCATTTTTCCAAACTTCCGGTTTGCCCGTTTCGTCGTTTTTTGCCGGCCCAGGCTCCGGTAAGGCCTTTGCGCGGGGGTGGGGGTGTGTGCGCATGCGCAGGGGGCAGCATGGGGGGGTGTTGTGCGCATGTGTGGAGGGGAGGGAATGGATGTGAGCACGCGAGAGTGCGCTAGCGCACGCACCCCCCCTTTTTGGCACGCGAACCTAAAAAGGTTCGCCATCACTGCCCTAGAGCAATGATGGCAAATCTTTTAGAAACCGAGTGCCCAAACTGCAACTCAAAACCCACATATTTATTGCAAAATACCAACATGGCAATTTAACCTGAATACTGAGGGTTCAGTTTAGAAAAAACAACTCATGCATTAACATCACTGGTGGGTTTCAAAAAAAATTACTTCCAGTTCTGCGGGCATGGCTTGGTGGGTGTGGCTTGGTGGGCCTGGCGGGGAAGGATACTGTAAAATCTCCATTCCCACCCCACTCCAGGGGAAGGATACTGCAAAATCTCCATTTCCTCCCGATCAGCTGGGACTCAGGAGGCAGAGAATAGATGGGGGCAGGCAGTCAGAGGTGGTATTTACCGGTTCTCCAAACTATTCAAAATTTCCACAACCGGTTCTCTGAACTACTCAAAATTTCCGCAACCGGTTCTCCAGAACTGGTCAGAACCTGCTGAAACCCAACTCTGATTAACATATTTTGCCTTAAAAGAAAAACACAATAACAGAGCTTTCAATGATACAAACAACTTTTTATTGAAAAGGTAAAAGTTTGCATTTGGCATGCTTTTGAACTTGGGAAAGTTAAAGGAGTCAAGGCTTCTGGGTTATAGGTGTGGTGTATGTAAGATAATGCAGCAAACACTAGACTTTTATAAACAAAGCTATGAACATTTTTAATTCAGGCTTTGCAGATAACTTTTAGGATGGGCTTATGAGCAGGCAGGGAAAAACCAAGTTACTGATCAGGAGGGTAGTTCAGCTAACCAATAACTGGGACTCCTCCGCATAACTCTATTGAATAACACAAGAGCCAAGCCAGGCACATGGAGAGACGACGGGGGAAGAAGAGTCATTATTTCACCGCCTCTCCTCCCCCCCAAAAAACCCAAGGGAAAATGGAGCATTCGCCTTCTTTCTCCCAAAGCTTTCAGGGGCTTCCCAGCTGTTCCCAAGGGCTGCGAGCAGCAGCACAGAGGAGGAAAGCCTAGGTACGCTCTTCCCAATTCACCGGCCAATTTGCTCCAGCTGGTTTCTGCAGGAAAGCCCTGCCACCGGATTGACTTGAAAGCAAAAGGGAGCCTCAAGGTGACCTTCCACGTGAATCCTTCGGGCACCACTTCCTCCTCCACACCGGGGCGATGAAAAGGACCCCGGCGCGTAAAGGTGTGCACCAGAGGGGAGGGGGGAGAGCAGAGCACAAAATTCCTCAAGAAGAGTGGAGGAAATGGCCGTTCCCGGCAAGCGTCGCTTGGGTGTTGGACCGATGCTCAATACCCTCCCCCTCGGACACCGCCCTTCTATCGTAAGATTCCGCTTTTAAGGAGGAATGGGGGAAGTTTTCCTTATAAACCTGGCTGAGGAGTCCGGCATCAAGAGCTCATTTTTTTCATCTTGCGGGAAGGTGAGTAAGATAGTCTAGCGGCTAGCATGCCCACAGAGAGGGCTCTGATGGTGGAGGAGTGGCTATTATAGCTCGCCAGAATCTGTGTCCTCGAAGGAGCCCTGCCCCAGAGATTGTTGGGTGTGAGACACTCCTTCTGAAGTTGGACTTAGGGGTTCAGGTGGGCCTTTTGCTAATGTACCTGCCTCCTAGCTGCGTTGCAAAGGCCCTGCCTATTCTGCTCGAGGCGGTTGCAGGGCTGGCGGTGGAGTTCCCCAGGTTGATGGTGCTGGGGGACTTTAATCTGCCATCACCCAGCGAAGCCTCGGGGGCAGTCCAGGAGTTCATGGCTTCCATGACAACCATGGACCTAACCCAAGTAGTTCAGGGTCCGACTCATGAGGGTGGTCACACACTTGACCTTGTGTTTCTCTCGGGGCAGTGGAGAGATGATCTGAGGCTGAGGGGTTTAGTCACAGTACCCTTGTTGTGGTCAGATCATTTCCTTCTGAGGTTGGATTTTATGGCACCACCCCTCCACCGCAAGGAGGCGGGACCGATTAAGTGGTTCCGCCCCAGGCGCCTAATGGAACCCGACGGATTCCAGAGGGAACTTGGGGAAATACCTGAATCCCTGGTACACAGTTCATCCGAGTCCCTGGTCGCCGCCTGGAATCAGGCGGCAGCGGGGGCTCTGGATCGGATTGCGCCTTTGCGACCTCTCCGTGGAAGTGGATCCAGGAGGGCTCCTTGGTTTACTGAGGAACTCCGGGAGATGAAGCGCCACAAGAGACGTCTAGAGCGACGATGGAGATCTAGTAAAGCTGAGTCTGACCGGACACTTTTAAGAACTTTCATTAAGTCTTACTTAGTGGCGATAAGGGCGGCAAAATGCTCGCATTTTTCCGCTCTTATTGCGTCCGCTGACTCCCGCCCAGCCGCCCTGTTTAGGGTGACCCGCACCCTTCTTGCGAAGGAGGAAGGTGGAGACCCCTTGCAGGGTAGAGCTGAGGAATTTTCTCGGTTTCTGGCGGATAAAGTCACTCAGATTCGGACAGACCTGGACTCTGATTGGGCAGTACAGGCCGAGATGACTGGGGTAGGTCTTAGTCCGATTATATGGGATAGGTTTGAACCGGTGACTCCTGAGGATGTGGACAAGGCCATAGGAGCTATGAGCTCCGCCACTTGTTTATTGGACCCGTGCCCTTCCTGGCTGGTTTCGGCCACCAGGGAGGTGTCACGCGGCTGGCTCCAGGCGTTGGTCAACGCTTCTCTGAGAGAGGGGTCCGTCCCGCAGCCCTTAAAAGCTGCGGTGGTGAGACCCCTCCTCAAGAAGCCTTCCCTGGACCCGGCGGATTTAAAGAACTTCCGTCCAGTCTCCAACCTTCCCTTCGCGGGGAAGGTTGTTGAGAAAGTGGTGGCACTCCAACTCCTACGACTGTTGGATGATACTGATTTTCTGGATCCCTTTCAATCTGGTTTCAGGCGCGGCTACAGTACGGAAACGGCTTTGGTCACCCTGATGGATGATCTCTGGCGAGCCCGGGATGGGGGTCACTCCTCTATCCTGGTGCTACTTGACCTCTCAGCGGCCTTCGATACCATTGACCATGGTATCCTTCTGCGTCGTCTCGGAGAGGTGGGAGTGGGCGGCACTGTTCTGCAGTGGTTCTCCTCCTTCCTCTCTGACAGGACGCAGTCGGTGCTGACAGGGGGGCAGAGGTCGAGCCCTAGGCCCCTACTATGTGGGGTGCCGCAGGGTTCGGTCCTCTCGCCCATCCTGTTTAACATCTACATGAAGCCACTGGGTGAGATCATCCGACGACACGGGGTGATGTATCAGCAATATGCTGATGATACCCAGTTGTACATCTCCACCCCGTCTCAATTTGGGGAAGCCGTAGACGTAATGGGCCGCTGCCTGGCCGATGTTAGGGTCTGGATGGGGAAGAACCGGCTAAAACTTAACCCTGACAAGACTGAGTGGCTGTGGATATTGCCTCCTAAGGACTTGACCAATTGTCCCTCCTTGGTTCTTGGGGGGGAGAAATTAGCTCCCTCAGAATGGGTCCGCAATTTGGGTGTCCTCCTAGACCCACAGCTAAAATTGGAGCAACATCTTTCAGCTGTGGCTAAGGGGACCTTTGCACAAGTTCGTCTTGTGCACCAATTGCGACCCTACTTGGAGAAGGAGGCACTTCTCACAGTCGCTCATGCCCTTATCACCTCCCGGCTGGATTACTGCAATGCGCTCTGCATGGGGCTACCCTTGAAGAGTGTCCGGCGACTGCAATTGGTGCAAAATGCAGCTGCGCGAGCTGTGGTGGGTGTACCTAGATGCACCCACGTAACACCTATTCTCCGCCAGCTGCATTGGCTGCCCATTAGTCTCCGGATCCAATTCAAGGTGTTGGTCGTTACCTTTAAAGCCCTACATGGCTCAGGGCCAGGTTACCTTCGGGACCGCATCCTGCCGCATACCTCCCTACGACCGGTTAGGTCCCACAGAGCGGGTCTCCTCCAGGTCCCATCGACCAAGCAATGCCGGCTGGCGGGGCCGAGGGGGAGAGCCTTCTCTGTGGGAGCCCCCTCCCTTTGGAACCAGCTCCCTCCAGAGATCAGGACTATCCCCACCCTGCTGACCTTCCGTAAAGCGATAAAAACTTGGCTCTTCCGGCAGGCAGGGTATGAATGAAAGTTATTTTAAATCTGGACAGTATTTTAACATGGTTTTTTAACAAAATTGTTTTTTACTTTATGTTTTCTATACATGCTGTGAGCCGCCCAGAGTCCCTCGGGAGTTGGGCGGCATAGAAATTTTAATAAACAAACAAATAAATAAATAAAATAAATCTGCGAACATCTAGAAGCAAGCAAATTTATAACCAGAAGCCAACATGGGTTTGCCAAAACAGATCATGCCAAACAAATCTTATTTTATTCTTTGACAAAGTGACTAAATTAGTGGACCAATGACATGCAGTGAACATAGTGTTTTTGGATTTCAATAAGGCATTTGACACAGTAGACTATAACCTACGTCTTGGTAAACTAAAAAATGTGAGATAGACAGCATCATCATGCAACTGGTTGACAAACCACATTCAATGTGTAGTCCTTAATGGAACTACATCTACAGGCAGAGAAGCAATGGGGTACCCCAAGATTCCATTTTAGGCCCAGTACTCTTCAACATTTGGGGAATAAAAGGGGAACTCATCAGATTTGCAGATGACACCAAGTTGACAGGAATAGCCAATATCCCAGAAGATAGGCTCAAGATCCAAATAGATCTCAACAAACTTGAACACTGGATCCTATCTAAAATGGAATTCAACTGAGAGAAAAGTATAGCCAACATCCCAGAAGATAGGCTCAAGATCCAGATGGATCTCAACAGACTTGAACACTGGATGAAACAAAATGAAATTCAACTGAGAGAAGTAATGTTTTACACTTAGGCAAGAAATGGAAAAGTACAGATGCACAAATGGAAAAGTACAAATGGAAAAGTACAGATTAGGTGAAACCTGGTTCAATAGCAGTAACTGCAACCGTCATAAATATGAATCAGTTGCCAAGCATCTGAATTTTGATCATGTGACCATGGGGATGCTGCAACGAGTGTGAAAAATGGTCATGTCACTTTTTTCAGTGCTGTTGTAACTTTAAACATTCACTAAAGGAACTGTTGTACGTTGAGGACTACATGTACACACTGTGTTTGTCTGTTACAAATCCATCTGATATGGTCCAGTATAGTTGTCCCTCTAGTACCCTCCTCTACCTTTGCATGAAAAGTTGTCAGATAAATTGGTCAGGAACTTGTTTGATCTGCCACTTCATGAAGGGTTTTTCTACCAATTGATGTCAGGGTAGTTAAAAAATACCCCATTACTACTGTAATGTGTCCTACAAATATTTGTTAATTGATTAGGGAAAAGTTCATCTATTTCTTCTGCTTGGTTTGGGTGGCCTGTAGTATACACCTATGGCAATGTCATTCTTTTTTCCTTTCATATTAACCCAGATGCATTCTAGGCAGCTTTCTTTTTTCTTTCTTTTTTTTACTTTTACAAACATACTTTATTTTGTGGTTCTTTTCTTTTTTAAAAAAATAATAATTTTTATTTGGTATATAAACATTAAAAAAGACAAACATACATTGAAGACAACACTATATGTACTTACATGTACATATATACATATAAACTTTTACAGTAAGCGTCTTGACCTATAGGTTTTGGTAACTTAATACATATATAATTATATTTATAATACTTATACTTATCTATTATTCTATCAGTTAATAAGTTCTCAGTTATGACTTATCTATCTAAGCATTTCTATATTTCTTTTGTTCCATTTCTTTTTTCTAGCCAGTTATAGAAGAGATTCCAAGTTTCAAAGTATTCTGAGTTTTCTTTCTGTTTCAGTTCTAGTGTTAATCTGTCCAATTCTGCACATTCTAAGATTTTTCTTATTGTTATGTTTTCTGCTGGTACGTCACCCTGTTTCCAATGCTGCGCTAATACTATTCTTGCTGCTGTTAGTGTGTGGGTTATGATATACCAATACTTTTCTATTTTTTGATCCAACATCCCTAGCAAGAAAGTTTCCGGTGTAAAATTTATTTTTAATTTAGTTATTTCTTGGATCCAGTTATGTATAGTTTGCCAGAAGTTTTTAATTTTGGGGCACGTCCACCACATGTGATAGTAGGTTCCATTTTTGTGAGGGCATTTCCAACATTTGGGGTTCATGTTTGGGTACATTCTGGCCAATCTCGCTGGTGGAAGATGCCATCTGTAATACATTTTATATATATTCTCCTTGTATGCTGCTGATTTGGTTGTTTTCAAATTTTTAATCCATATTTCTTCCCACTGTTCCTGATTTATTTCATATCCAAAATTTTTGATCCAGCTCGTCATATTTCCCTTAACTCTTTCTTTTTTCATTTTATAATTTATTAAAAATTTATAGATTTTTGTTATCATCTTTTTTTCTGGTCCCAATAAGATTTTGTCCAATTCTGATTTCTTCTTTGCTACTCCGAATTTTTTCTTGTCCTCCTGTAATCTGGTTTTAATTTGATAGTATGGCCACCAATCTATTCAGATTCCTTGATCTCTTAGGGTTTGGATCTCTTTTAAGTTCCCTTGTTCATCTAGTATTTGTTCATATTTAACCATTTTGTATATGTCCGTTGTGGTGGGCATTCTAGGCAGCTTTCATCCTTGGTCTTATGCATTTCTGTAGAGATGTAATGTTTTCTTACATATAATGCAACTCTTTTGTTCTCTTTTGTTAGGTCTGTTTCTCTGTTTATATCCTTCCATCAGTAATTTCAGTTGTGAGTTTCATTCCACCAAATTTCAGTAATGGCAACTGTATTACACTTGCCCTTGTGTACTAATACTTCAAGTTCATCCTGTTTGTTCCCCAAACTTTTAAGCCTTAGTGTATAAGCATCTCAGTCTTTTATGGCTGACCCTAGGTATACTTCCTACAACTCCTAGTTTGTATCTGAGTTTTTCTTCCTTCCCATCCCTCTCTACCTCCTTGTTTCATTAGTTGTCTTGGGATTTATGCTTGGGATTAGGTCCTAAAGAGTCTAAAGATTGGTCATCCCACCCCCACAATTTTAGTTTAAAGCCCTTTGGATAAACTGAGCCAGTCTTTTTCTGAATACATCATTCCTGGTTCTTATGAGATGCACCCCATTCCTTGCCAGAAGACCTTGTTGTAGGTAATGCAGACCGTGATCTAGGGATATATATAGTCTATTATATTTAAGCCTTAAATATTTATTTACAACGTATTTCAAATCCCTGCACTAGTTTTGTTTTCTTGTCTTTCAATCATATTTAAGATCCCACAAGTACACAAATCAACAGGGATGACCACATAATCCTGATTTGATTCATCTTTTTTTTCTACTACTTCCGAGACAGACTTGATTATCACAACACTCAGAAAAAAAAGTTTCAGTTAAAATCTAACAGCTATATTCACACAGCCCTATGGAGTTTTTCCTCATGGTAGCCCCAGGCATTCATGAGGCGAAGACCATCCTGTTCCAGGGAGTACTTGGTGGGGATGAGCATTTTTACTGGGCCATTTTGCAAAAGTTGGTTTTATTACATCATAATTTGACTATTAATACTAGTGGACTGTGGCATTCATTGTATGTTGATGTATCAGGATTGTTACAAATCGCCTTTGAAGTAGGCAGAACACAAAATGTTGAATATGCCAAAATAAGAAAAGTACAGTACTTTAGCTTTAATTATAATTAATAACTTAAATTTATATGATCCAAACTCAGTGACTCTGGGCAGTTATTGTAAGTCTGTTTGTGTAATATGTCAAGAGATTGCCTTACAACTTGCTGAACCACAAACGATCCACTCTAATTTTAGCATAGTCTCAGGCACTTGTAAACTCAAACATTAAATCTGGAATGGCGGAAACGAGAGTGGTGGAATGCGAACTGGCCGGAGCAGAAGGCCTTTCCTTTGCGTTGATCGTAACCCTGTTTGGTTTGTTCAATTCTTTTACTCTCCTACTCCTTTCCTAGTGGTTAAAGTCAAGCAAAAATCAGGCGTGTTTTTATATTCTTTGCAGTAACTTCCGAATCCGCCTTGGGAGCCAAGACAGATCTGAGGAAAGCTGCTTCACGGCTGCGATTGATCGAACCAGTGATTGCGTCAGCCCAAGAGATCGCCAAGATTCTTTCCTTTGGCCCGGAGGCGACCCGCGGCTAAGCCTAAGCCAGGTACCTGGCCCACCGCGGAAGCCGCTTCCCAGATCCATACCAGGCCAAGACCACCTGCTGCTGTCCCTCGCCTTCAGTAGAAGAGGGCGGGGAAGAAATGCGCTCAATTGGGGCTTACCGTGCTTGCCATAGTAGATCTCCTCTTCCCTCGCCATCCCATCTGCCTTCTGGATTTCCTTGCTCGCGTTCTTTCGTTTTCTCCCCACCCTCCTTCCCAGTCAGCTGCTGAATAGCCACCCAATGAGGCGCCTTGTCTCTCCTTCGGGGGCCGAACTAACCAAACCAGCAGAAAGTGGGGGAGGAAGAGGCATCACTGCCTTTCCAAGAGCCGGCTCGCCCAATGCTCCTTGACTGGCGCCTGCCTACGCTCCAACAGTCACCTACAGAAACAGCCTTAGGGCTTCGTGAGAGTTCTGGTTTAGTCTTCCACGCCGGTCTTTTTCCAAAGAGAGTCTTGGACGCTCGATTTTCTCAACCAAATGCAACCCCAAAAATCTCGGTCACGGAAATAAATTACCCCACCTCTTCCCACCATGCTTTCAAAACAAGAGAGCAGCAACTGTGGTGAAGTGAACTTGGGTTTCCATCTGTATTTCTGGGCTCCTACATTCGTTGGAACTTTGTGTTTGCTAGACAGCCTGAGTTAAAAATGCTCGGCTGCGTTTCAGTTTGATGTGTTGTGTGAATCCTGAGTTAAGCAGAGTTAATTCAATTAACAAATTTGGTTGTCCTTGGGCTAGCTGCTGGTATCAACAGAGGAGCCTGCCACCAGCTCTCTCCTTTTTTCACTCAGTTACACCTAGCCTTGCTCAAGCTGATGCTTTCCAGCATTCCAGGGTTACAATGTTCAGAATTTCCAAGAACCATGGAAGTTTAAGGAATCACATCACATCTAGAAAGGTGCCAAGTGGCTCCATCTTACCTCCCACCACCATCAGCCCCTATTTTGTCTTGAGCAAATGTTGTACTGTTTGTCATTCAGCTTCTCTCATTGTTAGTCCTTGGCTACATTCACAGATAATTACTCCACATCCTTTTCTGGATCCATATATCACATTAAACCAAAAATTGATTATGCAGTACAGGTAATCCACAACTTACAACAGTTCACTTAGAGCAGTGTTTCCCAACCTTGGCAACTTGAAGATATCTGGACTTCAACTCCCAGAATTCCCCAGCCAGCGAATGCTGGCTGGGCAATTCTGGGAGTTGAAGTCCAGATATCTTCAAGTTGCCAAGGTTGGGAAACACTGACTTAGAGACCATATGAAGTTACAACGGCATTGAAAACAGTGACTTATGACCATTTTTCAGACTTATGACTGTTGCAGCATCCCCATGGTCACGTGATTTACATTCAGATACTTATTTATTTATTTATTTATTTTGTTATTCTTATATGCCGCCCAACTCCCGAGGGACTCGGGGCGGCTTACAACAAGGAGAAATACAAGAATAAACAAAGAAATTGCATAAAATTTAAAAACAAGTACAAAAATTTAAAACAATTATTTACAACAGCAACATCCATTCAACACATACATACTTGGGGGGTAGGCTCAGGTGGAATTAAGTTGTCCCCCCCACCTGCAGGAAAAGCCATGTCTTAATGGCTTTACGGAAAGCCAGCAGAGTGGGGATAGTCCGGGTCTCTGGGGGTAGTTGGTTCCAGAGCACGGGGCCAGCCACAGAGAAGGCTCTCCCCCTGGGGCCCGCCAGCCGACATTGTTTGGCCGACGGGACCTGGAGGAGGCCAACTCTGTGGGCCCTAACCGGTCGGAGGGAAGTATGAGGCAGAATGCGGTCCCGAAGATATCCTGGTCCTAAGCCATGAAGGGCTTTAAAGATGGTGATCAATACCTTGAATTGGACCCGGAGACCGATGGGCAGCCAATGCAGCTGGCGGAGTATCGGTGTCACGTGGGTGTACCTTGGCACACCCACCACAGCACGCGCAGCCGCATTTTGCACCAACTGAAGTCTCCGGATACTCTTCAAGGGTAGCCCCATGTAGAGCGCATTGCAGTAGTCCAACCGCGAGGTGACAAGGGCATGAGTGACCGTGAGTAGCGCCTCCTTCTCCAAATATGGCCGCAACTGGTGCACCAGGCGAACCTGTGCAAAGGCCCCCCTAGCCACAGCAGAAAGATGGTGGTCCAATTTTAGCTGTGGATCTAGGAGGACCCCCAAGTTGCGGACCTGGTCTGAGGGGGTCAGTTTCGCACCCTCAAAGACCAAGGAGGGGTAATTGTCATGAACCTTAGGAGGCAATATCCACAGCCACTCAGTCTTATCGGGGTTTAGTCTGAGCCTGTTCCTCCCCATCCAGATCTTAACGTCGTCCAGGCATCGGCACATTACGTCCACTGCCTCCCTGAAGTCAGACGGGGTGGTGATGTACAGCTGGGTGTCGTCAGCGTACTGGTGGAAACACACCCCATGTCTGCGGATGATCTCACCCAACGGTTTCATGTAGATGTTAAACAGGATGGGCGAGAGAACCGACCCCTGGGGCACCCCACATAATAGGGGCCTAGGGGACGATCTCTGCCCACCTGCCAACACCGACTGCATCCGATCGGCGAGATAAGAGGAGAACCACCGTAAAACGGTGCCTCCCACTCCCAACTCGCCAAGCCGATGCAGAAGGATACCATGGTCGATGGTATCGAAAGCCGCTGAGAGGTCAAGTAGCACCAGGATGGAGGAGTTCCCCCCATCCCGGGCCCGCCAGAGATCATCCATCAGGGCGACCAAGGCAGTTTCGGTACTGTAGCCGCGCCTGAAACCCGACTGATAAGGATCTAGATGGTCTGTTTCATCCAGGAGCTGCAGAAGCTGAGTCACCACCACCTTCTCCACAACTTTCCCTAAAAAAGGTAAGTTGGAGACTGGACGATAGTTCTTCAAATCAGCTGGATCCAGGGAAGGCTTCTTCAGGAGGGGTCGCACCACCGCAGTTTTTAACGACTGCGGTACGGATCCCTCCCTCAAAGAAGCGGTGATCACCGCCCGGATCCAGCTGCATGCCACCGCCCTGCTGGCCGAGACCAGCCAGGAGGGGCACGGGTCGAATAAACAGGTGGAGGTCCCCATCGCTCCCATAGCCCTGTCCACATCCTCGGGAGAAACAGGCCCAAACTCCTCCCACAAAGATGGATTAAGACTGGCCCCTGTCAACTCTATGGACTCTGCCCTGCCAGAGTCCAAGTCCAACCGAATCTGAGCGACTTTATCCGACAGAAACTCAGCAAATTCCTCAGCTCTGCCTTGCAAGTGTTCCTCGCTCCCCCCTTTTCCAAGGAGGGAGCGAGTCACCCTAAACAAGGCGGCTGGACGAGAATCTGCGGACGCAATAAGAGCGGAAAGATAGGATCGTCTTGCCGCCCCTATCGCCACTAAATAAGATCTGATGTAAATTCTTAATAGTGTTCGGTCAGACTCGGCCTTCTTGGTCCTCCAGCGGTGCTCCAGACGTCTCTTCTGGCGTTTCATCTCCCGGAGCTCCTCGGTAAACCAGGGAGCTTTCCGGGATCCACTGCCACAGAGAGGTCGCTTAGGCGCAATTCGGTCTAGAGCCCCTGATGCTGCGGTGTTCCAAGCAGCCACCAGGGAGTCAGCCGAATTGTGTACCAGGGTTTCAGGTATTTCCCCAAGTTCCCTCTGGAATCCTTCCGGCTCCATTAGGCGCCTGGGGCGGAACCACCTAGTCGGTCCCGCCTCCCTTGACAACTGACTCACGTTTATGACAGTTGCAGTGTTCCTGGGTCATGTGGTCACTTTTTGCAACCTTCTGAGAAGCTAAGTCAATGGGGAAACCAGATTCACTTAACAATCGGGTTACTAATTTAACAACTACACTGATTCATTTAACAAATGTGGCAAGAAAAGTCATAAAATGGGGCAAAACTTACTTAACAAATTTCTTACTTAGCAACATAAATTTTGGGCTCAATTGTGGTCCTAAATTGTGGACTACCTGTATTTAACTGACTTCATTGTTTTCTGTGATGTCTGAATATAGCCAATAGCTGCTCTAGTCCATCAATCTATATTAAGTATGACTACCCAGAACATCTGTAGAGAGGACTAAGCTCTGTTAAAAAACTTTTGTAAATATGGCTAAGAAACACCAATCAGATTTGAATAAATCCATCCATAAATTTACCAACCTGCCATTTTTCTTCAAATAGGCCTACTTTTTTTCTTTTACTACTGACATAATTTAAAAAATTCTTTTTCACTGCTTATAGCTTTTCTGGTTGGTCATTTATGCTTAACTCACCACATCACATTGCCATCATGTGAAGTTTCATGACTTTTTCCCATTCATGGAGCTGGGGTGGGCGTGGCCTGCACATGATGCATCCGGCCCGCGGGCCACCAGTTTGACACCCCTGCCTACAGATATTATATATCTGCTTATATGATTCCTGGGTGGTTGTACCCACCTTCCATTTTTTAAACATGTCCCTTTTGTCAGACAAAAGCCCTCTATGGATCTAAAGTGACTTCCTAAGCTACCTCCCATTTTTACTTCTTACTGGAATGATGTGCTGTTATATCTCTGAGAAATTCCCAACAGCCTTGTACTCCCCTTTGACCTGAGAACTTGTGCTCATGGAATCCATGCAATACTACTCTAAGTGTGTTGAAATGGGACTCCAGAAACCGCAGTATTCAATTTCTTGAAACGGAATCTAAGAAATTATAAAGCCTATAAAGGTATAAAGGTATAAAGCCTATACCGGCAAAGATCAGTGGAGCACAGATCAGTGGAGCACGTGTGATCCCCAGCGTGCTGCAGCAGAGTCAGAAGCTTTTAGAGCCTGCTTGTTCCCCCCATCGGAGCTTGTTCATTTCCCTCATTGGAGCCTGCTTATTTCCTGGACTATAGATTGGGATTGATAGATTGAGATTGATCATTGACTGTTTAATTTAACCTAACTGATTGATAGATTGGGAATTTAATCGATTGATAGATTGGGAATGATCATAGGACCATTGATTTTTAGTAGATTAAGTTATTTGATTGTTTAATTATAGGGATACCTACTAGAAAAAATGATAGATTGTTTAGCTAACTAACCCATTTGACTAATAGATTGATCAACCGATAATAGAGTGATTAGCCATCTGACTAATAGATTGAATAGAATCCATCTGACCAATAGATTGATCAACCGATAATAGAGTGATTAGCCAACTCACATCTGATTGATAGACTGGGACAACTGATTATAGTAAAATAAGGTAGTAAATAGTAAGAATAAGATAGCAAGAAGCAGTAACATAAGTAGTGAAGAGTAAGTAGAACAGGACAGTAAGAAGCAAAATAAGCTAATTGATAGACGGGGACAACTGATTGTAGTATTTAAAAAAAGAGTAGTAAACAGTAAGAAGAATAAGATAGTAAGAAGTAGTAAAATAAATAGTAAATAGTAAGTAGAACAAGATAGTAAGAAGCAAAATAAGTTAAATAGTAAGTAGGATAACTTAGTAAGAAGCAAACAGAATAAGTAAAATAAGATAGTAAATAGTAAGTAGAACAAGTAAGAAAGATTGAGACCACCTACTGTAGTAGAATAAAATAGTTAATAGTAAGTAGAATAAGTTAGCAAGAAACCAGTAGAATAAGCAGAATAAGTAGTAAATAATAAGTAGAATAAGCGAGCAGAATAAGCAATTTGATAAACGGACAATAGGAAATCTTCTAGCAACCACACACCCACACTCTACACACTCACAGACAAGGGAAACTTACTAGTAACTCCACACTCCCACACTCTACACTCCTACTCTCACTCCCAACCAAAAAGCCACACACATGGCTCAAGGAACAGACTCCATTGTGACGTGCAGAACATGCTCCATGTACACGCTTATGTCCACATAAAACCATAACTACACATGCACCAAATGCAAACTAATCAAATTACTAGAAAAAAAATAGAAGACCTGGAGAAAAGCCTAAACACCCTGAAACTCAACCAACAAAACGAGAAACCCCAAACCCCACAAAAAGAACACGCACAAAAAGAACACAAAAATGACCAAGCAACTTCCACTTCAGCTAACCCCTCGGAGGAAGAAAGCAGATGGACACATGTCACCAACAGAAAAAAATACAAACCAAACACAAAACCACTGTCCAAACCAACCCACCCAGACCCAACCCCACTGGCTCTAAGCAACCAATGCCATGGACTTCCAATAGAAGATAACGCACAGACACACAAAAAAGAAACACCAGAAAGAACCCTCAACAGAGCAGCAGCACCAAACACCACAATGACAAAGAAAGAAACTCCTCAAACAACTCCAGGCAAAAAGAAAAGGCGAGTACTGGTAATAGGAGATTCAATCCTCAGAGGAACCGAACCCGCCATCTGTAGACCAGATAACCAATCCAGAGAGGTATGCTGCCTCCCAGGAGCCAAAATCATAGACATAGCAGAGAAAGTAACTGAAATAATAAAACCCACAGACTATTACCCCCTACTATTACTCCACGTAGGAACAAATGACACAAAAAAGAACTTGAAAGCAATACAGAACGACTATGAGCAACTAGGCAAGAACGTCAAAAACCTAGGTGCGCAAGTAGTCTTCTCATCCATACTACCAACAAGAGGACAACACCCAGCAAGGGAACAAAGAATCCTACAAGTAAACCACTGGCTAAAAGGTTGGTGTCGCCAAAAAAACTTTGGATTTCTGGACCATGGACTGTACTACCTCCAAGATGGACTTTTGGCAAGGGATGGGTTACACCTCACAAAGACTGGGAAGAATGTCTTCGGAAAAAGACTGGCCCAACTTGTCAGGAGGGCTTTAAACTAAAATCACGAGGGGAGAGTGACCAATCTACAGGATCCCTGGGACCCAACTCCAAGAATGGACCCCAAGCAAACAAAACAAACAACAAAACAAACAGGGATGGGGAAGAAAACAAACTCAAACGCCAAACAAGAAACAAAGAAAGAACACCCACAATCAGGCACAAAGAACTCAAATGCCTCTACACAAATGCACAAAGCCTAGGGAATAAACAGGGTGAACTTGAAATGTTAATGCACGAAGGTACACATGACATAGTTGGAATAACAGAAACTTGGTGGGACGAATCACACGATTGGAACACACAGATAAAAGGATACAAACTCTACAAAAAAACCAGATCACACAAAAAAGGAGGTGGAGTTGCACTGTATATAAAGGACCACTATGTAGCTACAGAGCTACAAGTAACCAAGGAAGAAAACCCATTAGAATGCATATGGGTCAACATAAAAGAAAAAAAGAACAACACAACAATAGGAGTTTACTACAGACCACCAAACCAAACAGAAACAATGGACACCCTTTTTACCAACCAGCTAAAGAACATATGCAAGAAAAATAGCATTGTAATAATGGGAGACTTCAACTACCCGGACATCAACTGGAAAACCAACTCAGCACCAAGTGAGAAATCTAACAGATTCCTAACCAGCCTAGCCGACAACTTCATTGTCCAAAAAGTGGAGGAGGGAACTAGAGGGGCAGCCATACTGGATCTAATACTTACAAACAGAGAAGAAACAATAGAAGGAGTCGAAGCTGCGGGAACACTGGGCGAGAGTGACCACGTAATACTAAAATTCACCATAACGCAAACACAAATAACTGAACATAACGACACCTATATCCCAGACTTTAAAAAAGCTGACTTCAATAAACTCAGAGAAAACCTGGGAAAGATCTCTTGGATGGAAGTACTAAAGGGTAAAACAACTCAAGAAGCCTGGGAGATCCTGAAAAACATGATCATAAAAGCCCAGAACACCACAATACCGATGAGGAAGAAAAACAATAAATCCAAAAGGAAACCAGCATGGCTAAACAAAAATCTCACCGATAAACTGAATGAAAAAAAGATAAATACAAAAAATGGAAAGAGGGGCACATAACCAAGGCAGAGTACCAACAGACAGCCAGAATCTGTAAAGAAACAATTAGGACAGCAAAGGCCCAGAATGAACAAAGACTCGCAACAAAAGTCAAAGACAACAAAAAAAGCTTCTTCCAACACATTAACAACAAGAAAAAAATCAAAGAAACAGTTGGTCCACTAAAGAGAGAAGACGGCAAAGAAGTAACAGACAACACAGACAAAGCAGAGCTACTGAACACATTCTTCACATCAGTCTTCACACAAAAGGAAACTGCAGCTCAACTACCCAGCAACACAAATATAAAAAACAGATTTGAAGCAAGACTCAACCTAAGCAAAAATACAGTAAGAGATCACCTATCTGAACTTAACGAATACAAAGTACCAGGACCTGATGGATTACACCCCAGAGTCCTAAAAGAACTAGCAGAAGTCATTTCAGAACCACTGCACCACATCTTCCACAAATCCTGGAACACAGGGGAACTACCTGAGGACTGGAAAAGAGCTGACGTGGTCCCCATCTACAAAAAAGGTAAAAAAACAGACCCAGGTAACTACAGACCAATCAGCTTAACATCAATACCTGGGAAAATACTGGAAAAAATAATTAAAAACCAGATCTCCCATCATCTAAAAACAAACCAAGTAATAACCAACAGCCAACACGGATTTGTTAAGAACAAGTCATGCCAAACCAACCTCATTTCATTCTTCAACACTGTGACCAAATTAGTAGACCAGCGTAATGCAGTAGACATAATATACCTGGACTTTAGCAAAGCATTTGACAAAGTAGACCACAACCTACTCCTTCATAAGCTAGAAAAAAGCAGGATAGACAGCTACACAACCAGATGGATTAACAATTGGCTGACCAACCGTACCCAGCGAGTAGTCCTCAATGGCTCTAAGTCCACATGGAGAGAAGTAAGCAGTGGGGTACCACAAGGTTCCGTCCTAGGCCCAGTACTCTTCAATATCTTTATAAATGACCTAGATGAGGGAATAGCAGGAGAACTAACCAAATTTGCAGATGACACCAAGCTGGCGGGAGTAGCAAACACCCCAGAGGACAGACTCAAAATCCAGAGGGACCTCGACAGACTCGAACACTGGGCCCAAACCAATAAAATGAAATTTAACACAGAGAAAAGTAAAATTCTGCACCTAGGCAAGAAGAATCAAAAATACACACACAAACTGGGCAAAACCACACTCAATAGCAGCGATTGCGAAAGGGATCTCGGAGTCCTGGTAGACAGCCAACTAAATATGAGCCAGCAGTGTGCAGCAGCAGCCAAAAAGGCCAACGCAGTCCTGAGCTGCATAAATAGAGGGATACAATCAAGGACCAGAGAGGTACTAGTACCACTCTATAAAGCCTTGGTCAGACCACATCTAGAGTACTGCATCCAGTTTTGGTCACCACATTACAAAAAAGACATTGAAACTCTAGAGAAAGTGCAGAAGAGAGCAACCAGGATGATAAAGGGTCTGGAAAATAAAACATACGAAGAGCGGTTGCAGGAACTGAGCTTGGCCAGTCTGGCGAAGAGAAGGACCAGGGGTGACATGATAGCAGTGTTCCAATACTTGAGGGGATGCCACAGAGAGGAGGGGGTCACCTCTGGTGAGCAGATCAGACGCCGGTGCTGTGGAAGGACGTGCTTTCGAGGGCGGACAAACAACCGAGGTTAGTAATGTCTTGCCAAGCACGGAATGTTATACAGAAGCCCCTGCATATGATTTATTGGGAGCCAGAGGTCAGCAAATGTCTGAGCAGTTTTCTCATGTAGAAAGAGAAACTGATTTTCTCAGAGAGAGAGAGAGAGAGAGAGAGAGAGAGAGAGAGAGAGAGACAGAGAGACAGAGAGACAGAGAGACAGAGAGACAGAGAGACAGAGAGACAGAGAGACAGAGCAGAAATTCTCAGATGGAGAGAAAGGGAGGATTTACTAAGGGAAAGAAAACAGATGTCTTATGCCTAAAGTGACCAGATATTTTTTTTAAAAAGCGGGACAATTGACGGGGGGCGGGGCCGCCTGGACGCCACCATTTGAATTTTGCCCTCTGCGCATGCGCAGAACGTTGCACATGCGCAGAGGGCAAAAGGACGCTAATGTCGGCGTCCAGGTGGGTGGGTGGGGGAGGCGGGAGGCCTTTCCTCGCCTCCCGCCTCCCCTTCGGGAGCCGGCACTGTACACGTTTACCAGTAACTTCTATGGAGAAATAGGGAGTTTGCTTCCGACTAAACCTACAAAGAACTAATCAGAGCGATTTGCGTCCCCACAAAGCAGCCAAAGGTATTCGTTTGTTCGAGTCAATCATCTTCCTTTGCCAATACATCCGCTCCGTTGGTTTACTTAACTTAAAAAAGGAACTTATTTCTGAAGCATCAGCAACGGAGAAGACAGCAAGTACCCCAATAAACGTCCAATGATCTGTACCGGCGATCTCAGTCCTGGACCGCGTCGAAGGGAGGGAAGGAGGCAGGTCTTTGTTTGCCGCCCACCAATGGGGAGAGTATAGCTCCAGAATTCGCGTTTGATAGTCCTCCCCCTCCCCCCCACTCCCGGCAGTTGATGTCGATCGCTAGCTCTCCCCAGTGTTCTTTGTCCTCTTTCAGTGCGGTGTCCTAAAGCTTAGAAAAACCTGGAAACAGCCACAGAAAGACCGCGATGTTGGGATCAAGATAAAGAAAGAGCGCACGCGAATAACGTTCGCCAATTCCCGCCTACTGATAGGTCACTTTTTTCTCGCTGTCTCTCAATAACGAAGGGCGGATGCATAGGAGAGGGGCGGGGACGACGACTTATTAGTACTATGAGGCCCCAGCAGGTGGCAGCATGTAATGTCTTCACGGTCAGCACTATAGTGTAAGGTGACCAGACGTCCCGGCATTCTTCCCCAAAAAGCGTGACTTTTTGGAAAGAATGCGGGACGCGGGACACGCACTAGAAAAGCGTGTCTGTCCCGCCAAAAGCGGGACGTCTGGTCACCTTACTTATGCCCCATTAACTCCCAAGATAACTGCTCCCGATGAAGCAATTAAAAGCTATCATACCCATGTAGAAACAAGACTACATGAAAAAGAAGATGTAAGATTGTAAATATGTGGAAACTGTGTATAAGCTTTGTATAAGCAAAATAATAGATGTGAATAGGTGTAGATCTGTGTTATGATATTGTGATGTTTAAAGTTGAAAAATAATAATAAAATATTTTTTTTAAAAAAAGCTATCATATCCGGATCATGTTCATGGAGTCTCAGCTGCAGAAAGCCAAAATGCTTTATTCTGGGCTCAAGGAAGGTGGGCATGGCCCTAGTCCTTTGTTCAAAGAGCCAGACGCCATTTTCCCTTCTTCTTCAAGGGAACAGCCACACCCTCAAGAGGAGATGTGGCGGGAAAGGGCTGCAGACACGTCACTTCCTATGCCACGTAGAAGACAGGAAGAAGACCTGTACGTACTGCCTGATGCTGATGTTGCACCGCCATCTCCTGGCAGAAAAGCAGAATTGCAGTCTTCCTTTTTACAAGGCCATCTCAATGCCATGCATCGTGTCTTTGATAACCTATCATTAACACAGGAACACTTGCAAGCTACCACGTCACAAGTGTTTTCACAGGCTCCATCGCAAGCATTCCCTGGTGGTGCAGATGATTTTATAGCCAAATTCCTGTTTTAGAAGAGCTACGCACACGCTTTGTGCAGCACAGGCAGAGGCCAATTCCTGCAGCTTCTGCACCAATGGCAGACAGGGTTCAACAACCCCAGCTGCAACCTCAGCCTCCACCACGAGTGCAACAGCCATGGGTTCGAGTTCAGCAAACTCAGCCTCATCCACAATTGCAGCCAGCTCCTCTGGCACATATTCCTCAGCAGATTTTTACTGTTGTTCCATTGACTGGTGATTCAAAATTAAAGTGTTCAGGCCAGAATTATAGAGCGTGGGTCAGTGAGATTGGACTTTTACTTCGCAGAGAAGGTACACATGCTATAGTTTTCAATCCTCCTGCCCAGCCCTGGCAGCAGGCCACAAGGGACCTGGACACAAAAGCTTGCACCACGTTATTGATGTCAATGGAAACAGAACTCCAAATCACATTTCCACCTGATGCAACTGCCCAACAGATTTGGGCACAGCTGGAAACATGTTACAGGCCCGTTTCGATGGAATCAACATGTTTACTCTTGTCTGAGTTTCATGCCTCGAAGTTAAAGCCTGGTGAATATATTGGAGAGCATCTAACAAAAATGAAAGGAATGAGGAAGGACTTGGAGAGAGGCTACATTGTTGATAATTTTCAAATGATTAGCATTATCTTCAATTCCTTGAATTGTGATTGGAAAGATGCCATCACAAAGATTAACCACATGCCAATTGCTCAATGCACAGTGGACCACATTTGCAGAATTTTGACAGAAGAAGAAGCTTTTATGCTTGCCACTCCATATTTGAGAGGCCCACCTGCATCAAGAGCTCCAGCGAAGCGCATCTTCCAAGGAAGAGCCTACGTTCCAAGGATGCCAAGATGTTTTAATTGCAATCATGAAGGACATGTGACCCGGGATTGTCCTCAACGGTCTCCAGCTCCTGTCCAGTACCAGCCCAGAGGAACAGATTCCAGAGGTGGCAGAGGCAGAGGTGGACGGCAAGACCGTAGGGGTCCCAGGCGCGATCCACAAGCTCCACTCATCACATTGGTGTTAACCAATGATCCACAACCAGAGTACGACAGATGACTTCTGTGGACTTTGGACAGCAGAGCAGCTTTGCACATTACCTTCAGAAAGGAACTTTTCACAGAAATGCATGATCCTGAACCTGAACTTCAGGAACTGTATTCTTTTTCAAATCATGCATGCAAAGTTGAAGGCAAAGGAACTGCCTACATTGAAGAGCTTGGTGCATTCATTCCTGATGTGTATTACATACCAAAAGAAAATAGCAATTTGCTTAGTCAAGCTCATTTGTCTAGAATTTTAAAGTTCCAGGTTCACCACCTTGAAAAAGCAAGTTACATAGTTAAAGATGGTGATATTGTTGCTGAAACCATGATGATTGGTGGTGTTTATTACCTGAAGCCGAAGTCCAAACCAAAAGGACAGGCAAGTATAAAGCAGAGCACAGGCCCAGAGAGAGATGTCCCAGTGAGAGATCCTGGTGCTATTCCAAAGGTTCCAAAGGCTCCTAAAGCCAACAAAAAGAAAGTAGTGAACCAATTTGCACAGAGCAAGCCTGAGGTTCCTCATACTGTTGTAAATGTTGAACATTCACTAACTGGTAAACCTTTGCATTACATGTGTATTCATAAGTGGCACAGAAGATTGGGGCATGCCAGTTATCGTGTTCTCAGAAAAATGCCGGATTTCGCAAAAGGTTTGGATCTGAAGGGGTGTAAGGCAGTGATGGCGAACCTTTTTTCCCTCGGGTGCCGAAAACGCGTGCGCGCGCGCTGTCACACATGTGTGAGTGCCCACACCCATAATTCAATGCCTGGGGAGGGTGAAAACGGCCTCTCCCGCCCCTGCAGATGCCCTCATGAGGCTGGAAATGGCCCATTTCCTGACTTCCGGTGGGCCTGGTAGGCCCATTTTTCGCCGTCCCCAGACTTCAGAGGCTTCCCTGGAGCCTGGGGAGGGCGAAAACACCCCCTCGGAGGCCCTCTGGAAACCTAAAATGCCCTCACAGAGCCTCCACACAAGCCAAAAATCAGCTGGCCGGCATGCACATGCATGCTGGAGTTGACCTAGGGCAACGGCTCGAGTGCCGGCAGATATGGCTCCGCGTGCCACCTGTGGCACGCGTGCCATAGGTTCGCCATCACTGGTGTAAGGTGTTTTTGGATTGTGCTGTGTGCAAAAAGGCCAAATCCAAGGCAGCAGCCATTCCCAAACATGCTACACGCCTGTCAACATGCATATTTGATTTGGTACACACTGACATTGTGTACCATTCAATGTGCCCACATTTGGTGGCAGAAAATATTTTCTGACAATTGTTGATAATTATTCTAGGTATGGATTTGTATATCCTATGAAAGAAAAATCAGTGACCTTTCAGATCTTTAAAGACTTTGCAGCTCTCATCAAGAATCAACACGGAGTGAGCATCGCCAGAATTCAGAGTGATCGAGGTGCTGAATTCATGTCGCAGCATTTCCAGGACTGGAATGGTATTCTTCATCAGACTTCAGCTCCTTACACGCCTGCACACAACGGTGTTGTAGAATGAAGACAAGGGGTTCTACAAACAATGATGCGTTGTCTCCTAGAAGATGCTAATCTCAGTAAGCCATACTGGGGTAAAGCAGTGAAGTATGCAAATTACATTGTCAACCGTACTTTGAGCAGTGTAATTGATCAGACTCCTTTCTACATGTTGTATGGTCACAGACCAGACCTCACGAATCTCTATATTTTTGGTACATATGCTATGGTGAACATTCCCTTAGCACAGGGGTAGGCAAAGTTGGCTCTTCTATGACTCATGGACTTCAACTCCCAGAATTTCTGAGCCAATCATGCTAGCTTAGGAATTCTGGGAGTTGAAGTCCATGAGTCATAGAAGAGCCAACTTTGCCTACCCCTGCCTTAGCACAAAGAAGGAAAGGAGGTCCAACAGCAAAGAGACTGAGATTTATGGGTATTGATGACAATTCCAAATGGAGCAAATTTATTGACTCTAATCATGTTATTTTGATATCTCAATCTGCAAATTTTGAGGAAGATGCTGACTGGTCCAGGATTCATTCAAATGATCCTGGAGTTTATTTTCCCAGAGATGATGCCGCTGATGCGCAGTCCGATGGGCAAGATGCACAACCTGATGTTCCGTCTTCGCGAGCCGCGGATGCTGATGCTAGTGACGATGATGAGGACGAGGAAGATGATTGGACGGATGTTCCAAGGTGTTCCAAGAGGACCACAAAAGGTATTCCTCCACAAAGGTATTCATGGCAACTGACAGACACACCCATGCCATTGATTTGCAATGCTACACTTCCTCCAGATACATTCACACAAATCAAACATCTACCTGATGCAGAGCAAGAGAGATGGTATGATGCTATGCAGGCTGAAATAGACAGTCTAAAGAAACTTAAGGTGTTTACGCCTGCTAAGCCTCCAACAAACAAGAAAGTCATCGGAACTTGGGTCTACAGAATTAAGAAGAAGCTGAATGGTGAGTCATTGTGCAAGGCCAGACTTGTAGCTCAGGGTTTTGCACAAAGGTATCCTGAGGACTACACAAATACTTACTCGCCTAAACTAAGGACTGAAAGTGTAAAAATTGCTTTAGCAGCTGCTACTATTCTTGGTTTAGAAGTTTTCCAGTTTGATGTTGACACAGCTTATTTGAATGCTGACTTGGATGAAGAGATCTATGTCAGAGGACCGCCAGGTTTCCGAAAGCATGAAGGGGATACTTGGTTTCTACACAAAAGTCTTTATGGGTCTGAAATAGTCTGGTTTAATGTGGTATTTATGCCTTACTGGAAAGCTAAATTTAATGGGCTTTATTAAGTCCGAAAATGATGAATGCGTGTTCACAAAAAGATCTCATAATGCATATGAGATAATTCTTGTTTATGTTGATGATATTGTTTATATTGGTCCAAATAAGCAAATGAGTGAGAGGTTCACTACAGGTTTACAGAGGTTCTTCACATTGAAAAGTTTAGGACACATTAACACTTATTTAGATGTTCAGATTGACAAAACTCAGAAGTCTAATAATTTGAACATTCTACAGACATTTATAGTTATTGACTTACCTCCTTGCATCCAGTTTCAGCAGTCTGATCAGCACAAGAAAATAAAATTCTGCCTCTGCCTCTACCTCCCAGAAATTTGCGTCCTTGCGGCTTTAGTTAGTTTCACTTTCACTTTTGCACATGCTGCAGCCTCACTCAGCTGAGAGTCAGGAAGCTGATAATAGAATAGAATAGATAGAATAGAATAGAATAGAATTCTTTATTGGCCAAGTGTGATTGGACACACAAGAAATTTGTCTTTGGTGCATATGCTCTCAGTGTACATAAAAGAAAAGATACACTTGTCAAGAATCATGAGGTACAACACTTAATGATTGTCATAGGGTACAATAAGCAATCGGGAACAATCAAGATTGATATAAATCGTAAGGATACAACCAACAAGTTATAAGTGGGAGGAGATGGGTGATAGGAACAATGAGAAGACTAATAGTAATAGTAATGCAGTCTTAGTGAATAGTTAGACAGTGGTGAGGGAATTATTTGTTTAGCAGAGTGATGGCGTTCGGGAAAAAACTGTTCTTGTGTCTAGTTGTCTTGGTGTGCAGTGCTCTATAGCGTCGTTTTGAGGGTAGGAGTTGAAACCTACCCAGGATGCAAGGGGTCAGTAAATATTTTCACGGCCCTCTTTTTGACTCGTGCAGTATACAGGTCCTCAATGGAAGGCAGGTTGGCAGTAATTTTTTTTTTTGCAGTTTTGATTATCCTCTGAAGTCTGTGTCTGTCTTGTTGGGTTGCAGAACTGAACCAGATGGTTGTAGAGGTGCAGATGACAGACTCAATAATTCCTCTGTAGAACTGTATCAGCAGCTACTTGGGCAATTTTCCTGAGTTGGCGCAGAAAGAACATTCTTTATTGTGCTTTTTTGATGACGTTTTTGATGTTGGGTGACCATTTTAGGTCTTGAGATATGATAGAACCTAGAAATTTGAAGGTCTCTACTGTTGATACTGTGTTGTCTAGTATTGTAAGAGGTGGTAGAATGGGAGGATTTCTCCTAAAGTCTACCACCATTTCTACGGTTTTGAGTGTGTTCAGTTCCAGATTGTTCCGGTCACACCACGAGGCTAGTTGTTCAACCTCCCATCTGTATGCGGTTTCATCGTTGTCTCAAATGAGACCAATCGCTGTTGTATCATCTGCAAACTTCAGTAGTTTAACAGATGGATCCTTTGAGATGCAGTCATTGGTATATAGAGAGAAGAGAAGTGGTGAGAGCACACAGCCTTGGGGGGCCCTGTGCTAATTGTACAGATATCTGATGTGATTTTGCCTAGCTTCACCTGCTGCTTCCTTAGGAAGCTTATGATCCACTTACAAGTGTGTTCAGGTACCGCTAGCTGATTTAGTTTAGTTAGAAGAATGTCCGGTATGATGGTATTGAATGCTGAACTAAAGTTTACAAAGAGGACCCTTGCGTAGGTCTTTGGAGATTCAAGATGTTGTAGGATGTAGTGCAGAGCCATATTAACAGCATCATCTGTTGATCTATTTGCTCGGTAAATTAATTCTTAGCAGATGGTCTCATGAGTATGAAATCCGTAGAAAATTGCAGAGAATAGTAGAAAATAAAGAAACCATTTGAGAGCATTTCACCGAGGCAGCCTTCATCGGCGCCATCTTGGATCAGAATCAGTTGCTTGGCTTAACAGGCTCTGTTCTGTTTGCTGCAAGGAGGTAAATTGCTGGGAGGCAGAGGCCAAAGGGTGAGGGTGGCTGGGTGGGGTTACATTCAGTGTATAAGACGCACCCAAGTTTTCACCCTCTTTTGGGGGATAAAAAGGTGCGTCTTATATCCAAAAATATGGTAAGTAATGAAAAGAAAAATACCTGTCAGGGTTCCAAGTAACACCGCCAACAGAAGTAAAACTCTGACGCAGGCATTTTCCTCAAAGTTCAATTTTATTAGAGATGTCATATTGGCACATCTGGGAAAACCCGAATCTGAAAGCCCCTGGGTTTTCCCCACCCAAAGTAAAGTCAAAGTCCCTTCCCCTGCACCCACATGTCCATCACATGGTCCAATCAGATCGCTGTCCCAATTGGAGTTGTTTCCCCGTCATGTCTTTCCATGTGCAGGCTAAACGTCCTTGACTCCCAGGGAAAAGAATGTTGTTATAGCTATACAACTCACCCTGTCTCCATCCATCCCCCTTCCCATTTTCCACAGCATGTCCATCCACCAAGTGTGGCAGCCCTAAAGATCCAAAGTTAAAGATGACCTCCAGGGCTGACAATACCTTTGTCAGTCCTGGAAGCTATCTTTTTCATTGGAGCTTCAGGGCTGCCACATTTAGTGCCTGGGAAAATGGGAGGGGGGATTGCAAGGAGCCGGTGGAGGATTAGCCATAACTGTTGTGGCCTGCCCGCATCCCATGCAGCTGGTCAAGGATCCGGAGGACCTAGAGCCGCCCGTGGCACGGCACTATCACCCTGTGTACCTGGCACCTGAGTCTGACAGCGATGAGGACTCAGTGCCAGAGGAGCAAGACCAGCCAGGGCCTTCTGCACCTTTTCAGCTGGTGCAGAGTGAGTCCTCAGAGAAGGAGAAGCCTCTGCTGGATGCTAGGGCTCGCAGAGCAGCCAGCAGAAGGGATTGGCTTTACAGCCGGAGGTCTCCTCGCAGGTAAAGCTAAGGGCTAATGGGCCACGCCCTCAGGCTATTTAGGACTGGTGCACTCAGCACTTGGTGCTGGAAGCAACACACCTGTGTTCTGCGAGCACTTCAGAGTCCTTTTGCATCGGAGTTCCTGTTTTGAATCCTGTGTTCAGAAATAGCAGCTTCTGGAATGCTTTTCTGGGATGCCAGCCAACTCGAGTGAGTGAAAGAGATAAGAAGAGACTTTAATTGGTATTTGTTTGGACATTTGAACTTTGGATAATAACTCACGAAGAGACGAAGGAACTTTATTCCCCGAAACTCTCCTTATGTTTGTTTATGGACTTTAAATCCCTGCGCTTTTACTAAGCACCTTCATTAGTAAAAGGACCCCTCTTGTAGCAAACAGTTGTGTGTGTGTTTTTCTGTGGGTTGCGGTGCTGGGACACAACAATAACAACATTCTTTTCTATGGGAGTCAAGGACATTCAGCCTGCACCTGGATGGGAGTGGGGGCCGTCTCCAGTTGGGAAGTTGAAATGATTGGACCATGTAATGAACTTGTGGGTGCAGGGCATGGATATTCTTTTGGGTTAGGGAAAACTCGGAACTCTCAGATTCGGGTTTTCCCAGATGTGCCAATATGACATCTCTAATAAAATGGAACTTTGAGGAATTGCTAGCCTCAGTCTTCTTTAGTTGGGGGTGTTACTTGGAACCCTGACATTAACCTGGATCTGCAATTAAAAATCTAACCAGCTCCCCAAATGTCGGGGTGCTGTCCGGGGTCCTGAGCCCCGAACGCCGACCCGCCACCCAGGCAGCATAAAGACTCAGGGAAGATGGAGGAGAAGGCAATGACCGAAGAGGGAGCTACTGAGACCAGCATGAGGGTCCACCTCGAGACCATCTACTCCCCTCCCAAGTGTGCGGTGCAAGCCGCTGAGGCCACCGAAGCGGAGTGCCAACAAGGCGCCCAGCCCAAAGAGCCGGTGCCTTGACAACCAGCTCAGCTGGACCCATCCCAGTGGGGAGAAGCTGCTGCAACCATGCCACCTGAATACAGGATGGGGACTTGCCAGATGGAACCAGCCTGGACCCCCGAATGGAGGGAGCCAAGGCTCCTGGGATCAGACAACTCCCGAGAGTGGGCCTCCCAGAATGGTTTGACCAGCTCATAGGTAGCTACGTGCCACCGCCCCAGGTCGGTCAACTGGGGTGGGTCCTGGTTCAACCCACATTCATCTTCCTGGAGCTGGGGCCCACAAGTGCCTAGAGTGGGGCGACAGTGTCTTTCCACTTAGGCCGAGATGACGGACGACCCTGCCTCCTCCCAATCCACCAGAGTGACAGCCCCTGCCAGGGTTAGGCTCATGCAGCGACTGGACCCGAAGGGTTTGCCGAGAACGCCCCTTGCCAGATGGTCTTCATGCTGCCACCAGCCAAGCTGATTCGCCAAGGCTGGGCATTCTACCCCAGTCAGGGGTGAGTGCAGTACCAGTGGATGCCCGCACCAGCACCACAGCCAACACGGGCACCACAGTCAGCACGGGCTCCACCAGCTTCACCCCCAGCAGCACCGCCACCAGTTCCACCCACTGCACCTCGTGCAGTACCGCCGTCGAGATTCAGGGTGACTTTTGATGGGACCCCGGGGAAGCTGGCATACTTCCTAAACTGGATCTGGGCTTACATCAACCACTACGGGGAATATCAAACTGACCGCAACCTAATTTCAGCCATCAGTGATGGGATGAACGAAGGGAAGGCTGCAGAGTGGATAGCCCAGTTGCACAATGAGGTGCCCGTGAACTGGATGATGCTGATGAGTTCGTCCAATTGCTCCAGGTCAGATTCGAAGACACAGAATATAGGCAATTGACCGAAGTACAAATCAAGACCATGAAGCAGGTGGCCTGCTCCCCTAAAGAATTTGTTTGGGAGTTCCGGAGAATAGCTGGGAAGCTTAGGCACTGGCCTGAATCACTGCTTGTTCACTATTTTAAAGACCCAGAACTTAGAAAGGCATGTGGCATAAGAGGGGTCCCGGACCAACTACAAGACTGGTATACTATAGTCGTGGCGCTGGATCAAGAAATAAACCCCGCTTGGAAACCCACTCCAGAGAAACCGGCCTACCCTCAGCCACCAACCCCTGGCGAGGCCGGCTGAGCCAGCCCCTCCCAGGCCTGCGGTAATGGTCAAGTGCTTCAGGTGCAGCCAACTGGGACACCGGGCATCTGAGTGCCCATTCCTCCCATTCCTCAGCCCCAGCCTCCGTCTGCAACCCAGGGAAGGCGGACCCCCAAGAAGCCGTCAGAAGTGAGGAAATTTGCCTGGCAAGCCATAGAGGTTCCTCCTCCCCCAGACAAAGGTGAGGAACCTCCGACCAGTGACCCTCCTCCCGGGGCCACCAGCAGAAGCAGCAGCAAAGATGACCTGATGGCAAGTGAAGCCATCCACCCCTTTGCTGTCAAAATCCGACTCTGGGGTGCAGGGTGACATAGAGGCAGTGATGGACACTGACTGCACTAGGTGTCTGATCAGTCTCCCCATTGTTGAGCAGCTAGGCATAAGCATGAGGACCCTAGTCCACCCCATACGCTTTGAGCAAGTCGATGGGACACTGATAGGCGGAGCCCCAGCTACACTAGTCACTGAACTCGTTAGTCTGGAAATGGGGTGTCACCGAGAGCTCATCCAATTCGTAGTCACCCCCAAAATGACTGAGTCGGTAATATTGGGACTCGCTTGGCTAGACAAGTGGGCCCCAATCATCACATGGGAGGATGGCTACCGGAAAATAAGGATAGGCATTGGCCCCTTACCGCCGGTCCCACCAAATAACTGCCAACAGGCGAAAAGCCCCAGCGGCTCCTGCCAGTTGGAAAATGCAGCGGCCACCATGGAACCACCGCCCGGCTGCCCTCAGGTCCCCAGAGAGTACCAGGATGTGGCCAATGCATTTAGTGAGGAAGATTGCAATTTCCTCCCCCCTCATCACCCAACCGACTGCGCAATTGAGTTTGAGCTGGGGGCTAAGCTGCCGAAGCCCAAGATGTATTCCATGAGCCCAAGGGAAATGGCCAAACTGAAGAAATACATTGATGCCAACCTAGCCAGGGGCTTCATCCAACCTGCAAAATCCAAAGTGGCAGCCCCCGTGCTATTTAAAGAGAAGAAAGATGGGGGGATGAGACTGCATGGATTTTCATGGAATTAATGCTGTGTGTGTGGAAAACATTTACCCCCTCCCCCTTATGAAAGACATGTTGAATCATCTGTCAAAGGGCAAGGTGTTCACCAAGCTAGATTTGAGAGAAGCCTATTACCAAATACGCATTTGGGAGGGAGACGAATGGAAAACCGCTTTTAGCTGCCTGCTGGGCAGCTTCCAGTTCAGAGTCATGCCTTTTGGGCTCCAAGGATCCCCCGCAGTCTTCATGCAACTGATTAACGAGGTGCTGCATGAACACCTCTACAAGGGAGTCCTAGTCTACTTGAATGACATTCTCATCTTCAGCGAGACGCTAGAAGAACACATCAAACTAGTGTGGCAAGTGTTGAAGAAACTCCCAGCCGCGAAGCTCTATGCGAAGCTCTCTAAGTGTGAATTCTATAAGACCTCCCTAGACTACCTGGGCTATCAAGTGTCAAGTGAGGGGATCGAGATGGATCCTGGGAAAATGAAGGCCGTACTAGACTGGTAGCCCCCTCGCACGTGCAAACAACTCCAAAGCTTCCTATGGTTTGCCAACTTTTACAGGAAATTCATATCCACCTTTGTAGAGATGGCCCTACCCCTAACTGAACTGTTGAAAATGGGGGGCCTGCCCACAAGGCCACGGCCAACCCAGCTGCTAGCATGGATGCTGGACTGTCAAAAAGCATTTTAAAAATTGAAGCACCTTTTTGCGGAAGAGCCGATTCTCCAGCACCCACACCCTGAAAGACAATTTATTGTCCAAGCCGATGCCAGTGACATTGCGGTAGCAGTGGTGCTCCTCCAGAAGGACCCTCAGGGTTGGCTACTGCCTGTGCCTATGTGTCCAAAAAACTGACTGACACTGAGCGGCGATGGGCGGTTTGGGAGAAAGAAGCCTTTGCAGTGCGATGGGCACTCCTCTCATGGAGACACTTCCTAGAGGGGGCTAAGGTGCCTTTCGAGGTTTGGACTGATCATAAGAACCTCGAAGCCTTAAAGACACCCTTTGCTTTGCCCCAAAGAAGTCCGCTGGGCACAATACTTCTGATGATTCAAATTTGAGCTCAAATATATACCAGGGGGGAAGAATCTGCTAGCCAATGTCCTCTTGAGGAAACCCCAATTCGATAGCCGGCGAGAGGAAGCTGTCCACGCCATCATCCCTGCATCACAAATTGCGGCGCAAGCCACTACCAGGGCACAAGCCAGACACTGAGCCACACCCTTAGAGAAGAAGTTGACAGCGGTGGCACTTCCAACAGATCAATGGCTTGCTGAGAATTGAGACTTTAACCACGAGGGAAGGATTAGCATGGAAAGGGTCCAAGCTATATGTCCCCAACAGCTTGAATCTGCAAGTTTTACAATGCAGCCATGAGTCACGGTTGGGCAGCCACTTTGGATTTCTAAAAACCCTCCACCTGGCTCAGAGGCAATTTTGGTGGCCCAAGATGAAATCAGATATGGAAGAATATGTGAAAAGCTGCGCTACTTGTGGTACTATGAAAATGAGACCAGGGAGACCCCCTTTGTTGCTGAGCCCAGCCAGTCCTGGGAGGAGATTGCTATGGACTTTATAGTAGAACTCCCAGAGAGTAGGGGCAACACAGTGATTTAGATTGTGATTGATCTATTTTCCAAGCAAACTCACTTTACCACTTGCTCAGGACTGCCATCAACCAAGAAGTTGGCTAAGATGTTCATCAAACAGATCTACCAACTACACGGCGTGCCACGATGAGTGATTTCAGACAGGGGAGTCCAATTCACTGCAAAGTTTTGGAGAGAGTTCCTGAGGTCCGTCAGATCATCTCAAGGACTTAGCTCGGTTTTTCATCCAAGTATGAACGGAGCCATAGAACATACAAATGCCATGGTGGAACAATACATAAGATGTTATGTGGATTACCAGCAGGAGAACTGGGCGGACCTGTTACCTTTCGCAGAGGTGGCTTACAACAATGCAGTGCACAGCAGCACTGGACTGACCCCTTTCCAGATCACCAGCAGCATGGAGTTTGTCTTCATGCCTGAGCTGCCAAGACAACAACCCTCTTCCATGACTCTAGCTGAATGGATGGAGTCATTAAAGAAGAATTGGCAAGGGACTTCCGGTGGGATCTGCTTGAGTGTTGCGTGCTGTGAGGACAACAGCTGGACTCACAGCACGATTTTCTCCGGTCGGATGCTCATTTGGGCATTGCAGATCCTGGAGAGATCTGCGAATCGGTGGAGGATACTCTGAAGAGCGACTGGGTATGAGGCAGACACCTGATCGCTTATGAGAAACTTCCAAAACTGACCGGAGAAAAGCCTGTCCTTTTGACAGGTCTGAAGCAATGGAGCCCGCATAGCAGGAAGCAAGGAGAGATTTAACAGTGAAGATTGGACTAAACTAAAGGCTCAAAATATTGGATATCTGGCAAGACTGACAAACATAAAAGGATTTAAATGGTGAGAAAGAATTGAAGCATTAATAGTAGAGAAAAGCGGCTTTTAAAGAGAGTAACACTAAAATCAAACACGAACTGACAGCAATCAGGCGAGAAGGAGAAGGAGAAGAAATGAAAGTGGTGAAGCCTCAGTAAGAAAGAAACTTTCTCCTTTGGACTTCTCCCTGTTATAAATCTTCAAAACATTTTTGCATTTGAATTGGAAGATTAAAGATTTGGAGGAAAGTGGAGTGATACCAAGTAACAATGAACTGAGGACTTAACAAGTGAAAGTGTGAGCAGATTACCAGAAGAGAAGCCATTGAGAAAAAGGACTGTAAACAACAGAGAAATTTACATATTTGGATTTAAGAATATTTGGACATTAGACTTTGCATGAATTTAAGAAAAAAAAGGGATTTAAAAGGCAGTGGATATATTAAGTGAAGAAACGATTAAAAGACTTGACCAGAAGCAGGACAAGCAATAACAGGACTGATTAATGACTAAGCAAATTTCTTCTAAAGTTCTGACTGAACTTAACTGAGAAAATACTGATAAGTATTAAATATTCTCTTTACTTTATTCTTATTGAGTAATTTCTTACTTTCTTTTGGATATTGTTGCAAATATATTGTATGCATTTCTTTAAAAATTGTTATAGACTTAAGGATTTAAGGAAATTTATAATAGATTGAATATTTATAATAGAATAACTATACAAGTGTATGATTAAGTGGTAGCAGTTAAAGTTATAGAATAAGAATAAGTATAAGAATATATTTCATAGGTTATAATACAAATAATTGTTGGAGAAAAAGAGATAAGTGAAAACTTGTACAAAATATAAAAATGACTAATTCAAATGTGATGACTAGATTAGGAAAAAGAACAATATTAAATCCAGTTACATCTTCACCTACAACATCTGCACAAAAACCGAAAGAGATAACGATAGAAGTTGAAAAAGAGAAGGAAAATTTAACAGTTAACATGCAAAGTATGCAATTAATTTTGCAGAGTATACAAGAAACCATTGCTACAACATAATCTATAAATAAAACACAAGAAACTATTGCCCATAATCATGAAGAAACAAAGTTACATCATGTAGAAATTAAGCCAGAGATGGGAGAGATGAAAGGAGAGATAAAAAATATGAATGATAAAATTGAAGAAATTCAAAATAAGATAATATTTATTTATTTATTTATTTATTTTGTTATTCTTATATACCGCCCAACTCCCGTGGGACTCAGGGCGGCGTACAACAAGGAGAAATACAAGAATAAACAAAAATTACAAAGAATTAAAAACAAGTACAAAATTTAAAACGGTTATTTAAAACAACAACATCCATACAGCACATACATACTTGGGGGGTAGGCTCAGGTGGAATTAAGCTGTCCCCCCCACCTGCAGGAAGAGCCATGTCTTCACGGCTTTTCGGAAGGCCAGCAGAGTAGGGATGGTCCGGGTCTCTGGGGGTAGTTGGTTCCAGAGCACGGGGCCGGCCACAGAGAAGGCTCTCCCTCTAGGGCCCGCCAGGCAGCATTGCTTGGCCGACGGGACCTGGAGGAGGCCAACTCTGTGGGCCCTAACCGGTCGGAGGGAAGTATGAGGCAGAATGCGGTCCCGAAGATATCCTGGTCCTAAGCCATGAAGGGCCTTAAAGATGGTGATCAACACCTTGAATTGGACCCGGAGACCGATGGGCAACCAATGCAGCTGGCGGAGTGTCGGTGTCACGTGGGTGTACCTTGGCACACCCACCACAGCACGCGCAGCCGCATTTTGCACCAACTGAAGTCTCCGGATACTCTTCAAGGGTAGCCCCATGTAGAGTGCATTGCAGTAGTCCAAACGGGAGGTGACAAGGGCATGAGTGACTGTGAGTAGAGCCTCCTTCTCCAAGTATGGCCGCAACTGGTGCACTAGGCGAACCTGTGCAAAGGCCCCCCTAGCCACAGCAGAAAGATGGTGGTCCAATTTTAGCTGTGGATCTAGGAGGACCCCCAAGTTGCGGACCTGGTCTGAGGGAGTAAGTTTCGCACCCTCAAAGACCAAGGAGGGATAGTTGTCATGAACCTTAGGAGGCAATATCCACAGCCACTCAGTCTTGTCGGGATTAAGTCTGAGTCTGTTCCTCCCCATCCAGATCTTAACGTCATCCAGGCATCGGCACATTACATCCACTGCCTCCCTGAAGTCAGACGGGGTGGTGATGTACAGCTGGGTGTCATCAGCGTACTGGTGGAAACACACCCCATGTCTGCGGATGATCTCACCCAACGGTTTCATGTAGATGTTAAACAGGATGGGCGAGAGAACTGACCCCTGGGGCACCCCACATGATAGGGGCCTAGGGGACGATCTCTGCCCTCCTGCCAACACCGACTGCATCCGATCAGCGAGATAAGAGGAGAACCACCGTAAGACGGTGCCTCCCACTCCCAACTCGCCGAGCCGATGCAGAAGGATACCATGGTCGATGGTATCGAAAGCCGCTGAGAGGTCAAGTAGCACCAGGATGGAGGAGCTCCCCGCATCCCGGGCCCGCCAGAGATCATCCATCAGGGCGACCAAGGCAGTTTCTGTACCGTAGCCGCGCCTGAAGCCCGACTGATAAGGATCTAGATGGTCTGTTTCATCCAGGAGCTGCAGAAGCTGAGTCACCACCACCTTCTCCACAACTTTCCCTAAAAAAGGTAAGTTGGAGACTGGCTGATAGTTCTTCAAATCAGCTGGATCCAGGGAAGGCTTCTTCAGGAGGGGTCGCACCACCGCAGTTTTTAATGACTGCGGTACGGATCCCTCCCTCAAAGAAGCGGTGATCACCGCCTGGATCCAGCTGCATGCCACCGCCCTGCTGGCCGAAACCAGCCAGGAGGGGCACGGGTCCAATAAACAGGTGGAGGTACCCATCGCTCCCACAGCCCTGTCCACATCCTCGGGAGAAACAGGCCCAAACTCTTCCCACAAAGATGGACTAGGACTGGCCCCTGTCAACTCTATGGACTCTGCCCTGCCAGAGTCCAAGTCCGACCGAATCTGAGCGACTTTATCCAACAGAAACTCAGCAAATTCCTCAGCTCTGCCTTGCAAGTGTTCCTCGTTCCCCCCTTTTCCGAGGAGGGAGCGAGTCACCCTAAACAAGGCGGCTGGGCGAGAATCCGCGGACGCAATAAGAGCGGAAAGATAGGATCGTCTTGCCGCCCTTATCACCACTAAATAAGATCTGATGTAAATTCTTAATAGTGTTCGGTCAGACTCGGCCTTCTTGGTCCTCCAGCGGCGCTCCAGACGTCTCTTCTGGCGTTTCATCTCCCGGAGCTCCTCGGTAAACCAGGGAGCTTTCCGAGATCCACTGCCACAGAGAGGTCGCTTAGGCGCAATTCAGTCTAAGGCCCCTGATGCTGCGGTGTTCCAAGCAGCCACCAGGGAGTCAGCCGAATTGTGTACCAGGGTTTCAGGTATTTCCCCAAGTTCCCTCTGGAATCCTTCTGGCTCCATTAGGCGCCTGGGGGGGAACCACCTAGTCGGTCCCGCCTCCCTGCGGGGGAGGAATGGGGTCGTGAAATCCAGCCTCAGTAGAAAATGATCTGACCATGACAGAGGGGTGATGACTATGTCCCTTATCTTTAGATCATCTCTCCACTGCCCCGAGAGAAATACTAGGTCAAGCGTGTGACCACCCTCATGAGTCGGACCCTGGATTACTTGGGTCAGGTCCATGGTTGTCATGGAATCCATGAACTCCTGAGCTATCCCAGAGGTTTCGCCAGCGGATGGCAAGTTGAAGTCCCCCAACACCATAAGCCTAGGGAACTCAACCGCCAAGCCAGCTACTGCCTCGAGCAGCTCAGGCAGGGCCTTACTTACGCAGCTGGGAGGCAGGTACATTAAGAAAAGGCCCACCTGAACCCCTAAGTCCAACTTCAGAAGGAGCGCCTCACACCCAACAATCTCCGGGGCAGGGATCCTACGAGGATGCAGATTACCACGTGTTATAATTGCCACTCCTCCCCCCCTTCCCTGGGGTCGAGAATGGTGCTGCACCGAGAAACCAGCTGGGCATATCTCGGAGAGGGCTACTCCCCCCTCCTGCCCTAGCCAGGTCTCGGTAACACATACCAGGTCTGCCCCCTCCTCTGTGATTAAATCACGTATAAGGGGGGCTTTGTTGATGATTGACCTGGCATTGAGCAGCAGCATCCTGAGCCCAGGGCCCTGAGAACCCTGGTTGCCAGGTATCCGGGTTGAGCAAGATGGAACCAAGTCAGAGGGGCCGGAACAAGGGATCGCTTGTAAACAGCGAGGTCTTATTCCCCGAGAGCGGCCCTCCCCTCTGCTCCCGCCATATCTGCCTCTTCCCATTATGACCGAGATGTTCCGGCTCTCCTCCCCACCAGAGACCCCCTTCCCCCCGCTGGCCCCCTTCCTTTCCTGCAGGCCATACATACCATTCTCACTGGTCAGGGTAATTGCGTCCCGCCACCCCCCGATTCTGTTTACACATTCAGCGGGTGAGGGCGGAAACCCAGCCCCTGACTCTTCCATTCCTTCCTATTCATATAACATATAAACATCCATCTCAGTCATCCACCTACCCACTCATACCCATACACATCTCATACCCATACGCATCTCAGAGGAGGAGAATACAATTTAAAATAAATGATTATTAAAAAGAAGGCAAACTCCTCCAAGTAAGGGTGTGCTAGGAGGACAAGTCCCTTGCTTTGATTCGGCCATCCCAGATGTTCTATAGTCCAGGGATGTTCTATAGTCCAGGGGTGATAAAAGCCTCCCTTCCTCAAATGTCTTTGGGGATCTGAGATTCCCGTCCCCACGGTCTGCAACTGAGTTGTGCTCGAGGGGGGGTTCCGCATCTTCAACGCAGTCACTATGATCATTAAGGTGACCCGGAACACCCACGGAGGGAGAGATGTTTTCAAACTAGGCATCCAGTATAGTTAACGTTGTTACAGATGTAAAAACTCCCTGGATATCGCTGGTAGCAGGCGGGGGGGGGGCGCAGCAGTCCGGGAAGCAATTTTTCGTGATTAATCAGAGTCAGGCACCTCCCCCAAAGTCGCCCAGCAGTTGAAAAAGCCAGGCGGGGATGTATGTAGACTTCTCGCGATCTTTCCAAGGTCTTTCAACGACCTCTAGACCCTCAAAAGATAGTAATTATCTCCAGTACGTCACACCGACCTAAGAACAATGGTGGCGGGAGTCCCAGAAATCAACATAAGGGTCCAATAATCCCTGCTCTCAGTCCCGAACGTAGGGCAGTTCAAAATAATCCACAGTAGCCCAAAAGCAGCCCCACCTCCATCCGCGCCAGGAGTCAGTCCGCTCCGAAAATGCTTACCGCCTCAGTGCCGATCTTCTAAGCAGAGGTGGCAAGCGGAGCCTAACACCCGCGCCTCCACCGATCTCTCCAGCCAGCCAGGAATCCCAGAAACAAAAACAAAAAGGAACAACAGAGCTCCCGCCGATAACAGGGTACGCCGTCCGAGCTCGCCGTCTTCTCCTTTGGCTGATGTTAGTTGATATCAAGTTCTCCTAAGTTCAGAGTTCGGTGCAAATAGCCCCAAAGCCTTCCTAAGTCAGTCCGGATTTTGTTAGAGGCCTCAAAAACAACCGGCCCTCACGGCGCTCGCCCGCACCAAAAATGGGCGGCCGTCTTCGATGGTCGGAAGAAAAGAGGGAGATTTAGTGGTGCTCAACACGAGTGGCCGATGTTATGCCACCGTCCCCAGATGCCTGCCAAACTCCCAATCCCACTCCGAAGCAATAAAACTCCAGGGGGGACCTCAGACAGGCAGGCAGCCGAGGGTCATGTAATCCTCCTGCGGAGCAAGCGTTTTAGTCAGCCATCTCCCACCGTGGCTCCTCCTCCTCCTTAATAGAAAATGAACATAAAATAAAGGCAGTAGAGTTGAAAATGGGGCAGACAAAGGTTAAAGTAGAAAATATAGAACAAAAAATGATAACAGCCAACAAAGAAATTGAACAATCTATTATATATCTAGAGTGGGACAGGGCGTCTTTTCAATTACAATTTCAAAACATACAGGAAGAAAAGAATGAAAATGTAGAGGAGAAAACAGCAGAAATTCTGTCCGCAATAATGGAAACTAATAAACAGGAAATGATGAAAGAGATAGACGAAGCATACAGAGTGCATACTAATTATGCAAAAAGGAATAGACTTCTGAAAGAATTACAGGTAAAATTTGTAAAAAGAACAACTAGGGACAATATCTTTAAAAAAAGAAGAGAAGAAACATTTATCTACATGGGAAGAGAAATAAGAGTCTTAAAACAAATACCAAAAAAAGTCAGAAATGTGAGACAACAATATTATTTTCTTACATCACAACTCATAAAGCATAAAGAACAGTTTAGATCAGTGGTTCCCAAAGTGGGCGGTACTGCCCCATGGGGGGGTGGAATGACATTGGGGGGCGCTAAGAGGCAAGGGTGGCGGCAGGGGGGCGCTAAGAGGGGCCAGGGGGCGGCTGGTCTCTTTAGGGAAAAAAAGCTTGAAAATACAGAAACTCTTCTCACTGCCAAGAAGTTATTAATTGCTTGCCCTCCCTCCTCTCTCAACTCCAAGGCAGGCCAGTTAATAGGGGCTGCGAGTTAAATCATCTACCCGGTGATTAAGGGCAATTAAGGCTCTTGCAGCTAGCGATCCTGTGGCCAAAGAAAAACAAACAAGATGTGCTGCTAGCGTTTGTGGGGGGGAGGTTAGTGAAGTCGATCCTTTGACAGCTGAAAAGGATCTCCTCTTACCCCCCTCCCCAATTGCCCAGAAGGCAAAGGCAAACTGCGAGCATAAAGCTAGTCTAGCAGTTGCTGAGAGCTCCAATGAAAGCAAGGGAAACCGCGAGCTTTCGCTCCAGCAACACTTCCCTATTGAGCTCTGGGCCACAGGCATGCACGCATGCTCAATTAGGTATTTGATGGGTGGGACTGGCTGGAGAGCAATTAGGCCTCAAGTGTGAAACACATGGCTTTCTCTGAGGCTCTTGTGATCGGCAAAGCTGATAAGGGGCGACAAACAGCTGATTTAAAAGAATTACTAAATTCACAGCCAAAGAAAATACAGTCAGTATCTAAAAACCTGAGCTTTTATCATTTTCATTCATGTGCATATGTGACTAGTTTTTTCTTCACAAATAATTATAACATATTCCCATGTCATATCTGCTAGTCATCTGATATAGTGAGGCTGTTAGAATATATTTGTATTTTATTTTATAATACCAGTATAATTTATTTGAGGACTGTTATTAATGCTCAGAACAATGTTTCATTTTGCTTTCTTTAAGATCTGTTAGCCTTCTTTTTACTGTACATAGGCCTTGAAAGCTGCTTAGCCAGGGAAGTGAAACAAGGCATATATTCCTAGAATAGCTTCGCATTTGATAAATATACCTTCAGAAAATTTAGAGGCTCTGGCATGGGACCAATACAGATAGTCCTTGACTTATGACCAAAATTTATGTTACTAAGTGAGACAATTGTTTTTTTTTTTTTTTTTTATTGAAAAGTTTTACAAGTACAAAGTACATACAGTTTTTGTCTTTTCTACCCCCCCATCCACCCTCTACCCTTCTCCCCTCCCTCACCCTCCCCCCTCCCCCCTTCCAGACTTCCCAGAGAAAAACACAAGGTATAAATTCAATACAAAAAGTATAAAATTACCTAATACTAAAACAGATTGTTAATTCAAAAATATCTTATCCTTTCTTAACTCTTTGTTATGCATAAGCTTGAAAGTATAATCTATTATTTCTTCAAACAGCAAACAAAATATGCTATTTAAATTATATTAATCTGAAACTTTTTCTGAATATATTCCGTCCACTTACTCCATTCCAACACATATTTTTCATTAGAATGGTCCTTAAGATAAGATGAAACCTTAGCCATTTCGGCCAGATGTGTCACTTTCAATGTCCATTCTTCAATTGTAGGTATATCTTCCTTCTTCCAATATTGTGCCACCAACAATCTGGCAGCCGTTATAAAATTCAAAATCAGCTTAGTCTCTATAGGTGTACAATCCGTTGTTATTCCCAGTAGAAAGAACTGTGGTGTAAATTTAATTTTTTTCTTTAAAATATTTTGTATAATCCACCAGATTTTTATCCAGAAAGCCTTAATTTTTTTACAAGTCCACCATACATGGAAATATGTAGCATCATCACATTCACATCTCCAGCATTTAGGCTGTAAGTTAGGATACATACATGCCAATTTTTTTGGGTCTAAATGCCATCTGTAAAACATTTTATAAAAATTTTCCCTCAAATTTTGAGCCTGCGTAAATTTAACATTTATAACCCATATCTTTTCCCATATGTCCATCGTTATAGGTTCTCCAAAGTTTTGAGCCCATTTTATCATACAATCTTTAACCAATTCCGATTCTGAATCCAGTTCCAATAAAATATTATATAATCTTTTTATATGCATTGGACCATTATCTTTAATTTGTACAATCAAGTTTTCTTCATTTTGCACAATACCAATTTTTCTATCATCGCTCCATCTGGCCTGTAACTGTCTATATTGGAACCAGGTCCTAACTATTCCTTCCTCTTTTAATTTCTCAAATGATTTTAGTTGAGATAGTGTTCCATCTTCAATGAGAAGTTCTTTATATGTAACCTTATCTATGTTTTGTTCCAAGTTTATATTTTCTATCGCGTGTCTAGGTACCGTCCACCAAGGTATTTTATCATTTAGCTTACATTGGTACTTTTTCCAGACACGCAATAAAGCATTTCTCAATATATGACTCTTAAAAACTTTGTCTATCTTTTTATCATATATTAAATAGGCATGCCACCCATAGAGCAAACCATATCCCTCAATATTTAATACACTTTCTTCCGTTAAGTTAATCCAATCTGTAATTGCTGCGAGAGCTGCTGCTTCATAATACAATTTTAAGTTTGGCATTTTTAAGCCCCCTCTTTCACGTATATCCTGCATTATCTTCTGATTTACCCGCGGCTTCTTCCCTGCCCAAATGAATTTATTTATACCCTTCTGCCACTCCCTTAAGGTTCCGTCTTTTTTAAGTATTGGTATCATTTGAAAAAGGAATAGAAACCTTGGTAAAACATTCATTTTAACAGCAGCTATCCTTCCCAACAGTGACAATTGCAGTTTTTCCCAATTTTCCATATCTTTCTGTATTTTTAACCATAATGGTTCATAATTATATTGGTATAGTTTTGTATTTGTGGACATAATATAAACCCCTAAATATTTGATCTTTTGAACTACTTCAAAACCTGTTACCTTTTCTATTTCTTCTTTTTGACTTCTTGTCACATTTTTAACTATTATTTTTGTTTTGGCTATATTTATCTTAAAACCAGATACTTGTCCATATAAGTTAATTATATCCATCAAAATTTTAATAGATTGTAGTGGTTGGGTCAAAGTAACGACCAGGTCATCCGCAAAAGCTCGTAACTTATATTCTTCCTGTCTGATCTTAATCCCCTTTATTGTGTCAAGTTCTCTTATTTTGCTGAGTAATATTTCCAAACTCAAGATAAACAACAAAGGAGATAAAGGACATCCTTGTCTTGTTCCTTTTTCTATATTAAAATTATCTGTTAACCCACCATTGATTATTATTTGCGCTGTTTGTTTTTGGTATATTGCCTGAATAGATTGTACAAAATAATCTCCAAGTTGTAATTTTTCTATTAACTTTAATAAAAATCGCCAATTCAATCTATCAAAGGCTTTCTCAGCATCCAAAAATATCAATGTTGCAGGGACCTGGTTGTTCTTTCCCAAATACTCTAATAAATTAACAACTTGTCTAACATTAGTTTTCATTTGTCTACCTGTTATAAACCCAGTTTGATCGTGATGTATTGTCTGTTGTAAGACTATCATTAGTCTATTTGCTAAAATTTTTGCAAAAATTTTATAATCTAAGTTTAGAAGTGAAATCGGCCTGTAATTTTTTGGGTCTGTAAGATCTTGACCCTCTTTTGGGATCAGAGAGATAAAAGCAGTTTTCCAAGATGGAGGTACAATGCCTCCCTTTTGGATATAGTTAAACAAATCTTTAAGTGGTTCCACCATTTCCTCCTGCAATTTTTTATAATAAACAGCGGTTAATCCATCTGTCCCCGGGGCCTTGCCCACTTTTAATTGTTTAATTGCCAATGCAATCTCTTCTGAAGTTATCAATTGATTTAAAGTATCCCTCTGAATCTCAGTAAGTGTATGAATATTTTGTTGCTGTAAGTACCTATCTATCTCTTCTTCCCTTACTTTATCCCCACTATATAATCCTGAGTAGAAATCTAAGAATGATTTTTTAATGAATTCTTGTTCATAAGTTTCTTTACCCTTATATCTAATTTTTTCAATAGTTCTTGATTTTTGCTTCTTTCTTAACATGTATGCCAGCCACCGCCCTGGTTTGTTTGCGTTACTAAAAATATTAAATTTTGCATACTGTAAATTGGTTGCAACTTGGTCTGTCATTAACATGTTAAATTGACCCCTTAATAAGTTAATTACCTCTTTAATTTTCCTATCCAATGGATTAGAAATTAAGGCCCTTTCCTGTCGTTTGATCTCTTCTTCCAATTCTTTCCTCTTTTCCTCTTTTTTTCTTCTAAATTTATTATTCAGATAGATCAAAATACCTCTCATATAAGCTTTACTGGCATCCCAAACCATTTCCAAAGATGTGCCCTTCTGCATATTATTAACAAAAAATTCTTTCATTAATTTTTTACATTCCCTCACATTATTCTCATATCTAAATAAATTATCATTTAACCTCCATGACCTTCTGGGTCCATTGTTATCTTGCAATTCCAGCCAGACCGGACTATGATCCGTTAATACTCTTGAACATATCTTCGTCTTCTTTACCCTAGAAAAAAGATTATTAGTAATCAAAATAAAATCAATCCTTGAAAAAGATTGATGTCTATCAGAGAAAAAGGTAAAGTCCTTTTCTTCTATATTTCTTTCACGCCAAATATCCCTCAACTCCCAATCTTCCATCATTTCAAAAAAAGACTTTGGTAATTTGGCTCTTGAAAAAGTATTTTGGCTTGGACCCTTCTTGTCCTTTTTAACGTCTGGTACACCATTCCAATCTCCCAGAAGGATACAGGTATTATAGTCCCATTGTATTAACTTTGTATGTAAAAAATCATAAAATTTCTCTTGTTGTTGGTTCGGGGCATATACACCAATCACCAATATTCTTTCTCCTTTAATTAAAAGTTCTATAGCTAGAAATCTTCCTTGATCGTCTGCTTCAATCAATTTGGCAGTCAGGTTTTTTTTGACGTATATTACAATACCATTTCTTTTTTCTGATGCTGATGATACAAATTGTAGTCCTAATTTTGAATTTAGCAAATATTTTTGGTCTTGTTTTCTAATATGTGTTTCTTGAAGACAGACCACATCGTTATTAAATTGTTTTAGATAATGAAATATTTTCCTTCTTTTCTGTGGTGAATTTAATCCATTAACATTCCAAGTTAAAAATCTACTTCCCATCTGCAGGCTTCTGAAGCTTCTGGAACATTGACTGATGATCTAAGAACTGCCGTTCCTTTCGTCTTGCTCCTCCCACTGCTTCAGATTTAGTAGTTTCTTTAACCGCAAGCTGAGATTGTTGTTGTGCCATTTCCTGCATACGTTTAGTTGCCGCTCTGGTCTGTCTTTGTTCTTTTATCTGTTGTTCTCCAAATAAATCCAAACTTTGGTCCCGAATTATAACAGTATCACCTTGACCAGATGGGGCCTCTATTTGCTGGACTTCCTGTTGTCTTGCTCCGTCATTCTCTTTTCTCCTTCCCTCTGATGAACTCGGTGTCCCAGCCTTTAAAATATATGTAAAAAAATCTCTTGCTTTTTGGACCGTGTTAAGTCGATGTCTTTCTCCAGCATAGATCAAAGAGATACCATTTGGAACTTCCCATCTAAATGGTAATTGTTGTCTTTTAAGCTCCTCAACCAAAAAGGTAAAATCTCTTCTAGCCCTCAGCATTCTTGGGGGAATCTCTTTCAGTGTGATCAATTCCTGTCCTCCCACCTGTAATTTATTTAGGTACGTTGCTTGGAGAATTTCATTACGCAGTGCTCTGTTATTAAAATATATCACGATGTCTCTTGGAAGGTTCCTTACTCTGGCAGCTCGAGAGTTGACCCTGTAAACCTTATCGATCTGGCCCATCAGCTCTTCCTTGTTAATATCCAACACTTGGGCAAGGGCATCTCCCAACAACACTCTTAAATCTTCACTTTTCTCTTCCCGCAGTCCACGAATTCTGATCGCGAACTCCATGTTGCGAAAATGTATCAATGTAATTTCATCTGTAGTTTTTTCTTCAACTTCGTCTATTCTCTCTCGTAGGGAGGCAGTAATATCTTTGATTAATTGAACTTGCTCATCCAAATATTCCACATTATTCGCCAATCCTTTAAATGCCTCCAAAAGTCAGCTCTAATTTCATTGTTGCAGATTTCCATTTTATTAGACACAACTTGTATCTGATCATTTATCAACTCCTTAATTGTCTCATTAGATTCATCAATTTTTTTGTTAAAATTGGTAGATATTTGAATCTGCATAGCTTTAAGGCTTTCTTGCAACATTGCAAGAGTTAATGGCTGGGGCTGGGGTTGAGATTGTGTTGCAAGCATTTGCAGCTTAGTAGTAGTGGGGGTTGGGGAGCTCTCCGCACTTTTGGAAGAGACCGTCTTTACAGATTTAGAAGCCATCAGGATTAACGTAAATCTTTAGTCAGATATTCCCAGTTATTTTAATCTGGTGCCAAAAAGAGGAAAAGTCTCAAACGTAAGTACAAATTTAAATCAAGTCCAGCAGCTCTCTTGCCATTGCTATCAGCAAAGATAAAACTTTTCTCTTTGTTCTCATCACTTCCTCCCCCTTTCAAGCCTCCAACGCCATTTTAAAAAGCCAACTTGTTTCTTTGTAGTTCAAATGAGAGTCGTTAAGAGTTAATTATAGGTTACTGTAATTTGATTTTACCTCCTGGCTTTCTCCGCTGCTGATGATAATCTTCAATCAGAATCTGTTGTTTACAGCAGTGTTTGGTGACAGCCTCCTCGCTCTGCAAAAGCAGAGATATCCAAGGTCCGGAGCAGCAACTGGTTACCAGGGAGTCCTCCTTACGCCCCCCCTAGATCTTTCCCTGGGGGGGTTGGGAGGGCTCTACCTGTGCCTGCGCGCTCTTTGCCCTTCCCTTTGCCCGGGAAGAGGCTTTTCTGCCGCCAGTCAGCTATTTTTAAGCTTTCTGGCAGCTTTAAACGGTGCCGAGGATCGACACTCCAGAGAGGGAGTGCCAACGGAGACCGGAACCAAAACAGGAAGTCAAGTGAGACAATTGTTAAGTGAATTTTCCCCATTTTATGATTTTTCTTGCCATAGTTGTTAAGTGAATCACTGCAGTTATGTCGTTAAATGAATCTTGTGTTCCCTTTTATTTTGTTTGTCAGAAGGTTACAAAATATGACCCCTGGCCACTGCAACTGTCATAAATATGAGTTAGTTGCTAAGCATCTGAATTTTGATCATGTGGGGATGCTGCAACAGACTTCAGTGTGAAAAACAGTCATAAATCACTTTTTTCAGTGCTGTTGCAACTTTGAACGGTCACTAAATGAACTGTTATAAGTCATATTGTACAGGAGGGGGCTGGTTTATATAAAGTGTGCTGGAAGAGGGGTGAGAGAGAGAGAGGGAGAGGGGGAGAGAGAGATACAGGGGGAAGACAGAGATACAGAGAGGGGGAGAGAAGGGGGAGACACAGAGAGAGGGAGAGAGGGAGAGGGGGAGACAGATACAGAGAGAGATACAAACAGAGAGAGGGGAAGAGAGAGACATAGAGACACAGAGATACAAAGAGGGGGAGAGGGGGAGAGAGATACAGAGAAAGGGGGGAGATAGAGAGGGAAAGGTGGAGAGAGCCATAGAGAGATGCAGAGAGGGTGAGAGAGAGGGAGAGGGGGAGAGAGATACAGAAAGAGGGGGGAGATATAGAGGGGGAGAGAGAGATACAGAGACAGAGGAGGAGACAGAGACATAGATAGAGAGAAGGGGGAGAGAGAGAGAAAAGGGTTTTTGTGGTTCCCAGTTCTCTGTCCTAATGACCGGCTGGGTAGGCATGGCTAGGGGGTCATGTGACTGGGTGGGAGTGAGTTATGTTGAGTTGGCCGCGCCGACCCAGGTTTTGTGGCTCCTGGTGTTTTTTTTCTGTGGAAAACGGGTCCAAATGGCTCTTTCAGTGTTTAGGTTTGCTGACCCCTGAGCTAGAGCACTTGAGAGTTGGCTATACGCACACCCTGCAGGACTGGCTCGGCTGCTCTGGGCTGCCTTTGGCAGCGTTTTCAAACACAATCCTCTTCCTCGCAGACAGAAGCGCGTTTTAAATTGCTGTATGCAGAGCCCAGAGGAGCCGACCTAGTCCCGTGGGGTGTGTGCGCACCCGCCTCTCTGAAAGAAAAAGAAAAGAAAAAGAAAAGAAAAAGACAGAAAGAAGGAAAGATGGTAGGAAGGAAGGAAGGAAGGAAGATGGTAGGAAGGAAGGAAGACATGAAAAGAAAGGAGGGAGGGAAGGGAAGGGAGGGAGGAAGGAAAGAAAAAGGAAAGAAAGAAAGAAAAAGAAAGAAAGAAAGATGGTAGGAAGGAAGGAAGAAAGAAAGATGATAGGAAGGAAGACAGACAGAAAAAGAAATGAGGGAGGGAAGGAAGGAAAGGGAGGGAAGAAGGAAGGAAGGAAGGAAGGAAAGATGGTAGGAAGGAAGGAAGGAAGATGGTAGGAAGGAAGGAAGACAGACAGAAAAAGAAAGGAGGGAGGAAAGGAAAGGGAGGGAAGAAAGAAAGAAAGATGGTAGGAAGGAAGGAAGGAAGGAAGGAAGGAAGGAAGGAAGGAAGATGGTAGGAAGGAAGGAAGACAGACAGAAAAAGAAAGGAGGGAGGGAAGGGAAGGGAGGGAAGAAGGAAAGAAAAAAGAAAGAAAGAAAGAAAGAAAAAGAAAGAAAGATGGTAGTAAGGAAGACAGACAGAAAGAAAAAGATGGTAGGAAGGAAGGAAGACAGACAGAAAAAGAAAGGGAGGGAAGGGAAGGGGGGAAGAAGGAAAGAAAGAAAAAGAAAGAGAGGGAGGGAGGGAGGGCGGAAGACAGAAAGAAAGATGGTAGGAAGGAAGGAAGACAGAAAGAAAGAAAGAAAAAGATGGTAGGAAGGAAGACAGAAAGAAAGAAAGAAAAAGAAAGAAAGAAGGGGGAAGGGAGAGAAGAAAGAAAAAAAGAAAGAAAGAAAGACTTATGACCACAATTGAGCCCAAAATTTTGGTTGCTAAGCAAGAGTGTTGTTAAGTGAGTTTCACCCCATTTTACAAGTTGGCCACACCCACCCGGTCACCTGACCACCAAGCCACGCCCACCTGAGGGGGTGGGGGTGGGGGACGGTGAGGATGAGTTTGTAGCATGAAGGGGATGGTGGACTGGAAAACTTTGGGAACCACTGGTTTAGATGGTTATTGCCAGAGGGTATTCTAATAACCTGGCAGGATAAAAAAGTAAAAATAGATTCAATTGAAAAAGCCCAGGAGTTTTATGAAAATTATTTTCAGAAAGAAGGCAGAAAAGAGGGAAAAAATGAGGTAGAGGCAATAAGCATAAGACAAGAAGAAGAAGAACTTACAGAGGAAAGAAAGAAAGATAGAGAGGAGAAAAGAATACAGGAGGTAATAAGAGAAACTAGAGTTACAAGGAAGTAAGATAAATAGAAATGGGAGAAGAAATTAAACTGATTTCTATTAACATCAATGGACTTAATGCACCTAAAAAAAGAAATAAAATTTTTACAAAATTAAAAAAATTGGATTTGGAAGTTCACATTAAAAAAGAACACAATAAATTATTGGAAAATAAAAATTAGGAAAATTATATACATCTCTAGCAGTCAATTAAAAAAAGAATTAGTAACTTATGTAAAAGATAAAATAAAATCCAAGTTAATTTACACTGATGAGGAAGGGAGAATTTTAATGGTCGAATTGGGGACAGAAACGAAGCCTATACTTCTCATAAATATATACGCACCCAATTTGAATCAATATGAGTTCTACAAGAAATTACATAATAAAATAACAGAACTACATTATGAAGAATTCTGTATAATTGGAGACTTCAATGCAATAGTTGACAGTAAAAAGGACCACAAAACACACACACAAAAATCAAGACAAAGAAAATATACTATCCAAAACATTTTTTGATTTAGTAATAGAATATAATCTACATGATACATGGAGAGAACTGCATCAATTAAAAAACCAATACACATTTTTTTCAAATCCACATAGATCATGGACACGAATTGATATGGCTTGGATGACCTCAAATTTAAGAAATGACACAACTGCAATAGAAATAGAAATTAATGAATGCGCAGACCACAATCTGATAACAGTGACATGGAAAGGGAAAAAGAAACAAAATAGATAGACTATAGATAAACATTTATTTAAAAATAAAGAATTTGTTTAAATGTTTAATAAAGAATTAAATTTATTTTACAAGGTTAATAAAAAAGAAGAAACATCAACACAGAATCTTTTGAACCCAACCAAAGCATATATCAGAGGCCTGACAATGGCATACTCAATAAGAAAGTGAAAAGAAATACCAACAACATAGTTTACAAAAAGAACTTAAAGAAATTGAGATTTTATTACAGAAAGAACCACAAAATGATAGAATAAAAGAAAAAAGAGAAATTATTGGACATAAATTAAGTCTATTAACACAAGAAGAGGTTGCCCAGAAAATTAGAAAGACAAAACAAAGATATTTCGAACATGCTAATAAACCAGGACATTGGTTAGTATACAAATTGAAAAAAGAAAAAGAAAAAAAGAATAATATATAACTTAGTAGATTCAGAAGGAAACATACATAATAATAATAATTTTAAAAAGGAAATAATTCAGGAATACTTTACAAAAAAGATGATATAGAAGGAAAAGAAATTAGGAAGTATTTAAGGACAAAACCAATGAACCCAATTATAGAAGAAGAAAAAGAAATGTTAAACAAACCTATTACTATAATAGAATTGGAAACCATATTGAAAAACCAGAAAAATAATAAAACACCTGGTCCTGATGGCATTCCGGTAGAAGTCTATAAAAACACCTTAGAATCATTAGAACAGATTTTACTGGAAGTATATAATGAAGCATTGGAAAAAGCAAAAATTCCGACATCTTGGACAAAAGCCATAATAACACTTATTCTGAAGAAGGTTCAGATATTCAATATATACAAAAAGATAGACCAATTTCTTTACTAAGTACAGATTACAAAATTTTTCACAGCAATTCTGGCAGAAAGACTTTAAAAGATTTTAAATAAATATATACACTCAGATCAAAACAGTTTCCTACCTAATAGACAAATCAAAAATAACACAAGAATCATTGCAGATGTACTGGAATATTATGAAATGCACCTGGAGAAACAACTTGCACTGATTTTCCTAGATGCCCAAAAGGCATTCGATAATGTAAATTGGGAGTTCATAAAATTGCAATTGGAACAGATGAAATTTGCCTCTAAATTTTTAAAGATAATAGACAAAATTTACAATAACCAGAAGGCAAAAATAATAATAAATGGGGAACTAATGGATAATATCGATATTAGGAAAGGGATAAGACAAGGATGTCCCCTCTCACCGCTTTTGTTTATCTTAACTTTAAAAGACTTGCTAATTAAAATAAGGAAAAATCCAGATATTAAAGGTTTAAAAATAAAAGAAGAAGAATATAAATTGCAAGCATTTGCCAACGACCTAGTGTTTATTATGGAAGAACCTTTGGAATGTGGTGCAAATTTAATTGGAACAATTGAAGAATTCGGAAAGGTGGCAAGATTGAAAATAAATAAAAATAAAAATAAAATAATCACTAAGAATATGACTAAAAAACAAGAATTAGAATTAGAACAAATAACTAAAATGTAAATAGTTAAAAAGACAAAATATTTAGGGATATGGTTGACGGCAAAATATTCTTCAATAAGAGAAGATAATTACAATAAATTAGTGTCAACAATTAAAAAGGATTTAGAAAATTGGAATAAATTACAAATTTCTTTAATTTGTGAATTTCAGCCATAAAAATGAACACAATAATACAAATTTTTTTATTCTTATTTCAAGTATACCCAATAAATTTAGATAAAACTTTTTTTCACAATTTAAATAAACTAATGTCCAATTTTGTTTGGCAAGGAAAGAAACCAAGAACTAGATTTAAACCATTACAAGATTTAAAAGAGAGAGGGGGACTGGCCTTACCAAATTGGGAATTTTACCATGAAGCAACAATACTGACATGGCTAAAAGATTGGATACTCTTCGAAAACAAAAGACTATTAACACTTGAAGGACATGATTTAAAAGTAGGATGGCATGCCATAAGTTGGGATGATAAATATAAAAACCATAAATATTTTCAAAATCACCTAATAAGGAAAGCCCTTTTGCAAACATGGATAAAAATTAAAAATAAACATTATACTAAAATTCCCCCCTGGTTATCAACAATAGAAATAATAAAAAATCCAACATTGACAAACTTAGCAAAAATAACAAGATATAAAGACTTATTAACAGAAGAGGGAATGTTAAAATTCCTGTAACAAGAATTACAACAACAGGATATAATATTGGATTGGTACACATACATTCAGATTCAAAATAGATATAAGAAGGATAAGAAACAATACGAATTTCAAACAGAATTTCAAGAATTAGATAAAATGATGATATCGACGAACTACAAATTAATTAGTAAAATCTATAAATTTTTATTGCTTTATGAATTGGAGGAAGAAACAGTGAAAGAAACCATAATCAGATGGGCACAGAATTTGTGTTACAATATTGAATTGGATAAATGGGAAAAATGTGGAAAAGAAATTTGAAATTAACGGTAGCCACAGCATTTAGAGAAAATCAGTGCAAGATGTTTTACAGATGGCACTTATCACCAGCAAGACTTGCAAAAATATCAAATAAAATATCTATGTTGGAAATGTCAAAATGCATACGGCACATATTATCATATGCGGTGGACATGCGAAAAAGCAAAAAAAAATGGGTTACAATTAGAAAAATAATAGAAGAAATAATAAAAGATCACATTGATTGGAAGCCAGAATTTTTTTTATTGGGAATTATATCGGGTAATTATGTGAAAGAAATATATTATTTAATAATACATATATTGACAGCTGCTAGAATAGTATATGCAACAAAATGGAAACATAATGATATACCAAATGATGAGGAAATTATAAGAAAATGTTTTGACTGCGCCGAGATGGATAAGAGGATGAAAGAATTACAATTGGCAAAATACAAAAAAGGTGCTAGCTGATGCCGCTGAAGCATATAAAAAGCAAGCCAATAAACACAGATCCCTCCAGCCACCCTTTTGGGTGGGAGACAGAGTTTATCTGTCAACAAAATACATTAGGCTAAAATTGCCTAGTAAGAATCTAGGACCTAAATTCTTGGGACCTTTCCCCATAGTGAAAGTAATTAACCCAGTAACAGTGCAGCTCAGCCTCCCCCCATACTAGGGAAAGTGCATCCAGTATTCCATTGCAGCTTGTTAAAGCCAGGTGTCAGTTCAAGGTTGAGACCCCAGCGAGCAGCACCTCCCAAACCAATTGGAGTACAGGGTGAGACACACTATGAAGTGAAAAAGATTTTAGACTCTAAGTTACACTGAGTCCCCAGGGAGTAGGGTGGCATATAAGAACAGCAAATAAATAAAATAAATAAATACACAGGGGCAGATTACAGTATCTAATTCATTGGGAAGGATACCCTTCGTCAGAAGCTACCTGGGTTAAAAGTTGGGATGTGAAAGCGGATGCATTAGTGAAAGAATTTCATGATTGATTTCCCCATAAGCCAAAGGGTCCTCCTTATGGGGGGGAGAGGTGGTTAACATGCCACATGATGATTGAATTAACCCCCTGCCTTCCTCTCGTTCCAGGATATGATTTTCAACTGAGGAGGGGCTGTCAATCCTGGAAGCTATCTTTTTCATTGGAGCGTCAGGGCTGCCACATTTAGTGCCTGTGAAAACGGGAGGGGGGATTGCAAGGAGCTGGTGGAGGATTAGCCATAACAACGTTCTTTTCTATGGGAGTCAAGGACATTCAACCTGCACCTGGATGAGAGTGACTGGGGGGCCATCTCCAGTTGGGAAGTTGAAATGATTGGACTAAGTTCTCTTCAACCTGATTTGCTGGCCAGGCAACCTAGGGTGAAAGTTGTCAGAGTATCATGCAACAACTCCAACTAAAGAAGACTCCGAGGCTAGAGATTCCTCAAAGTTCCATTTTATTGGAGATGTCATATTGGCACATCTGGAAAAACCCGAATCTGAGAGTTCTGGGTTTTCCCCACCCAAACGAAAGTCAAAGATTCATGCCCTGAACCCACAAGTCCATCACATGGTCCAATCATTTCAGGCATTGGGTGCAGCCAGTGTCTTACTGCTGCTACCTCCCCTTGCAGCCATGTCTCTGGCACTATCAGTTTGATTTTGACATCCGCAAATGGTGGATGGTTCCACTTACCATTGGGTCATCTTCACCACTGCTACCACTGGCCGGCCTGGGTGGAAGATCTTTGGTCAAAGTCTCTTCGCTCTCTCTGGGGGGAGGGGGGGGACCTCGACTGCCTTCTGGGCGAATTGGCTGGCATCCGGAGGCTTTCGTGGAGTCCTTCAGCCCCTGACAGCTGTGGTGGGATGTTGCTGTGAAACCAGTGCAGGTGCTAGGCATTCAGAGGCCTGATAACCCCCCTGTCCACAATGGTAGCATTTGATAGTCCCTGTAGGTTGAGCAGGGGGGACCCTCCGCAGATTTAGTCAGAGGACACCTGGCCAAGGTCCTCCTCAGGGGTCTCTCAGCAGAGGGTTTGCGGCGTGGGTGGATTTCTCTATCCAAAGCTTTTGACATGGTATACTAGTCTTGCAGCCGCTCAGGCACCCCTCTGATGCCACAGGCTTTTCTGACTTCTGGATCAATGGCTTTTTAAAAATAGTGCAGGAGTATTCTGTCCGGCCAATGCATTAGGTTTCCTGTGACCCGTCTAAAGTTCCATACAAAATCCTTTATTGGTCGACTATCTTGCTTCATCACCTTTATTGTGGCCTCATTTTTATTGATTCGGTCAGTGTCATCAAATCTGGCCCTGAGCAGCTCAACAAAGCCATCAGCATCATTTAGCTCAGCAGCCCCCTCATTGTGTAGCTGGGCTACCCAGTCTGCAGTGTCTCCTTCATTCATCCCATCTGTAATCGCAGATACCAAGTCGTGGTCTGTTTTGTAGTGTTCTCCATACTGATCTATAAGAGCCCAGATTCGGATGAGAAAGTATGCTAGCTTAGTAGGCTTGTCATCAAAGGTTGCCCTGAACCGAGGCAGCAGTGGCCTCGCCGGTGGAATTGCCATGGCAACTGGCTGTTGGGCAGGGACCTGCTGGGGCACTGCGACAGGTGGCAGGGCGGGGGCCTGCTGGTGCACTGTGGCGGGCGCTGCTGGCTGCTGGAATGCAGCCAGCATTAGGACCAGGGCTGGCTCTTGAGCTTGCCAGGGGAGGAGCTCCAGCTGGCTAAACCCCCACTGCTGTGCCAGGAACGTTGGGGCATATTGGGCTCATAGTGATCCCCAAAAAGGTGGAGCAGGGGGTGCTGGCGTCCACTGGCACTGGACCCACCCACGGCTAGGATAAAATCCCCAGCCTGGGGGGATGCATTCCGCAGGGGGCAGCAGAGGGGCCAGTTGGTGAGGGGGGGCAACTGGTGGTTGTAGCTTACCCCATGCCGGCTGCGGCTGCTGTTTCCCTCCTGTTGCTTGATCCTGCTGTGCTGATCCGATCCCCCGATCACCCCTGGCCAAGTAGAAAGGTGCATATGCCACACTAGTCCCACTGCCAGGTCCTGGATCAGGAAAAGTGAATGAGTTGAGTTAAACTCCATCTCACTTGTGGGGACTGTGACAGCGGTGCATAACCTCCCACTTCAAGCTGCTCAAAATGCTCCAGGAGCCCGGACAATGATTGGCTTCGAGATGGAGACAACAGGTTCCAGACCCCATCGTCCCCACCTCTCTCCATTCTGGCTCGTGGGGTGAATTCAGGGGGCTGGTGATGGAATGATACTCAGGTGGTTGTTCTTCCGGTCCCATCTCTGAAGTTGGATCAGACTGGCAACTCTTCCAGGAATCCATCTCTTTGGGCCAAGTGCCCATCCGTCGGGTCGTCTCTGCAGCCTCAAGGACTTGCACCACATCTTCAGAAGGAGAATACTGGGTCTTGATAAGTTCTCCAGTATCTGCTCCCGCGGCTCCTTCTGCTATCTCCTCTCTGTCCTCCATCTTCGTTGATTCTTCGTTTCAGGTCAGTGCTGGGGATCAGCACACCGGACAGCCTCCTTTCGGGGTGCTGCTTAGTTATCTAGATATTTAGGTTAATGTCAGAGTTCCAGGAAACACCCCCAATGAAATAAAACTCCGAGGCTAGAAATTCCTCAAAGTTCCAATTTATTAGAGATGCTATGTTGGCACATCTGGGGAAACCCAAATATGAAAGCTTCCAGGGTTTCCCCACCCAGTTGAAAGTTCACAACCCTGCCCACACCCACAAGCTCATCACTGACACGTAGTGAATATTGTCAGTTGTATGTATATACAGGGTGATGCACCCCTATCCTAATATTATGGTACATTCCATGACAAGCAGGACACTTGATGTGATCTTGTACGCATGTGTGCATTCCTGATTCTCCATTCTTCTTCTTGTGGTTTGGCTCTGACCGGGAGTGGTCGCATCTAATTAGCAAGAATGTAATTATTCAGAATTTATTGTTTTTTGTACCGAAATAAATATTTTATTAGACCTTTTAACTTCGGTTTCATTTCTAAATGTCTGAGCTCCGAGAGAAAGATCAATCATCGCCTCTGTGAGATTAATTCTCACCTCTAACAATCACATGGTCCAATCAAATCTTCACATTCAACTGGATACAGTCTCCATGCAGGCGTTTGTCCTTGAGTAAAGAATTTTGTTATGATTAGGTTTCTACCTCTCCAACAAAAAAACCCGTCCCAATTTTCCAGGCTAATGACCCCCCCCCCACCAAGCCATGCCCACAGAACCCGGTAGGAAAAAAAATTGAACTTACAGCTATTGCAGCCTTTCTTTCTACCTGTTTTCTCCCCAGGCCTGACCTAATCTGTCAAAGGCCTCCTCCTGCATACCGCCCGCTCTCCCTTTGCCAGTTGCCCTGTTGCCCCATTTACCCTCTTTCAGAGGCCCCGGCCCTAGCCCCGCTTCCTCCCCCATGACTGCCTCTTTCTTTGGGCTTACCTTTCTGCTGTGGCAGTTGGTGGCAGAGGGAAAGGCAAGCTGTCTTTTTGACTGCAAGAAGCTTTGCAGCTGTGGCGGCTGGCCAGAGATCACAGAAAACTACCGGAGTTCTCAAACGCATCAAAAAAGCCACTGCAGACGGCACTGCAGCAGCTTTTTCAGCACGTTCGAGACCTCCGGTATTTTTCGCAAAGAGGCAGTGGCTGGGAGGCTTCTCGAACCGAAAAAGATGCGCTGGTTGCAGGCTTCTTGCAGCAAAAATTACCTTCGCTCCACTTCTCCAACACGCCGGCGCCGGCCTGTTCTATGCGCCAGCTGCACAGGCACAACCCATTGCCTGATGCACCACTCCACTCAGACTTACCCAGGCAAGTTCCTCTGGCACAGCAGCAGCAGGCAATGGGGTACGCCTGCGTGGCCGGTGCATAGGACAGGGTGGCAGCGCATTGGAGAAGCAGACTAGAGGTAATTTTCACTGCAAGAAGCCTGCAGCCTCCGTGTCTTTTTTCCAAAAAAAACATGCAGCAGCTGCAGGCATCTCGTGACAAGGGAGGCGAGATGTGGGTTGGTGGGGAGCCCAGCGGCGATGACGGCTCAGCCCTGGCTTGCCTTCCCTGGCAGCCAGCCACGGCGGAGGAAGGTAAGCCATGGGATGATGAAAGAGGCAGTTATGGGGGAGGAAGCGGGGAGATTAAGGGTCAGGGCCTCTGAAGGAGGGGAAATGGGGCAACATGTTGCACTTAAGGAAGAGCAGGCAGAGAACGGGTGGTGGCAAGGCTGTAGCCGGGGAATCGCATGTTCCCCGACCAAGGCAGGCGGCGAGTGGGCAGACCTCCGGGGTAAGGCCAGAGCCGGAGAATCGCATTCCGAGATGGACGGTGAGCAGGTAGACCTCCAGGGCAAGGCTGGAGCTTGGGAATAGTGCATTCCTTGACCCGGTTGAGGCGGACAGTGATCAAGTGGACCTCTGGGGCAAGGCTGGAGCCAGGGAATTGCACATTTCCCCAACCCAACCTAGTTGAGGCAGGCGGCGGCTCCAAGGCCTCGGGGAATTGTGCGTCCCTGGGGCCCCTGCCTCCAACCCAAGGCAAAGGGCAAGTGGGCAGCATGCATTGCTTACCTTTGGTGAGCTGAGCGGGCGTCAGTGAGGCAACTGGCGAGGTGATTAGCTGGGCCATGTGGTGAAGGCAACATATATAGGGTGGGGTGGGCGGGGCGAGTGGCGAGCGGCCGGAAGGGGTGAGCAAACATCAAGCGGGTGGGCTGGGATAGTGAGCGGCGACTGGGTGGGCGGGGCGAGTGAGCGGCAACCGGGCGGGCAGGGCGAGTGAGCAGCAACCGGGCGGGCAGGGCGAGCGAACAGAGACCAGGTGACTGGGGGGGGGGTGGCCAGCCAGAAGTCACTACCGGTTTGTCAACCCAGGCCAAATTGCCGCTACTGGTTTGCCTGAACTGGTGCAAACCGGCTGAATACCACCTCTGGTGCAAAGTCAATGAAATGGAGACTGATAGACTCTCCAAGTTATGTCTACTAGAGCAAATAAAATTACAACCACAAATCTCCTGGATCACCAAGCTAACAAATTTTGTAAGAAGCTGTGGCCTTCCTGTGTCTTGCGTAACAGGAGAACAATTCAAAAAAAGAGCTGCTCAAAGAATTAAAGCTATAGAAGCACAAAATGATATAGCTATCTTTAGTAAGGTGGGTAACTTGAAATAGCTGAGCAAATACAAACGTACTTTTCAAGTAGACAGCTATTTGAAGTTACAACTGCCAAAACATCTTAGGGAGATATTTACGCAAGCGAGATTCAAACAGCTTGACACAATGGTCAGATATGGGAGATTCCATTCTATACCCTACAATGAGCATCTCTGCATTTGCGGAGCGGCAGAGATAGAAGACCTGGTTCACATCCTATTTGATTGTTGCTTGTATAAGGGGGTGAGAGACTTGGTCTATATACCAAACGAATGACCCATTGGGATCCCCATATCAAAACAACTTACTTTATGTGCGGCCAGAACCTGAAAATAACATTTAACACAGCACAGTACATAAACAAAATGGTTCGGTTGAGATCTGCATACGTGGGACTGATTAGGGTAGATTGTAAGGGTGACACTGAAATATAATTTTATGTCATTTTATTCTATTTTACATATTTATGTATTAAATTACATATTTTTCAGAGTATAAGATGCACCTTTTTGCCCCCCAAAAGAGGGTGGAAATGTCGGTGCATCTTATACACTGAATACAGCCATTTTTGGCCTCCCGAAGCCCTGCCCCTGCATCCCATTTTTGCGGAAAGTGGGCCATTTTTCGCAAAAACGGGGGTATTTTTGCCTTCCCACACCCCCTAGGAGTGCTCTGTAGGCTTCCCAAACCCTCTGCATGACTCGTTTTTGCAAAAGAATGGCCAAAAAATGGGCCATTTTTCGCAAAAACAGGGTGTTTTTGCCTTCCCCCACCCCCTAGGATTGCTCTGCAGGCTTCCCAAACCCTCTGCATGCCTCATTTTTGCAAAAAAACGGCCGAAAAATGGGCCATTTTTTTCAAAAACGGGGGTGTTTTTGCCTTCTAATTACACTATCTAGCATCACTGGAGGAGGAATTCTGAGAGTTGAAGTCCACTAGTCTTAAAGCTGTCAAGTTTGAAGACCCCTGGGTTGGGGGTGCAAGGGTCTTCAAACTTGGCAAGTTTAAGACTTGTGGACTTCAACTCCCATTCCTGAGCGAGTATGACTGGAGGAGGAATTCTGGGAGTTGAAGTCTACAAGTCTTAAAGCTGTCAAGTTTGAAGTTTGTAAAAAGTGAACATGGTTGTAAAAAGTGTACATGGTTGTAAAAAGTGTACATGGTTGTAAAACGTATTCTGCTATACTGGTATTTTATTAAATAATATATTACTACACCATTTGGTTCAGAATACTTTTTTCCTTGTTTTCCTCCTCTAAAATCTAGGTGCCTCTTATACTCCGGTGCGTCTTATACTCCGAAAAATACGGTATATTGTAACTTATCCTATAACTATTGTATTTTACCCTACTCTTATTTTAAATTGTTTGTATAAGATTTTATTGGTGATATGTGTTTGAACCTTGTGCTTTGATATGGCCTATAGGCTAATCAAAATAATAATAATAATAATAATAATAATAATAATAATAATAATAATAATAATAATAATAATAATAATGATGATGATGATGATGATGATGATGATGATGATGATGATGATGATGATGATGATGATGATGATAATAATAATAATAATAATAATAATAATAATAATAATAATAATAATAATAATAATAATAATAATAATAGATATGGGGTTATGGAAATAATGTAGACAAATATTAATCTCAGAGTAAGAGTTTGATATATTTTTTACTTATTTCTGTACCAAAGAAAGTTGGAAGTCATTCTTTTTTGGTTTTCCTTCTTTTCCTCTTTCTTTCTTACACTTTCACTCTTTTTCTTTCCTGAGCGTTTTCTTTTTTCAAATCTGTTTTGTATTTGTTTATCCCTTAACTTTGTATTTTTTTGATGTATGAAGGATCACAGACTCAGCCATTATAATTCTACATTCCTTATTTACAGAAATCATATCAAAATTTAAAATGAAATCCACTGGGAACCATCTCATATAAGGCAGGCTCTGAGTCCCTCTAACCAAAAAGTGTTTATCGATAGAAGAGTATATTTGTAGCCCAAGGTTGAACTGTGGGGTCCTTGGTGCTCTCTGAGCTTGATGGTTTTCTTGCAGATGTTTCATTACCAAACTAGGTAACATCATCAGTACTAGAAGGGAGTGGAGTTTGCTCTTATTTTCAAATTACTAATGGCTTACCCTGTCAGTGTTGATCAGTTGCTTCACAAAAAGTGTTTTGATTGGTGCCAGGCCTCTACAGCAGTGGTTCCCAACCTTTTTGTGATCGAGTACCAATTGGAGGTCCCGTACAGTCGCCGCGTACTACCTGGTTCCAGAGAAACTAAATTCGATCAGATATCACTTTATTTCCATAATTGTACAAGTAGAACACGCAAACCAACTACGAAAACAACAACTCAATGCGAGGGCTGTATCTGCTTCTTCTCCACCAGCTGGTCAATGCGGGGCATGACTTTGCTCACAGCACATCGGAAATCATGCCCGGGCGCAGCAAGACGGTTCCGGCTCTTTGACTTGATGGTCATGAAGGCTGAGAACCCCTGCTCGCACTCCCACGTCGAGGGGAAAATCAGTAGCTTTCTAAAAATCTACTAAACCTACTAAAAATCATTCATGACCCCGAAAGTGTTCGTCTACCACCTGGAAGGCCCTCGCGTACCACTAGTGGTACACGTACCACAGGTTGGGAACCACTGCTCTACAGCCTCAGGCAGAGAAGGACTATTCTGCAACCCTCCCTCAATTTTTTTTAAATACAGAGTTTCCCAGCATTCCTTTAGGAACCTCCAACATGCAAACTGTGGTTACTCATCCTAAAATGAATCCTCTTTACCTGGAGGATTTGCTGTTTGCTGGGAAGGTATGTAGCTAAAAGTCAGTTTACATTTAGTCTATATCTGATTTTGTGGATATTTCTTCATAACCAAACAAAAGTGTATTTTCTGTGTAGTTCAACCCCTTGCTCGCTGGATCTGTATGTCACAAAGCAAAGCCCACATTTTGTTGAATAGAATAGAATAGAATAGAATAGAATAGAATAGAATAGAATAGAATAGAATAGAATAGAATAGAATAGAATAGAATAGAATAGAATAACAGAGTTGAAAGAGACCTTGGAGGTCTTCTAGTCCAACCCACTGCTTAGGCAGGAAACCCTACACCACTTCAGACAAATGGTTATCCAACATCTTCTTAAAAACTTCCAGTGTTGGAGCATTCACAAGTTCTGGAGGCAAGCTGTTCCACTGATTAATTGTTCTAACTGTCAGGAAATTTCTCCTTAGTTCTAAGTTGCTTCTCTCCTTGATTAGTTTCCACCCATTGCTTCTTGTTCTACCCTCAGGTGCTTTGGAGAATAGTTTGACTCCCTCTTCTTTGTGGCAACCCCTGAGATATTGGAACACTGCTATCATGTCACCCCTAGTCCTTCTTTTCATTAAACTAGACATACCTAGTTCCTGCAACCATTCTTCATATGTTTTAGCTTCCAGTCCCCTAATCATCTTTGTTGCTCTTCTCTGTACTCTTTCTAGAGTCTCAACATCCTTTTTGCATCGTGGCGACCAAAACTGAATGCGGTATTCCAAGTGTGGCCTTACCAAGGCATTATAAAGTGGTATTAACACTTCACGTGATCTTGATTCTATCCGTCTGTTAATGCAGCCTAGAACTGTGTTGGTTTTTTTGGCAGCTGCTGCACACTACTGGCTCATATTTAAATGGTTGTCCACTAGGACTCCAAGATCCCTCTCACAGTTACTACTGTTGAGCAAGGTACCACATATACTATACCTGTGCATTTTGTTTTTCTTGCCTAAATGTAGAACCTTACTTTTTTCACCATTGAATTTCATTTTGTTAGATAGCACCCAATGTTCAAGTCTGTCAAGATCCTTCTGTATCTTGAGCCTATCTTCTGGAGTGTTGGCTATTCCTGCCAGTTTGGTGTCATCTGCAAATTTGATGAGTTCCCCATCTATCCCCTCATCCAAGTCATTGATGAAGATGTTGAAGAGTACTGGGCCTAAAACAGAGCCTTGGGGTACTCCACTGCATACTTCCCTCCATGTAGATCAGGGCTGGGGTCCTAAAATTTTTACTACAACTCTGTGGGTATAGCTTATTTTATGGGTGTGGCTTGATGGTCATGTGACTGGGTGGGAATGGCTTGCCAGCCATGTGACCGGGTGGAGGTGGCTTGGCAGTCATGTGACCGGGTGGGAGTGGCTTGGCAGTCATGTGACCGGGTAGGGTGGCTTGGCAGTCATGTGACCGGGTGGGAGTGGCTTCATGGTTATGTGACTGGGTGAGTGTGGCCAACTCAATGTCACTCACGTCAAGGGCTGCCTCGCCTGGCCCCTCCCCTCCCAGCCATTCCTTGTCACACCCAGCCTCAACGTATCTATAGGTCTGTAAAAATGTTGTTCACCTTTTTCAACTTTATTATCTACACACTATAGATGTACTTTCATGAACCACTGAAAGGAGGAAATGGCTCACATGCTTTGCCCAACAGTGTGATAGGCAACATGCTTTTAAAGGGCTGCCAGAAAGAACGGGGGCAATGTATTTAATGTAATGCCCTATCTAACAAAATGGAATTCAATGTAGAGAAAAGTAAAGTCCTACACATATTTAAAAAACCAAAAGTATACATATAAACTGGGTGAAACCAGGCTTAATAGCAGTGACTGTGAGAGGGATCTTGGAGTTCTAGTGGACAACCAGCTAAACATGAGCCAGCAGTGTGCAGCGGCAGCTAAAAAAGCCAATGCAATCCTAAATTGCATTAACAGAGGGATACAATCTAGATCAAGTGAGGTACTAATACCAGCCTTAGTTAGACCACACCTGCAGTACTGCATCCAGTTTTGGTCACCACACTATAAAAAAGATGTTGAGACTCTGGAAAGAGTGCAGAGAAGAGCAACAAAAATGATTAGGGGACTGGAGACTAAAACATATGAAGAACAGTTACAGGAACTGGCCATGGCTAGTCTAGTGAACAGAAGGACCAGGGGAGACATGATAGCAGTCTTCCAATATTTGAGGGGCTGCCACAGAGAGGAGGGGGGTCAAGCTATTCTCCAAAGCACCCGAAGGACAGACAAGGAATAATGGATGGAAATGGTCAAGGAGAGATTCAATCTAGAAATAAGGAGAAATTTTCTGACAATGAGAACAATCAACCAATGGAACAGCTTGACCTCGGAAGTTGTGAGAACTTCATCACTCGAGACTTTCAAGAAGAGATTGCACTGCCATTTATCAGAAATGGGGTAGGATCTCCTGCTTGAGCAGGGGGTTGGACTAGATGACTTACAAGGTCCCTTCCAACTCTGTTAATCTGTTAATTTAATTTAATTTTCCAAAGCACCAGAAGGCAAAACAAGAAGCAATGGATGGAAACTGAACAAAGAGAGAAGCAACGTAAAACTAAGGAGAAACTTCCTGACAGTGAGAACCAATATAGGTGCAGAAATATTTCAGTCATAATTTCACATATAAAATAGCCACTTGTGGAGGCTTGTCCTTAACTGTTCTAGCAAGAGGAGAGGCCAGTAGAAGCCTTGCTGCTGGGATCACATTCTCTATCTCTTTAGCGATCAAATGGGCGAATTTTTCTAAGTAATCTCAAGTAGCTCCAATGCAAGCCAAGTGACCGGCACCTTAACGGTCAAAGCAGACACCTTTAACACAGCTAAACAGCTGATACTAATTAGCTGATGCAGAGGCTTCAAGGAGAGATCCTAAATTGGCTGCAAACACTCTAAATCAGGAGTCTCCAACCTTGGCAACTTTAAGACTTGTGGACTTCAACTCCTTGAACTCTGGAAGTTGAAGTGCACAAGTCTTAAAATTGCCAAGGTTGGAGACCCCTGCAAATTATCTCTTCCCTGAGAGCTCTCAGGAAGAAAGCAGCAATCACTAAAGTTCAGCTACACAAGAGCCATAAATTCGGCTTGTTTGACAGCAAGTCTAAAAGTCAAAGATCACAAGAGTGCTTCTTACCAGGAATCTCTCTCTCTCTCTCTCTCTCTCTCTCTCTCTCTCTCTCTCTCTCTCTCTCTCTCTCTCTCTCTCTCTCTCTCTCTCTCTCTCTCTCTCTCTCTCCCTCCCTCCCTCCCTCCCTCCCTCCCTCTCTCTCTCTCTCTCTGACAAACACACATACACACACACACTCCCTCCTCTCCCTCCCTCCCTTCATCTCTCTGTATGTGTGTGTTTCCATTCATTCTACAAAGGACAGTTGGCTGACATCCCCACTTTGAGCAAGAAAAGGATTAAACAGTAAGACAACTCCACCAGCGTTTCCAAACTCCCTTTGCCCTTTCTGGCAGCAAATTAGGGTTTGGAGCAGGTCTCTCAAAAATATCTCTGGCTCTCCAATCAGGTGGGGTGGGGAGGGGTGAGAGGTGTTTTGGCCAGATCTGGAATGGAGCCGGGTTTTTTCTCCCCCCCCTCCTTGCAGAAAAGGAAGATCGAAAATGAGCTAACAGGAATCTCCTTCTCTAGTCAGGGCAAGGCTGGGGGTTAAGACTTGTGGACTTCAACTCCCAGAATTCCCCAGCCAGCATAGCTAAATAAATAAACTAACTTTGTGCCGCTGCCTGCCCACCCTGGCTCTGCTGGGAATAAACGTTGCCCAGAATCATTTGGGCTGGAAAAAACCCCACCCACCTCATCCCTTTATCCACTTGTCTGCTTTTCCTGTTGCTTTTTCCCCCCCTTCAGTAAAGTTTTGCTTTGCATAGCCACAAATAACTCACGTGGGGAGGAACTGTTGGGTTATCTTTTGAAATTCAGCAGTGCTGCTACAAAACTGGGAGGTTTCCTCATACTAATTATTTCTCCTCGCCAGTCCCTTCCCTTCCTTTCCTGTTAGGAGAGCCTCAAGCAAAAAGGGCCAATCATTCTGATTTTTCAATGGTTTTTTTGTAGTGCAGGAATCAGGGAAGCAACCAGGGAAAGCAGAAGGACAACTCCAGTAAATAAAGGTGGGTGTGGGGGTGTTTTCAGCCCAAATCAGGGCTGAGTTCCAACTTACCTCCTGCTGGTTCGCTCCCTCCCTTCCTCACCGCGTGGGCGTGCCTGGTGAGCATGCTCAGAAGGAAATTTTGTTTTAAAAATTCAAAAAAAAAATTCAAAAAAAGATGATGGCGCCCAGGGACCGGCACCGGAATAATGACAACACCAGCCAGTCGCTACCGGTCCGGTAGAGTGGACCGCACCGGTAGGAACCTACCACTGATGTAGATGCAATTCCATTGAGCACTACACGTTGAGTTTGGTTGGTCAGCCAGTTTCGAATCCATCTGGTGGTGTTGCTGTCTAACCCACATTTTTCTACTTTATCTAGTAGTAGGTTATGGTCTACTTTATCAAATGCCTTACTGATTTTGTAATTAACCCCTGCAACCCGTTTTGGCTGACAGAGTGCTGCAGGAGGCTGAGTGCATGCCCACCCTGGCCATGCCCCAGCCATGCCCCTAGCCAAGCCCACCCACCCCTGGCACCACCCTTGGCCTCTGAGGTCAAACACAACTCTGATGTAATCCTCAATGAAATTGAGTTTGACACTCCTGGTATAAAGAAACAGAAACAGTAAGTTGCGAGGTGTTTTTGTTGTTGTTGTTGTTGTTGTGAAGTAAGTGGAAAGGCAATAGCAAGTGTTTGCAAGCAAAAGAGAAATTTGTAGAAAAATGTGTGTGGTTTACTGAAAAGAGAGAAAAAGAGAAACAGAGAAAATTGTTTTGTTGAAAGGATGTGGAGTGGAGAAAGGGAGTGAGATTTCTGTGTAGTCTTTTTTTTTCTCCTATTTTTTTTCCTTCTGTATTCTCTTTTGCTGGGTCATTCTTTTACTCAAGGACTTTCTGCCTTGAAGGAGGGAGAGAGAGAAGCAGGAGAGGGGGTTGCGGTTCTTCTGTTCCTTTTAACAATTTTTTTCTCTGCTTAGTTGAAACACTGAGCTCGCCTGAGAAAGGCGGGGTAAATAGGTGACATCTGATACCTGCTCTTGCAGTCTTGGTTTTTACTGTTTTTAGTCTGCATATACGAAGCTATTTAGATTTTTTTTCTGCTCTGAATACAATTTTGATTTTTTTCCTGGAACTTTTTGAGGTGTGTGTGTGTGTGTGTGTGTGTGTAGATTGTTTCTTTTTGAAGTTGTTCTTTTTACTTCCTCTTTTATGTCTTTATGTCTGTGTGCAGGACACACTGATTTTATATACTTAGGAGTCAAGGTGCTCCATCCTATGGCACTTTTCTTTATTGCTGCTTCAAGTTGCTGCCCTTTCAGGAATTGTTACAGATATGAATTATTAAATGTTTTAGGAGAAAAAGGACTCTGGGTATCTAAAAAGGAAATTACAATATATAGAAACAGAGATAAAATACTTAGGACATTTGATTAGTGAAAGAAGTAGAAAAATAACACCTGAAAGAGTTGAGGAAATTTCTAGGATTGACCAGATATTGTAGGCTGTGGGTAGATAATTACCGTATTTTCGGATTATAAGACGCACCTTTTTACCCTCAAAAAGAGGGTGAAAATTTGGGTGCGTCTTATACACCGAATGTAGCCCCACCCAGCCACCCCCACCCTTTGGCCTCTGCCTGCCAGCAATTTACCTCTTTGCAGCAAACAGAACAGAAACAGAAGCTTTATTAGCACAATAAAAGATTATCTGCCTCCTGACCTACAGCTGACAGGCTTGCAAGCCACGTGGTAAAATGAAACTAACTACGGTGGCTGTAATGAGACAAAATGCTGGGAGATAAACTGCTGGCAATATTACACTGCTGAAATTGCAAGAAAGTAAACTACAGCTACTGTAGCCTAGAGTTAGAGCTCTTGCCTCACAGTCAGGAGGTTGTGAGTTCTATCCTAGGTAAAGGCAGATTCTGTTAATATGTTATTTTGTTAAATGTTTGTAGAGTGTTCAAATTATAAAACTTATTTTTTAAAGACTGCTTTATTATTGTTCTAGACAACTTAACAAAATGAAGAAGCTTTTTAAAATAAATTCTTGCTCTGAAGGGGCCCAGTGCTATTGTATCTTCTTTTAAATAGCAGAAAGCCTTCCAGAAAGCCACATCAATTTTGAAGATCTGTAAAAGTATAATCTGAAATGTCCTGTTTTAGTATTAAGTATTAGTATTAAAATAAGGCAGCTGAATTAAACCCTGACTTAATCATGTTTGGAGTAGATCTATTTAAATAATTGGGAGGAGTTAGTGTGATTTCATTTAAGAAAACTTTCTGGGATTAATATACTGCCATAATGTACATTTCTCCAATTCTTTGCTATTTCTATGGGTCAGACACACATGCACAGAAATACACAGCAAACAGTGTATATCATCTGTGCTGTTTGCTGTTTGTTGTTTGGCAAATTGCTGGGAGGCAGAGGCCTTTTTTCCTTGTTTTCCTCCCCAAAAACTAAGGTGAGTCTTATACTTCGGTGCGTCTTATGCTCCGAAAAATACGGTATGCTATTTTGACTAAAGATTTGTATGCAAACCTATTAGAAGAAGAGCCTAGTGTTATACAATGGACTAAGGAGGAAAAAGAATTACTGAACAAACTCAAACAGAGTTTGGTAAGTGCTCCTGTGTTGGCTCTTCCTTCACTAAATAAACCATTCCATTTGTTTGTAAACACGGTAAAGGGAAAGGCTTTGGGGGTTTTAACCCAAAAGTGGGGAAGAAAGAGACAGACAGTGGCATTTTTGTCTAAAATGTTAGACCCAAGGATTTTAAAATATGAGAGTATACTTATGGAACAAAATGATTTAGTATTAACTACTGATGTTAGCTTGAATCCAGCGCAGTTTTTAAGAGGAGATTTAGAAGGAGGATTGGATATTGAACATTATTGTGTAGAAGACTAGTTAGACCTGATTTAATGGATGTTCCCTTGGGAGAAAGGGTTAATTTGTTTATAGATGGGAAGAGAAAGTGGTAGAAGGGAAGTGAAAGAATGAAAGTAGTAGAAGGAAGGAGTTTTGGTAGAAGCTAGAAATTGTCTTTAAGTAGGTCTGCACAGACTTGTAAATTGTAAATTTGAGAAGAACAAGGGTTGATTAATAGCAAAGGGAATGAGACAAGAATTCAATTTGATGGATGGATGGCGACATTTAAACCCGGATAGTAGGCAATATACATTTTTCTCCCACCCACATAAAACATGGTCTAGGATTGATATGGCCTGGATGAATTTGGAATTAATCAATGAATTAGAAGAATTAGAAATAGCACCAAATGCATGGGCAGATCATAACCCGTTGATAATAAAATGGAAAGGGCAAAATAAGAAAAAGAAAGCGAGATGGTCACGAGATCAAAGAATAGTAAAGGAAAAGAACTATACTCAAATGATGGAGAAAGAATTAAAATACTTTTTTAAGGTTAATACCAAAGAGCAAACATCAGTGCAAAATTTGTGGGACACCACAAAGGCCTATATCAGAAGGTTAACGATTGCTTATTTGGCAAAACATAATAAAGAGAAGAAGAAAAAACAAGACATATTATACACAAATCTTAAAGAATTAGAGAACAGTTTGCAGAAAAACCCAAAGGACAGTAAAACTAAGGAGGGTGCCAAAAGGGTGCGTGTCCACCTGTGTGCCCACACCCATAATGCAATGCCCTCCCCCCTGTGCATGCGCAGCCCCCCCATGCTCCCACCCTGCGCATGCACACAGGCCTCACTGAAGCCTCCAGACTTCCGGTAGGCCCATTGGGCCATTATTTGCCATCCCCAGGCTTCAGGAGGCTTTCCTGAACCCTGGGGAGAGCGAAAAACACCCCAATGGGCCTACCGGAAGTCTGGAGGCTTCAGTGAGGCCTGTGTGCATGCGCGGGGTGGGAGCATGGGGGGGCTGCGCATGCACAGGGGGGAGGGCATTGCATTATGGGTGTGGGCACACAGGTGGACACGCACCCTTTTGGCACCCAAGCCGAAAAAGGTTCACCATCACTGCCCTAGAATATTACAATTAACATACAGAAAAACAATTAGCATTAATATTCATTGTTGCTCAAAAAGCATTTGACAATTTGGACTGGCAATTTCTCATAATGTAACTGATGGAATTCGGTGGAAGATTTACCAGGTTAATTAAAGCTATATACACAAAACAAACTGCAAAAATATTAGTAAATAACGAACTGACAGAAATAGTAAACATAATGAAAGGAGTACGTCAGGGATGCCCTCTATCCCCACTATTATTTATACTAGTGTTAAAAGTCCTGTTAAGATCAATAAGAAATAATCAAGAAATAAAAGGGCTAAAAATAAAAAAGAAGGAATATAAAGTACAGGCCTTCGCTGATGACATCGCATTCATCATGGAAGAACCCCTAGAGACAGGACCAATTTTAATTAGAGAGATAGAGAAATTTGGAAAGGTAGCAGGACTAAAAATAAATAAAGTAATAATGAAAAATGTAATAGAAAAACAAAATTTGAATTTGGAAAAAGCACTGGTTATTAAAACTGCAAAAAGAGTGAAATATCTAGGCCTATGGTTAACAGCAAAATGCAGTTCGATAAAGGAAGATAATTACACAAAACTGATACAGAAAATACATAAAGATTTGGACAACTGGTCAAAATTACAATTATCACTAATGGGCAAAATAGCTGCTGTCAAAATGAATATTCTCCCTAAGATACTGTTTTTATTCCAGGTCACCCCAATAAAACTGAGGAAATTTTTTTTCACGGAACTGAACAAAATGACGTTAAAAATTATATGGTCAAAAAAAGAAGAAGCAAGAATCAAAATGAAATTACTACAAGACAATAAAAAGAAAGGTGGATTTGGACTCCCCGATTGGGAAACCTATTATCAAGCTGCTGCACTGAATTGGCTGAGGGAATGGATCATTCTTAAAAATAAAAGGATTCTAACATTAGAAGGATTCAATCTCCAAATTGGTTGGCACGCGTTCATACGGGGGAGGGGGACATACGAAATACATCCATATTTTCAAAGACACTACATAAGAGGAGCACTGTTAGAGATTTGGTTAAAAATCAAGAATGAACACTACAGAAAAATCCCAAAATGGGTATCAACAATAGAAGCAATTATATATCCAAACTTATTAGATGAGAAAAAGATGGTAACGTATAAACAACTATTAAATGAACAAGAAAATCTTAAAACAAAACAGGAGCTCAAATCAATAGGAATAGAACTTGATTGGTGGCATTATCTACAAATCAAATTGAGGTACAAAAAAGATATAACACAATTTGGATTTCAGAATGAACAAGGATTGGATGAAATATTGTTGGGGCCGGAAGAAAAAATGATTTCCAAATTATATAATTTTTTATTACAATATAAAATGGAAGAAGAAACGGTCAAGGGGACAATGATTGCTTGAGCACAAAACTTTGGATACACAATTAATTTGGTAGAATGGGACAAAATGTGGGAAGTAAATTATAAATTGACTATGGCGGTAACGTATAAAGAAAATATTTATAAGATGTTTTACCTATGGCCTTTACCTCCGGCACGATTGGCAAAAATGTTCCCGTCAGTGTCTCCAAAATGTTGGAAATGTAACAAAGATCAAGGGACATATTATCATCATTGGTGGATGTGCCCAAAAGTCAAAGTATACTGGAACAAAATTAAAAATTGGCTGTAAGAAATTGTACAACGGGATTGAGTTGAAACCAGAACTATTCTTATTGGCAATTATAAGAGGGAAGATAAAAAAAGAGAATAGATATATAATACTCCACATAACAACTGCAGCCAGGATAGTTTACGCGGAAAGTTAGAAATCTGATAGTATTCCCACACCCACAATGGTTGCCCGAAAATTTTTAGAATGTGCCAAAATATAATAATAACAACAGAATTGGAAGGGACCTTGGAGGTCTTCTAGTCCAACCCCCTGCTTAGGCAGGAAACCCTACACTACTTCAGACAAATGGTTATCCAACATCTTCTTTAAAACGTCCAGTGTTGGAGCATTCACAACTTCTGGAGGCAAGCTGTTCCACTGATTAATTGTTCTGTCAGGAAATTTCTCCTTAGTTCTAAGTTGCTTCTCTCCTGTGCATTTTGTTTTTCTTGCCTAAATGTAGAACCTTACTTTTTTCACCATTGAATTTCATTTTGTTAGATAGCGCCCAATGTTCAAGTCTGTCAAGATAGGCTCAAGATACAGAAGAATCTTGACAGACTTGAACATTGGGCGCTATTCCTGCCAGTTTGGTGTCATCTGCAAATTTGATGAGTTCCCCATCTATCCCCTCATCCAAGTCATTGATGAAGATGTTGAAGAGTACTGGGCCTAAAACAGAGTACTCCACTGCATACTTCCCTCCGTGTAGATGCAGTTCCATTGAGCACTACTCATTGGGTGCAGTTGGTCATCTGGTGGTGTTGCTGTCTAACCCACATTTTTCTACTTTATCTAGTAATAGGTTATGATCAACTTTATCAAATGCCTTACTGAAGTCCAAGTAAACTATATCAACAGCATTCTCCTGGTCCACTAATTTTGTCACTTTGTCAAAGAATGCAATAAGATTAGTCTGGCATGATCTGTTTTTGACAAACCCATGTTGGCTTTTGGCTATTACCGTATATACTCGAGTATAGGCCGACCCGAATATAAGCCGAGGCACCTAATTTTACCACAAAAAACTGGAAAAGTTATTGACTCGAGTATAAGCCTAGGGTGTGAAATGCAGCAGCTACCGGTAAATTTCAAAAATAAAAATAGATACCAATAATGTTTTTGAATATTTATTTCAAAGAAAAACAGTAAATATTAATTTTTTAAAAAAATATCCCAGAAGAAGGCAATGACAAGCCACTGCTGTGTTGTTGCCAAGGAAATTATTTAGATATGTCCATGGAGTTTTATTCAATTTGAATTGAAGAGAGGCATTTATTTCATTGTAAATTCAGGTTTAAACTATCTTAAGTAATTGAAATATTCTGAAATGACTTTTATTTTCATTAATCTGTTCTGATTAATCTAATGGTGGTCTATATGTTCTACATTATTTTTAATAGAGATCAATTAAGCTGTCTCTTTTAAGGAATCTGACAGAAGTGTCTCTTTTGGGATCAGTCAGATAGGATTTCTTTTGCAAGTCTATGTTTTGTTTATCTCTGGACTGAATCTTTTCTTTGTGAGTTCTGTTAATTTGCCCTAGCAAAACAATAAATCCAAATGCCTTAATTTTTTGCAATCTTACTTGTAGTGTCTTGATCGATTTTTTTAGGTGTTATTAAATTATTTTTTATATTGATGTTTTAATTCTTAGCCACTCAGATTTGCAGATGAGATGGGCAGTCATATAATTTGAAATAAATAAATAAATAAATAAATAAATAAATAAATAAATAAATAACCTTCACGTTAGGATGATTTAGAAGTGATGGCATTGAACTGTTGTTGGTCTGTATGATTTTAGAATCAAGGTATTTGAAAACAGTACAGTAACACTAATCATATTGTAGAACCTTACAATGCTAAATCATGTTATTGAAGGTAGTCTTCTCCCTTTCTCTAGGAAAAAAACTTGACTTACAGTATATTGTTACTTTTGTGTAGGAATTCACAAGCAATAAAATTTTGTGTAACAGTAAAGAATATCCCATTTTATACTGGGGATTTAGAAGGTTTAAGTCCTATTTAAGTCAGTGGAAAACACAAGAAGACTTGGGGGAGGCTGTGCTTTAGTTATGTAGACTTCATGAATGAGATTATTATCTGTACTCTGTAGATAGTATTTGTCTCAGGCTAATAATGGCTAATGATCCAAGCTGACATAGGGTTGGCAGGAAAACGTGTTTGGATGTGGGGAAGCTTAAATGAGTTTTGGCAAATGAACAGTGTGTTTATTGTAATAGTCCAGGGGTTCTCAATAAGCAAGTTGAAGTCCTTGCTTTATTCAATCCTTTTCCTCTAAATGATTTGGTTTCCTTTTCAGTTCCTGTTATATATGAATGTATCTAGGACGTTCCATTTTAAAATAGACATGATGTCATTATACATATCGTTGTTACAAGCAGGAATAGGAAACAATCCAGGCTGCGTTGAACCCTCCTGGGTTTGTCCATGATTGGGTGCTGTCAGTCTTATCATCCTAGCTTTTTTTTCTTAAGCCTTTCTTAAGGCTCGTCTCGCAGCTCTCCCCACCGCGCGCAGAGCCGAAGGGGCGGTGGGAGGCAAGGAAAGGAGGCGGCTGGCAGAGCCGAAGGGGAGGCTCTGCTCGCCGCCTCCTTTCCTTGCCTCCCACCGCCCCTTCGGCTCTGCCGTACACCACTTCCTCCTTCTTTCCTCACCTTTCAGAAGCCCTGAAGCTCTGCCGGCAGAGCCGAAGGGGCGGTGGGAGGCGAGGAAAGGAAGCGGCTGGCAGAGCCGAAGGGGAGGCTCTGCTCGCCGCAACAGCCCCAGACCTCCGATCCTGAAGCTCTGCCGGCCGCCTCCTTTTCTCGCCTCCCGCCTCCCCTTCGGCTCTGCCGGCAGAGCTTCAGGGCTCCTGAACGGTGAGGAAAGGAGGAGGCAGTGGCGACGGCAGAGCCGAAGGGGCGGTGGGAGGCAAGGAAAGGAGGCGGCGAGCAGAGCCTCCCCTTCGGCTCTGCCAGCCGCTTCCTTTCCTCGCCTCCCACCGCCCCTTCGGCTCTGCCGGCAGAGCTTCAGGGCTTCTGAAAGGTGAGGAAAGGAGGAGGCAGTGGCGTATGGCAGAGCCGAAGGGGCAGTGGGAGGCAAGGAAAGGAGGCGGCGAGCAGAGCCTCCCCTTCGGCTCTGCCAGCCGCTTCCTTTCCTCGCCTCCCACCGCCCCTTCGGCTCTGCCGTACGCCACTGCCTCCTCCTTTCCTCACCTTTCAGAAGCCCTGAAGCTCTGCCGGCAGAGCCGAAGGGGCGGTGGGAGGCGAGGAAAGGAAGCGGCTGGCAGAGCCGAAGGGGAGGCTCTGCTCGCCGCAACAGCCCCAGACCTCCGATCCTGAAGCTCTGCCGGCCGCCTCCTTTTCTCGCCTCCCGCCTCCCCTTCGGCTCTGCCGGCAGAGCTTCAGGGCTCCTGAACGGTGAGGAAAGGAGGAGGCAGTGGCGACGGCAGAGCCGAAGGGGCGGTGGGAGGCAAGGAAAGGAGGCGGCGAGCAGAGCCTCCCCTTCGGCTCTGCCAGCCGCTTCCTTTCCTCGCCTCCCACCGCCCCTTCGGCTCTGCCGGCAGAGCTTCAGGGCTTCTGAAAGGTGAGGAAAGGAGGAGGCAGTGGCGTATGGCAGAGCCGAAGGGGCAGTGGGAGGCAAGGAAAGGAGGCGGCGAGCAGAGCCTCCCCTTCGGCTCTGCCAGCCGCTTCCTTTCCTCGCCTCCCACCGCCCCTTCGGCTCTGCCGTACGCCACTGCCTCCTCCTTTCCTCACCTTTCAGAAGCCCTGAAGCTCTGCCGGCAGAGCCGAAGGGGCGGTGGGAGGCGAGGAAAGGAAGCGGCTGGCAGAGCCGAAGGGGAGGCTCTGCTCGCCGCAACAGCCCCAGACCTCCGATCCTGAAGCTCTGCCGGCCGCCTCCTTTTCTCGCCTCCCGCCTCCCCTTCGGCTCTGCCGGCAGAGCTTCAGGGCTCCTGAACGGTGAGGAAAGGAGGAGGCAGTGGCGTACGGCAGAGCCGAAGGGGTGGTGGGAGGCGAGGAAAGGAAGCGGCTGGCAGAGCCGAAGGGGAGGCTCTGCTCGCCGCCTCCTTTCCTTGCCTCCCACCGCCCCTTCGGCTCTGCCGTCGCCACTGCCTCCTCCTTTCCTCACCGTTCAGGAGCCCTGAAGCTCTGCCGGCAGAGCCGAAGGGGAGGCGGGAGGCGAGAAAAGGAGGCGGCCGGCAGAGCTTCAGGATCGGAGGTCTGGGGCTGTTGCGGCGAGCAGAGCCTCCCCTTCGGCTCTGCCAGCCGCTTCCTTTCCTCGCCTCCCACCGCCCCTTCGGCTCTGCCGGCAGAGCTTCAGGGCTTCTGAAAGGTGAGGAAAGGAGGAGGCAGTGGCGTATGGCAGAGCCGAAGGGGCAGTGGGAGGCAAGGAAAGGAGGCGGCGAGCAGAGCCTCCCCTTCGGCTCTGCCAGCCGCTTCCTTTCCTCGCCTCCCACCGCCCCTTCGGCTCTGCCGTACGCCACTGCCTCCTCCTTTCCTCACCTTTCAGAAGCCCTGAAGCTCTGCCGGCAGAGCCGAAGGGGCGGTGGGAGGCGAGGAAAGGAAGCGGCTGGCAGAGCCGAAGGGGAGGCTCTGCTCGCCGCAACAGCCCCAGACCTCCGATCCTGAAGCTCTGCCGGCCGCCTCCTTTTCTCGCCTCCCGCCTCCCCTTCGGCTCTGCCGGCAGAGCTTCAGGGCTCCTGAACGGTGAGGAAAGGAGGAGGCAGTGGCGACGGCAGAGCCGAAGGGGCGGTGGGAGGCAAGGAAAGGAGGCGGCGAGCAGAGCCTCCCCTTCGGCTCTGCCAGCCGCTTCCTTTCCTCGCCTCCCACCGCCCCTTCGGCTCTGCCGGCAGAGCTTCAGGGCTTCTGAAAGGTGAGGAAAGGAGGAGGCAGTGGCGTATGGCAGAGCCGAAGGGGCAGTGGGAGGCAAGGAAAGGAGGCGGCGAGCAGAGCCTCCCCTTCGGCTCTGCCAGCCGCTTCCTTTCCTCGCCTCCCACCGCCCCTTCGGCTCTGCCGTACGCCACTGCCTCCTCCTTTCCTCACCTTTCAGAAGCCCTGAAGCTCTGCCGGCAGAGCCGAAGGGGCGGTGGGAGGCGAGGAAAGGAAGCGGCTGGCAGAGCCGAAGGGGAGGCTCTGCTCGCCGCAACAGCCCCAGACCTCCGATCCTGAAGCTCTGCCGGCCGCCTCCTTTTCTCGCCTCCCGCCTCCCCTTCGGCTCTGCCGGCAGAGCTTCAGGGCTCCTGAACGGTGAGGAAAGGAGGAGGCAGTGGCGACGGCAGAGCCGAAGGGGCGGTGGGAGGCAAGGAAAGGAGGCGGCGAGCAGAGCCTCCCCTTCGGCTCTGCCAGCCGCTTCCTTTCCTCGCCTCCCACCGCCCCTTCGGCTCTGCCGGCAGAGCTTCAGGGCTTCTGAAAGGTGAGGAAAGGAGGAGGCAGTGGCGTATGGCAGAGCCGAAGGGGCAGTGGGAGGCAAGGAAAGGAGGCGGCGAGCAGAGCCTCCCCTTCGGCTCTGCCAGCCGCTTCCTTTCCTCGCCTCCCACCGCCCCTTCGGCTCTGCCGTACGCCACTGCCTCCTCCTTTCCTCACCTTTCAGAAGCCCTGAAGCTCTGCCGGCAGAGCCGAAGGGGCGGTGGGAGGCGAGGAAAGGAAGCGGCTGGCAGAGCCGAAGGGGAGGCTCTGCTCGCCGCAACAGCCCCAGACCTCCGATCCTGAAGCTCTGCCGGCCGCCTCCTTTTCTCGCCTCCCGCCTCCCCTTCGGCTCTGCCGGCAGAGCTTCAGGGCTCCTGAACGGTGAGGAAAGGAGGAGGCAGTGGCGTACGGCAGAGCCGAAGGGGTGGTGGGAGGCGAGGAAAGGAAGCGGCTGGCAGAGCCGAAGGGGAGGCTCTGCTCGCCGCCTCCTTTCCTTGCCTCCCACCGCCCCTTCGGCTCTGCCGTCGCCACTGCCTCCTCCTTTCCTCACCGTTCAGGAGCCCTGAAGCTCTGCCGGCAGAGCCGAAGGGGAGGCGGGAGGCGAGAAAAGGAGGCGGCCGGCAGAGCTTCAGGATCGGAGGTCTGGGGCTGTTGCGGCGAGCAGAGCCTCCCCTTCGGCTCTGCCAGCCGCTTCCTTTCCTCGCCTCCCACCGCCCCTTCGGCTCTGCCGGCAGAGCTTCAGGGCTTCTGAAAGGTGAGGAAAGGAGGAGGCAGTGGCGTATGGCAGAGCCGAAGGGGCAGTGGGAGGCAAGGAAAGGAGGCGGCGAGCAGAGCCTCCCCTTCGGCTCTGCCAGCCGCTTCCTTTCCTCGCCTCCCACCGCCCCTTCAGCTCTGCCGTACGCCACTGCCTCCTCCTTTCCTCACCTTTCAGAAGCCCTGAAGCTCTGCCGGCAGAGCCGAAGGGGCGGTGGGAGGCGAGGAAAGGAAGCGGCTGGCAGAGCCGAAGGGGAGGCTCTGCTCGCCGCAACAGCCCCAGACCTCCGATCCTGAAGCTCTGCCGGCCGCCTCCTTTTCTCGCCTCCCGCCTCCCCTTCGGCTCTGCCGGCAGAGCTTCAGGGCTCCTGAACGGTGAGGAAAGGAGGAGGCAGTGGCGACGGCAGAGCCGAAGGGGTGGTGGGAGGCAAGGAAAGGAGGCGGCGAGCAGAGCCTCCCCTTCGGCTCTGCCAGCCGCTTCCTTTCCTCGCCTCCCACCGCCCCTTCGGCTCTGCCGGCAGAGCTTCAGGGCTTCTGAAAGGTGAGGAAAGGAGGAGGCAGTGGCGTATGGCAGAGCCGAAGGGGCAGTGGGAGGCAAGGAAAGGAGGCGGCGAGCAGAGCCTCCCCTTCGGCTCTGCCAGCCGCTTCCTTTCCTCGCCTCCCACCGCCCCTTCGGCTCTGCCGTACGCCACTGCCTCCTCCTTTCCTCACCTTTCAGAAGCCCTGAAGCTCTGCCGGCAGAGCCGAAGGGGCGGTGGGAGGCGAGGAAAGGAAGCGGCTGGCAGAGCCGAAGGGGAGGCTCTGCTCGCCGCAACAGCCCCAGACCTCCGATCCTGAAGCTCTGCCGGCCGCCTCCTTTTCTCGCCTCCCGCCTCCCCTTCGGCTCTGCCGGCAGAGCTTCAGGGCTCCTGAACGGTGAGGAAAGGAGGAGGCAGTGGCGTACGGCAGAGCCGAAGGGGTGGTGGGAGGCGAGGAAAGGAAGCGGCTGGCAGAGCCGAAGGGGAGGCTCTGCTCGCCGCCTCCTTTCCTTGCCTCCCACCGCCCCTTCGGCTCTGCCGTACGCCACTGCCTCCTCCTTTCCTCACCTTTCAGAAGCCCTGAAGCTCTGCCGGCAGAGCCGAAGGGGCGGTGGGAGGCGAGGAAAGGAAGCGGCTGGCAGAGCCGAAGGGGAGGCTCTGCTCGCCGCAACAGCCCCAGACCTCCGATCCTGAAGCTCTGCCGGCCGCCTCCTTTTCTCGCCTCCCGCCTCCCCTTCGGCTCTGCCGGCAGAGCTTCAGGGCTCCTGAACGGTGAGGAAAGGAGGAGGCAGTGGCGTACGGCAGAGCCGAAGGGGCGGTGGGAGGCGAGGAAAGGAAGCGGCTGGCAGAGCCGAAGGGGAGGCTCTGCTCGCCGCAACAGCCCCAGACCTCCGATCCTGAAGCTCTGCCGGCCGCCTCCTTTTCTCGCCTCCCGCCTCCCCTTCGGCTCTGCCGGCAGAGCTTCAGGGCTCCTGAACGGTGAGGAAAGGAGGAGGCAGTGGCGTACGGCAGAGCCGAAGGGGTGGTGGGAGGCGAGGAAAGGAAGCGGCTGGCAGAGCCGAAGGGGAGGCTCTGCTCGCCGCCTCCTTTCCTTGCCTCCCACCGCCCCTTCGGCTCTGCCGTCGCCACTGCCTCCTCCTTTCCTCACCGTTCAGGAGCCCTGAAGCTCTGCCGGCAGAGCCGAAGGGGAGGCGGGAGGCGAGAAAAGGAGGCGGCCGGCAGAGCTTCAGGATCGGAGGTCTGGGGCTGTTGCGGCGAGCAGAGCCTCCCCTTCGGCTCTGCCAGCCGCTTCCTTTCCTCGCCTCCCACCGCCCCTTCAGCTCTGCCGTACGCCACTGCCTCCTCCTTTCCTCACCTTTCAGAAGCCCTGAAGCTCTGCCGGCAGAGCCGAAGGGGCGGTGGGAGGCGAGGAAAGGAAGCGGCTGGCAGAGCCGAAGGGGAGGCTCTGCTCGCCGCAACAGCCCCAGACCTCCGATCCTGAAGCTCTGCCGGCCGCCTCCTTTTCTCGCCTCCCGCCTCCCCTTCGGCTCTGCCGGCAGAGCTTCAGGGCTCCTGAACGGTGAGGAAAGGAGGAGGCAGTGGCGACGGCAGAGCCGAAGGGGTGGTGGGAGGCAAGGAAAGGAGGCGGCGAGCAGAGCCTCCCCTTCGGCTCTGCCAGCCGCTTCCTTTCCTCGCCTCCCACCGCCCCTTCGGCTCTGCCGGCAGAGCTTCAGGGCTTCTGAAAGGTGAGGAAAGGAGGAGGCAGTGGCGTATGGCAGAGCCGAAGGGGCAGTGGGAGGCAAGGAAAGGAGGCGGCGAGCAGAGCCTCCCCTTCGGCTCTGCCAGCCGCTTCCTTTCCTCGCCTCCCACCGCCCCTTCGGCTCTGCCGTACGCCACTGCCTCCTCCTTTCCTCACCTTTCAGAAGCCCTGAAGCTCTGCCGGCAGAGCCGAAGGGGCGGTGGGAGGCGAGGAAAGGAAGCGGCTGGCAGAGCCGAAGGGGAGGCTCTGCTCGCCGCAACAGCCCCAGACCTCCGATCCTGAAGCTCTGCCGGCCGCCTCCTTTTCTCGCCTCCCGCCTCCCCTTCGGCTCTGCCGGCAGAGCTTCAGGGCTCCTGAACGGTGAGGAAAGGAGGAGGCAGTGGCGTACGGCAGAGCCGAAGGGGTGGTGGGAGGCGAGGAAAGGAAGCGGCTGGCAGAGCCGAAGGGGAGGCTCTGCTCGCCGCCTCCTTTCCTTGCCTCCCACCGCCCCTTCGGCTCTGCCGTCGCCACTGCCTCCTCCTTTCCTCACCGTTCAGGAGCCCTGAAGCTCTGCCGGCAGAGCCGAAGGGGAGGCGGGAGGCGAGAAAAGGAGGCGGCCGGCAGAGCTTCAGGATCGGAGGTCTGGGGCTGTTGCGGCGACGGAGTCTCCCCTTCGGCTCCCACTGCTTTTCGCTGAGGAAAGGAAGAGGCAGCAGCAGCGGCAGCAAAATTTCCAAGTGAAATTTTTAACTGACTCGAGTATAAGCCGAGGCGGCTTTTTTCAGCCCAAAAAGTGGGCTGAAAAACTCGGCTTATACTCGAGTATATACGGTACTTTGTTTCTTTCTAGGTTTTCATTGATTCGTTGCTTGATTATCTTTTCCAGAATCTTCCCTGGTATTGAGGTCAGGCTGATGGGTCTGTAGTTTCCTGGATCTGTTTTTTTCCCTTTTTTGAAGATGGGAACTACATCAGCTCTTTTCCAGTCCTCTGGCAGTTCCCTGGTGCTCCAGGATCTTTGAAAGATATAGTTCAGTGGTTCTGAGATCTCGTCTGCCAGTACCTTCAGAACCTTGGGGTGTAATCCATCCAGTCCTGGTGATTTGAACTCATCTAGGGTAGACAGGTGTTCACTTACCATTTTTCCCCAATTTTAACTTGTATTCCTAATATGTTTTTGTGATGCTGTTTTTGACGGGTTGGACTATTTTTTCCCTTTGTGTAAAGACAGATGCAAAAAATGAGTTAAGTAGCTCTGCTTTCTCCCTGTTGCTTGTCACCTTCTTGCCGCTTTCTCCCTGCAATGGACCAATTGTTTCCTTGACTTTTTTCTTGTTTTTAATATGTTGGAAGAAGCTTTTTTTGTTACTTGTTACTTTTGTCGCAAGCCTTTGTTCATTGTGAGCCTTAGCTTTCTTCACTTCATCTTTACAGGCTTGCGCTATTTTCTGGTATTCTGCCTTAGTTATTTGCCCCTCTTTCCACTTTTTATATTTGTCCTTTTTGACTTTCAATTTGTCAGAGAGTTCTTTATGCAGCCATGCTGGTTTCTTTTGAGACCTATTATTTTTCTTCTTCATTGGTATTGTGCTAGACTGGGCTTTTATAATCTCACTTTTCAAAATTTCCCAAGCTTCTTGAGTTGTTTTCCCCTTGAGGATTCTTGTCCATGGAATCCTTCCGAAACTTTCTCTAAATTTATTGAAATTAGCTCTCTTAAAGTCCAAGATTCTAGTTTGACTTTGTTCTACTGCTTGTGTTTGCATAATGTTGAATTCCAATATTGCATGATCACTTGCCCCCAAGGTTCCTGTAGCTTCAACACCTTCTATCATTTCATCTCTGTTAGTGAGAATTAAGTCCAATATGGCTGATCTCCTTGTTCCCTTCTCTACTTTTTGGGTAACAAAGTTGTCTGCTAGGTTTGTTAGGAACCTGTTGGATCTTCCACTTGGTGCATGTCTTTCCAGCCACAATTAAGGTATGAACTTCTGAGTCAGTGTTCTCAAAAGGATTTCCTTTATTTGCATCTGTATAACATCCATTAATTCAAAGCAAAGTCTAAATGCCTTCAGGCAAGGCAAGCATATTTAACCTTAATGCCCCACCCCATTCAGTACAATCAATCCACAAATGTGTGGTCAGATGGTTACGTTCCCAGTCTCTCTTCCATTCAAATTGACTTGTAATTACCCCTCATAAAACCCTATCTTAAGATGAGAGGCTCCCAGGTGTCTGGGATCCGGATATGTTATAACCTTTTGATCAAGCAGACCCAAGACCCCCCTTCTCCTTCTGAATGGCAGAGTCTGGACTCTGACATCCTGCCTCTCAAGGAAAAAAAAGGTCCACCTGTAAGACATAAGCAGAATCAATTATGGTATGTTAACAAGGTTTGCTAGGGTATTTGGAGTGGAATCTTCTCAATAAGATGGGGGCTTTCACATGTTGTTTAGCGACCCACTCGTTCTGTGACGAAGGCAAATGTTTCCAAGCTACCAGATACTGGGTCTTCCCTCTGTGGATTCTAGAGTCAAGAATTTCCTTGATTTCAAAGTGCTGCTCCCCTTCTATCATGATTGGGGCAGGTGGTGCAGCTGCCACCGGTCTAAGTGACGAGGTTACCTCTCTCTTGAGTAAACTAATGTGAAATACTGGGTGGACTTGTCTAAGTGTTTTTGGAAGAGCCAATTCAACCACTACTGGGTTAATGATCCTGCTAATAGTGAAAGGCCCAATAAAATTAGGCCCTAATTTTTTTGATGGTTGTAACGATCTCAAGAATTTTGTAGATAAATATACTCTATCCCCAACATGGAAAGGTTTAGGCTCTACTCTTTTCTTGTCAGCTTGAATTTTGAAAGCCTCTCTAGCCTCCTGTAAAGCCAACCTGACTACTGGCCATGTGTTTTGCAAATTTTCTATCCACTCCTTAAGTGAGGGGATAGTGGGTTTCTCTGTGGGTAGTTCCGGCATTGGGCTGAAGTCTTGCCCCGTGGCTACTCTAAAAGGTGTAAAACCTGTACTTGAATGTACAGAGTTATTAAATGCAACCTCTGCAAATGGTAAAAGTTCAGTCCAATTGTCCTGTTGAAAATTAATAAAACATCTTAGATACTGTTCAAGAACGCCATTCAATTTCTCGCAATTTCCATTTGATTGAGGATGATGGGAGGAGCTTAATCCTTGGGCGGTACCAAGTAAGCCCAAAAATGCCTTCCAAAAATTGGAGGTAAATTGGACTCCCCTATCCGAGATTATTCTTTTAGGAGCTCCATGAAGACGATAAATGTGTATTAGAAACAGTCTAGCCAAGCCTTTGGCAGTTGGGATCTTTTGGCAAGGAATAAAATGTGCTTGTTTTGAAAACAAGTCTGTCACAACCCAAATGACCGTGTTTCCCCCACTTTCCGGTAGTTCTACAATAAAATCCATAGCAATTTCTTCCCATGGGGCCGACGGCTCAGCTACTTTCTGTAGAAGTCCTGGAGTTTTCCCCTGTCGTCTTTTTGCTGCAGCACAAATGGGGCAACTTGCTACATAGCATTCTATGTCCTTTTTCAATGAAGGCCACCAAAATTTATTTATTTATTTATTTATTTTGATGGATTTCTATGCCGCCCAATCCCTAGGGACTCAGGGCGGCTCACAACATGTTAGATCCATTACAAAATAAAAGCTATCATTAAAATATAAGACAATACAAAATGCAATAGTTAAAAATACAGAGAATACAAAAGTTAAAAGAGTATCTCATTCACCCCGCCTGCCGGAAGAGCCAGGTTTTTATCGCTTTCCGGAAGGCCAGTAGGGTGGGGATGGTCCTGATCTCTGGAGGAAGTTGGTTCCACAGGGAGGGAGCTCCCACAGAGAAGGCCCTCCCCCTTGGTCACGCTAGCCGACATTGTTTGGTCGACGGGACCTGGAGGAGGCCGACTCTGTGGGCTCTAACCGGTCGTAGGGAGGTATGCGGCAGGATGCGGTCCCGAAGATAACCTGGCCCTGAGCCATGTAGGGCTTTAAAGGTAACGACCAACACCTTAAATTGGATCCGGAGACTAATGGGCAACCAATGCAGCTGGCGGAGAATAGGTGTTACGTGGGTGCATCTAGGTACACCCACCACAGCTCGCGCAGCTGCATTTTGCACCAATTGCAGTCGCCGGACACTCTTCAAGGGTAGCCCCATGTAGAGCGCATTGCAGTAATCCAGCCGTGAGGTGATAAGGGCATGAGTGACTGTAAGAAGTGCCTCCTTCTCCAAGTAGGGTCGCAATTGGTGCACAAGACGTACTTGTGCAAAGGTCCCCCTAGCCACAGCTGAGAGATGTTGTTCCAATTTTAGCTGTGGATCTAGGAGGACACCCAAATTGCGAACCCGTTCTGAGGGGGCTAATTTCTCCCCCCCCCAAGAACCAAGGAGGGACAATTGGTCGAGTCCTTAGGAGGCAATATCCACAGCCACTCAGTCTTGTCAGGGTTAAGCTTTAGCCGGTTCTTCCCCATCCAGACCCTAACATTGGCCAGGCAGCGGCCCATTACATCTACGGCTTCCCCGAATTGAGATGGGGTGGAGATGTACAACTGGGTATCATCAGCGTATTGCTGATACCTCACCCCGTGTCGTTGGATGATCTCACCCAGCGGCTTCATGTAGATATTAAACAGGATGGGCGAGAGGACCGAGCCCTGCGGCACCCCACATAGTAGGGGCCTGGGGCTCGACCTCTGCCCCCCTGTCAACACCGACTGCGTCCTGTCAGAGAGGAAGGAGGAGAACCACTGCAAAACAGTGCCGCCCACCCCCACCTCTCCGAGACGACGCAGAAGGATACCATGGTCAATGGTATCGAAGGCCGCTGAGAGGTCAAGTAGCACCAGGATAGAGGAGTGACCCCTATCCCGGGCTCGCCAGAGATCATCCATCAGGGTGACCAAAGCCATTTCCGTACTGTAACTGTACTGTAAAATTGTCTCTTTATTAAGTGTAAAGTTTTTACAAAACCAAAGTGTCCAGCTAATCTAGAGTCGTGGCACCTTTCCATTAAGCGTAATCTTTGGCTAGCAGGTACATAAAGTTTGTCCCCTACCCAAGCTAATTCATCTTTCATCACACAACTGGATTTGTGGTTCAAAACCCATTCATCGTTGACTAATGCTTGTTTAAACGCGTGAGTGACGTCTGCATCCCTCAATGCGTCTTTTCCTCCTTGGGACCTGGTGATTACTTTGGCTGCCAATTGATTTATTTGTACTATAGGTTTAAATACCTCTGATTTCACACAATTATATTGTGGCTTTCTGGACAGTGCATCTGCCAGAAAGTTTTTCCCCCCAGGGATAAATTTAAGAGTAAACTCAAACGGTTTGAAGTATTGCGCCCAACGAACCTGTTTAGGAGATAGTTTCCTTGGTGTCTTTAAGGCTTCTAAGTTTTTGTGGTCAGTCCAGACTTCAAAAGGGATCTTACTCCCTTCTAAGAATTGTCTCCAAGTTAAAAGTGCCCATCGCACTGCATAAGCTTCTTTTTCCCAGATCGCCCACCTTTTGTTGTGACCCAGCACCGCAACCCCCAGAAACACACACACACAACCGTTTGTGATTCAAACAAAAAGGGTCCTTTTACTAATAAGGTTTCTTAGCAAAAGCTCAGGGGTTTTAAAAGTCAATAAACAACACAAAAGGAAAGTCTCGAGGAATAATGTTCGTTTGGTTACTTGAGGGTTAAATATCAAACGGTCAAATGTTCAAAACAATACTCAGTAATTCTCCTCTTATCTGACAACTTGGCTGGCTTCCCGGAATAAGGCTTTCAGAAGCTGCTGTCTCCGCTTCCGGTTCCGGATCGCTGCATCGCGGACGCTCCTCGTTGAGCGCCTTTCCTTTTCCCCGTTAAAGCCGCCAGAACAGCTGTCTGGCGGCTTGAAAGTCTCTGCCCCGGGCAAAGGGGAGAGATGAGAGCCGGACAGGTGGGGTAGAACCCCCCCTAGTGCCCCAAGTGTCAGCTAGGGGCGCGAAAGGTGAGGGCTCCCCAGCCAGCCTGTCTCTTGCTCCGGGGACTTGGAAACCTCCGCTTTTGTGGAGCAAGATGCTGTGACCACCCGCTGCTTCGTGAATGGGATTACAACTACTTAATTGTTTAAACAAGCAGACAGAGAGAGACAGGATTTTAAAGGGCAAGTACAGATTTTTTTTTTCTTTCAACTCCACTGCTGATTTTCACTTCGGAAGAAACTAAGTAACAGTTATTAGGCTACAACATGGCGATCGGAGAAAGTGGGAGGAGAAGTGAAAGTAACTTTCGTTTCCCTAGCAGCTTTTTTTCTTATGGAAATTTTTGATTTTGAAAGTTGGCTTTACTCTCTCTGTCTCCCGATTCTGGATTAAATAATAACTGACAATTTTTTAAAAATAAAATTCTATCTGGCTTTGGAATTTGAAAGAATTTTAAAAGAAATTTAAAAGAACTTTAACTAGAGGCTTGGCTTTTTCTTTGTTCACCACTGGAAATACTAAAATGGCTTCAAAATCTGGAAAGATTGTTTTGAATAAAAGAATGGATTATTCATCTGGTTATATTTCTAAAATGCAACTTACCACTGAGTTAACACCCCCAAAGTCTTTAACACCTGAAAATTTAATAAGTACCTTAAAGATTATGAAAGATGAACTTATTGTTGAATTTAACCAAAAAATTAGTGAAATAGATAATAAAATGCAGGCTGCTTTAAAGAATATTGACCAACAAATTAGAAATGATGTGTTGGAGGTATGTAAAGGTCTAGCAACAAATATTGAAGTTTTGGCAAACCGCATTGAAGAAAACAAACAAGTTTTGACAACTTCAGTAGAATATATAGATAAAATACAAAATGACATTGCAAATTTTGAAACAGAGGTGTTAATGACGCAATTCAGATCCATGGAATTTGCCATAAGGGTCAGGGGGTTGAAAGAAGGATTATATGAAGATTTGAAAGGAAGGATGGTGGAAGCTTTGGAGCAGGTGTCTGGACTGTCTAAAGAAGAACTAGCCAGGCAAATTGATAAAATATATAGAATCAACTCCTGGTATGCAAAACAAAAACACCTACCAAGGGATATTGTAATATACTTTACTACAAGAGCCTTACGGAATAGGATTATACAGGCGACGTTTAAAAATAACCTGCAGGTGAATGGCCAGGAACTGATGATATGGAAAGAAATTCCCTCTAAAATGCTCAAAGCCAGAAAAGATTATACCTTTCTGATTGATGAATTTAAAAGGTTAAATTTACATTACAAATGGGAAGCACCAACAGGAGTTGCAGTGAAATTTCTGGGAAAAAGATATCGGCTTAATACAACAAAGAAAGCTACTGAATTTTATGTCAACGTCTTAAAGGCTGATATATCCAAGATTCCAGAGGAAAGATGTATGAAAACAAAAGAGGAGGAGGAGGGAAAGCCATCCCTTCCTCTTCAAATCGAAACAGATTTACAAAATTTAAATGATTGGCAGAGCCAGACAGATGTCTACAGTCTGGAAAAGGAGATGGAAGATCGGGGTCAGATGGGAGGCGAGCTGACAACTACAAAATTATCAAGTTACAAAAAGATGCAACCATCATCAAGATACAACAAGATGCAGTGTTGAAGTTTATTGGACAGATGGTTGCCATTATGACTGTACTTTTCTTTTTCCCTTCTTTCCTTAATTTTTTTTTCTTTTCTTTACTTCTTGCATTCTTTTTTTTTTCTTTGGTTTTTTTTGGGGGGGGCTTATTCAAAGTATTATTAATTCTTTTTAAAGATTTAGAACTTTTTTGAACCTAATAATTTAATACATAGTAACATTTTGTTACTAATAGAGTGGTAGAATTTATGATGAAGTTTAAGGTTTTTGTATTATTATTTAGTTATTTTTTGTGTAATATCAATTTAAGTTTTATTTAATTGTGAGAAAGATTTGGAATTGTTATCTATCCAGTTATAAAATATTACAATTAGATTTAACATTTTTTTTTTTGGGAGGAAGGTTATTTAAAGTTTGGAATTAGTGCTTATAATCTGATATATAGTAATAGTAAGTTATTTATATACTGATTGATTTTATGATGAAGTTTAAGGTTTTTGTATTTAATACTTAGTCATCATTTATGTAATAATCATTTAATTCTTAGTTAACAGTGAAGAAATGTTGTGAAGGGTAGATGATTGAAAGGAGAAGGAAGGAATTTTTATTAGTGTACAATTTGGAGTTGAAGTTTTAAAAAAATAAGGTGGAAGTCAAAATTTTTTAATTTAATTTAAATTTATTTTATTGATATTATGCCCTGTACTCTCTCTGGGAAGTCCGGGGGGGAGGGGGGAGGGAAAGGGGTGGGTTAGGGGGGAGAAAAATTAAAAAAAATGTTTGTACTTTCTATTTAATGTTTAGCTATTATCTATGTAATTTTGTACTAATAAAACTTTTTGGAAAAAAAAAAAAAAAGAAGCTGCTGTCTCCGAATACAAGGTTTCCAAACAAATGTAGAGGTAAGACTCTGGATATGCTGCAATCATTGACTCGTTGTTCTCAGCATTGAGTGCTAATTGCGCCGGCCTAATATAGGCACTGAAGGGCGTGGCCCAATTAGCCCTCACTGCTACCTCCGAGTAGACCTATGCTTACTCAGCCAGTCCTGTCTTCTGGCTGCTCTGCGAGCTCTGGCATCCAGCAGGGGTTCTTCATCTCCTGATGATTCACTCTGCTGTGCAGGTGCAGTAGGTCCTGGGGGATCGTCCTGCTCTGGCACCGAGTCCTCATCACCAGCCGTCTCTGGTGCCAGGCACATGGGCTGGTACTGCTGCACCATGAGCGGCTCCACGTCCTCCGGATCCTCCATCCTTGGCGCCGGACGTGGCCAAGGCACAACACTATCCCTCACCGCAGGGCCCTTCCCCCGGGTCTGTCGGTCCGGATGCGGCCGGGACGGGAATTGAGCGTGGAAGGCCCGGACCAGGTCCGGAGCATGAACGGCGGTCGCATCCTCCCATGTGAAGTCCTCAGGGCCGTACCCCTTCCACTCGATGAGGTACTGGAACCGGCCCTTCATTTAGCGGGAATCCCGAATACTGGCAACTTCGTATTCGGGTGGTTCAGCGGGAGTGCGGATCACCGGTTGGGGCGGAGCGGGAGGGCGGAGCGGACAGGCAGGATGTTCGGGAACAAGGAGGGACCGATGGAAGACGGGGTGGATCCTAAGAGAGCGAGGCAACGTCAGCCGGTAGGCCATGGGATTAATGACCGCTTCCACCGGGAACGGACCCAGGAACCGGTGGTCAAGCTTGCGAGCCGGTCAGTCGGAGGGGAGATGCTTCGTGGACAGCCAGATGCGATCCCCGACCACCAGGGGTGGAGTTGCTCGCCGGGAGTGGTCCGCGACCCTCTTGTAATCCTCCTTGGCTTTATTCAACGATCGTTTGACCAGTTGATGAACGGCCTGGAGCTCAGACAGGAATTCCTCCGCCACAGGAACAGGAGAGTCTAGGAGCGTGAGCGGGAAGAAACGGGGGTGGTAACCAAGGTTGGCGAGGAACGGAGAGGCGTGCGTGGAGGTGTGCTGAGAGTTGTTAAAAGCAAACTCGGCCACGGCAAGGTAGTCTGCCCAGTTGTCCTGCTGCTGGTTGACAAAGCAGCGCATGTACTGTTCAAGGATGCCGATGACTTTTTCAGTGCCCCCATCAGTCTCTGGATGATGCGCTGACGATAGGCAGACTTGGACCTCCAGGGCCGCCATCAGACCCTTCCAGAACTGGGCCGTGAACTGGGCTCCCCGATCCGACACGACCCGATCCGGCAGACCGTGCAGGCGGAAAACATGCTGGATAAACATGCGGGCCGTGGCACGAGCTGTCGGCAACCCTCGACAGGGGATGAAATGTGCCATTTTGGTCAGCATATCGACCACTACGAACATGGTCGTGAAGCCGGCGGACGGGGGCAAGTCCATGAGGAAGTCCATAGAGACGGCCCCCCAGGGTCTCTCGGGCGTTGGCAAGGGCTGCAGCAGGCCCGGCGGCGCTCCAGGGGCATACTTGGCCTGGCGACAGCGGACACAAGATGTCACATAGGCCTGGACATCGTCACGGAGTCGGGGCCACCAAAAAGTCCGAGCCACCAGGTTCAGAGTCTTGAAAAGGCCGAAGTGGCCAGCCGCAGGGCTGTCGTGGCACTGCTGCAGGATCAGGCCACGGAGCGGACTGGCGGGAACGTAGAGCAGGTCCCGGAAATGGAGGAGGTCGTCCGAAAGAATCCAAGGGGACTCAGGCCCTATCTCCTGCTTCCGTTGTGCTGTGTAGGCGTCGTGTTGCTGCGCCTCCCAAATCTGTCCTCGGAGGTCCACGGGATCCTGGGTAGCTGCAAAGGACTCGACGGGCAGGACCGTCCGGGGCGGCACCGGTTCCTGGGCTTGGGCGTATTCCGGCTTGCGGGACAGCGCGTCCGCCTGCTGATTCCGGCCGCTCGGGATGTACGTAATGCGAAAATTGAAGCGGGAGAAAAAGAACGACCAGCGTATCTGGCGCTGGTTGAGCTTCCTGGCCGTCTGCAAGAACTCCAGGTTCTTGTGGTCCGTGCGCACCTCCACTTGATGACGAGCCCCCTCGAGGTGGTGCCGCCAGGTCTCGAAAGCCGTCTTGATGGCCAGCAACTCCTTCTCCCAGATAGTATAGTTGCGCTCCGACGAGGTTAATTTCCGTGAATAATAGGCGCAGGGGAAGAGATGGCCGCCATCTTCCCGGGTCTGTAGCAAGACAGCGCCCACGGCAAAGGTCGGACGCGTCCGCCTCCACGACGAAAGGGCGGTGAGGGTCTGGGTGCTTGAGGATCGGCTCCTGCATGAAGGCATCCGTGAGGATCTTGAACGCCTCTTGTTCAGAATCGCCCCACCAGAAAGGGACTTGTTTCTGCAGGAGTTGAGTGAGAGGCGCGGTCAGAGTGGCGAACCCGGGATGAAGGTCCTATAATAGTTTGCGAACCCCAGGAGTCGCTGAACGTCCTTCACCCAGCGCGGGGGTTGCCAGGTTTTCAGGGCCTCGACCTTGCCACGGTCCATGGCGATGCCTTCCGGCGAAATCCGATGGCCCAGGAAATCCACAGTCGTCTGAAAAAACTGGCATTTCTCTAATTTCGCGTACAGCTGGTGGTCTCGCAACCGCTGCAGGACTTGACGGATATGTTGGACGTGGCTGCTCCGGGACGTGGAATAAATCATAATATCGTTCAGGTACACGACAACGAATTGGTCCAGCAAATCCCTAAAGATGTCGTTCATGAAATGCTGGAACACAGCCGGAGCGTTGGTCAAGCCGAACGGCATGACCGTATACTCAAAATGACCGTAGTGGGTCCCGAACGTAGTCTTCCATTCGTCCCCCTCACAAACACGCACCAAATTGTAAGCGCCACGTAAGTCCAATTTGGTGAAGATGGTCGCCGAGCGGAGGCGTTCCATCAACTCCGGGATGAGGGGCAACGGGTACCGGTTACGCACTGTGATGGCGTTCAACTTTCGATAATCGCAGCACAGGCGCAAGTCCCCGGTTTTCTTCTTAACGAAGAGGACGGGGGCAGACAAGGGTGACGAGGAGGGTCGGATGAAACCCCTGGCCAGGTTTTTATCGATAAAGTCCCGCAGTGCGGCCAGTTCGGGTTCCGACATGGAGTAGAGGCGGCCCACAGGGAGCGGAGCGTTGGGAATCAGGTCCACAGGGCAATCGTAGGGCCGGTGCGGGGGCAACTGGTCCGCCTCCTTTTCGCTAAACACATCGGCGAAGTCCGAAAACTCAGCCGGGAGTGAAATGTCCGGAGGGTCAGGTACCGCGCCCGCGCAAACCTGGCGCATATGGTCCACACACTGGAGACTCGGGAAGGCAATGAAGTTCTGGGACCATACAATCCGAGGGTCATGGGTGCGCAGCCACGCCAGTCCGAGAACCAGAGGGAAATGGAGTCCCGACGTCACATAAAACTGGATGGCCTCCTCATGCCGTCCAATGCAAAGGCGCACCGGCTGCGTGATGGCCTTGATCGGACCGGACAGCAACACCCGGCCATCGATCGTTTCCACCCTCATCGGCGGGTCCACGGGGCACAATGGGACGGCAAGATGCTGGGCGAACACCTCGTCGATGAAATTGGTGGTTGCCCCGGAGTCCACCAAAGCGTGTGCAGAGATCCCGCGGGCCCGGTGGTCAATAAAGACCTTGGTGTCCAATAGCAGATGCCGCAGAGGACCGGGATCCACGTCAGCTGAGCCGGAGTCCTTGGGTGTGCATGCCCGACCCAGCGTCTCCGCTAGGCCGGGCGCTGGCCGTTTCCTGACGGCGACGGCTGAGACGGTGGAGCAGGACCAGAAGCGGTGGGCCCCCGACCCTTCCTAGGGCATGAGCGAGCGAAATGGCCCGGGTCGCCGCAATACAAACACAACCCCCCTGCCCTGCGTCTGTCCTTTTCCACGCCGGTCAAGCGGGGCCAAACAGCGCCAAGGTCCATAGGCTCATCACGGGGAGCCGGGGCCAACTGAAGTCCACGGGGAACAGGAGGTGCCTGAGCAGCGCGACGTGGAGCCGGAACAGCAGAGACTTCAGGTGGCGCGAGAGGCGCCGGAGCAGCACGTCGTGCGTTCCTCGCTTGCAACCGGGCATCAATTTTCAAGTAGAGCCGCACCAGTTCTTGGGTGGTTGCAGGAATGTCCACGCGTGCCAGCTCATCCTGGATGCTGTCTGCCAAGCCCTCCTGGAAGGCATCCAACAACGCAGCCTCGTTCCAGGCCGAGTCTTGGCTGAGGAGACGGAATTCACTGATGTACTCCCTAAGTGGTCTCCGGCCTTGCCTCAGCTGCCTTAATTGCCTGCACGCTGTCTGGGCCTTAATTGGGTCAGCGAACATCTCCTCCAAATGGGTACAGAAACGCCCAAAGTCCTGGAGGAGGGGACTGTTCTGGACCAGTAGAGGGGTGGCCCAACGTGCTGCATTTCCAGACAGCAGGCTAATTACAAACCTGTGGTGGTCTCCCATGAGAAATGAGACACGCAGGCAGGTGTCTTGGGATGGGAGCACAGAATCTTCTGTGTAACCCTCTTTTATTACAGTTCAGTTCATATCCAGTTACATTCTCATGACAAAGTTAGTAAGGGGTGGGTATATACCATATATGGTCATATTGTTAGTCTATTCCCGAATACACATCCTTTAGGGTATCTTGTGGATAATGTCACGTAGGCTTTCAGGTCACGTAGGCACTGGGGTCAGCAGATTTCAGATGAGATGAGTCACATCCTGCTTTCCTGTCCTGCTTAGTGCCATTGTCCTAATAGTTAATGAAGTATCCATTACACCGGCTGAAGTAAAGTACTTTGTTCCCAAATTAATCCCACACAAACCCCACCTTGTCCCGGTCGTGGGGGAAATCCTCTGGCCTCAGGGACATAAACAGCTGGCACTGGCCCAGGAACGCCGGGAACATAGCCTCGTCACCATGGAACTTATCCGGCATGGCTATCGGGCAGCGTGTCCATTGGACAGGAGCCAACGCAGGAGCAGCTGCTGCCAACTGATTTTGCTGCATCGTCAACTGAGCGTTCATGATTGCCAGCTGCTGCCGAAGTTGAGCATTCTTATCCTGAAGCTGCTCCATGGTGCAATCTGGGCTTGTGTGTGGTCAGTTTGGGCTGAGAACAAACTGTTGTGACCCAGCACCGCAACCCCCAGAAACACACACACACAACCGTTTGTGATTCAAACAAAAAGGGTCCTTTTACTAATAAGGTTTCTTAGCAAAAGCTCAGGGGTTTTAAAAGTCCATAAACAACACAAAAGGAAAGTCTCGAGGAATAATGTTCGTTTGGTTACTTGAGGGTTAAATATCAAACGGTCAAATGTTCAAAACAATACTCAGTAATTCTCCTCTTATCTGACAACTTGGCTGGCTTCCCGGAATAAGGCTTTCAGAAGCTGCTGTTTCCGAATACAAGGTTTCCAAACAAATGTAGAGGTAAGACTCTGGATATGCTGCAATCATTGACTCGTTGTTCTCAGCATTGAGTGCTAATTGCGCCGGCCTAATATAGGCACTGAAGGGCGTGGCCCAATTAGCCCTCACTGCTACCTCCGAGTAGACCTATGCTTACTCAGCCAGTCCTGTCTTCTGGCTGCTCTGCGAGCTCTGGCATCCAGCAGGGGTTCTTCATCTCCTGATGATTCACTCTGCTGTGCAGGTGCAGGAGGTCTTAGGGGATCGTCCTGCTCTGGCACCGAGTCCTCATCACCAGCCATCTCTGGTGCCAGGCACATGGGCTGGTACTGCTGCACCATGAGCGGCTCCACGTCCTCCGGATCCTCTATCCTCGGCGCCGGATGCGGCCAAGGCACAACACCTTTGTTCAGTTTCACTTAGTTTCCTGGATGTATACGCACATGGCTGTAGCTGTCCTTGCTCATTACTCTGGAGTAGGATTGCTCCTATTGCCACATCGCTAGAATCTGCTTGTATTATGAAGGGTTTTTCTGTGTCTGGGTGCTTCAAAATTGGTTCTGTTGAGAACAGCCGTTTTAGTTTTTCAAATGCTGCCTGGCATTCCATTGTCCAATTCACGGGCTGTCTCGGTTTAGGATCTCCCTCCCACTTTGTTCTTAGCAGTTTTGTGATGGGCAGGGCAATTTGAGCAAACGCGGGGATAAATTGGCGATAGAAGTTTGCAAACCCCAGGAAACTTTGCAGCTGCTTGCGTGTGCGAGGCGTTTCCCAATCGAGTACTGCCTGCACTTTTTGAGGATCCATTTCTATGCCCTGGTGTGAAATACGATACCCCAATTTTTTCTCGGTGGAATTCACATTTTGAGAGTTTGGCATACACTTTTGCCTCGCGGAGTTTGCTCAGCACTGCCCTCACCAATTTTACATGTTCAGCCTCGGTCTCTGAGTATAATAGAATATCATCTAAATAAACAAGAACCCCTTTGTATAAATGTTCACGTAACACATCGTTGATTAATTGCATAAACACTGCAGGTGCCCCTTGTAGCCCAAAAGGGAGCACCTTGAATTGGTAGCATCCCAGGGGGGTGTTGAATGCCGTTTTCCATTCATCCCCCTCCTTAATCCTGATTTGGTAGTATGCCTCCCTGATGTCTAGTTTGGAGAAATTTTTCCCTTTTGTGAGGTGGGCCAGCATATCTTTCATCAGGGGGAGGGGATACATGTTTTCAACACTTATTGAGTTTAGATTTCTGAAATCGACACATAAGCGTTTTGTGCCATCTTTCTTCTCCCTAAATAACTCTGGGGCTGCTATCTTTGGTCTGGCTGGTTCAATGAAACCCCTTGCTAGGTTTTTCTCAATGAAAGCACTCAGCTCTTCTAACTCCCCTGGTGACATGCTATACATTTTTGGTTTAGGTAGTTTAGCCCCAGGTAAGATTTCTATTGCACAGTCGGATGTGCTATGCGGGAGAAGTTCATCCGACGCTGCTTCACTAAAAACTTCTGCCAGGTCTTTGTATTCCTTGGGTATGCCTTCTGTTGCCACGCTATGACCAGTCATGGCTGTTTCCCTGCGTTCAGCCCCTTCAGTTTCTATATGTGGGTCCTCCGCAATAGTCACGTGCATTTGGAATTTTATGGTGCCTTGCTCCCAATTTATTCTTGGATTCCACTTTTTTAGCCATGCAAGTCCCAAGACTAGTGGCCATTCCATGGTGCTACTATAAACGTAAGTTTCTCTTCGTGGTTCTCAATGCCTATTTTCAGGGGTTCCGTGGCAAAAGCAGCCGGCTCCCCCCCTGCTATTGACCCATCCAGTTGGCAAAACACGATGGGATTTCTCAGCTTTCTCACTGTGATTCCCAGCTCCCTGATTAGGGTTGGGCTGATTAAGCAATGGGTGCACCCTGAGTCTACTAATGTGGAGATATTTTTTCCCTCCTCTTGGTTAGGGATAAATAATCTGAGAGGGAGGGTGAGCGGTTCAATTGGTTTGCTTACCAGTGGTTCATCCTCCGGATCGCTCTCGAACGAAGCTGGATCTTCCCTTCGAAATGCCGGGGTGTTGTCTCCAGCGGGAGGAGGGGATGGTGGTCCTACCATCTCGCTGCTCCTCAGGGCTGTTTCCCTCCCACGCTGGATGGGTCTCGCTGGCCTCTCCCCCGTTTGGCGTTCGGGTTTCCGGGTGGGTGTTTGGGGCCAGAATTCGGGTGCTCGGTGTCCCTCCTTCCCGCACTTGTAACAGATTGGAGGTTTAGGGGAAAAGCCCTGTTGCCTTCTGAAGGGCTCTTTCCTCCATTGGGGTGAGGATTTCTTCCATGCTCTCCCCGTACGGTACTGATTCTAGCCATATTAATCTCCGCTTCTTCAGCGGTGAAGTACCACTCATGCAGATGATTCGGTGCACCCCTAGCCACACAGGCATTATACAGATCGTCACTCAGTCCATCCTTAAAACAGCTTACCAGGATGTCTTCTGGCCAGTTTAGCCGACATGCGAGGTCCCGGAATTCTTCAGTGTACTCCGCCACTGGTCATCGTCCCTGTTTCACCACCTTAATACGATCGCGTGCCTTGCGGTCAGCCAGCGGGTCCTTGAACCGTCGTCGTAGGGCCATCATGAATTGGTTGAAGTTGCGCAGTTCGGGTGCATCATCATTATGTAGGGTCACCATCCAATGGGGCTTCCGATCCCTCCGATTAAGGGTGACTCCTCTGGTTCTGCCATCCCAGCTGTCTTTTTTTCCAATGCCGATAGACCATCGGGGCTTCTCAGAGGTCTCAAAACCTCCCTCAGCCTCTTTGCTGGGGAGTGCGGAACAGGCCTCCGCCCGGGGGTGATTGGTGTTTCCCCCCAGCATTCAATTTCTTTCTGTTCCCCGTTTTGTTCAGCCATGATTGCCCGGTCCCCTCAGTAGAGTGAAGTTACTCTCTGGGTTGACCGATTTTGCAGACTTTGCTTTCTGTAAGGTATGTCTTTCCAGCCACAATTAAGGTACGAACTTCTGAGTCAGTGTTCTCAAAAGGATTTCCTTTATTTGCATCTGTATAACATCCATTAATTCAAAGCAAAGTCTAAATGCCTTCAGGCAAGGCAAGCATATTTAACCTTAATGCCCCACCCCATTCAGTATAATCAATCCACAAATGTGTGGCCAGATGGTTACGTTCCCAGTCTCTCTTCCGTTCAAATTTACTTGTAATTACCCCTCATAAAACCCTATCTTAAGATGAGAGGCTCCCAGGTGTCTGGGATCCGGATATGTTATAACCTTTTGATCAAGCAGACCCAAGACCCCCCTTCTCCTTCTGAATGGCAGAGTCTGGAGTCTGACAGTTTGTCTCCCAGTTGATGTCAGGGTAGTTAAAATCCCCCATTACTATTGTGATGTGCTCCCTACATACCTTAGTTAGCTGACTAGCAAAAAGTTCATCTACTTCCTCTGTTTGGTTGGGTGGCAATGTCATCCCCCCCCCTTTAATTTTGACCCAAATGCATTTAAGATAATTTTTATTATTGTTGTGCTCTATTTCTGTAGAGATGTAGTTATTTCTTATATATAGTGCAACTTCACCTCCTCTTTTATTTGGTCTATTTCTTTTAAATAATTTAAATTCCTCTAGCTGTATATTCCATTTGTCAGTTTCATCCCACCAAGTTTCCGAAATGGCAACTATATCATATCTTCGCTCATTTACTTGAAATTCTAATTCACCCTGTTTATTCCTCATACTCTGTGCATTGGTGTATAGACATTTGAGTCCCTTTTGATTGACCCTGTGTTTTAGGAGCTGAAGTGGTGCAGTGGTTAAATGCAGCCATTGCAGGCTGACTGCTAGTTCAACAGTTCAGCTGTTCAAATCTCACTAGGCTCAAGGTTGACTCAGCCTTCCATCCTTCCGAGGTCGGTAAAATGAGGACCCAGATTGTTGGGGGCAATATGCTGAACTCTGTAAACCGCTTAGAGAGGGCTGTAAAGCACTATGAAGCGGTATATAAGAAAAGTGCTATATATACTGTCTACATAACCTGTGTTGTGCCTGACTAGCCTTACTTTCTTGCCACCTGTTTGATATGGTATGGTTCTCACTATTAAATGTTTGGCTTTGTTTGACAGCAGGGCTGGTAAGCTTACCTGCACACTCATCTATGTTGCGTGCACTGATAACCTTATTAATTTTAGATGGCTGGGGACAGAAATGTTCTGTATTGATTACTTTTCTGTCCCCGCTGTTCAGTTTAAATCAGTGGTTCCCAAAGTGGGCGGTACCGCCCCCCAGGGGGCAGTGGGAACCCTTAGGGGGGCGGTGAGAGGCAAGGGTGGCGACAGGGGGGTGGTGAGAGGGGCCAGGGGGGCGGTAGGTGGTAGGTTTTTCGCCATGGTTTTGCACTTGAAGCTCCCTCGCGTTCCTCGCTCTTGTGTGCAGGGCAGCCCATTCTGAAAGAAAACGCGAGATGTTTTCTTTCAAAATGGGCTGCCCTGCAACCAAGAGCGTGGAATGCGACGGAGTTACAAGTGCTGAGGTACTGAGGTATTAGGCACAGCGACGAGGGAAGCCGACCGCTCCTGAAGCTGCTTGGGCGAGCGCTCGTAGACCCGCGGGAAGGCCCCGCTGCGGAACCTGCATGCGCGTGGACTTTCCCGCCCAGCGTCCCCGGCGCCTAGCAACCCGGCGCGTGCAATTCAGCGGGCTCCCCTCCGGCATGGCGCACCCGCGGATCTCAGCCCAGCTGCCCCCGACATTGACCTCACCAAGGTGCCTGGCGGCCTTCGGCCGCCAAGGCCTCCCCAAGCTCAATGAAGAGCTGCAGCACCCTGAGCTGCTGATGCGGCAGCCGGCCTTGATGGCGCTCTGCGACCTGGTGCACGACCCGGAGAACGCTTACCAAACCATCGGCCTGGGTGAGCAGCGGCGGCCTGGCCACAGCTGGTGGGAGGGAAGGGAAGGGAAGGGAAGGGAAGGGAGGGAAGAAGGAAGGAAGGAAGGAAGGAAAGAAAGAAAGAAAGAAAGAAAGAAAGAAAGAAAGAAAGAAAGAAAGAAAGAAAGAAAGAAAGAAAGAAAGAAAGAAAGAAAGAGAAAGAACGATGGTAGGAAGGAAGGAAGGAAGATAGACAGAAAAAGAAAGGAGGGAGGGATGAAGGAAAGAAAGAAAAAGAAAGAAAGATGGTAGGAAGACAGACAGAAAAAGAAAGGAGGGAGGGAAGGGAAGGGAAGGGAAGGGAGGGAAGAAGGAAAGAAAGAAAGAGGGAGGGAGGAAGACAGACAGAAAGAAAGATGGTAGGAAGGAAGGAAAGAAGACAGACAAAAAGAATGGAGGGAGAAAAAGGAAGGGAGGGAAGAAGGAAATAAAAAGGAAAGAAAGAAAGAAAGAAAGAAAGAAAGAAAGAAAGAAAGAAAGAAAGAAAGAAAAAGTGAGGGAGGGAGGAAGGAAGACAGAAAGAAAGAGAAAGAAAGATGGTAGGAAGGAAGGAAGATAGACAGAAAAAGAAAGGAGGGAGGGAAGAAGGAAAAAAGAAAAGAAAGAAAAAGCGAGGGAGGGAGGGAGGAAGACAGAAAGAGAAAGAAAGATGGTAGGAAGGAAGGAAGACAGACAGAAAGAAAGAAAAGAAAGAAAGAAAAAGAAAGATGGTAGGAAGAAAGACAGAAAGAAAAAGAAAGAAAGAAAGAGGAAGGTAGAGAAGAAAGAAAGAACGAAAGAAAGACTTATGACCACGATTGAGCCTAACATTTCGGTTGCTAAGCAAGAGCGTTGTTAAGTGAGTTTTACCACACTTTACAAGTTGGCCATGTCCACCCGGTCACCTGACACTAAGCCACACCCACCTGAGGGGGTGGGGTGGGGGGCGGTGAGGATGAGTTTGTAGCACCAAGGGGGCGGTGGACTGAAAAAGTTTGGGAACCACTGGTTTAAATGTTTATCCAGGAAGTCTGTGAATTTAATACCAAGTAGCTCAGTCTCTTTCTTTGCTGGATGCAAACTGTTAAATTGTGGACAAAGATCGCAGGAGACAGACTTCAGAACAGCTCTTTTATTAGCTCACTCAAGCAACCAGCAACTTGCAGTCTGACAGATAGCCCTTTTATAGGGAGCTGTCAGACACAACAACCAATAGCGTATGAGCATTCAAACACATGATTAGGGTGACAACAAGAGTTCAGGTAAAGTTCAACTATAAACATAACAACAACAGTTCAGTCAGAGGTCATCTAGTCAAAACAAGTTCATGGTTCAGTTATAGGTCAGTCAGAACACAACACCCCTCCCCTTCTAGATGGAACAGTCCGACAGACATAGTCGCGCAGGTAGGCGGGGCGTTTGGGAACCCTCCCTGACCTGCGCAGCTCAGACTCTGGTGAGGCAGCAGCCTGTTCGGACAGGTCTGCTGTTGCTCTTGGGGTGGAGCATGGAAGCTCCTGGAATGTATCGGGCGTGGCCTCTGTGACTGGTGGAACCGGTTCTAATTGAGAACGCTGCTGGACTTCCACTTCCTCAGGGCTTGAGGTAGCTAGGGGAAGAACACAGGGCGTTACCTTTTGAGGTTAGTTAGGTTCCCCTTTTACTCGGTTGCATAGCTGATCTATGTGCCTCTTCCAGAGGCGTCCGTCCTGGAGGCAGACTTCGTATGTTAGTGGACCCAAGATTGCTTCTATGACCCCAGGTAGCCACAGGGAGCCCTCGGCATAATTTCGGGCGAATACCGAATCTTCCAGGGAGAAAGCCCTGTTTTTTTGTGTGACCTCTGGTTTTGCCTTAGTGGCGTAGTTTGGGTGTAAACGGTCTAGGACGGATCTAAGCCTGCGACCCATAAGGAGCTCAGCCGGGCTGCGGCCAGTGGTCGCAATTGGGGTTATGTGCTGAGTACTCAGAAATTTATCGATGCGGGCTTGCCAGTCCCCTGGGCCCAGTCTACCTAATGCTTCCTTGGCTGACCTTACGAATCGTTCAGCCAGTCCATGGTCGCCGGATGGAATGACGAGGACAGGGCATGGCGAATTCCCAGGTCAGCAAGGTACCCCTCAAAATTTGTGGCCGTAAATTGGGGACCATTGTCCGTTACAAGGATGTCTGGGAGGCCTTGTGTGGCAAAAAGGTGTCTGAGCACCTTAATAACCGCCTCAGCGGTGGTAGAACCCATTGGAAATATTTCCAGCCACTTTGAGTAGGCATCGACAATTATTAAAAACATTTGGCCGTGGCAGGGCCCTGCAAAATCGGCATGTAGCCATGACCAGGGGCTTTTTGGTTGTTCCCAGTCATGGACTGGTGCTTTGGGCGGAGCAGGCCGCGACTCTTGACAGGGTTTGCATAACCCAACCCAATTTTGGATTTCTGCATCCATATTTGGCCACCAAACATACCCCCTAGCCAAGGCTTTCATCCGGACAATCCCCGGATGGCCTTCATGTAAGGTCCTAAGTATTCCAGCTCGCAGGCTGGTTGGTATGACCACTCGGTCGCCCCAAAGGAGGCAACCCCCTTGCTCTGACAGTTCATGCTGTCTCTGTTCGTATGGTTTAAGGTCAGGCTTGACCAGGTCCTTCGGCCATCCCCTCAACACCCAGTTCAACACAGTTCTGAGTGAGGGGTCCTTGGCCGTGTGTTTAGCCACCTCAGCAGAAGTGACCAGTCCGGAATCAGCCAAGTCAATCAAGAGGATTGGAGCTTCCGGGACGATGTCTGTCAGGAGGTCGGGCAATGGGCACCTGCTCAAAGCGTCCGCATTGCCCATGTCTTTTCCTGGCCGATGTACCAGGCAATAGGAGTAGGCTGAGAGAAAGATGGCCCACCGGCCGAAACGGGGGGATAGGCCAGCCGGAGTGGGGCGGTCCCTCGCAAGAAGCCCCAGAAGCGGCTTGTGGTCCGTAACCCCTCCCAAACAAATATTTGTGGAATTTTTTGACACCAGCAACTAAAGCCAAGGCCTCCCTGTCCAGTTGGCTGTAGTTCTGCTCTGCACTGGACAGAGTCCTTGAGTAATAGGCCACAGGGTCCTCTGACCCATTTGGAAGCTTGTGGCTGAGCACAGCGCCGACTCCCACAGGGGAAGCGTCGCACGCCAGGACCAATGGCAGGGTATTGTTGTATTGTATTAAGAAACTGTCATTGGTTAGTAGTCGTTTGACAGCTGCGAAAGCTGACGCCTCCCTGGACCCCCATTTCCAAGGAATGTTTTTGGCCAGCAGCTTGTGGAGAGGCTTGGCTATGGTGGCTTTGTTTTTTAGGAAAAGGCTGTAAAAATTTAGGAGCCCCAGGAAAGCTTGGAGTTCTGTTTGGTTTTTTGGGGCAGGAGCCTCTTGGATTGCCCTTAGCTTATTTTCTGTGGGGTGGATACCTTGGCCATTGACTCGGTACCCTAAAAATTCGACCTCAGGCACCCCCAACAAGCATTTGCTGCGTTTGGCTTTAAGCCCAGCAGCACACATTTTTGACAGGACCATTCTAACTCGACAGCGGAGCTGGTTCTGGTCACAGGCAGAGATCAGGACGTCATCAAAATATGGTATGACCCCAGGGATGTTCTGCAACAGACGTTCCATTACACTCTGGAACAACCCCGGGGCTACGCTGACTCCAAACTGCAGCCTGTGACATTCCGTAAAGCAGCCTGTGGCCTTCCGTAAAGCAATAAAAACTTGGCTCTTCCGGCAGTTGGGGTGAAAGAGAGACCAACCCAGACCAGATATGGGTCTCCCCCCCCCCCGGTTATGAATGTTAGATGCTCTTTTTAATTTTTGTAAGTTTTAATTATTGTGTCTTTTTTATATTGTTGAATGGATTTTGACATGTTGTGAGCCACCCAGAGTCCCCTGGGTGTTGGGCGGCATTTAAATCCATTTAAATAAATAAATAAATAAATAAAAGCTCCCCTGTGAGTTACAATGGTCTGTGCTTCTGCAGTAGCTCTATCTACCGGCAGCTGCTGGTAAGCCTGCGCAAGGTCTAGTTTAGCAAACAGGCGTCCAGGACCTAGGGAGTGGAGTAGATGATGCACAATCGGCACTGGATAGGTGCTCTGTTGCAAAGCCTTATTGATTGTGCATTTGTAGTCGGCGCAAATTTGAATACTGCCGTCCCCTTTAACGGGGGTCACTATGGGGGTCTCCCATTTAGCATGGTCGACCGGCTCCAAAATGCCTTGTTTGATGAGCTTGTCCAGCTCTTTGTCAATTTTATCCCGTAGTGGGAGAGGGACCCGTCGTGGCTTAAGGCGAATGGGGGCGACATTAGGATCAAGGCTAAATGAGATAGGATTTCCCACATACTTGCCCAAACCGTCACTGAAAACATCCTGGAACTCATCAAAAAGGTCGTCCAGGTTCACGGTTCCGATGGCGTGGATGCCTGTCACCCCTAGGCTGAGCGATTCAAACCAATCGAGTCTTAGGAGGCTCGGAAGGCTGCCGTTGACTATGGTGAGCTGGAGAGGTCCATTGAAATTGTTGAATCTGACGTGGACCCGGGCTTTTCCAAGGACAGGGATCCGGTTTCCCTGGTAGTCAGAGAGGCGGATTGAGGATTCCTGCAGGCGGGTAGACCGGAAACTCGGAAGGGCGAGCTTGAGTGTCTCCCAGGCGACGATAGACACTGCAGACCCGGTGTCGACCTCCATTTGGACTGGTGCTGCGTCGATGGAGACGGTGACCATGATCTTTCTTTTGAAAGGGCAGCTGGCCCTGGCAACCCGTGTTTGGTTGGTTTCTGGCTGCCTGGCAAAGGCTCTCTGGCGCGGTCTATGTGTGTCTTTCGGCGGCAGAATGGCACGGCAAACTCGCGCCAAATGTCCTCTCCTTTCACACCATTGGCAGATAACGTGCCTAAATCTGCATGATATCCTCGGGTGTCGCCCCCCACAGCTGGCACAAGCAGTCAGGAAGTCTTTGGGAGGCGAAGGGCACTTCTGGTCGGTGCAGCAGACCTCGTCGTTGCTGCTTACAGGCTCCTTGACAGAGCCCATGTGGACCGCAGAAGGAGGCTTAGTGTCCTTTTTAGAGGAGGCGAAACGGTGCAGAGATGCGGCCGCTTTGGATGAGGACTCAGCAGCTCTGGCTTCGTCCAGGGCAGCGGCCAGCATGAGGTTGGGCCGAGCCAGGAGCTGGCGTTGCAGCCGAATGTCCTGCACGCCACAGATGAGCTGGTCAAGCAGGATGTCATCCAGGTCGCAGAACTCGCAGTGGCCGGAGGCTTTATGGAGAGCGGCAATGTATTGGTTGATGGTCTCGCCCTCCTGCTGCAGCCGCTGGCGGAACTCGTAGCGCCGGACAACCTTGGATGGGGTGGGCGCGTAGTGTGTCTTCAGCATTGCCTGGAGTACCTGCCAGGACATGGTGTGAACTGGTGTTGGGGCAGACAACGATTCTGCGGTGTCAAACACCTCTGGCCCGCAGTGACTCAGAAACAAAGCTCTTTTTCTGTTGTCAGCCAGCCCCAGCAGATCATTGGCTTCGAGGAAGCACTCGAAACGCCGCATGTAGGAGTCCCATTTTTCCCGGGCAGGGTTGAAAGGCGCCGGCGGGTGGAAGGTGGACATCCCGATGAAAGAAGGCAGACGTGACTAGTGCTGCCTGCCTGGTTGCAGCACTTGAGGGCTAGTCTTCGTTCTCCTGGTCCCAAACCCTTGTCGCCACTGTTAAATTGTGGGCAAAGATCGCAGGAGACAGACTTCAGAACAGCTCTTTTATTAGCTCACTCAAGCAACCAGCACTTGCAGTCTGACAGATAGCCCTTTTATAGGGAGCTGTCAGACACAACAACCAATAGCGTATGAGCATTCAAACACATGATCAGGGTGACAACAAGAGTTCAGGTAAAGTTCAACTATAAACATAACAACAACAATTCAGTCAGAGGTCGTCTAGTCAAAAGAAGTTCATGGTTCAGTTATAGGTCAGTCAGAACACAACACAAACCATCTCTTTTGTACAGTTTTTCATTGGACCAGCTGTAGACATCATGACTAATATAACCAAAGCCTTCCTTTTTACATCACTCCTTTAGCCACACATTAAACTCTGCTACACGTTGGCCTTTCCCTTTTTGTTCCTTATATACTGGTAAAACCTCTGAAAATATAAGCCTACAACCTATACTACTAAGTTCATACCCCAAGCTCTGGAAGTCATTCTGCACAGAAACTACATCTTTTTGGGACAGATCATTTGTGCCAAGATGTATAATAGCATCAACATCACAGTCCTTACTGGCATTCTCAACTATCTTAAGAATCCGCCTCTTGTCTCTGCTGGCAGTAGCACCTGGCAGACACCTGACCTCTTTCAAAACCTCAATATCCTTTCCTAAATTTACATCCCTTATAATTGAATCACCAACCAGAAGGTGGCTTCTCTTTTTGGATACCTTGCTGCTCCTGTATGACTGTTGTATAATACCTGATTCACACTTTCCCCTTTCCAATGTAAGTTCTTCATCTCGGACCACGATCCCCTTTGAGTTATCATTATCACAACTATCTTGACCTGTCACTTTAGTGTTCCTATTAAGGTCAGCAAGAGCTGACCTTAATAGGGACACTATCTGTTATGCTGGGACACAGCAAAAGCTTTGTGTTTATGGTTCACAACTCTCACCCTTGTCCATACAGATCCCACGGTTGTCCATACTGCCCTTCTCCTGCAGGATCTTTGTGGTAGAGGGGGCTGATAGCACGGCAGTTCAATAGCTCAATATGTAAACTAACAATGGAATTGCATGACAAGGAAGAGACAGAATTCTATGAAGCATGGGATAAATGGTACAAGTGGTTAGAACGAAACAAAAAATTCCAAATACTGTTATAAAATAGGAATATCAATTAAGAAATTGTAAGTGGTCTCTCTTCTTTTTCTTGCTCTGTGATGTAAATAAACAGATATATATGTAATTAAAATATAAGAAATAGAATTTGGAAATACAATAGGAGACTCAATCCATTTAATATAGAAATGTATAGGAATTAGAGATAGTCAAAATAAAGATAGCAATACTGAAAAGTGTAAATAATAATGAAAATGTTATGAAAAAGCTGTAAAAGCGGTTAGTTGTTTCTATGTTTGTTTTTGTCTTATGTTTTTGTACGTTGTTTTTTTTGTATGTTGTTTTTAAAGGAAAAAAACAAATAAAGATTATTTAAAAAAAGAAAGAGAGAAAAGATAATTAGAGAAAGTGAGAGCCATAGAAAGTGGAGAAGGTAAATGGGTATTACCTGATGGAAGGCAAATGCTGATTTTGGGAGTACTATATTAGGATAGTTATTGGGGGACTAAGGCATTATGTAATTTGTTTTTGGAAGCTTATGGATGCTGTGGATTCTATACAGTAACTAAACAAATATGTGACAAATATATGTAAAAGAGTTAATAAACAAGTTCTGCAACATAAAGAAAGGGGAGGGTGACATTTAGCATGAGACAATTTCAATGCATTTAAGTTGATTTTATTGAACTACCCCAAGTGGGGAGACTTAAATATTTATTGGTGAGAGTGGATCACTTGACTGGATGAGTTGAAGCTTATCCAGCCATGAGGGCCACTGCAGCAGTAGTCACCAAAAATTATATTGTAACAGATAATAACTAGATATGGGATAGTAGTAGCTATAGACTCATTTTACTGCAAAAGTACTTCAATCAATCATGGAGGTAGTAGGAATTCAGTGGGAATGTCATGTTCTGTGGAATGCAACTGTGTCTATGCCATGGACCAAATGTTTACCCTTGGCCTTGCTCAGAATTGGAACCCGCCCAAACAGGGATACTGGTATTTCACCTTATGAAATGTTTGGATTACCACATTTGGACAGAATGGGGGAGATTCCACAATATAAAACTAAGGATATGTTTGTAAAGAACTGTATAGTTGGGCTGTCCTCTTCTTTATCTTACCTCAGGAACAAAGAACTGCTAGCTCAAATGCCTCCACTCAAATTTGTGGTTCACAAGTTCCAGCCTGGTGATTGGGTCCTGATAAAAAAGTGAGGAAAAACTTAGCCCAGCCTGGGACGGGCCCTACCAAGTCCTCCTGACAACAGAAACAGTAGTCCGGACAATAGAGAAAGGGTGGACCCACTACACACATGTAAAAGTACCAGTGGATGAACCAAGGGAGTGGAAAGTGGTTCCTGGAGAAGACCTGCTGAGAATAAACATTACCAAAAACTGATGTAGTCATTGTGGTATGAATGGGTTTTGTTTGTGATTTTTCTCATTGTGGGAATTGCAACCTTATACTATTTTCGAGATGCTGCCTACCTATGCTGTTTCATCCCAAGGAATCCTCAGCTAAAATTGGGCTTCAGCAGCTCCCGGTTGTGCTGGTTTCGTTATTGTAATGGTCTTACCAATTGTTGCTGTTGTTATTATTGTTGTGATTGTGGACTGATACATGCCTGTGGGACACCGTGATTGTGGAAATGTGCAAAGGATTGCTTCCCATAGAAATTCTATATCCTATATATTCTACAACGGAGCATTAGGGCATTGAATCAGATCAACCTGACTTGAACACAGTAGTCCTAGGAGATAGTGATGTTTTGCTAGAGAAGAATCTAGCCAGTATAATATTAGTGTTGGCATACTCCTTTGTAATAACAGATTAGAAGGAAATAATGCCAACACCACCTGGTAGTCTGGAATTAACATGACACAACCTAGTAACCCATTTGAAAATATCCCTAGATTGAGTGGGTTATGGACAGATGTGGGTAATGAAATTCTTAATTGGCATGCTCCAGATGGCTTATATTGGATATGTGGAAAGTTTGCCTATGTGCAATTGCCTAGCCCAGGGGTCAGCAACCTTAAACACTCAAAGAGCCATTTGGACCCATTTTTCACAGAAAACCAAACACCAGGAGCCACAAAACCTGGGTTGGCGTGGCCAACTCCCACCCAGTCACATGACCCCCCTTCACATCCTTATTCCTTCCTTCCTTCCTTCCATCCTCCCTCCTCTGATTTTACCTACCTTCCCTCCTTCCCTCTGTCCCTTTCCTTCCCTCCTCTGATTTTACCTTCCTTCCTTCCCCCCTCCTGATTTTTTCTTCCTTCCCCCCTCCTGATTTCACCTTTCTTCCCCCTTTCACCTTCCTTCCTTCCCCCCTGATTTCACCTTCCTTCCCCCCTCCTCTAATTTCACCTTCCTTACTTCCCCCCTCCTCTGATTTTACCTTCCTTCTGATTTTACCTTCCTTCTGATTTTACCTTCCTTTCTTCCCCCCTGATTTTACCTTCCTTCTTTCCTTCCTTCCCCCTTTCACTATCCTTCCTTCCTTCCCCCTCCTCTGATTTCACCTTCCTTCCCTTCCCTCCTCTCTGGAAAAATTATCTTGTCTTCTCTGTCGAGGCCACTCCACCACAAAAACATACCCCCTCCCCATCTCTTTCCGTGAAAGCTGATATTATTTCAACCCAAAGCAAGGTTTAAAAAAAGATTTGGGACTCTGAAAAGAAACTAAACAGTCTGGAGAGACCTTGGATTCTTTTGGAAATGAAAATGTAGTGCACACGCATGCAGACACACACACACACTCACACACCTCTCCTCCCCCCACCCAGAAAAAAACATTTGAGTTTTGCCCTCTGCGCATGCGCAGAACGCTACGCATGCGCAGAGGGCAAAACAATGCAAATGTCGGCGTCCAGGTGGGGGGGAGGTGGGAGGCCTTTCCTCGCCTCCCGCCTCCCCTTCGGGAGCTGGCAGTGGCTTGGGCTGGCAAACGACGAGCGGGAGATGGGGAAAGGAGGCAGCCGGCAGCTTACCTGCGAGGCGGCACTCCCGCAGCAGCCCATGGCGGGCTCAGGGCTAGGTCTCTGTGCGAGCTCCAGGCATCCAAGCGCTGCGGTCTCCCAGTCGCCCGCCCGGCCCCATGGCAACGGCGGCAGCGAGGCGACGGGGGGAAGGAAGGGGAGGGGGACGAGGAAGGGCTGTTTGCGCCGCCAGAGGGGCCGCTCGTGAGCTCAAACCGCCACTCTTTTTCTGAGACGACGGCAGCGGCGACGGCTCCTCGTCCCTCACCCCTCCACCCGCATCCCAACAGCAGCGGCGCCTCCGAGGGTGGGGCTAGGGATGGGGCGGGGGCGGGGGAAGGAGAGGAGGAGCAGCCCCCCTTCCCCCTCTCCCCAGCAGGCAGCCGGCTCGCTGAAATTCCGCTTTGCCCGACTTGCTTCCGGTTTTTATTTCGGTGGTAGTACCTCTCTTTTGTGCTTCCCCTTCTAAGATGACCAGACGTCCCACTGTTTCGGCATTCTTTCCAAAAAAGCGTGACTTTTTCAAAAGAATGCGGGACGCGGGACACACGCTTGAAAAGCGTGTCTGTCCCGCCAAAAGTGGGACGTCTGGTCACCTTACCCCTGCTCCCTTCCTCCACTCAATCTCACTTTGAACAGAGGAGCGTGCGCTGGAAACATGTGTTTGGGGCGACGTCAGAATGCACCCTCTAATCCTCCAGCACTCGGTCCGCAACTCTCCATGCTCCTCCAGGCCCAGCTTGCTGAGCAGGAGTGGGAGAAGCCCTGCCCCTCTGCTCCCCCCCTCTGCGTCACATTTCAAAGGCAGCAACTCGTGTCTGGAGGTGCCAAAGAGTGTGCTGCTGCAAGAGCTGGGCCAGGCCTCTCTGCCGTCTGACTCGCCAATGGGGGCATTTCTGCCAGACAAGCCCCCCCCCCTGCTGGGCTTTTGTGCTCGGCGCTCGCCCACGGAGGAGAGCACTTCCCCATATCGCTCCCTTCTTTCTCTTGGCCCCGACGAGGGTGGAGAAAGGCCAAGCTTGGGGGATGGCCCCCCACCCCGCAAGATCCGCCCCCGCCATTCTCTCTCAGCCCTCTTTGCTGGCGGCAACAGCAAATGTACCGTGACGAAGGCAGAATGCTGTTGCCACACAAAGGCAAGTGCAGGGACGCTTCGCTCCCGCAATAAGGTGACAGGGTAACAGCTCTTTCATCCCTCTGCCGCCACAGGGAGACACAGCAGAGGGCCCAAAGAGGGTTGCCAACACCTGGCCTAGCCAATGGTATGGAGCATGTGTATTCGGAACTCATTCAAAGTGAACCGCTCCAAACTTGACTGTAGAAAATATGACTTTAGCAACAGAGTGGTAAATGCCTGGAACTCACTACCTGACATTGTGGTTTCGTCACCAAACCCCCAAAACTTTACCCTTAAGACTGTCCACTGTTGACCTCACCCGATTCCTAAGAGGTCAGTAAGGGGCGTGCATAAGTGCACCAGCGTGCCTACTGTCCCTGTCCTAATGTTCCCTCTTATCAGTACTCATCTTATGTGTTAAATTGTGGGCAAAGATCGCAGGAGACAGACTTCAGAACAGCTCTTTTATTAGCTCACTCAAGCAACCAGCAACTTGCAGTCTGACAGATAGCCCTTTTATAGGGAGCTGTCAGACACAACAACCAATAGCGTATGAGCATTCAAACACATGACCAGGGTGGCAACAACAGTTCAGGTAGAGTTCAACTATAAACATAACGACTTGCAATTCAGTCAAAGGTCGTCTAGTCAAAACAAGTTTATGGTTCAGTTATAGGTCAGTCAGAACACAACACCCCTCCCGTTCTAGATGGAACAGTCTGACAGACATAGTCGCGCAGGTAGGCGGGGCGTTTGGGAACCCTCCCTGACCTGCGCAGCTCAGACTCTGGTGAGGCAGCAGCCTGTTCGGACAGGTCTGCTGTTGCTCTTGGGGTGGAGCATGGAAGCTCCTGGAATGTATCAGGCATGGCCTCTGCGACTGGTGGAACCGGTTCTAATTGAGAACGCTGCTGGACTTCCACTTCCTGAGGTCGACCTTCCGAGACACTCGGGCTTGAGGTAGCTAGGGGAAGAACACAGGGCATTACCTTTTGAGGTTTGTTAGGTCCCCCTTTTACCAGACACCTGGGCGGAAGATTGAATGTATGGTTATAGACCCCCTATTTATATGCTGAATAGAATTATAAGCTTACAGACAATGCTTGAAATAATAACTAATGAAACCGCTATTGCTTTAAATTTAATAGCTAAACAGAATACTCAGTTTCAAACAGCAATATATCAGATTAGACTTGCTTTAGTTTAGACTATTTGTTAGCAAAAGAAGGATGTGTGTGTGAAAAATTTAATCTCACAAATTGTTGTTTGTAAATAGATTATCAAGGAAAAGCTGTAGAGGAGATAATTGCCAAAATGAGGGACTTGGACTGTGCAGTGCAGACTTGGACTGGGGCAGTTGACTTCAACTGGTTTAAGTTTAAGTTTATTTGTTCTTATAACTCGCCCAATCCCGTAGGACTCAGGGCGGCGTACAACAGAAAAAAGAACAATAAAAAGATACAATAAAAACAATTTAAAAAATTACAAAAATTAAAAACCAGACTCCATGGGGGAATTAAGATCTTGTTTGGCGGTATCTTGGAAAAGGATTGGGTTCCTAGTGTTGTTAGCCTTTGGAGGTCTCCTTCTCCTCCCCTGTTTCATCCCTTTGATCCATCAAGTGATTAGATCAACCATCACTGGAATGATAGTCATAGCCTCGTCAGTGTCTGCTGACTCTCCTGATAAACCGGCAAAGATCATGGTCCTTAAAACCATCCCCAATGAATATACTCCCCTAGTCAATCATTGACAGGAAGTATCCTATCCTAAAGTAAAGGGAGGGATGAAGGTACATAGTAATTAGAATTACTCTAACTCCTGCTATCTTGCTTCTGTTTATTGATTCTACGCTGGCGCCAGCCACAGCCTTGCTTAATAGATAAGAAGTGCATAACACACAGCTGCCCAAGAAGAGACAAAAGTTCATCATGCAGAAATTAAAATAGAGATGGGAGAAATGAAAGGAGACATAAAAAATATAAATGATAAAATTGAAAAAATTCAAAATAATATAACAGAAAATGAACATAAAATAAAAATAGTGGAAACAAAAATGGAACAGACAGATAAGAAAGTAGAAACTATGGTGCAGAAACTAACAACAGTTAACAAAGGACTCAAAGAGTCCATTATATTCCTAGAGATAGAGGGGGCCTCGTACCACATAAGATTCCAAAACATTCAAGAAGAGAAAGAAGAAAATGTAGGCAAAAAGATGGCAAAAATCTTAGCCGAAAAGATACAAACTAGCAAACAAGACATGATGAGAGATATAGATGAGGATTACAGAGTCTACACGAACTATGCAAGGAGACACAGATTGCCAAAAAAAATACATATAAAATTTACAAAAAGAACAACTAGGGACAATATCTATAAAAAAACAAGGGAAGAAACATTAACCTATAAAGGTAGAGAAATAATAGTTTTAAAGCAGACCCCAAGACGGATCCAAAACGTGAGAAGACAATACTAATTCTTAACATCCCAGCTTATAAAACAGAAAGAGCCGTTAAGATGGCTGGTGCCAGAAGGTATTTTAGTAACCTGGCAAGAAAAAAAAAAGTGAAACTAGATTCAATTGAAAAGGCCCAGGAGTTCTATAAAAGATACTTTATGACGGAAGACGAAGAAGAAAGGAAGGAAGGAAGTAAAGAAGAATTGGATAGTACAAGTCGGGAAGAAGAAGTCACAGAAGAAAAAGGGAAAGATAGAAGAGATTAAAGAATGCAGGAAAAAGAGACGATAGAAAAAGAAGGAATAACAAGTAGGGTACTAAGAGAAACTAGAGCTACAAGAAAACAACACAAATAGAAATGGAAGAAGAAATTAAATTGATTCCCATTAATATTAATAGACTCAATGTATCAAAAAAGAGAAGCAAAATCTTCACAAAACTCACAAAACTTGATACAGATGTAATATTATTACAAGAAGTCCACATCAAAAAAGAGCAAAGCAAACTATTGGAAAATAAAAAATTAGGAAAATTATATACATCTTTAGCAATCAACAACAACAAAAAGGAATAGCAACCTACATAAAAGACAAGAGAAAATCTTAATTAATTTATACAGATGATGAAGGGAGAATCTTAAGGGTAGAATTAGAGACAGAAACCCATACTCCTCATATATTTAATATACCATATTTTTCGGAGTACAAGACGCACCTTTTTACCCCCCAAAAGAGGGTGAAAACTTGGGTGCGTCTTATACACCTAATTACCGGTGGGTGTGACAGGGAGCCGCAGGAGAGGGGCGGTGTCAGGGTTCCAAATAGCATCCAAACTTAAATCAGAGTCCGAAGCAAAGTATTCTTCAAAGTTCCAGTTTATTAACAGAGCCATGTTGGCACATCTGTGAGAAACCCGAATCTAAAGCTACGAGGGTTTCTCCACCCAGTTTATTTTGTGGGTGTAGCTTGCCGGCCATGTGACCGGGTGGGCGTGGCTTGCCGGCCATGTGACCGGGTGGGCGTGGCTTGCCGGTCATATATTAGTTATTTCAGAGAGATGTTACTACTATTTTTGCTATTCGGGGTGGAGCCACGGCAGGACGGTAAGGAAGATCTCGCTCCCAAAAACTTTGACTTTACTTATTTCAAACTTTGCCAAGGGAGACCCCCCCCATGAGGATTTTTCTCTCAGGGAGTTACAAGATCTTGTTAGGCACTTGCGGGGTGTGTTAGGTGTTTCTTTCTGCCCGAATGAAGTGCCTCTCTCTCCCGTGTGACCGGCACTGGGAAGCCCGTCGCCCATTTTGAGGCCGATGCCGTGAGGGTTAGCCTGCTAATTTCCAACTAAAGGATTAAAGGAACGAGGACTGAGGAGCAAATTGACTTGCAAATTGACTTGTTGCTGTACTAAGGAAGAGGGAAGGGCAGGTGGACTCGAAGAATGTGCTGGTTGTGAGGGCCATTGGAGTTCGCCCCCCCTTTTCCCCCCGGACCTTATCTGGCGGCTGCATATGCTGCTCGGCTCGGATGTGACTTTTTTTTCATCTGCTCATCCCCACGGGGGGGCTTGCTGAATGCTGAAAGCCGAAACACTGACTTCGTTATCACTACGCTATTGTGCTCTGGGGAAGAGCTCTCAGCTGTGCACTCATCGGAGGGGTCTGCCGAAAGCTGCCGCCAACGCCGCCATTACAGCTGCTGTTTTTAACAATTGCTATTACTGTTGGATTACGGGAACTAATTGCTATCAGCTGCGCGCGGGTGGAGTCCTTTGAGTGCTGTTCCCGTTGTGACCATCTTCACTGTTACTGCAACTGGACCATGGGATTGAGTCTTCATTGGCTACGCTCAGGATAGATCTACTGAGCTTCCCCCCACTGTTTTCATAGTCGCCGTGGTTACCGGCAACTATGGGGGGAGGGGTTCTTGGAACTGTAGAAGCCAGCCTTGTAGGAGGATATACTGGATTATTGGCTCCCCAGACTCCAACATTGCACCACGAAGAACTATAAAATCAATGTTACCTCAAAGACTCAAGGCGTTTGTTGAGACTATTATGCACTTTATACCAGTCTATCCCATTAATGGTCAACTATATGAACATCTGGAACCTTAAAGTTGGTGGTGCAGTGGTTAAATGCTGCAACTGCAGGCTGACTGCTAGTTCAGCAGTTCAGCTGTTCAAATCTCACTAGGCTCAAGATTGACTCAGCCTTCCATCCTTCCGAGGTCGGTAAAATGAGGACCCAGATTGTTGGGGGCAATATGCTGAACTCTGTAAACCGCTTAGAGAGGGCTGTAAAGCACTATGAAGCGGTATATAAGTAAAGTGCTATTGCTATATTGCTATTACATCGACGATCGTGGGCCTTGGTACAGATGTACAGAACTAAGCTATCCCAGACCTGGAACCTGCCTATATGTTCTTTCTACGGACTTTTAGCAATTATAATCAGTCTCTAATTTTTACCCCGGAAGTGGTGTGACTGGTGTGACTGAGTAGGAGGATGATTGATAAGGGTGTATGTGTAGACTGAAAGATTTGGTAGAAATGGAGAAGCCGGGGGCTGGGTTTCTGTCCCTCTCTGCTGAGTGTGGAAACAGAAGCAGGGGGGGGCGGGGCTCAGTCACCCGGCCTAGTGAGAATGGTAAGTATGGCCTGCAGGGAGGGAGGGAGACCAGCGGTGGGGGGGAGAGGATCTCTGGTGGGGATGAGAGCCGGAACATCTCGGTCATGATGGGAAGAGGCAGATATGGTGGGAGCAGAGGGGTGGGCCGCTCTCGGGGAATAAGACCTCGCTGTATACAAGCGATCCCTTGTTCCGGCCCCTCCGATCCGGTTCCATCTTGCTCAACCCGGATACCTGGCAACCAGGTTCTCAGGGCCCTGGGCTCAGGATGCTGCTGCTTAACGCCAGGTTAATTATCAACAAAGCCCCCCTGATACGTGATTTAATCACAGAGGAGGGGGCAGACCTGGTTTGTGTAACTGAGACCTGGCTGGGCCAGGAGGGGGGAGTAGCTCTCTCCGAGATATGCCCAGACGGGTTCTCAGTTCAGCATCATTCCCGACCCCAGGGAAGGGGGGGAGGAGTGGCAATAATAACGCGGGGAAACCTGCATCCTCGTAGGATCCCTGCCCCGGATATCGTTGGGTGTGAGACGCTCCTTCTGAAGTTGGACTTAGGGGTACAGGTGGGCCTTCTCTTAACGTACCTGCCTCCCAGCTGCGTAAGTAAGGCCCTGCCTGAGCTGCTCGAGGCAGTAGCCGGCTTGGCAGATCAGTTCCCTAGGCTTATGGTGCTGGGGGACTTCAACTTGCCTTCAGCCAGCGAAACCTCTGGGGTAGCTCAGGAGTTCATGGATTCCATGACAACCATGGACCTGATCCAAGTAATCCAGAGTCCGACTCATGAGGGTGGTCACACGCTCAACCTAGTGTTTCTCTCAGGGCAGTGGAGAGATGATCTGAAGATAAGGGACATAGTCATCACCCCACTGTCATGGTCAGATCATTTCCTACTGAGGTTGGATTTTGCAGCCCCATTCCTCCCCCGCAGGGAGGCAGGACCGACTAGGTGGTTCCGCCCCAGGCGCCTAATGGAGCCGGAAGGATTCCAGAGGGAACTTGGGGAAATACCTGAAACCCTGGTACACAATTCGGCTGATTCCCTGGTGGCTGCTTGGAACACTGCAGCATCAGATGCTTTAGACCGAATTGCGCCTTTGCAACCTCTCCGCGGCAGTGGATCCCGGAAAGCTCCCTGGTTTACCGAGGAGCTCCGGGAGATGAAACGCCAGAAGAGATGTCTGGAGCACCGCTGGAGGTCCAGCAAAACCGAATCTGACCAAACACTATTAAGAATTTACATCAGATCTTATTTAGTGGCGATAGGGGCAGCAAAACGATCCTATTTTTCCGCTCTTATTGTGTCCGCAGATTCTCGCCCAGCCGCCTTGTTTAGGGTGACTCGCTCCCTCCTTGCTAACACTTGCAAGGCAGAGCTGAGGAATTCGCAGAGTTTCTGTCGGATAAAGTCGCTCAGATTCGGTCGAACCTGGACTCTGGCAGGGCAGAGTCCATAGAGTTGACAGGGGCAAGTCTTAGTCCACCATTATGGGAAGAGTTTGGGCCTGTTTCTCCCGAGGATGTGGACAGGGCTGTGGGAGCGATGGATACCTCCACCTGTTTATTGGACCCGTGCCCCTCCTGGCTGGTCTCGGCCAGCAGGGAGGTGGCACGCAGCTGGATCCAGGCGGTGATCACCGCTTCTTTGAGGGAGGGATCCGTACCGCAGTCGTTAAAAGCTGCGGTGGTGAGACCCCTCCTGAAGAAGCCTTCCCTGGACCCAGCTGACTTGAAGAACTATCGTCCGGTCTCCAACTTACCTTTTTTAGGGAAAGTTGTGGAGAAGGTGGTGGTGACTCAGCTTCTGCAGCTCCTGGATGAAACAGATCATCTAGATCCTTATCAGTCGGGTTTCAGGCGCGGCTACAGTACAGAAACTGCCTTGGTCGCTCTGATGGATGATCTCTGGCGGGCCCGGGATGGGGGGAACTCCTCCATCCTGGTGCTACTTGACCTCTCAGCAGCTTTCGATACCATCGACCATGGTATCCTTCTGCATCGGCTCGGCGAGTTGGGAGTGGGAGGCACCGTTTTGCGGTGGTTCTCCTCTTATCTCGCCGATAGGATGCAGTCGGTGCTGGCAGGAGGGCAGATATCGTCCCCTAGGCCCCTATCATGTGGGGTGCCTCAGGGGTCGGTTCTCTCGCCCATCCTGTTTAACATCTACATGAAACCGTTGGGTGAGATCATTCACAGACATGGGGTGTGTTTCCATCAGTACGCTGAGGACACCCAGTTGTACATCACCACCCCGTCTGACTTCAGGGAGGCAGTTGATGTAATGTGCCGATGCCTGGTTGACGTTAAGATCTGGATGGGGAGGAACAGACTCAGACTTAATCCCGACAAGACTGAGTGGTTGTGGATATTGCCTCCTAAGGACCATGACAACTGTCCCTCCTTGGTCTTTGAGGGAGCGAAACTGACTCCCTCAGACCAGGCCCGCAACTTGGGGGTCCTCCTAGATCCACAGCTAAAATTGGACCATCATCTTTCTGCTGTGGCTAGGGGGGCCTTTGCACAGGTTTGCCTGGTGCACCAGCTGTGGCCATATCTGGAGAAGGAGGCTCTACTCACGGTCACTCATGCCCTTGTCACCTCGCGTTTGGACTACTGCAATGTGCTCTACATGGGGCTACCCTTGAAGAGTATCCGGAGACTTCAGCTGGTGCAAAATGTGGCTGCGCGTGCTGTGGTGGGTGTGCCAAGGTACACCCACGTGACACCAATACTCCGCCAGCTGCATTGGTTGCCCATCGGTCTCCGGGTCCAATTCAAGGTGTTGATCACCATCTTTAAAGCCCTTCATGGCTTGGGACCAGGCTATCTTCGGGACCGCATTCTGCCTCATACTTCCCTCCGACCGGTTAGGGCCCACAGAGTTGGCCTCCTCCAGATCCCGTCGGCCAAACAATGCCGGCTGGCGGGCCCTAGGGGGAGAGCCTTCTCTGTGGCTGGCCCCGCGCTCTGGAACCAACTTCCCCCAGAGATCCAAACTATCCCCACTCTGCTGGCCTTCCGAAAAGCCGTTAAGACATAGCTTTTCCTGCAGGCGGGGGGTAGAGCTTAATCCACTCGAGCTCACCCCCCAAGTATGTATGGTTGTTGAATGGATGTTGTCGTTTTTATATTGTGCTTTTAAATTTTGTACTTGTTTTTAATTAATATTTAATTGGTTATTCTTGTATTTTTTCTCTGTTGTACGCCGCCCTGAGTCCTCCGGGAGTTGGGCGGCATATAAGAATACCAAAATAAATAAATAAATAACATACGAACATACAATGGTAGGAATCCTAGATCCCATTTTGGTTATAGCTCAAGATCAGTTCACAAAATTTTGTATACCTATAATATACATATTTTCAAATATATTTGTAATTTATATTTTATACCTGTTTCTTCTATGTATTTCTACTTTCTGGTCTATTTTTTGTATATGTCATATTTCTCTTTTATGGATTTCTTTAATACATATTGCCTTTTCCATTTCTATATACATTCATTTACATATATGTCTTTTTATATAGATATATAGATACATCTAACAAATTGATATTTACACTTTTTGTAAGTTCTGTTCTAATACAAGTTCAAAAAACGGTTTGGGTAATATGTTTTTCTTTATCTTAATTTTTTGATGAGTTTTATGATCCTTTTTGATATCTGCTATTGCATTAAAATCTCCAATTATATAGAATTCTTTGTATTGTAATTCTGTTATTTTTTTGTGTATTTTATTGTAGAATTCATCTTGATTTGAATTTGGTGCATGCCCATATTTTTCGGAGTATAAGACGCACTGAAGTGTAAGACGCACCTTAGTTTTGGGGGAGGAAAACAAGGAAAAAAGGCCTCTGCCTCCAAACAGCAAACAGCACAGATGATATACACTGTTTGCTGTGTATTTCTGTGCATGTGTGCTTGACCCATAGAAATAGCAAAGAATTGGAGAAATGTACATTATGCCAGAAAGTTTTCTTTTTTTTATTGAAAAAGTTTTATGTGTACAAAGTACAAACATTTTTGTTGTTTTCTCCCCCCCTCCCCCCATCCCTCCCCCCCCCAACTCCCCCTCCCCCCTCCCTGGACTTCCCAGAACATACACAGGGTATAATATAGTTTACACAAATATAAAACTAAAATATGCTAGCAAATTATTAACTTCCAAATATCATAAAATCTTAACTCCTTATACTGTAAATTAAACAAAATTTAAACAAAACAAAATCCTTCACAGTCTGTTTTGATCTTCTTAGTCTAATACTTGATTTAAATATGATCCATCCATCTTCTCCATTATCGAGTATATCATTTAAATAGTCTTTAAAATGTTCTATAATTTTTGCCCTTTCTGCCAAATGCAATATTGATTTTATATGAATCTTCCTCTTTCAATTTTGTGCCACCAGCAACCTGGCCGCAATTGTTAAATTCATAACCAACTTAAACCATATCTAAAAATACTTAACAACTTCACATTCATTTAATCTCTGTTACATTAGATTACAATCTATGCTTATTCCCACCCTATAATATAATTTTAATCTTATTCTCTACCAATTTAATCTCTATTACATTACGTTACCCTCTATACTTATTCCCCAAGCTGTAATATTAATTTAATCTTGTTATTTGAAACCAATTTAATCTCTATTTCATTACTTTACCTTCTAAAATATTCCCCATAGATAATCTTGTAATCTAATTTCTCTAGCCTTATACAACCTCGTATATACATTTAAGCTTTATTCTTATTTATTTTACATTATCCTACTATTACTAAGACATCAATTTTTAATTCCTCTCACCTTCAAATATGCAGCCTTCAATATTTCTTTAAGTTGGCATCTGAAAATATGTTGATTTAATCTTGTTTCACTTCGAGGAGTTGAGGACTGAAGTCAAAAATTTAATTCTTCTTCACTTTCAACAATTACTTCTCTAATCTGTCTTAAATCCTTTGTTTCTTCTTGACTATTCAGAGTTCCTTTCTGTTGTACAATACACAAATCTTCTTTTCCCTCTTTTTTAGCTTCCTCATTTCTTTTATCTTCTGGTGATTTTGGTCTCCCCATCTTTAACACGTTGGCAAAAAAATCTTTTGCTTTACAAATCGTATTGAGTCTGTAACTTTCTCCCCTATAAGTAACCGATAGTCCAGCCAGAATTCTTCATTTGTATCTTATCTGTTGCTTTTTCAATTCTGCCACCAGAAAGGTATAATCTTTACGTGCTTTCAGTATTTTTGGAGGAATTTCCTTAAATGTCAAAACCTCTTGTTCTTCCACCTTAAGTTTGTTTTTATAAGTCGCCTGTAAGATTCGATTTCGCAATGTCCTTGTAGTAAAATATATTACAATGTCTCTTGGCAAATGATTTTGTTTGGCAAACCAGGAATTGACACGATATATTTTTTCAATCTGCCAACCCAATTCCGCTTTTGTTTCCCCCAAAATCTGCACCAATGCATCCAAAATCTTTTCCTTTAAATTCTCTTGTTTGTTTTCTTTTACCCCTCTTAGCCGTAAAGCAAATTCCATATCATTATACTGGATCATCGTTAATTCTGCCTCAGTTCCTTCAATTTTATTCTGAATCTCAGTTACTTTTTCACCCAAAGTCACCGTAGTCTGTTTAATTTCAGCCACGTCTTGTTCCAATAATTCCATGTTAGCTGCCACAGCTTTAAATACAGATTCCACATTGTCTCTGGTTTGTTGAGTCTGAGATGAAAACTCCTCTGAGACAGCTTGTATTTTTTCATTAATTTCAGTAATTTTTCCATTAATTTCAGTAATTTTTTTATTAACTACTGAAGCAATTTCTTTCTGCATATCTTTCATGGCTTGCTGCCACTTTTCAAAGGTAAGAGTCTGTGTTGGGGGGGGCAAAATCTTGCAGATTAACAATATGAGTGGGGAAACTTTCAATTCTTCCTATTCCTTTAAAAGGAACAGTCTTTGCCAGTTTTAAAGACATCTTCAATTTGTATTAATTCTTGTATATTTATTAAAAAAGCCAAAAAACAAAGTTCATCAAGGTAAAGAGTAAAAAAAAAAGATTTCTTACAAGCATCTATTAGCAAACAGAACTCTCACTAGCTTTCATTAGCTTTCACTTTCTCCACGCCCTTTCAAATTCCAAGCACCATCTTTAGCTACTTTGTTACTTCCAGAAAATCCAAAAAACAAAACAAAACACCGGAGTTAAGTTAAAATACTTGCAATTAGGTTCTCCTGGTATGTTCCATCTGCTACTTTGTTTAAAATATTAAAATCCATTTGTTTCAAGCAGAGATGGTCGCGGCTTCTTGCTCTGCTAAAAAGAAGCTGAGGCATTCCAGGTCCGGAGCTGTTGACAGGCTTCTAGGGAGCCCTCACCCTTCACACCCCAGAGCTTCTTCTGGGTGCTAGGAGGGGCTCTACCTCGGCCCATCTGCTCTTCTCCCCTCCCTTTGCCCGGGACGGGAGTTTCCAAGCTGCCAGACAGCTGATGTGGCTTATCTGGCGGCTTTTACGGAGCCTGGGATCGGACGCCCATAAAGAGCGTCCAACGAAGCTCGCAGAGCCACCGGGCCAGAAAGTTTTCTTAAATGTAGTCACACTAATTGCTCCCAATTATTTAAATAGATCTATTCCAAGGTAACTAAACTCAAATACTAAACAGGACAGTGTTACATTTCAGACTATACTTGTACAGAGCTGTTAAAATTAATTAAAATTTATGGAAGTATACATTATTCTCTATTATTTAAAAGAAGATACAATAGCACTGGGCCTCTTCAGAGCAAGCATTTATTTTAAAAAAGCTTCTTTATTTTGTTAAGTTGTCTAGATTTACAGGGATCTCCAACCTTGGCAACTTTAAGACTTGTGGACTTCAACTCCCAGAATTCCACCGCCAGCAAAGCTAACAAAGCTGGCTGTGGAATTCTGGGAGTTGAAGTCCACAAGTCTTAAAATTGCCCCTGGCTCTAGAACAATAATAAAGCAGTCTTTAAAAAATAAGTCTAATAATTTGAACATTCTACAGACATTTATAGTTATTCACTTACCCCCTTTCATCCAGTTCAGCAAAAACTAAAAATCTGCATGTCTCTCCCAGCTATTTGCCTCTTTGCAGTTTCAGTTTCAGTTTCATTTTAGCATGTTGCAAATCAGCTGGGCATCGGGAAGCTGCTAAGGACTTGCTTGTCTTAACAGGCTCTTCCCTGTTTACTGCAAACAGGTAAATTGCTGGAAGACAGGGGCCAAAGGGTGGGTGGGTGGGTGGGGCTACATTCGGTGTATAAGACGCACCCAAGTTTTCACCCTCTTTTGGGGGGTAAAAAGGTGCATCTTATACTCCGAAAAATACGGTAATTATTTTTGTTTTGTCTATCCAACGTGAATAAAGACTGTTCCTGCCCTGTTTTAAAAAGGGGTTTGTTTTATTTGTGAGTAAGTAGTTTTACATTGCTTGCGAAGGCTGGGTCAGAACAATACTTTTGAAAAACCTTGCCAAGAAAATTGTAGGGACTAATTCAGGGAAAGGCAAAAGTCAACATTTCCTCGAAGATATGGTGTGTGTGTGTGTGTGTGTGTGTGTGTGTGTGTGTGTGTGTATGTGTAGTTATTCACTTACCCCTTTCATCCAGTTCAGCAGAAAATAAAAATCTGTGTGTCTCTCCCAGCTATTTGCCTCTTTGCAAATCTGGCCATGTCAGTGGCAGGTTGGGCATGGGTGGGACGTTGGTTGTAGGCTGTTGTTTTTGTGGGGGCATGTTGTGTGTGAAGGACAGCAGTTGGAGGAGGAGGAGGGATCTTAAATCCAGGGAGGCAATGAGAGGGAAAGTGAGGGCAGTGGGTGGGGAGGGGAAAAGCGCCTGGGACCCAGCCGGAAAACCTCTCAGCAGAGGCGCCCAGCGAAGTGGCAGCATCAGTGGCAGGCTCCTGCCTGCGTCTCCCGCCCACCCGCCTCTCATTCTTTTAAATGCTAAGGCAAGAGGCGGATGGATGGGAGACCAACGCGCCATTTGCAATCAGCCAATATGCCACGTTTGGTGCATGCGCCACAGTTTGGCCACCCCTGACATAAGATTTACAAAGAAATCACTTATAACAGAAATTCTACAAAAGCTAAGAAATGATACTATTAAATACAGAGGAAAAGAGATAGTAACATTAAAACAAGTCCCAAGAAGAGTTAGAGATCTGAGAAGAGAGTATCAATTTTTGACGAAGAGATGGATTCAGAAAGGAATAAATTTTAGATGGATGATTCCAGAGGGGATAATGGTAGTGTGGCACGAACAAAGATACAGATTAGATATAGTGGAAAAAGCAGAAATATTCTGCAGACAACATTTTGAACAGAGTGAGAAAGGAGTGAGAAAAGAAAGAGAGGTTAGATTCCAAGAAGATACCAGGGATGAGATAAAGCAACAAGCAAGTAAATATGTTAAGGAAAGGGAAGATAAAGAACTAGAAGGCGCAATGGCTATAGAGGTAAAGGAACAAAGAGATATGATGCTGACGAGGTCAGCTAAGGCGCAAAATAAATGAACATGGAAGAAGAGGTTAAGATGATCTTGATAAATATAAATGGATTGAATTTGGTGATATAGAGAAAAAGAATAATAAATTAGGGAAACTAAAAATGGGCATAATATGCTTATAAGAAGTACATATTAGGCGACAACATAAAAAGTTTTTAGAGTGTGTAAAATTGGGAGATTTATATTCGGCACTAGCTGATCAAAATAAAAGAGTTGTATTATATATACAGAAAAAATGAACCCTAAATGTATATACGTAGATGAAGATGGAAGGATTTTGATGGCTGAAATATTACTGAATAATAAAAAAAGATTATTAGTTGCGATTTATGCACCGAATGAACGCCAAGATAAGTTTTATTCTAAGCTACATGCTAAAATAATTGAACTAGACTATGAAAATATCTGCATGATGGGAGACTTTAATGCTATAGTAAAGGTGGAATTGGACTATAAGATGTCTAAAAAGAATAAGAAGTTAAGGAAGATATTACCAAAATCATTCTTTACTATGGTAGAGGAATTAAACATATTTGACGCATGGAGGGGGAAGTTTCCATCAAAGAAACAATATACATTCTACTCTAATAGACATATGTCCTGGTCAAGAATAGATATGTTGTGGATGTCAACAGATTTACTAGCAAATGTACAAAATGTGAGCATTGAAACTGGTATGTGGGCTGACCACAATCCGTTTACAGTTACTTGGAAAGGGCAGAAGAAAAGAACTAGATGGACTTTAAATCAAGAAATATTGAATGAAAAAGAATTCCAACAATTTATGGAAAAAGAAATGGACTTTTTCTTTAAAGAGAATAAAAAGAGTGATATCACGCTTCAAATTGTATGGGACACAGCAAAAGCTTATATTAGAAGATTGGTGATGAGATATATGAATAAAAGAAATAAACTAAGAAGGTATGCTAAGAAACAACTAGAAGAAGACTATAAGAAATTAGAAAAAGAACTTCAAAAAGATACTCAAAATTAAAAAAATAAAAATTTAATGGACTTGAAGCTACACAAAATGAATATGATGGAAAATGAAGAGGTAGCAAGGAAAATATAAATGACTAAACAAAACTTTTTTGAACATGCAAATAACCCAGGGAGATGGTTAGCTTATAAAATGAAAAAGGAAAAAGAGAAAAAATGGGTTAAGCAATTGGAAGATACTGATGGGAATTTACAACATAGAAATGAGGAAATAAAAAACATGGCAAGGGCATATTATGCAGATTTATATAAACAAGAGAAAATAATTAAGAAGGATGTAAAACAATACTTGGAGGAAATGGAATTACCCAAAATACCAGAAAAATATAAGAACTTGTTAGAGAAGAAAATAACAATAATGGAATTAACAGAGGCAATAAAAAGACAGAAAAATAGTAAAGCACCAGGACCAGATGGGATACCAGCAGAAGTGTACAAATCATTTGAAGAGACATTAGGAATTGTGATGCTGGAACTATACAATGAACTGCTATTAGAAGCTAGGATACCAGAGTCATGGACAGAATCATTTATAACTTTGATAGCGAAAGAAGAGACTGATTTACAGAAAATTAAAAATTATAGACCAATTTCACTTTTGAATGCAGATTATAAAATATTTGCATCAATAATGGCAAATAGACTTTAAAAATTTCTAAATGAATTCATAAGTTTAGATCAAAATGGATTTTTACCTAAAAGACAGATCAAAAATAACATGCAAACGATTTTAAATGTATTAGAATATTATGAACAACATCCTGGAAAACAAGTGGCTTTAATGTTTCTAGATGCACAGAAAGCATTTGACAACGTGAATTGGCAATTTATGATGATGCAACTTCAAACTATGAATTTTGGAAAAAGATTTATTAATGTAATCAAAACAATTTACAGTAAACAAACAGCCAAAGTATTAGTGAATGGAGATATGACAGAGAAGGTGGATATTATGAAAGGAACAAGACAAGGATGCCCCTTATCACCATTGTTATTTGTGTTGACGCTGGAAGTATTAACTAGAAATATATGACAAAATGAGGATATAAAAGGAATGAAAATTAAAGGAGAGGAGTATAAACTACAAGCATTTCCAGATGATCTGGTGTTCATATTGGAAGAACCATTAGAGACTGGATCTAAATTAATAAATGAAATTGAAAAATATGGAGAGGTGGCAGGATTAAAAATGAATAAAGACAAAACAAAACTCTTAGTGAAAAATATGACGGAAAAGTTGGGAAGTAAAATGTGCAAATAACAAAAAAGTGAAATATTTAGGGATTCATCTAACAGCTAGATGTATGACAATTAAGGAAGATAATTATTATAGACTAAAGAAACAAATTGAAATAGATTTGGAAAAATGGAAAAATCTTCAATTATCACTGATGGGAAGAATATCATTAGTTAAGATGAACATATTGCCACAATTCCTGTTTTTATTTGCAACAATACCAATAAGATTAGAGAAAAACTTTTTTAAAGAAGTAAATAAAATGATACTGAAGTTCGTATGGCAAGGAAAAAAGGCGAGGATAAATATAAAAATGCTACAAGATGTAAGATTAAGAGGTGGATTTGGACTTCCAAATTGGGAGTTATATTATGATGCTGCAGTATTGACATGGATGAGAGAATGGATTTTGTTAAGAAACAGAAGACTCTTGGTTTTGGAGGGACATGACTTACAGATAGGATGGCACACATTTTTATGGTATGGAAGAAGTAAAATACACAGCTGTTTCCAGAGACATTGTATTAGGAACTCTTTGTATAGAGTGTGGGAAAAGATAAAAGAAAAACACTATATGAAAATACCATGCTGGTTATCAACAATACTAATGTACCCGAATAGATTTAATTGGTGGAATATTGCATGATAGAAAGAAATTTTAACAGATAAGGGGGAATTGAAATCTACTCAAGAATTGGAGAAACAGGGAATAAAGATGGATTGGTATATGAGAATACAATTGCAATCAAGATATGATAAAGATATTAAAATGAGGGTGTTAATTTAGAAATGACAGAATTAGATGAAATACTCACAGGAATGGATGAAAGACTAATTAAAAATTGTATAATTATTTATTATATATTGATTTAGAACAAGAACAAGTGAAGGAAACAATGATTAAATGGGCAAGGAATTTTGGTCATACTATAGAATTGGATAAGTGGCAACAGCTATGGGAAAGAAATTATAAATTGATAATGGCAACAGCTTATAAAGAAAATTTGTATAAAATGTTTTATAGATGGCACATGTCACCAGAAAGGATAGCTAAAATGTTTAAAGATAAATCTATGAAATGTTGGAAATGTCAGCAAATACCAGGCTCTTTTTATCATATGTGGTGAACATGTGCTGAAGCCAAAGTGTATTGGAGTTCAAATCAAGTGTGGATAGAAAAAATATTGAAACAACGTAAAGAATTGAAACCAGAGATATTCTTGTTGTGTATATTACCAGAGAAATTCAGTAAAGAAGATACATATTTAATTATTCATATAATTACAGCAGCTAGAATTGCATTTGTGCAAAAATGGAAAGCAACAAAAGCCCCTTCTGAAAGGGAGGTAATTAAAAAATATTGGCTTGTGCGGAAATGAATAGATTGACAATGAAAATTAAAGATAAGGAAGATTCTGAATACTATAATGTATGGGGAGAATTCTACGATTGGTTAGAAAATGAGTATGTATAGAAGATAAGTAATATTGAATAAATAAAAATTGAAGGTGGTAAATCCAGGTGACAAAATTAGGTAGTTGAGGAGGCAGCATTAAGATAGTATTAATATGCCTAGGAAAATATAAGAATTAAGCATAGATATGGATACTGGGGGAAAAAATACCGTATTTTTCAGAGTATAAGACGCACCGCAGTATAAGACACACCTTAGTTTTGGGGTAGAAAAACAAGGAAAAAAGGCCTCTGCCTCCCAGCAATTTGCCAAACAGCAAACAGCAAACAGCACAGATGATATACTGTTTGCTGTGTATTTCTGTGCATGTGTGCCTGACCCATAGAAATGGCAAAGAATTGGAGAAATGTACATTATGGCAGTATATTAATCCCAGAAAGTTTTCTTAAATGTAATCACACTAACTACTCCTAATTATTTAAATAGATCTACTCCAAACATGACTAAGTCAGGGTTTATCAGCTGGCTTATTTTAATACTAATACTTAATACTAATACTTAATACTAAAACAGGACATTTCAGATGATACTTTTACAGATCTTTAAAATTGATGTGGCTTTCTGGAAGTATTCGCTGCTATTTAAAAGAAGATACAATAGCACTGGGCTTCTTCAGAGCAAGCATTTATTTTAAAAAGCTTCTTCATTTTGTTAAGTTGTCTAGAACAACAATAAAGCAGTCTTTAAAAAATAAGTCTAATAATTTGAACACTCTACAAACATTTTTTTTTAATTTTTTTTTTATTATTTTTCTTCATTAAACATCTGAATATTTTGATACAGATCTACACCCGTTTTTACAACATTTGTTATATCTCAATTATGCACATTAAATCATAAATTTACAATCTTTTCTGTCTTTGTTTTCTTCTCACGTTGTCACACAGTCTTTCCTCTTTTTTTTAGTCCAGTTGTACCATCTAGTCCATGTTTTGTAGTATTCTGAGTCGCATTGTCCTTTGAGTTGAATAGTCAGCATGTCCATTTCGGCACATCTATATATTTTGTCCATTAGTATATTTTCTGGTGGGATTTGATTGTCTTTCCAATATTGTGCATATGTTATTCTTGCCGCAGTTGTAATATGTAGTATTAAATATTGTATATTTTTTGGATGTTGTTTTTCCATTATCCCCAGAAGGAAAAATTCTGGGGTAAATTCCATTGTTCTCTCAGTAATTTCTTGTAACCAGGCATGCACTTTTTTCCAGTAGCCCTTTGCTTCGGGACACAACCACCACGCATGAAAGAAGGTACCTACGTCTTTTTTACATTTCCAGCAAGCCGAATTCATTTTTGGGTATATTTTGGCCAATCTTGATGGAGCTAAATGCCATCTATAAAACATTTTATAATAATTCTCTTTATATGCTGTTGACTTAGTTATTTTGCAGTTTATATTCCATGTTTTCTCCCAGTCAGCTAAGTGTATGTTGTGGCCTACGTTTTTTGCCCATGCTATCATGGGTTCCTTGACAATTTCCTCCATTTTATCGAATTCCAGCAGATATTTATATAGTTTTGATATTATTTTTTCGTCCGGGCCAATCAAAATTTTATCCAGTTTTTGCATTTCCATTTCTATACCCATACCCTCAGTATCTTTTTTGTGTCGAGTTTTTAATTGTAAGTAAGTCAACCAATCAATATTTATATTTTGTTCCGCCAATTGTTCTCTACTTTTTAATTTCCCTGTCAGATCTAATATATCGCTATATTTTGCTGCTTTGGTTATATCAATTAGGTTAGGGTAGGTCATGGCTTCTATAATTGAAAGCCATTTGGGGATTTTCATGTAGTTCTTCTTTTTGATTTCATACCATGTTTTTAACAAAGATTTTCTAATTAGGTGTTGGTTGAAGCTAAGTTGTGGCTTAGTTCCATCTCTCCATATGTAAGCATGCCATCCCATTTGTAGGTCGTGGCCCTCTAGTGTTAGTATTCTTTTGTTAGTTAAGATTATCCATTCTTTTATCCACGCCAAGGATGCTGCTTTGTAGTAAAGTTTCCAGTCAGGGAGCCCTAGACCACCTCTGCTCTTATCATCCTGTAAATTTGCTAATTTGATTCTTGGTTTTTTGTTTTGCCATATAAATTTAGATATAATTTTATTCAAATTAGTAAAAAATTTAGTCTCTAATTTGATCGGAACTGTTTGGAATAGGTATAAAAATTTTGGCAGTATACTCATTTTAATTGCAGCTATACGCCCTAATAATGATAACTGTAATTTTTTCCATTTTTCTAATTCTAATCTTGTTTGGTTTACTAATTTGTCATAATTGTCTTTTTTAATGGATGAACATCTATTTGTTAGTATTATCCCTAGATGTTTAATTGTTTTGGTTGTTTGTAAGCCTAATTTCTCTTCTAATTCATCTTTTTGTTTTATTGTCATATTTTTTGTTAATAGTTTAGTTTTTTGTTTATTGATTTTCAATCCTGCCAATTCTCCGTATTCCTCTATCTCTTTAATCAGTTTTTGCCCTGTTTCAATTGGTTCTTCTATAAAAAATACGAGATCATCGGCAAATGCCTGTAATTTATACTCCTGGTTTCTAATCTTTGTTCCCTTAATATCCTTATTATTTCGAATTTTGTTTAGTAATGTTTCCAATGTTAAGATAAAGAGCAGAGGTGACATCGGACATCCCTGACGTACTCCTTTAAAGATCCGGAATGATTGTGTCATATCCCCATTTATCATAATCTTGGCTGACTGGGAGGTGTAGATTGTTTCTATAATTTTTTCAAATTTGTCGCCAAATTTCATCTCTTTGATCAAACCTATCATATACTGCCAATTTACGTTGTCGAACGCTTTTTGCGCATCCAGGAAAGCTAGGGCGACCTGCTTTTCTGGATGCGCTTCGTAATATTCCAATATATTTAAGACGATTCTTGTATTGTTTTTTATCTGCCGCATTGGTAAAAATCCATTTTGATCCGAATAGATAATTTTATTTAGTATTTTTTTGGTTCTTTCTGCCATAATTGTCATAAAAATTTTATAATCTGTGTTCAACAACGAAATTGGTCTGTAGTTTTGTATATGATTTTTCTCGGTACCTTCTTTCATGATCGTGGTGATATATGTTTCCCTCCACGTATTTGGTATCCTAGCTCCTATTAATGCTTCATTATATAGCTCTAATAGAATATCCTCTAGTATTGTACTCATTTTTTTGTAATATTCCCCTGGAAATCCATCCGGTCCTGGTGTTTTATTGTTGTTTTGTTTTTGAATTGCATTTTGAATTTCTTGTATTGTAATATCCCTGTTTAACATTTCCTTATCAATTTCCTCTATTTGCGGCATACTAATTTCCTTTAAATATTCTTTTATTTTATTTAGTTCCACTGGGTCCTGTCTGTATAAGTCTCTATAGTATTCTGTTGCAATTTCTTTTATTTTTTCGTCTGAGTGTTGTATTTCCCCATTTGTGTCTATCAGTTGATTTATAATTCTATTGCTTTTTTCCTTTTTAATTTTATAAGCTAGCCATCTACCGGGTTTATTTGCTGTTTCAAAGAATGTTTGTTTTGTAAGCCTAATATCCTTCAAATATTCCTGTTGTTCAATTAAATTCAATTTATGTCTCGTTTCCATTAATAATTTATGTGTATTCTCTTCCTTTGGTTCTTTTTGCAGTCTTTTTTCTAACTGCTGAATATCCTTTATTTTTTCATTGTATTCCTGCCATTTTTCTCTATTTTTCTTTGCCGTATAGGCAATTGTAATTCCCCTTATATATGCTTTTAATGTATCCCATAAGTTTTGTATGGTTGTAGGCTGTTTCTTATTCTCTTTCATAAATAATTTTATTTCTTTGGTAATTGTTTGTATGTATTCATCTTCTTGGAGTATTTTTGTGTTCAAAGTCCATCTCCTTATTCCTTTCTTTTTCCCTTTCCATATTACTATTAAGGGGCTATGGTCTGCCCATATGTTTGGGGCTATCTCCACCGATGCTATGTTCTTGCATATTTCTTTATTTGTCCAGACCATGTCTATTCTTGAAAAGGATTGGTGTGGTATTGAATGAAATGTATATTGTTTGTCTTTAGGGTGCAATAATCGCCATGTATCTGTCAAATTCAACTCCTCTATCATGTCCTTGAATGTAGTTGGTAGTGTATTTTTGTTATTTTTTTTGTTTTTCCCTGTTATGTAGTCTCTTTTTGGATCTATTATACCATTAAAATCCCCTATTAAACATATATTTTTATATTTAGTTGTCATTAATTTCTCATGTATCTTTTGATAGAAGTTTTTTTGCTTTTGATTGGGTGCGTATATATTTACTAATAATATTTTTTCTCCCCCTATTTCAATTTCCACCATTATATATCTTCCTTTGGAGTCTACTTTTATTTCTTTAGACTCAATCTCTTTTTGTACATATATTACTACACCTTTCTTTTTTTTCTCCCCTAATGATGCGTATAATTTCCCTAGTTTTGGATATTCCAGATATTTTTTATGTACTTGTTTGATATGGACTTCTTGTAAACATATTACTTCTGCTTTTTGTTTAACTAATTTTGAAAATATTTTCCTTCTTTTTTGTGCATTGTTTAATCCATTAATGTTTAATGATATGAGTTTTGTTTCCTTTAACGTTTCCGGTTTTGTTTATAAAGTGTTTTTCTAACTATTTACTTTTCGCTTCTGCTGCTGTTTGTGTCCTTGTTTTAATTCTCTCTACTTTTTTATTTAAATCTTCAGTCTCTTCAATTCCCTCCCTCTGTACCTCTTCTTCAATCTCCTGCTCTTCTTCTTCACTTGCCCCATCCACTTTTCCTTCACTTTCCATCTCTTTCTCCATACCAGCAAGTTGTTCATATACCTCCTGTGCTCTTTCTATGGTATCCACCTTTACTTTTCGTCCTTCCAAGTTTATTATCATCCCCTCCGGAATGAGCCATCTGAATATAATGTTCTTTTTATTTAACAATGTTGCTAGTGGCTTATAGTCTCTTCTACGTTCCCTAACCCTTCTTGGGACTTGTTTCAAGATGTTTATTTCTCTCCCTTTGTATGTTAATGTCCCCCCTCTCGTGGCTAAGTAAACGTTGTCTCTTGTTTTCTTTCTGGCAAACCTTATATGTATTTCTTTCGGCAGGCGGTGGCGTCTAGCGTAGTTGGTTTGTATCCTGTACACTTCGTCTATTTCATTTCTGGTATCTGTTTTGTCTTGCTGTAGAATTTCTGCTACCACCCCTGCCATCACATCTCCCAAGTCTTCCTCCTTATTCTCTGGAATATTTTGTATTCTTAAGAAATAAGATGATCTATCCATTTCGAGATGGATTAGTGAGGACTCCAGCTCTCTATTTATTTCTGTCACTCTCTGGTCTACCTTCTCAATTTTATTTTCATTTTGTTCTGTTTTTTTTTCCACACCACTAATACGTTGTTCATTTTTTTTTATCACCTCCTGTATCATCTCCATTCTATTGTCCAATCTTAAAATATCTGATTTTAGTTCGGTATGATTTTGCGTAATCAATTCCTGTAATTTAAGCATTGTTTCCTGAACCACGTTTAGTGTACTGTTCATATTCTGCATAAGGGATGTACCCCCTTTTTCTACTGGTAACATGTCATCTATCTGCCTTTGAGTGACTGGTGATGCTGCACTTGCAGCTCCAGCTTGTGCTGGTTTCTTCCCCCCCTTCATGGGCATATTTGTTGTATTACTTGTCATTTCCTTTAAGATTGATTTTTGTTGTTCTAAAATTTTGTAGATCCTCTCCCAGATTACCATATAACAATCTTTTACCCTGTTATATTATTTAGTTCTCTATCAATCCTGTATGTTTTATCAATTACTGATATAGTTCTCTATGTTCTTAAATGTACCAATTATCCAAAAATTCTATATAAATATATCTATAAATAATCTGTTACTATAGTACTTATATTAATAACTAATTAAATATTTTAGATACGTTAAAGAGTTATACAGTAGTATATAGTTTTCCTTATAAAATTTTCACCAATCTAATTATAGTTATGATTACAATTTATATATTTCTATTAATGTTCAAAGTATCCTCTATAGACTTTACAATTCAATCAATATATATCCCTATTTCTTTTAAATCGATCCTTAAAAATATTATTTCAAAATAAATATATATATTATTTAAGTTACAGTTAAAATTAAAAATATTACATTTATAGACACTAAAGATTTTCCCTTTTTTACAATCTATAAATAGGAAGAGGAGAGGGTAGAGGATTTAATTATAGCAGGATATTTAGTGAAAAGTAAAATAGGTGATAAAAATGAAATAAGTGTTCAAAGGTGAAAAATAGAAAAAAGTTATATAATATAGTTCTTTTTAAGCGGTACCAGTTTCAGTTGGTATTAAGTGGATCTCAGCAATCCTGTAAGTGTTTTAGAGGTCTTGATTTCCTTGGATTCTGCAATCAGATGTTTCCTTCTGGCCTCAGTAATAGAGATCGTTCCGTTCAAAATTGCCAAGTCATCCACCATGTGCTGTTTCTCCGCTCCCGTCTCTGATCTCTCATCTGGTGTTGAATCCCCAGTTTCTCTGGTCTGCTGTCTCTCAGCAGGTAATCCTCCGATAACAAAAAGGTACTATTGCACGTCCTCCACAGGGGCTCAATTTAGCTCTTTTGTTATGTTTATTCACAGTGCTGTTTCCTCCTTAGAGTCCTGTCCTTCTGCTCGTTCTTTGTTTTCGCCGCTGATTTTCTCACAGAGCTCCTTAATTGCCCTGTCCTTGTGGTCAGATCTCCCTCATTTATAAATCCAAAGTTTTCGTGAGAGTTAGGTTTGGTATTCCAGGTGCGATCCGCTATTATTTTTGCTTCCTTTTCTTATGTGGTGTTTTGAGGCTTCGGGTCCGCCATACTTCAAAGAGCAGAGACGGACGCTTTCATTTCGGATAATGAGGATGCCCTCCGCCCCAGCGGGCGAACGCCTTCGCCCCGCTGTTGCCTGGGATGTCCCTCTTGTCAACCAAGTCCTACAAACTTCGATGCCCCGAAGGGTCTCCAAAAACAAAAGAAGAAAGCAGCCTCTGAGGACGGAGATCGTCCCTTTACAGCTGCTTCACCCCACGTCACCACAGGAAGTCCCACTCTACAAACATTTAACAAAATAACATATTAACAGAATCTGCCTGTACCTAGGATAGAACTCACAACCTCCTGATTGTGAGGCAAGAGCTCTATCACTGAGCCACAGCAGCTCTAGCTTGCCTTCTTGCAATTTCAGCAGTCACCGTAGTTTCAGTTTCATTTTACCACGTGGCTTGCAAGCCTCCGTCAGCTGTAGGTCGGGAGGCAGTTTATGTCTTCTTGTGCTTTGCCCTGTTTGCTGCAAAGAGGTAAATTGCTGGCAGGCAGAGGCCAAAGGGTGGGTGTGGCTGGGTGTGGCTACATTCGGTGTATAAGACGCACCCAAGTTTTCACCCTCTTTTTGAGGGTAAAAAGGTGCGTCTTATACTCCGAAAAATACGGTAAGTTTAAGAGAAGCACAGATAATTAAAGGAGATTAGGGACATGAGTTACCTGTCTGTTAACTATAGGATGGATTGTGAATTGTGACACACTTAGGGAAAGGTCAAGAGGGAGAAAAGGAAGTAGAGAAGGAAGGGGAGAAGGGGAGAGGAGGGAAGGAGAAAGTGGGAGAGAAGGAGAAAGAAGGTAGAGGGAAGAGAGGGAGATAGAGGGAGGGGAGTGATATGACATAAAGGGGGAAACAGGCGGGTAATTAAAGTATAAAAGGTGCAAATTAAGATATTGGTTCATGTACTATCAAATAGAAATGTATAACTGTGTATTTTGTTAAGAATTAAGGTATATTTACGGATGTATTGCGGAGAAAAACAATAAAAACTCTATTTAAAAAAAAGGAATGTTGAGCCTCGGACTGGAGCTCGACACCTGATGCCGGCTCAGGCGGTGGGGGGATGCTGCGCTTTGCTTTGTTGTCGTCGAGTTGGCCACACCCACCCACAGTTTGTGGCTCCCAGTGTTTTATTTTCTGTGGGAAATGGGTCCAAGTGGCTCTCTGAGTGTGAAAGGTTGCCGACCTCCACCCTAGTTAAATCGTAAGTCTCAAGCCTGAGTTTCTCTCCACGCACCCCAGGTGCTGGGGAGCGAATGGAGAGCCCGGGATTCAGGAATCCCGGTCATTTTGATTAGTTTTGGGAGAGTTGGCTTGCTGTCAGGGTTCCAACCGATGCCCTAATTAAATCATGAGCCTCAAGCCAAGCTTCAAAAGAAATCCAGTTATTTATTAGGAGCTTCATGTCAGCACGGACAAAGTGAAGCCAACTCTGACCCCACTTAACTTGTGCCTTGGCTCTGATCCTGTTTCCCCCTCCCCACAAGGTGTGTCATCAGTCACATTCCCCAACAAAGCAATTTTGCGGGTTGTAGAAGTCACTCCCTCTGGCCACTGTGAGTACCTGTGGAGATGACCTTGACATTGCCGGCTGAAATGTGCTTTGTTTTGACTGAAATGCAAGTTCCTCGATGCAGCTGCAAGGCTCGATTCCCCATCCCCCTGCCTATGGCAACTGGAGAGCAGGTCAGGAATGCTTCGCAAGTTGACACTATGCTGTTGTGAAACAGGAGAAAGAAGGGTGACCAAGATCAGAAGAGTCATGAACAAAGATTACATTCTCTGCCCCTATTGTGCCACTTATTAAAGAAATAAAGGCAGCCTTTTTTATTTTTCCCTAGAAAACCTACACAGAATTACAGCAGTGTTTTTCAAACCTGGCAACATTAAAATGTGCAAATTTCAACTCCCAGAATTCCCAAACCAGCGTGAAGTTCACACATTTTCAAGATGTTGAGAACTACTGTTCTAGTTCAACTCCTGCTGAAAGCAGGAAACCACTAAACTATCCCCAACAGTGTGGTGCCCAAATGAAAGAGAAGATTATCCAACAAGGTCATTTCCAGGGAGGGTTAACTAATGTTTTTACATTTTGTTCAAAAGTAACCTTTCCTCCCATACTTTAATCTGCAGACTCTAATTCTGAACAGAGCAAAAACAATATTTGTCATGAATGATCACAACTCCACTATTTCTCTGGTAATATATTCCAAGAATAAAGTAACACCAGGTAGTTTAATGATCCATGTGTAGCTACTCCATTGAGGGAAAAACAATGGTTTGCATCCATGTATTGATGCTTATTTATTTATTTATTTATTTATTTATTTATTTATTTATTTATTTATTTATTTATTTATTTATTTATTTATTTATTTATTTATTCGAAGTTCTTCTATGCCGCCCTACTCAGGACTCAGGGCGGCGTACAACATTTTAGGGAACACCAAATAAATTGTTAGGGAACATCAAATAAATTGTTAAAAACAATTTAAAACAATTTTAAAAAAACATACACATCATATATACATGAGGGAGACGTCAGATGAAAGGTCGTCTCAAAATCACCCCGCCTGCAGGAAGAGCTATGTCTTAATGGCTTTTCAGAAGGCCAGCAGGGTGGGGATGATTCGGATCTCAGGGGGGAGTTGGTTCCAGAGAGCAGGGGCCTCTACAGAGAAGGCCCTCCCCCTAGGCCCTGCCAGTCGGCACTGTTTGGCTGACGGGACCTGGAGGAGACCCACTCTGTGGGACCTTACCGGTCGAAGGGAAGTATGAGGTAGGATGTGGTCCCGGAGATAGCCTGGTCCTAAGCCATGTAGGGCTTTAAAGATGATGATCAGCACCTTGAATTGTACCCGGAGACCAATGGGCAACCAATGCAGCTGGCGGAGTATAGGTGTTACGTGGGTGTACCTTGAAACACCCACCATAGCACGCGCAGCTGCATTTTGCACCAGTTGAAGTCTCCGAATACTCTTCAAGGGCAGCCCCATGTAGAGCGCATTGCAGTAGTCCAGTAGAGAGGTGACAAGGGCGTGAGTGACCGTGAGTAGAGCCTCCTTCTCCAAGTATGGTCGCAATTGGTGCACCAGGCGATCCTGTGCAAAAGCCCCCCTAGCCACAGCTGCAAGGTGTTGGTCTAATTTTAGCTGTGGATCTAGGAGGACTCCCAAATTGCGAACCCGTTCCGAGGGAGTTAATTTTTCTCCCTCAAGAACCAAGGAGGGACAGTCAATATAGTCCTTCGGAGGCAATATCCAGAGCTACTCAGTCTTGTCGGGGTTGAGTCTGAGTCTGTTCCTCCCCATCCAGATCCTAACCAGATCTCCCATCATCTAAAAACAAACCAAGTAATAACCAACAGCCAACACGGATTTGTTAAGAACAAGTCATGCCAAACTAACCTCATTTCATTCTTCAACACTGTGACCAAATTAGTAGACCAGCGTAATGCAGTAGACATAATATACCTGGACTTTAGCAAAGCATTTGACAAAGTAGACTACAACCTACTCCTTCATAAGCTGGAAAAAAGCGGGATAGACAGCTACACAACCAGATGGATTAACAATTGGCTGACCAACCATACCCAGCGAGTAGTCCTCAATGGCTCTAAGTCCACATGGAGAGAAGTAAGCAGTGGGGTACCACAAGGTTCTGTCCTAGGCCCAGTACTCTTCAATATCTTTATAAATGACCTAGATGAGGGAATAGCAGGAGAACTAACCAAATTTGCAGATGACACCAAGCTGGCGGGAGTAGCAAACACCCCAGAGGACAGACTCAAAATCCAGAGGGACCTTGACAGACTCGAACACTGGGCCCAAACCAACAAAATGAAATTTAACACAGAGAAAAGTAAAATTCGGCACCTAGGCAAGAAGAATCAAAAATACACATACAAACTGGGCGAAACCACACTCAATAGCAGCGATTGCGAAAGGGATCTCGGAGTCCTGGTAGACAGCCAACTAAATATGAGCCAGCAGTGTGCAGCAGCAGCCAAAAAGGCCAACACAGTCCTGAGCTGCATAAATAGAGGGATACAATCAAGGACCAGAGAGGTACTAGTACCACTCTATAAAGCCTTGGTCAGACCACATCTAGAGTACTGCATCCAGTTTTGGTCACCACATTACAAAAAAGACATTGAAACTCTAGAGAAAGTGCAGAAGAGAGCAACCAGGATGATAAAGGGTCTGGAAAATAAAACATACGAAGAGCGGTTGCAGGAACTGAGCTTGGCCAGTCTGGCGAAGAGAAGGACCAGGGGTGACATGATAGCAGTGTTTCAATACTTGAGGGGATGCCACAGAGAGGAGGGGATCAGGCTGTTCTCTATGGCACCAGAAAGCCAAACAAGGAATAATGGATGGAAGCTGACCAAGGAGAGATTCAACCTGGAAGTGAGGAGAAACTTTCTGACAGTGAGAGCGATCAACCAGTGGAACAGCTTGCCAGCAGAAGTCGTGAGAGCCCCAACACTTGCGACCTTCAAGGAGAGACTGGACTGCCATCTGTCTCAAATGGTGTAGGAACTCCTGCTTGAGCAGGGGGTTGGACTAACTCCCTTCCAACTCTAATAATAAATCTAAATCTAACATCATCCAGGCACTGGCACATCACATCAACCGTCTCCCTGAATTGAGATGGGGTGGTGATGTACAGCTGGGTGTCATCAGCGTACTGTTGGAAACTCACCCCATGTCTATGGATGATCTCCCCCAGCGGTTTCATGTAAATGTTAAACAGGATGGGTGAGAGGACCGAACCCTGAGGCACCCCATAGGTCAGGGGCCTAGGAGACGACCTCTGCCCACCTGCCAACACCGACTGCATCCTGTCAGCGAGATAAGAGGAGAACCACCGCAAAACGGTGCCTCCCACTCCCAACTCGTCGAGACGATGCAGAAGGATACCATGGCCGATGGTATCGAAAGCCGCTGAGAGGTCAAGTAGCACCAGGATGGAGGAATTACCCCCATCTCGGGCTTGCCAGAGATCATCCATCAGGGCGACCAAGGTGGTTTCTGTGCTGTAACCGTGCCTGAAGCCCAACTGATAGGAATCTAGATGATCAGTTTCCTCCAATAACCGAAGGAGCTGAGAAGCTACCACCTTCTCCACAACTTTACCTATAAAAGGCAAGTTGGAGACCGGACGAAAGTTCTTCAAATCCACTTGATCCAGGGAAGGCTTCTTGAGGAGGGGTCTCACCACCGCAACTTTTAACGGTTGTGGTACGGAACCCTCCCTCAAAGAAGTGTTGACAACCGCCTGGATCCAGCCGCGTGCCACCTCTCTGCTGGCCAAGACCAACCAGGAGGGGCATGGGTCCAATAAAGAGGTGGCAGAGCTCATAGCCCCCACAGCCTTGTCCATGTCATCAGGAGAAACAGGCTCAAACTCCTCCCACAATGCTGGACCAAAACTTTCCCCTGTCAACTCAATGGACTCTGCCCAGCTAGAGTCCAGGTTCGACTGAATCCAAGCGACTTTATCGTAAGAAACTGCGAGTATTCCTCAGCTCTGCCTTGCAAGTGTTCCTCGCTCCCCCCTTTTGCAAGGAGGGCGCGAGTCACCCTAAACAAGGTGGCTGGACGAGAATCTGCGGACGCAATAAGAGCGGAAAAGTGAGATCGCTTTGCCGCCCCTATCGCCACTAGATAAGACTTAATAAAAGTTCTTAGTAGTGTTCGATCGGACTTGGTTTTACTGGCTCTCCAGCAGCGCTCCAGACGTCTCTTGTGCCGTTTCATCTCCCGGAGCTCCTCGGTAAACCAGGGAGCTTTCTGGGATCCACTGCCACAGAGAGATTGCAAAGGGGCAATCAGATCTAATGCCCCTGCTGCCGCAGTGTTCCAGGCAGCCACCAGGGCCTCAGACGAATTGTGTACCAGGGTTTCAGGTATTTCCCCAAGTTCCCTCTGGAATCCTTCTGGCTCCATTAGGCGCCTGGGGCGGAACCACCTAGTCAGTCCTGCCTCCCTGCGGAGGAGGAGTGGGGCTGTGAAATCCAACCTCGGTAGGAAATGGTCTGACCATGACAACGGGGTGATGACTATATCCCCTACCTTCAGATCATCTCTCCACTGCCTTGAAAGAAACACTAGGTCAAGCATGTGACCTCCCTCATGAGTCGGACCCTGGATTACTTGGGTCAGGTCCATGGTTGTCATGGAATCCATGAACTCCTGAGCTGCACCAGAGGTTTCGCCCGCCGAAGGCAGGTTAAAGTCCCCCAGCACCATAAGCCTGGGGAACTCCACCACCAGGCTGGCTATCACCTCAAGCAGCTCAGGCAGGGCCCTAGTAATGTAGCTGGGAGGCAGGTACGCTAACAGAAGGCCCACCTGAACCCCTAAGTCCAACTTTAGAAGGAGCGTCTCACACCCGACGATCTCCGAGGCGGGGATCCTACGATGTTGCAGATTTCAGCGCGTTATAATGGCCACTCCTCCCCCCCTTCCCTGGGGTTGTGAATGGTGCTGCACTGAGAACCCGTCCGGGCATATCTCAGAGAGGGCTACTCCCCCCTCCTGGCCCAGCCAGGTCTGCATACCAGGTCCACCCCCTCCTCTGTGATTAAATCATGTTGTTGACAATTGACCTGGAGTTTAGCAGCAGCATCCTGAGCCCAGGATGATAATTTAGAACTGTTGTAATAAAAATCATTTACATCCCAATACAATTTTATCTTGTGGTCTTTTAAAAATACCGTATTTTTCGGAGTATAAGACGCACCTTTTTACCCTCAAAAAGAGGGTGAAAACCTGGGTGCGTCTTATACACCGAATGCAGCCCCACCCAGCCACTCCCACCCTTTGGCCTCTGCCTGCCAGCAATTTACCTCTTTGCAGCAAACAGGGCAAAGCACAAGAAGAGCACAAGAAGAGATAAACTGCCTCCCGACCTACAGCTGATGGAGGCTTGCAAGCCACGTGGTAAAATGAAACTAACTACGGTGGCTGTAATGTGACAAATTGCTAGGAGATAAACTGCTGGCAATATTAGACTGCTGAAATTGAAAGAAGGCAAGCTAGAGCTGCTGTGGCTCAGTGATAGAGCTCTTGCCTCACAATCAGGAGGTTGTGAGTTCTATCCTAGGTAGAGGCAGATTCTTTTAATATGTTATTTTGTTAAATGTTTGTAAAGTGTTCAAATTATTAGACTTATTTTTTAAAGACTGCTTTATTATTGTTCTAGACAACTTAACAAAATGAAGAAGCTTTTTAAAATAAATGCTTGTTCTGAAGAGGCCCAGTGCTATTGTATCTTCTTTTAAATAGCAGCGAATACTTTCAGAAAGCCACATCAATTTTAAAGATCTGTAAAAGTATCATCTGAAATGTCCTGTTTTAGTATTAAGTATTAGTATTAAAAGAAGGCAGCTGAGAAACACTGACTTAGTCATGTTTGGAGTAGATCTATTTAAATAATTGGGAGGAGTTAGTGTGATTACATTTAAGAAAACTTTCTGGGATTAATATACTGCCATAAATGTACATTTCTCCAATTCTTTGCCATTTCTATGGGTCAGGCACATATGCACAGAAATACACAGCAAACAGTGTATATCATCTGTACTGTTTGCTGTTTGTTGTTTGGCAAATTGCTGGGAGGCAGAGGCCTTTTTTCCTTGTTTTCCTCCCCCAAAACTAAGGTGCGTCTTATACTCCGGTGCGTCTTATACTCCGAAAAATACGGGTACTTTCTAGGCTGCTTTGAAAATTAGAAATGTGACCTAATGCATTTGAAATTAATATAAAGTAACTAAATAGAACTTGTTTGGCTATAAAATCTTTGCTCTTTGAGTACCAGCTATAGGAGGCAGGAAGAGCTGTTGGTTGCATGGCCCATTAGTTTGCGGGTTTTTTTGAACAATCTGACATCACAGGCTGTGCATCTATAGGACCAAGATATTGAGCTGAAGCAAGCTTTAATCTGACAGTAGGTCTGTTCTGCTGATGGGCCCAATGTCAGAAGACTCAGCTGAATACATGGCTGGTGGGCAGGCAAGTTCCTTGAGAGGGGGCTGCTATTCATCCATTTTTCCAGCTTGAAGATGGGCAAGGGGCCTTTCTTGCACTCCTCCCACCAGGATTCTAAAGTCCTTTGTTCTGATCTCAAGGAGGCCTTTTGTGGCTCAGGCTCAGCATAGCTGGCATTGCCTGAAGCAGAGGAGTTTGTACTTTCCAGAGGGGGCTAATGCTCACTCCCAACAGACACATCCCTCCTGGCCTAAGAAAGCCTGGCACTGCATAAACAACAGAAAAACACCCACAGAATGATTACCCTCATGCAGTCAGTGCCATCACCAATGCATGGTTGAAAATGCTGCCATGTTATGTGCTGAACAGCTGACTATAAAATGCCAGAAAATGATGTTTCTCCCACACTCAATCATTTCCTGGCATCTTCTTTGGCAAGATGTAGGCAGAGTTTGCACAACATGCTGAGATAAAAATGTAGTTAACAAGTTTGAGAATTTCCCCATTTTAACCCCCTCTGCTAGCAGCTGCATAACAAGCTCCATATTTTAGGTTAAGAGTTATTAGAAACAGTAACTCTTAGAACTGGCCAAAATGGTGAGATGTCACATTGATTAAAGAAAAGACTTTGTCTAACTTTGTTTCCATGTGGAAATCACTTGGAGTTTTTGCTAGATCTGAAAGATATGCTATGGGATATGGGATTTGATGATTAGAATTGTTTATGTTTATAGTAATACTATGTAATATTGAATTTTACATCAAAAGGCCAATATATTTTATATTTGTAATTTTTGAAAAAAGTTAGAAGTTACCTTTTTCTACCTTTTTCCTTATTTTTTGCACCTTCCTGTTTCTTCCTTTTTCATTTTTAATTCATTTTTTCTTTATATTTTATATTTTGCACAACTTCAATAAATAATATTTTTTAAAAACAAGCTCCAACTCATTACGTAATCTGAAATAACAATCATTTGTGGTTTGAACTCCAGTCTTGATACTCAAGATTTGTTCTGTGGAGATTGGCTGGTTTTCCTCAATACTGGAAAACATGAGCAACAATTCCTCCATAGTATCATTAAAGGAAGATAATTTTATCTTATAATAGCTAGTTTTCATAGAATATCAAAATGTATTAATTATCATTTTGTTTTACAGGTAGTCCTTGACTTACAATCATTTTTTATTGATCATTCAAAGTTAAAATGGTCCATTAAAAAGTCCTCAATAGTCCTCATACTTATAACTGTAGAAGCATCCCCGCAATCACATGAATAAAATTCAGGTGCTTGCTAACTGGTAGATATTAATGACAGTTGCAGAGTCCTCGGTTCATGTGATCATCATCTATAATTTTCCGACCAGTTTTGGACAAGCAAAATTAATGGGGGAAGCCAGATTTGTTTAACCATGTAATTCACTTCATAACAGAATAGCAGAGTTGGAAGGGATCTTGGAGGTTGTCTAGTCCAACCCCCTGCTCAAGCAGGAAACCCTATAACATTTCAGACAAATGATTGTCAAATCTCTTCTTAAAAACCTCCAGTGTTGGAGCACCCACAACTTCTGGAGGCAGATTATTCCACTGGTCCTTAGTTCTAAGTTGGTTCTCTCCTTGATTAATTTCCATCCATTACTTCTTGTTCAGGTCCTTTGGAGAATAGGTTGATGCTTTGTGGCAGCCACATAAATATTGCTAAATGCACAGAACAGACTCAACAAAACAAAACATGTTATGATTTACCATTATACTTGTATCTTGGTACAGAAATTTAGCTCAGAACTGGGAATGGAAATTATATAATTTCTTTTCCCTCAGCTATGAGCTAAATAAATCACAATCTACTTCTTGGAAAGACAGAAAAATATGGAATAGACAGCATCACCACCAGATGGATACATAACTTAGCTAAGCAACTGCACTCAATGTGTGGTCCCCAATGGAACTACATCTACAGTACATGGAGTAAAGTATGCAGCCCAAGGTTTTGTCTTAGGCCAAGTCAGTAGTGGGTTCCTACCGGTGCGCTCTCCGCTGTTCTTCGCCGCCGAGCTGAAGACGCTGGCGGCGTTTGCGGCGCGGGGCTTCCCCCGCCCGCTTTCCTGGGACGCCGGGATGCCGCCATCGCAGAGTGCAGAAGAACGCAAATGGCGGCATCCCGGCAAAGCGGGCGGGGGAAGCCCTGCGCCGCAAACGCCGCCAGCGTCTTTAGCTCGGCGGCGAAGAACAGCGGAGAGCGCACCGGTAGGAACCCACTACTGGGCCAAGTACCCTTTAGCACACAGGTGTCAAACTCAATCGCGTCGTGGTGTCATGTGACGTATCGCAACGTTTTTTGCCTTTGCGGAGATGGGGTAGGTGTGGCCTGCATGTGATGCATTCGGCCCACAAGCCTCCAGTTTGACACCCCTGCTTTAGCATTTTCATAAATGATCTAGATGAACTCATCAAATTTGCAGATAACACCAAGCTGAGAGGAATAGCCAACATTTTAGAAGATAGTGTCAATATCCAAAACGATCTTGACAAACTTGAAGAATAGGCCCTATCCAACAAAATGCAATTCAGTGGTGAGAAAAGTAAGGTTTTACACTTTACAGGTATAGAATAGAAGGTAGCTACCTCAACAGCAGTAACTATGAGAGGGATCTAGGAGTTCTAATGGACAACCACTTAAATATGATCCAACTATGTGCTGCAGCTACCAAAAAAGCCAATGCAATCCCTGGCTGAATCAACAGAGGGATTAAATCAAGATCATGTGAAGGATTAGTACTGCTTTATACTGCATTGGTAAGACCATACTTGGAATACTGCATCCAGTTTTGGTCACCATAATAATAAAAAGGATGTTGCAACTCTAGAACCAGTGCAGAGAAGAGCAACAAGATGATTAGGGGGGTTGGAGGCTAAAACATATGATGAATGGTTGCAGAAACTGGTTCTTTTTAACCTAAAGGAGAGAAGTACTACGGGTGAGATGATAGCAGTCTTCCAATATTTGAGAGGCTGTCACAGAGTAGAGGGGATCAACCCATAGCACCTGAGGGCAGGACAAGAAGTAATGAATGGAAGCTTATCAAGGAGAAATCCAACCTAGCTTTAAGGAAAAATTTCCTGACAGGGAGAACAATTAATTAGCAGAATGGCTTGCATCCAGAATTTCTGAGTGCTTCATCACTGGAGGTATTTAAGAAGAGATTGGACAGACATTTGTCTGTAATAGTATAGGGTGGCCTGTGGGCCTGATGTGTCACGTGCAGGCCACGCCCACCCCAGCTTTGTGACTGGGAAAAACATCACGAAATGTCACGTGACGGCAATGTGACGCAGCGAGTTTGACACCCATGATATAGGGGTTGGAACACCTCCAAAGTACTTTTCAACTTTGTTATTCTGTTAAATTTCTGTACTCGAGTTTGAATATAATTTATATATTTATAATGCATTACATATAATAATGATGTGATATAATATATAATATGATACCGGTATATGATAATTTTGAAGAAATGCAGTGATGTTCTGCTCCTCCTAATTTATGGCCCTGGAAACTGTCCTCCTACAAGGCTGGTGTTGAACTGAACATGAACTAATCAACTTGAGCAAGAAGCTGGTTAGCAACAGTCATGTTCTGTGTCGTGACAGGATACTGAAATGATATTCAATGTTCCAAAAAACCATGCACCTATGGGAAAATGCTTGGAAGGAGGTGATTCACACACACATCTACATGTACACATACAAAGTTGTTACAGTAGTAGTAGCTTTTCTATCAAAAGTTATCCAAAGCAATATTTAATAAGAAACCTTTTTGTTGTTGAATAGTTTATTCAAACAGACTAGATTATTTATATGAACAGTAAAAGCAATACAAGCCATACATTACACCACAACATGCATTCTAATTATCCCCCATCATCCATAGCCTTTACCTCTCAGTTTTCGACCTCAGGATGTGAGTGTAGTTATGAAATAAGTCAGTTTTTAATTTCTAAACTTTGCTGTGCATACTATGAAAGTGTCACATTTTACAAGGGTAAACTTTTATTTGGTATTTGTAGGTTCTTGCCTCAAAGTATACTTGGGTCAAAGACTCATGTTGTTTTATAAATACAGATCCTGAGATATTTCACCATCTTCACTTTATAGCCTCTTAATGAGCCAACACCAAATTATTGATTCTCTTGGCATTCAGCCTGTAACTTAGAGAGTTGAAAAATGAGGTCTGTTTCATTCTAGAAGTCATAGTTTGATTAACCATGATTTCTTGAATACATTATATCTGGATTCACATGGCACATTAAATCATAGCTTATAAAATACATCAGTTGGGTTCAGATAATACAATAAGCCATTTTAAATAAACCACATGATGGCTCAGCATTTTGTCTGAGCCTTTTGCATATCATGATAAACTTATGGGGTTCATTTTCCATCATGCGATTTGATGAGACTTGATTTTTTGTTGTGTGAACCCTGCCAATAATAGTTTATTCAAGCAATTAATACAAATCTAAGCTATTATTAAGCAAATAATAGCTTAGATTTGTATGAACACTGAAGGAGGCAAGATTTATATGGTTGGCTTACTTATAGTTTATTATGACATATAAAATTTGCAAACATAGTTTGCAAACCATATTTTAGCATAACGGGTAAACTAAGCCAATTGCGCATTAGTCAAAGCAATACTTCGATTAAATTACCACCAGCAGTACAAATATGTAAATACAGCCCGTTTCCGCAAAAATAAACGCTCCAACTTTAATCGTGCTCCTCAGACACTTATTTTGGAGTAAACCCAGTTCGCTGGCCACCGAGGTTCGGGAATGGAACTGACCAGAAGATTCGAAAAAGAATGAACAATTCGAGGCTGTTCCGAGAGTTCATAAATAAAAGAAAGGCTATGTCTCCCCTCCCCTCTCCTCTCCTCTATCCGACAAGTAGCCTTTGAAGCCGGCTTCTCCTTTGAGAAAGTAAACGCAGTGTGCTTGAACAATTGCATGTCCAAGCGCCCGGTCCAAGCGCTGCTGCTCGTTTCCTTTCTGTTGGAGGTTTTCTATCACTCCTCTTACAATGTCTTTCCCTTTAAGACAGCCTAGCTCACCTGAAGGTGTAGCTCGCTTACCTGGCTCAGGTGGTTGGAAAACTCAGACTAAGAGGAGGAAGTACGTCGGCGCGACAGTATGTCGGCCTCAGCAATTTTCATCCTTGACTTGAAAGGCAAGGTAAGTCTCACTACCGTTTGCTTCTTCCTCTTTGGCGCTTTGTGGCAGTTTCAGATGTTTGTGTGAGGGAGAATAATAATCCCCTTGATACAGTAGTAATGAAGGTCCACGAATATTGGCCTTCCTGCTTGTTTGCAGATAAAGCTTTCTTTTGGTAGAGGATCGTAGTGGAGGGCCTTACTTTCTTTTCCTCCCATGGGGGTGGGGAGGAAATGCAAATTAAACAAAGGAGAATACAAGAGGAGTAAAAGTCCGGATTTAGAGCCTCAATGTCTTGATTGTAGCTCCTGACCTGATCATTCTTTTTCATCAGCACTGCCTGTCAAGTCTGCCTCCTCCTCCTCCCCATTGTCTTTTCCCTGCATTTTTCTTCGGATTAGGAAATTGAAGAAAGACAAGGAGTTATGTAATTATGTTTTCTGCTTCTGTTTTAGAGCTGAGACCTGGGAGAGTGGTGCTCTCTGTGATATAGGGATGGGGAGTCACAAAGGAATTATCCTCCAAAGGCTGAAAAATTTAGCCTTTCCTAACAAGAATCTGTGGGCACAATTGTTTCCATCCTGCTAGAGCTTGCCTTGAAAGTTTGTTAAATAAATTGGGTTACTTTAAAATTGCATGGAGGGTCAGATTTGTAGCAGGAAAGCTGGATCTGTCCATCGTGCAAGGAGACAAAATGGAAGCATTTCAGTATAGTGACAGCATACTTGGCTAAACAGCTTGCATGACTGGTCTGTGGAGTTGCCTCCCACTGCCAGAAATAGAATAGAATTCTTTATTGGCCAAGTGTGATTGGACACACAAGGAATTTGTCTTTGGTGTGTATGCTCTCAGTTTTTTTTTTAATTGAAAAAGTTTTATTAGTACAGAGTACAAACATTTTTTAATTTTTCTCCCCACCCCCACCCCCTTCCCTCCCCACCTCCCCCCCCCCCCCGGACTTCCCAGAGAGAACACAGGGCATAATATCAGTAATTACAGAAGAAAAAAGAAAAAGGAAAAACCCCTCAACTCCAAATTACACATTGCTAACATCATTAAATTTCTATATTTTATATTATTTCCCATATAATTCTAAAAAATAAAAAATAAAAGTTAAAGATATATTAATTATATAATCTGAGTTATACAAAGGAAGGAAAACAGTTTCTCCCTCCTCCTTTCAATCATCTTTCTAGATCTATAAAAATTATTAATAATACTAAATCCTTAAAAAACATTAATAATAATAATAATCTCATAATTAACTAAAACCGAAAAAAATTTACATAGCTAATATCAAGATATTAAATAATACCTTTAAATTTCATCATAACAACATATTACTCTAAAGAAACCTATTAACTCAAATAAAACTAAAAAAAATATTACATGTCTACATATTAAATAATAAAACTTTTAAGTTTCGTCATAACATAATATTATTATACAACAACTTTAATTCATAATAAAAAATATTAAATAATAATACCTCTAAGTTTCTCATAATAACATTATTATACAACAACTTATTAGCTCAGATAAAAAAAAATATTACATGTATTAAATATTAAAGCCTTTAAATTTCATCATAACCACATAATATTATTGTTCAACAACTTGTTAATTCATAATAAAAAAGTATCCTTAAAGGTAATATTGATAATAATAATAATAATAATAATAATAATAATAATAATAATAATAATAATAATAATAATAATAATAATAATAATAATAATAACAATAAAAATAATAATAATAGTAATAATAATAATAATAATAATAATAAAAATCTAGAAAAGAGAGAGAGAAAAACAAAAACCTAAAACAAATGGAAAAAAAAAACAACCTTCCTTTAAATTTTAAAAATCTAATTGTAATAATTTAAAGCTCAATAGTTTTAATTAAAAATTAGGAATTCCAATTCTTAAAGAATTATTAAAAAGGGGGGAAAAAAATCTTCTCTTTCTCTTTCCCCCTTAAAAAAAAAGAAGGAAAGAGGAAAAAAAAAAGGGAGAAGAAGAAAATACAATTATATTATCTCCATCCATCTAATACATATCAACACTACTTCTCTTTATATCTTATTGGTTGCCTCCTTTTGTATCTTGATGATTTTGAATTTATCAGCTCCTCTTCCATCTGATCCCAATACTCCATCTCCTTTTTCACATCTTTCTGGCTCTGCAATTCACTTTGAGTCTTTGAGATTATTTCATTTTGATCCAATAAGAATGACTTTTCCTCCTTGTCTTCTTCTACATTCATACGTTTTCCTTCTGGAATTTTAGATATATCAGCCTTTAAAATATTGATATAAAATTCGGTAGCTTTGTTTATCGTATTCAGCCGGTATCTTTTCTCCAAAAATTTCACCGTAACTCCTGTTGGTGCTTCCCATTTGTATTGTAAATTCAATCTTTTAAGTTCATCAATCAAAAAAGTAAATTCTTTTCTAGCTTTAAGCATTTTAAAGGGAATTTCTTTCCAAATCTTAAGTTCCTGACCATTCACCTGAAGATTATTCTTAAATGTCGCCTGGATAATTCTGTTTCGTAAGACTCTTGTAGTAAAATATATAACAATGTCCCTTGGTAAATGTTTTTGTTTTGCGTACCACGAATTGACCCTGTATAACTTTTCAATTTGTATAGCCAGCTCATCTTTAGAAATTCCAGAAACCTGCACCAAGACCTCAATCATTCTTCCCTTCAAATCGTCATATAAACCTTCTTTCAACCCCCTTACTCTAATAGCGAATTGCGTTCTTCTAAACTGTGACATCAACACCTCTGTTTCAAAATTTGCAATATCCTTTTTAAATTTGTTTATATATTCCACCGAGGTTGCCAACGCTTGTTTATTTGTTTCAATACAATCCTCCAAAAAATCAACATTTGTTGCTAAACCTTTGCAAACCTCTAACATGTCCATCCGTAGCTGCATTTCCATATTCTTCAAAGCTTCTTGCATTTTATTTTCTATTTCAGTAATTTTTTGATTAAATTCCAAAATTAAGTCTTGTTTCATAATCTTTAAAGTATTTAATAAATTTTCCGATGTCAAAACTTGTGGAGGTGTTGGTTCAGTAGCAAGTTGCATTTTAGAAGTAAAAGCAGAGGGGTAAATAGGCCTTTTATTCGAAGCAATCATTCCATATTTTGAGGCCATTGTTATAGTTCCAAGAAATTAAACTAAAAACGCCAAATCACTATCAGTTTTTATAATCCAAAATTGAGAATCAAAAATAAAAACCAGTTTTCAAATTCAAAAATTTCCCAAAATCCAAAAACCACAAACAAAACACAAATAACTTTCACTTCTTCTTTATTATACTTCCAAAAAGGTGCAAAAAAGAGTCAAATCTGTAAAAATAAAAATAATAATAAAAAAAAATTCTTGCAATTTCCAGGACAAATAATCTTTTATTGTTATAATCCAAAGTCATGGAGCAGAGAATAAAAATCAGTTTTCAAAATTTCCACAAGAGAAAAGCCAGGAAAAAAAAATCAATCCTTCCAAACTTGAAACCATTTTTATCTTTCCAGAAAAGTATGGAAAAAAGCCATAACTCTAAATGAAATTCTTTCCAATGTAAAGAATAGAAAGATTTTTAATTTCCAAAGTCAGGAGACAGAGGAAAAAAAAAATCAGTCTTCAAAGTTGTAATTTTCCATAAGAAAAAGAGCCACAAGCAAACAAGGCAAAAATCACCTTCACTTCTCTTCCCAACTTCTTCAAAACGCCTTAAAAAGCCAGATCTCTAAAAAGATACTTTCCACTTTCAAAGGCAAATAATCCTTATTTTTGTCAATTATCAGAGAATATAAGAAGGACAGCCAGTTTTCAGTTTTCAGAACAAAGAGTTTCCATAAGAGAAAAAAAAACCACAAGCAAAACGGAAATCACTTTCACTTCTCCTCCTTCAAACGCCATATTGTTGCATATTAAATGTTACTTTGTTTCTTCAAATAGAAGTTAGCCGAGGGTTTAAAAAAAAGAAAAAAAAATCCATACTTGCCCAGCAAAGCCCCTGGTTCTCTCTGTCTGCCTCTTTAACTGCACAGAAAAAAAAGTTTTAAAAATCCTCTTCCAGAGGCAGCGGCGGCTTCGGCGTCTAGCTCCGCAAAAGCGGAGATTTCCTGGCTCCCGGAGCTAGGGGCAGGCTACCTGGGGAGCCTTCCCTTCGTGCCCCTGGATGACTCCTAGGGCGCTAGGGGGGCTCTACCCCACCTGCCACGCTCTCCTCTCTCCCCTATGTCTGGGGCAGAGATATTCCGAGCCGCCAGACAGCTGTTCTGGCGGCCCGGCAGGGAGTCGGAAAGGCGTCCTGAAAGGAGAACGCCATCGGCGCCGAACACCAAACCGGAAGTCATATGCTCTCAGTTTGAAGTAATACTGTCAATAAAGAATTACTGGTATGCCAATGACGTGAGACTTTCTGTAACAGAATGGCTGAAAACAAGAGCAGAGAACTTTTATAATCCCTGGAATAAACATTACATTATGTGTTAATTTTTGAGAGAGAAGACTAATCTTTAGAGTAAGTTTGTATGAAAGGTTACCATTTAAAGCTGGTAAAGACAACACATTAACAGTATTCATTTATTTCCTTCCTTTTCCAAATTCTACATTGTGGTTTCATTTCAACATTATTAAAGTAATATGTACGCTGAGAATTGCTCACTCTTACCACTATCTTTACTATGATTTTCTGTATGTTAAACAAGCCCCATATTCTGTTTCACATACATGCACCCACTACCCTTAGTATCTAGGTAACAAAGTTTATTTATTTTATTTATTTTGTGAGATTTATATACCACCTCGCAGTGCAAGCAGTCTCTAAGCGGTTTATACCAATAAGCAATGTATATTTATATTGCTCCCAACAATCTGGGTCCTCATTTTACCTACCTCAGAAGGACGGAAGGCTGAATCAACGTTGAGCCGGTGAGATTTGAACCGCTGACCTGTGGATCACAGTCAGCTAAAGTGACCTGCAGTACTGCCTCTAACCGCTGCGCCACCTCGGCTCTCTGTTAACCCACTGTCTCCCTGTATTGTTTTATTACTCAGATAGTGGACCTAAAACACCCCAAATCTATATATACTATGTTGATTTTATTAAGCAAAGTAGTTGGAGTTATATCCTGCTGCTGCCAGTACCCCTCAAATTAAATCTGAAGCACTGCATTCTACTTATCTTTTTGTTCTTTTGTTTTACAGTTTTTATAAGTAATACTCTGTCTCTTGACAGAAGGGGTATGTTGAAGTATGGGGCTCCTACTATTGAAGCTTCCCCTCAAGTTATCTAAGCAATGATTTTATTTTTCACCATAGATGCATGGAAGCACATCTGCTCATCCATCAGTGTTGCTACTGATGGAGTAGCACTTTTTTATTTGGCCTGGACTTGCAATGTGTCTTGCATATGCAATCCAACATAGCCTGGAGAATATAGTGTTAGAATTTAATTGCAGAAACTGATGTCTAAATCTCTTTGGGAAGCAGCTGGAGAAAAAGATGTGCTTTGCACTGTAGTAAAAGGAGAGACTCCTCTTCCAGTGCTTATTCCAACATACACACTTAATGCTTTTGAATTCTACATTGTTTAACCACTTTTCTCTACTGTAGCCACTAATCAGCCGCAACTATAAGGGAGATGTCAGCATGTCAGAGATTGATTACTTCATGCCACTCTTCATGCAAAAGGAGGAAGAGTGCGACCTGACCCCAGTCCTCTCCCATGGAAAGGTTCATTTCCTTTGGATAAAGCATAGCAACCTCTACTGTATCCTTTCAGAGCATGAATGAAAAGTTATGGGATTCAGCCAACCTGCAAATTTATGTCTCAAACAAAACAAGCATCTTATTTTGTTACAAAGAGCAGATCTGTAGGGGTTGAGGATATATGGCCATACTTGAGAATGGCTCCCTGCTTTGTACTTGGTTGTGTGTAAATGCTTTTGTATATGCACTAGAAATTGTCATTAACCAAGGGATAGAAAGAGGTGGTATGTAAGTTTTGCTTTGCTGGATCACACCCTGTAAGTTAGTGTTTAGTCTCAAAGGTACAAGTAGTACTCAACTTAAAACTATAATTGAGTCCAAAATTTCCATTGCTAAGTGAGTTAGCAAAATGAGTTGCACCTCATTTTACAACTGTTGTTAAGGAAATAATTGCAGTTAAGTGAATCATGTGGTCCTTAAGCAAATCTGGATTCCCCCATTGACTTTGCTTGTTGGAAGCCTTTTTGAGTCAATTAGAATATGAATTCCAGTGTTATAATCTTGTTTATTTATGAATTTATAACTTGAGCCATCAGTTCAAGTTGAACAGTATAGGAAAAAATGGTAAAAGTATGGGTCAAATAAAACATGTAGCCTTACAACAGATTAAGTCAGCAGTAATCCATTTGATAGATAATTGTTGTGTTTATTGAATTAAAATGATTAACATTTTATTTTTTTTCTCCTACCTCCTAATAATAATGTGTGTGTCAAATGGGCCTTCTTGGAGATTATTCTAAATTTTAGTAGCCCTTTTTGAAGAAGTGTATCTCCAATCTATCTCTGTTTACCAATTGAAACAAAAGCTGACCTGCTTCGAGTAGGACTTCAAAATAATGTGTGGATTAATGCAGAAAGAGCTGGCAGAAGTTCCAAACCCATATGGGGTTTTAAAGCATAACCTAGCCCAGTGATGGCGAACCTTTTTTTCCTCAGGTGCCGAAATAGTGCACGCGTGCGCTATCGCACGCGTGTGCGTGCCCACACCCATATTCAATGCCCCCCACGCACCCACGCTCCCCCATTTCCTGACTTCTGGTGGGCCCAGTAGGCCCATTTTTCGCCCTCCCCAGGCTCCAGAGGCTTTCTTGGAGCTTGGGGAGGGCAAAAACGCCCTCCCCTGCCCCCGTGGAGGCCCTCCGGAGGCCGAAAATGCCCTCCCAGAGCCTCCATGTGAGCCAAAAATCAGCTGGCGGGCACCCACATGCACGCTGGAGCTGAGCTAGGGCAACAGTTCGCATGCCAGCAGATATGGCTCCGCGTGCCACCTGTGGCACGCGTGCCATAGGTTCGCCATCACGGACCTAGCCTTTTGAACTGAATTTGGAAACTTATTGAGAAGGAATAGAGCTGTTTCAATACAGATGGTAGTTGATAGCTTCTCTTGATCCTTGTTATGTTAACAGTTCTGAAGTAACTGTAGTTATTTATGTTTTCAGTGACAACTCCATGTTAAAAAAACATAAAATTTATGACTTAAAAAGCAGATTGCACAGGATAGGCTATGGTTGCTATAGTAGCCTTAGCTAATGCAAGGTTCATCATGCTAAAGTTTATATATATCAGTAAAAATGTGATTTTATATATATATAAAATCAAAAAATCCTACATATATATATGTGTGTGTGTGTGTGTGTGTGTGTGTGTGTGTGTGTGTGTGTGTGTAACACATTTTTACTGATAATGAAAATAAAGGGAGACTTTATTCAACAGAAAACACACACACACACACACACACACACACACACACACACACACACCATATATATAATATATATAAAACATATATATTAAATGTTTTTCTGCCGAGTCACCTGGTATACCCAATTATGGGAGGGAGCATACTGCTTCCTTATGTTGTTCCTTTTTGCCTTTCAGCCCCACTCCAGGGGCCATCCAGGCTAGAAACCATATTTGCAAACTTACAAAGAACTGATAAAGAAATAAAGGGAGACTAGTATAAATCTATTTCAAGCTATTTAGCTCTCATCAGCTAGCCATACCCTTCTAGGATTCAAACCGGGGCTGTTTGCCTTGTTAGGCAGTGCTTTTACCCTCTAAGCCACCAGTTCTCCTCCCTTATCAGCTGAGCCAGGTCTCCTAGAATCCTAGAATGGTATGGCTAGCTGATGAGAACTAAATAGCTTGAAAATATAGCAAGCCAGGATAAGTAGCCAACTTTGTAGACTTGTGTACTATTAAAATTACATTTGTCAGATTAAGTAGTCCAGATATTCATAATAATAAAGATTGATACAGGTCTTTCAGATTTACTATTTCTGTGATCCTTTAAAGATACCTAATCTCATCCTCTAGTCTTTCCTCTATATCCACTAGTCTTTCATAAGGATGTTCTGCTGTATAGGATGACTCCCTTTAATGCGATAAAAAAGAAAAAAATCCTATACAGGTAATTCTTGACTTATGACCACAACTGAGCCCAACATTTCCATTGCTATGCAAGACAGTTAAGTGAGTTTTGCCCCATTTTATGACCTTTCTTGCCACAGTTGTTAAGTGAATCACTGCAAGTGTTAAATTAGTTGCAGGTTGTTAAGTGAATCTGTCTTCCCCATTGATATTATTTGTCAGCAAGATCACAAAAGGTGAACACATGATCCCAGGATGACCTATCATAAATACATGCCTGTTGCCAAGCATCCAAATTTTGATCACAAGACCGTGGGGATGCTGTAACACTTGTAAGTCTGAAACCGGTCATAAGCCACATTTTTCAGTCAGGGGTGGGTTCTAAATTACCTCGCTGCCAGTTTGCTTCCTCCCGCTCTACGTGGCCACACTTCATGGGTGCGCGCATGCTTTGCACGTGCATGCGTAGTGCTGAAAAATCTGGAAAAAATAAAAATAATTTTTAAAAAAGCGAAAAACAAGATGGCGACCACATGCACAGTGCCGGAAACTCAGCTTCTGCGCATGCTCAAAAGAAAAATAAAATAAAATAAAATTTAAAAAAAAAATAAAAAAAAATGGCGCCGCTTATGGACCAGCACCGACCGAACCGGTTCCGTGATGTCATTGTGATGTCACCAGCAGGTTGCTACTGGTTCGGGTGAACCATTCCGAACCGGGAGGAACCCGCCACTGTTTTCAGTACTGTTTAGCTTTGAATAGTCACAAAACGAATGGTTGTAAGTCAAAGACTAGCTGTATCAGTTTGTCCATTTATTTATTTTAAATTTATTTCTATGTATAACACATAGTAACTACTCTAATGAGCAAATGAAAATTACAAGAATAGAACCTGGAGTTTTGTATATGTAGGATGATGTCAGACCTGCCCCAATTTGATCCCTTTAGGACAGTGATGATGAACCTTTATCAGCTTGGGTGCCAAAAGGGTGCGCGTGCAAGCGATAGTGCGCATGCGTGTGCCCACACCCATAATGCAATGCCCTAGCCCCATTCATGCGCACAACCCCCACACTGCCGCCGCGTATGCGCACAACCCCCCATGCTGCCCCCCACGCGCATGTGCACAGGCCTCACTGAAGCCTCTGGACTTCCGGTAGGCCCGTTGGGCTGTTTTTTGCCATCCCCAGGGTTCAGGAAAGCCTCCTGAAGCCTGGGGATGGCACAAAATGGGCCAATGGGCCAACCAAACTTCTTTTGCTGTCCCCAGGCCTTCAGGAGGCTTTCCTGAAGCCTGGGGAGAGTGAAAACTGCCAAAAAGAAGGCTGAAAATCAGCTGGCCAGCACGCGCATGTGCGCGCTAGAGCTGACAGGAACGCCTCACGCCCCCTCACATATGGCTCCACGTGCCACCTGTGGCATGCGTGCCATAGGTTCGCCATCACTGCCTTAGGAAATAAAGACACTTGACTCCATTAATCAATCAGAGTAGAGCTGGAAGGGACCTTGGAGGTCTTCTAGTCAAGCAGGGGACCCTACACCATTTCAGATAGGTGGTTGTCCAGTCTTTTCTTAAAAACCTCCAGTGATGAAGCACTTACAGTTTCTGATGGCAAGCTGCTCCACTGGTTTAATTGTCCTCACTGTTAAAAAGTTTCTCCTTAATTCCAAGTTGCTTCTTTCCTTGATTAGTTTCCATCCATTGTTTCTTGTCTTGCCTTCTGGTACTTTGAAAAGTTTTAGATTGTGGGCAAGGATCACAGGAGACAGACTTCAGAACAGCTCTTTATCAGCTCACTCAAGCAACCAGCAAAACATGGTCTGACAGCTAGCCCTTTTATAGAGGGCTGTCAGACACAACAACCAATAGCGTTTGAGCATTCAAACACTGGACCTGGGTGGCAACATACAGTTCAGGTAGAGTTCAACTAGAACATAACAACTTACAGTTCAGTCAGAGTTCATCTAGACATAACAAGTTTAGAGTTCAGTTAGAGGTCAGAACACAACACCCCTCCCCTTCTAGATGGAACAGTCCGACAGACGTAGTCGCGCAGGTAGGCAAGGCGTTTGGGAACCCTCCCTGACCTGCGCAGCTCAGTCGTAGGTGAGGCAGCAGCCTGTTCGGACAGGTCTGCTGTCGCTCTTGCGTTGGAGCATGGAAGCTCCTGGAATGTATCGGGCGTGGCCTCTGCGACTGGTGGAACCGGTTCTAATTGAGAACGCCGCTGGACTTCAACTTCCTCAGGTAGGCCTTCCGAGACACTCAGGCTTGAGTTAGCTAGGGGACGAACACAGGATGTTACCTTTTGTGGTTCGTTAAATTCCCCTTTTACTGGGTTGCGTAGCTGATCTACAGTCAGGTCCAGAAATATTGGGACATCGACACAATTCTAACATCTTTGGCTCTATTCACCACCACAATGGAGTTGGAATGAAACAAACACAATGTGCTTTAACTGCAGACTGTCAGCTTTAATGTGAGGGTATGTACATCCAACTCAGGTGAACGGTGTAGGACTTACAGCAGTTTCCATATGTGCATCCCACTTGTTAAGGGACCAAAAGTAATGGGACAACTGGCTTCTCAGCTGTTCCATAGCCAGGTGTGTGATATTTCCTCATTACCCCAATTACAATGTGCAGATAAAAGGCCCAGAGTTCATTTCAAGTGTGCTATTTGCATTTGGAATCTGTTGCTGTCAACTCTCAAGATGGGATCCAAAGAGCTCTATCAGTGCTTCACTATCAGTGAAGCAAGCCATCATTAGGCTGAAGAAAGAAAACAAACCCATCAGAAAGATAGCAAGAACATTAGGCGTGGCCAAAACAACTGTTTGGAACATTCTCAAAAAGCAGGAACGCACCGGTGAGCTCTGCAACACCAAAAGACCCGGGAGACCACAGAAAACAACTGTGGTGGATGACCGAAGAATTCTTTCCCTGGTGAAGAAAACACCCTTCACAACAGTTGGCCAGATCAAGAACACTCTCCAGGAGGTAGGTGTATGTGTGTCAAAGTCAACAATCAAGAGAAGACTTCACCAGAGAGAATACAGAGGGTTCAACACAAGATGTAAACCATTGGTGAGCCTCAAAAACAGGAAGGCCAGATTAGAGTTTGCAAAACAACATCTAACAAAGCCTTCACAGTTCTGGAACAAGATCCTATGGACAGATGAGACCAAGATCAACTTGTACCAGAGTGATGGGAAGAGAAGAGTATGGAGAAGGAAAGGAACTGCTCATGATCCTAAGCATACCACCTCATCAATGAAGCATGGTGGTGGTAGTGTCATGGCGTGGGCATGTATGGCTGCCAATGGAACTGGTTCTCTTGTATTTATTGATGATGTGACTGCTGACAAAAGCAGCAGGATGAATTCTGAAGTGTTTCGGGCAATATTATCTGCTCACATTCAGCCAAATGCTGCAGAACTCATTGGACGGCGCTTCACAGTGGAGATGGACAATGACCCAAGGCATACTGCAAAAGCAACCAAAGAATTGTTGAAGGGACAGAAGTGGAATGTTATGCAATGGCCAAGTCAATCACCTGACCTGAATCCCATTGAGCATGCATTTCACTTGCTGAAGACAAAACTGAAGGGAAAATGCCCCAAGAACAAGCAGGAACTGAAGACAGTTGCAGTGGAGGCCTGGCAGAGCATCTCCAGGGATGAAACCCAGCATCTGGTGATGTCTATGCGTTCCAGACTTCAGGCTGTGATTGACTGCAAAGGATTTGCAGCCAAGTATTCAGAAGAGAAAGTTTGATTTATGATTATTATTCTGTCCCATTACTTTTGGTCCCTTAACAAGTGGGATGCACATATGGAAACTGCTGTAAGTCCTACACCGTTCACCTGAGTTGGATGTACATACCCTCACATTAAAGCTGACAGTCTGCAGTTAAAGCACATTGTGTTTGTTTCATTCCAACTCCATTGTGGTGGTGTATAGAGCAAAAGATGTTAGAATTGTGTCGATGTCCCAATATTTCTGGACCTGACTGTATGTGCCTCTTCCAGAGGCGTCCGTCCTGGAGGCGGACTTCATATGTTAGTGGACCCAAGATTGTTTCTATGACCCCAGGTAGCCACAGGGGGCCCTCGGCATAATTTTGGGAGAATACCGAATCTTTCAGGGAGAAGCCCTGGTTTTTTGTGTGACCTCTGGTTTTGCCTTAGTGGCGCAGTTTGGGTGTAAATGGTCCAGGACGGATCTAAGCCTGCGACCCATGAGGAGTTCGGCCAGACTGCAGCCAGTGGTAGCACTTTGGGTTATGTGCTGTTTACTCAGAAATTTATCTATGCGGGCCTGCCAGTCCCCTGGGCCTAGTCTACCTAATGCTTCCTTTGCTGACCTTACAAATCGTTCAGACAGTCCATTGGTCATCGGATGGAATGACGAGGACAGAGCATGGCGAATTCCCAGGTCAGCAAGGTACCCCTTGAAATTGGTGGCCGTAAATTGGGGACCATTGTCCATTACAAGGACATCCTGGAGGCTGTGTGTGGCAGAAAGGTGTCTGAACACCTTAATAACCACCTCAGCGGTGGTAGAACCCATTGGAAATATTTTGAGCCACTTTGAGTAGGCATTGACAATTATTAAAAACATTTGGCCATGGCAGGGGCCTGCAAAATCGGCGTGTAGCTGCGACCAGGGGTTTTTTGGTTGTTCCCAGTCATGGACTGGTGCTTTGGGTGGAGCAGGCCGCGACTCTTGACAGAGTTTGCATAACCCAACCCAATTTTGGATTTCTGCATCCATATTTGGCCACCAAATGTACCCCCTAGCCAAGGCTTTCATCCGGACAATCCCCGGATGGCCTTCATGTAAAGTCCTGAGTATTCCAGCTCGCAGGCTGGTTGGTATGACCACTCGGTCACCCCAAAGGAAGCAACCCCCTTGCTCTAACAGTTCATGCTGTCTCTGTTCGTATGGTTTAAGGTCAGGCTTGACCAGGTCCTTCGGCCATCCCCTCCAACCCAGTTCAACACAGTTCTGAGTGAGGGGTCCTTGGCCGTGTGTTTAGCCACCTCAGCAGAAGTGACCAGTCCGGAATCAGCCAAGTCAATCAAAAGGACTGGAGCTTCCGGGACAATGTCCGTAAGGAGGTCGGGCAATGGGCACCTGCTCAAAGCATCCGCATTGCCCATGTCTTTTCCTGGCCGATGTACCAGGCGATAGGAGTAGGCCGAGAGAAAGATGGCCCACTGGCTGAAATGGGGGGATAGGGCAGCCGGAGTGGGGCAATCCCCAGTAAGAAGCCCCAGAAGCGGCTTGTGATCCATAACCAAAACAAAATACCTCCCAAACAAATATTCGTGGAATTTTTTGACGCCAGCAACTAAAGCCAAAGCCTCCCTGTCCAGCTGGCTGTAGTTTCTCTCTGCACTGGACAAAGTCCTTGAGTAATAGGCCACAGGGGCCTCTGACCCATTTGGAAGCTTGTGGCTGAGCACAGCACCGAATCCCACAGGGGAAGCATCGCATGCTAGGACCAATGGTAAGGTATTGTTGTATTGAATTAAGAAGCTGTCATTGGTTAGTAGTCATTTGACAGCTGCGAAAGCTGATGCCTCCCTGAACCACCGTGCCCAAGGAATGTTTTTGGCCAGCAGCCTGTGGAGAGGCTTGGCTACGGTGGCTTTGTCTTTTAGGAAAAGGCTGTAAAAATTTAGGAGTCCAAGGAAGGCTTGGAGCTCTGTTTTGTTTTTGGGGGCAGGAGCCTCATGGATTGCCCTTAGCTTATTTTCTGTGGGGTGGATGCCTTGGCCGTTGACTCGCTATCCTAAAAAATTGACCTCAGGCACCCCCAAGCATTTGCTGCGTTTGGCTTTAAGCACGCATTTTTGACAAGACGATTCTAACTCGACAGCGGAGCTGGTCCAGGTCACAGGCAGAGATTAGGATGTCATCAAAATATGGTACAACCCCAGGGACGTTCTGCAACAGACATTCCATTACACTCTGGAACAACCCCGGGGCTACGCTGACTCCAAACTGCAGCCTGTGACATTTAAAAGCTCTCCTGTGAGTTACAATGGTCTGTGCTTCCACAGTAGCGCCATCTACCGGCAGCTGCTGGTATGCCTGCGCAAGGTCTAGTTTAGCAAACAGGCGTCCAGGACCTAGGGAGTGGAGTAGATGATGCACAATCGGCACCGGATAGGCGCTCTGCTGCAAAGCCTTATTGATCGTGCATTTATAGTCAGCACAAATTCTGATACTGCTGTCCCCTTTAACGGGGGTCACTATGGGGGTCTCCCATTTAGCATGGTCGACCAGCTCCAAAATGCCTTGTTTGATGAGCCGAGCAATTTGAACCAATCGAGTCCTAGGAGGCTCGGAAGGCTGCCATTGACTATGGTGATCTGGAGAAGTCCGTCGAAATTGTTGAATTTGACGTGGACCCGGGCTTTTCCAAGGACAGGGATCCAGTTTCCTGGTAGTCAGAGAGGCGGATTGAGGTTTCCTGCAGGCGGGTAGACCGGAGACTCGGAAGGGCGAACATGAGCGTCTCCCAGGCAATGATAGACACTGCAGACCCGGTGTTGATCTCCATTTGGACCGGTGCTCCGTCAATAGAGATGGTGACCATGATCTTCCTTTTGAAGGGGCAGCTGGCCCTGGCAACCAGCGTTTGGTTTGTTTCCGGCTGCATGGCGAAAGCTCTCTGGCGCGGTCTTTGGTTTTTGCCCCAGAATATTTGACAATTCCCCTCTAGGGTTGTCCTGCATATGCGTGTCTTTTGGAGGCAGAATGGCACAGCAAACTCATGCCAAATGTCCTCTCCTTTCACACCATTGGCAGATAATGTGCCTAAATCTGCATGACATCCTCGGGTGTTGCCCTCCACAGCTGGCACAAGCAGTCAGGAATTCTTTAGGAGGCGGAGGGCACTTCTGGTCGGTGTGGCAGACCTCATTGTCGCTGCTTACAGGTTCCTCGACAGAGCCCTTGTGGACCACAGAAGGAGACTTAGTGTCCTTTTTAGAGGAGGCAAAGTGGTGCAGATATTTAGCCACTTTGGTTTAGGACTCAGTGGCTCTGGCTTCGTCCAGGGCAGCGGGCAGCGTGTGATTGGGCTGAGCCAGGAGCTGGCGTTGCAGCCGAAAGTCCTGCACACCACAGATGAGCTGGTCAAGCAGGATGTCATCCAGGTCACGGAACTCGCAGTGGCCGGAGGCTTTATGGAGGGCGGCGATGTATTGGTGGTCTCACCCTCCTTCTGCATCCACTGGCGGAACTCAGCGCCGGACAACCTTGGATGGGGTGGGCGCGTAGTGTGTCTTCAGCATTGCCTGGAGTACCTGCCAGGTCATGGTGTGGACTGGGGTTGGGTCAGACAATGATTCTGTGGTGTCGAACACCTCTGGCCCACAGTGACTCAGAAATAAAGCTCTTTTTCTGTTGTCAGCCAGCCCCAGCAGATTATTGGCTTCGAGGAAGCACTCGAAGCGCTGCATGTAGGAGTCCCATTTTTCCCGGGCAGGGTCAAAAGGTGCCGGCGGTTGGAAGGTAGACATCCTGATGAGAGAAGGGAGACGTGGCTAGTGCTGCCTGGCTGGTTGCAACGCTTGAGGGCTAGTCTTCGTTCTCCTGGTCCCAAACCCTCGTTGCCACTGTTAGATTGTGGGCAAGGATCACAGGAGACAGACTTCAGAACAGCTCTTTATCAGGTCACTCAAGCAACCAGCAAAACATGGTCTGACAGCTAGCCCTTTTATAGAGGGCTGTCAGACACAACAACCAATAGCGTTTGAGCATTCAAACACTGGACCTGGGTGGCAACATACAGTTCAGGTAGAGTTCAACTAGAACATAACAACTTACAGTTCAGTCAGAGTTCATCTAGACATAACAAGTTTAGAGTTCAGTTAGAGGTCAGAACACAACAGAAAGTGAAGTGGTATCCCCTCAAATACTGGAATACTATCATGTCATCCCTAGTCCTTCTTTTCTCTAGATTGGCCAAACCCAAATCATTTTTCATGTTTTATCTCCAGGCCCTTAATCATCTTAGTTGCTCTTCTTTGCACTTTTTCCAAAGTCTCAACATCTTTTTAGTATTGTGGTGACCAAAACTGGATGCAGTATTCCAGTTGTGGTCTTACTAAGGATTTATACAGTGGTACTAATACTTCATGTGATTTTGATTCTATGCCTCTGTTTATTCAACCACACACTGCTGGCTCATGTTTAAGTGATTGTCCACTAGGATTCCAAGGTCCCTCTCTTTTTAAAAAAAAAATCGTCTTTATTAAGTTTTTCCGTTAAAAACAACAAACACTACAGACAAACAAAAAATACATCAAACAAGACAAACACAAAAATAGTTAATCACTTTTACAGCTTTTTCGTCGTATTCCTATATCCATTTCCAAGTAACCATATTTCTATTTTCCTTTTAACATTGAATAATATTCATTGATATTTATTTACTTCTATCTATACCACATTAATTCTCCTGTTGTATTTTCCTGTATTGCTAATTTTACTTACACTCTACAATGTTTTTACTGTATTCAATAACACATCGTTAATAGTTATCTATTTCTATCTGTACAAAATTGAGTTACATGGAGCATTCTCCAAATCTATTTCTTCCATTTTACTTACATATAATTCACTTAATTATCAAAGGAAAGAGAGAGTATGAACATTTACAGATTCATCACAAATAGTCCTTGTTTTACAACCAAATTTTAAAGTTTTTGTTTTGTTTTAACCAGGTGTACCGTCTATTCTATTCCATATATCATAAAATTCCGAGTCTTCTTTTTCGTGTATTTCCATGGTTAATTTGCACATCTCAGAGCATTCTAATACCTTTCTGATCACCATAAAAGGTGTGGGGATCTTGTCCGATTTCCAACTCTGTGCATATGTTAACCTAGCCTCTGTAGTTACTGTATATGCAATATTAGGTAGCGTACCTCCTTTTTACATTTAGTTCTTAATATTCCCAGCAAAAACATTTCTGGCTTTAGGTCAATTTTCTGTTGTATTATTTCCTCCAACCAATTCCTTATATTGCTCCAGAATGCTTTGGTTTTAGGGCATGTCCACCATAGATGATAATAAGTCCCTTGCTCTTTTTTACATTTCCAACATTTCGAAGACACTGTCGGGAACATCTTTGCCAATCGTGCCAGAGGTAGATGCCAACGATAAAACATTTTATAGATATTTTCCTTATAGGATGCTGCCAGGGTCATTTTATAGTTTATTTCCCAAATTTTATCCTATTCTGCAAATTGATTACATACCCAAAATTTTGTGCCCATGCGATCATATTCCCTTTCACCACTTCTTCCTGCAGTTTAAATTGCACTTGAAAGTTGTATAATTTTGAGAGGCTTCCGGCGGTGATGTCACCACACAAAGGAGGAAAAGAACAGGGCTCTGTTCTTTGACTCCGATCGTTCCCAATAGAAAGCCGCTTAAGGCATCGACACTTTTGGAGGAAGCGTCGATAAGAAAGGGAAACTTCCAAGGACTTCGGGGGTGAAACACAATCCTCCCGAAAGTTCAGGAAACCTCCCTTATTTCTGCCAGGAAAGAGGTCTGCAACTTTCGGCAGACTAAGTGGTGACAGCTGCACAGCAGGAAGACGAAGAGGAAGACAATATTCCACTCAATACCGAGTGAAAGCCCCAAAAGAAGGAAACCTAAATCCTATGAAAGAGGAGAAGCAAAAATTGAGTCTCTATGGTGAGAAGCAGATTTTGCCCAAAGGAAAGTGGCGCCTATTTGAAGAATGAGCAAAGATAGAAGTTCTTGAGAGTGACGCTGCAAGATAAGTATATATGGAAAGATCTTGAAATTAAAGGTGATATTAACATTTAAGGGAAAAGTTGAATCCATCTTATGAAGGAGTAAATCTTTTACTTTTGGACTGTGAAACTGATAGACTGTCTGAGCATATAAGATCGATGGAAACTGTTGCACGAAGGGAGTGAAAGTGATTACTAGTTGGACATTTTGAATAGTCCGATGAAAGTAAACTATTTACTGTGGTCCTGAGAGAAGCCGAGTGGATGGTGAGATCTGGATTGTGGCTTCTCAGAAAGGGATTGTGAATTTTGACAAATAAACCTAAACCTGACTTGAGGATTATAATTCATGGAAACATTGTGATTGCTTTGGATACCACAATCCCAAAATGGAAATCATTTTGAGACAGACTTTTGGAGCGAGGAATCATAGGAAATTAATGATGGGACGTCATGAAAGATTTAAAATCCTTTGTTTTCTTTGCATTACTGGTCAGCTGTTGATGATTCTGTTTGAATTTGAATCGTGAGTTCTAGGATCTTTGGATAATAGACATTGTTGTTAACATTGTTGCACTTTGTTAAAGTGCAATGGACCAAGGGTTGGAAAGACGGAATGAGTATAAGTGATGTTAAGAAGAGAATTACTCTCATCAGAGGCGAAATGGATCTTTTCCTGAAACTCTGACATTATAGAAATAAAACGCGAGATTCAAATACTAATAAACAAAATATTTATTTCAGTAGAAAAATAATAAAGAATTCTTATTAGGACTACATTGTATCGGCTAAGAAAATAAATCAGTTCTACCTTGGTAGAAATGGCGATGAGAAAAGGAAAGGAAGAAACCTCTGGAATGTAGACATGCGTAGAAGAATATAACATACGTTTGCTTGACCATAGATATAAGAACAGTAGAAAACACAGAGATGCACAAACTGACAATATTCACATCGTGACACCCCTTCTTTGTCAGTTGGGCTAATATAATGTGTCACTCAACACACAGTAAATATCTTAGGTAATCATGCTGAGCAATAGGTAATGGTTTGTTCAGAATGTCAGCTATCTGATATTTTGTTGGCACATATTCTAACTTTATGAGACCTTGTCTTACTGACTCTCTAACATTCTTGTAACGTATGTCAATGTGTCTGGACCTTGAACCTGTGAAGTGAGTCCTGGAAATGTAAACTACTGATTGATTGTCTTCCATCACAGTGATCGGTTTTTCGGGCTTCGTCCAGATATCTGTAACTAAGGCATCGAACCACGTTAGAAAGTTACATGCATCAGACACACATGCATACTCTGCTTCAGTTGATGAGCAGGAAATAAAACTTTGTTTTCTTACGTTCCAGTAAACTGGACATCCATTCAGGAACACTATGTAACCTGATGTGCTTTTTCTTGACTCCTTGTCACTTGCCCAATCTGCATCTGTATAACAATACATGTCAGCAAAATCTGTATGTTCTGGTTCTAGCTTCAATTTGAATTGTTTTGTGTGTATCAAGTATCTCAATAACTTCTTAATACATGACCAGTGAAACTCTGTTGCTTTGCCTACATGTCTTGAAAGTAAATTAACACTAAGTGCTATGTCTGGTCTAGTCCATCCACTAATGTAAAATAGTGAACCAATTACTGAACGATAAAGTGTTTGATCCTTGAACTCAGGACTGTATGTATCTTTCAAATTGTGAAAATCAGTTTGCATAGGTGTTTGTGTAGGCGTTGCATCTGTCATGTTGCATTGATGCAAAAGTTGATCTATCTTAGCTTCTTGTGAAAGGCTAAACCCCTTCTGTGTCTTTTCAATGTGAACTCCTAAATATTCATTGATGTGTCCTAATGATTTCAATGTGAAGTATTTCTGCAGACCTTTAACAAAATTCTCACTCATGCGTTTGTTTGGACCAATGTAAACAATGTCATCAACATAAACAAGAACAATTTCATTAATATTTCCATACCTTTTTGTGAACACGCATTCATCAGTGTCGGACTTAATAAAGCCCATTAAATTTAGTTTGTCTTTTAGACATGTGTACCACATCAGACCTGATTGTTTCAGACCATAGAGACTTTTGTTTAGGAACCAGGTATCCCCTTCTCGGTCCCGGAAGCCGGGAGCGGACCTGACGTAGATTTCTTCATCTAGATCAGCATGTAGGTAAGCTGTTTCAACATCAAATTGGAAAACTTCGAGTCCAAGGATAGAAGCAGTGGTTAGAGCAATTTTCACACTTTCAGTTCGCACTGTAGGTGAGTAAGTGTTTGTGTAATCTTCAGGGTAGCTTTGTGCGTAACCCTGTGCGACAAGTCTTGCTTTGTATAATAATTCACCATCTGGCTTTTGTTTGATTTTGTAGACCCATCTTGTACCAATGACTTTTTTGTGTGTTGGAGGTGTTGCAGATGTGTATACTTTGAGTTTCTGCAAACTGTCCATCTCAACTTGCATGGCTTCATACCACTTTTGTTGTTCATCTTCAGAAAGATATTTAATTTGTGCAAAGTTCTCCGGTGGGAGTGTAACATTACAGATCAATGGCGATGGTGTGTTTGTCAATTGCATTGTGTATCTCTTTGGTGGAATACCTTTTGTAGTTCTCTTGGAACGTCTCGGGACAATTGTCCAGTCGTCTTTCTTGTTGTCCACATCTCTATCAGCGTCGCTAGCTTCAGCATCCACGGCGTTGTAGGATGGGATATCAGGTGATGAACGTTGGTCATCTGGTTGCACTGTATCAACAATTTCAGTTCTAGGGAAATAAACTCCAGGGTCATTAGAATGTATCCTGGACCAATCTGTATCTTCTTCAAAATTAGCTGAATTAGAAATTGTTATCGTATTGTGAGAGTCAATGAATCTTCCCCATTTAGAATTGCTATCAACACCCATATATCTCAGTCTCTTTGCTACTGGGCCACCTTTTCTTCTTTGGGCCAATGGAATGTTGACCATGGCATATGAACCAAAAATGTGTAAGTGTCTAAGATCTGGCTGGTAGCCATATAACATGTAGAAGGGTGTTTGGTCAATGACACTGCTCCATGTACGATTGACAATGTAATTTGCATAGTGAATTGCTTCGCCCCAAAATGAGTGTTTGAGATTGGCATCTTCTAGGAGGCAGCGCATCATGGTTTGGAGGACCCCCTGTCTCCTCTCTGCGACTCCGTTGTGAGCCGGAGTGTATGGGGCAGATGTTTGGTGTAGGATACCATTTCGTCGCATCCAATCCTGGAAACGTTGAGACGTGAACTCGGCACCACGATCACTCTGGATTCTTCGGATTCTCACTCCGTGTTGATTGTAAATTTGAACTGCAAAATCTCTAAAGGTCTGAAAGGCTTCAGATTTTTCTTTCATAAGAAAGACATAACCATATCTAGAATGATTATCAACAATAGTTAAGAAATACTTTTTACCGCCAATAGTTGGACCATAAGGGCCCACAATATCAGTATGAACCAAATCAAAAATGCGTGTTGACTTACGTGTAGCATGTTTTGGAACAGCTGCTGCCCTCGATTTTGCCTTTTTGCAAACAGCACAATCTAGATGTACCTTACATCCTTTGAAATTCAAACCTTGTGTGAAAAATGGCATTTTTTTAAGGACCTCAAAGCTCGGATGGCCTAATCTTCTGTGCCATCTATGAATACATCTGTCATGTAAATGAAAACCTGTAAGTGAAGTTGCAGCATTAACATTAACATGAGGAACCTTAGGTTTGATTACCTGTTGCTTTGTGGCTTTAAGAGCCTTTGGAGTATTCACAGGATCTCTCTCTGGAGTATCTCTCTCTGGGCCTGTGATATTATCTATTGAGATTTTTATACTTGCCTGAATTTGAGGTTCTGCCTTTGGCCTCAAATAGTAAACCTGACCAATCACAATTGTGTCAGCAACAATATGACCATCTTTAAAAATATAACTGGCGTTACCTAAATGAAGGACATAAAAATGCAAAACAGCATATAAATGATTCTGACTAAGCAAATTACAATTAGCTGTAGGAATATAATAAACATCAGGTACGAGGGTACCTAACTCTTCAATAAAAACAGTCCCTTTTCCTTCAACTTTGAAAGGGTGGCCACCAAATGCGTACAGTTCACGATATTCTGGTTCAGGCTCATGTAGCTCTTTGAAAAGTTCTTTTCTGTAAGTAATGTGAACAGCCGCTCCACTATCGAGAGTCCACAAAAGGGAGCGGTCATATTTCTTTGGCTGCGTATCATTGGTGATTGCTAGCATGGTGTGTGGAGGTGGGAAATCACGCCTGGAACCAGGTCGGCGCTGTCCTCTGCCTCTGCTGCCTCTAGGTGCTGTTCCTCTGGGCTGGTACTGGTCCCTATAATCTGTTCCTCTGGGCTGGTACTGACGTCTGTAATCTGTTCCTCTGGGCTGGACAGGAAATTGAGTGCGTTGCAATTGAAGACAATCTCTGCTTGTATGGCCCACACGATCGCAATATTGGCATCTTATTACTCTTGGTGCGTAGGTTCGTTCGTAGGATCGTCTAGGTGGTAGTTGTAAGTGGGGCGTGGCCTGCATATAAGCTTCATATTCTGTTAAAATTCTACAAACATAATCAACAGTTCTTTGAGCAAGAGGAACTTGGTTAATTTGTGTGATGGCCTCCCTCCATGTGTAATTCAAGGAATTGGTAATAATACTGACCACTTGGTTATCGTCCATTGGGTAACCACGTTCTGCGAGATCTTTCCTCATGCGCTTCATTTTTGTTAAGTGTGCCCCGATATTTTCATTTGGTTTAAGTTTTGTTCCATGAAATTGTGACAAAAGTAAGTTTGTGGACTCAGCTGAAACTGGGCGAAAACAACGTTCTAATTGAGTCCATATTTCTTGGGCAGTTACATCAGGAACAAAGGTTTGCTGCATTTTGGTGTCCATTGACATCAGTAAACTAGTAGATGCTTTAATATCGAGGAGCCTTGTAGCTTCGTCCCATGGCCTTTGTGGGGGGTTCTGGATTATGTCATATGTCCCTTCACAACGAAGCAAAATAGTTATCTCAGAGACCCAGGCTTTGTAATTTTGTCCCGATTGCTTTAATTTTGCGTTGCCAACTAATGGGACGATTTGTGATTGTTGTGTCAAAATAGGTGGAATTGCTTGGGCCTGCAGTGGTGCGGCCTGTGGAATCGCTTGTGGCAAGGCTTGGGCCTGAGCAGGTTGAGGTGCTGCTTGAGGTGCCTGGACTGGCTGCTGTTGTACAACCAGTGCACCAGCTGGAGCTGGTTGCAAAATTGGGGCTGCGGGAGGTGCCTGGACTGGCTGTTGCTGAAGAGCAGCAATAGGTAGTAGAGCTGGAGCAGGCAAAAGTTGGGCTGCCACAGCTGGTGGCGGCCCTGGAGCAGGCACAGGTTGGGCCCCTGGTGCTGGAGTAGGAGGTGGTCCAGCTTGTGGTGGATGCACAATTTGTGCTTGCATAGGTTGGGCAGGCGGGACAATTTGTGCCTGTAAAGGTTGGGCAGCTAGTGGAAGACGCTGCATTAATGCATCAAGCCTCAATTGATTCATTCTGTTTTGGGCTTGTAAGGTTTCTAATTGTTTATTTAAATTTTGATTTTGTTTATGCAGGAATTCATTTTGCTTATGGAGAGTTTCATTTTGTTCCTGAATCACACGGAAAAAAAGATCCCTTCTGTCGCCACTAGATGGCGGTGCAGCATAAGCATATTCATAGTCTCTTTCATCAAAGAATTTCTGCCCATGTGATTGTGATGTGTCCATCCAAGGATGTTGCTCTAATTTGTTTAAAGAAGGAGGGGGATCATGGCCCCTCCCTGAAGTGCCTGTAGGCGGGTGGACATCTTGGTTCTCAGCACGAAATGCATGCAGTTTAATTTCGTGTAACTCTCTTTGCAAAAAATCTATCTGCTCTCTTTGTTTTTGCAGTATCTGGCCATAAGTTAAATTTATTTCTCTTTCAGCACTTGTGTGCCCTATAGAAGACGTTCGTGAGCTGGCAATTTGCTGCCTATAAAAGGATTCTTCCTCATCTTGTGGGGGTTGAGAGATTTTTGGAATAGCTCCCAAACGTGTAGAATTTCCCCCAGGGGCAAACGATGTGGTTGGGTAACTTTTACTAACCTCTGTAGATAAATCTTGTTCCACTTGTAAAGACGCCCCGGTAATATCTTCTGTCTGTGTTCCAAAGAGAGTTGGTGAGGCTTGTTCATGCAGAGAAAAACTTTCTGCTTGGGTTTCTAAAATCATTCTTTCGGTCTCTGTCTTTTTTTCAGCAGCGGCAGCATGTGTAGAAAATTCCTTATCTCCGTTCGTGGACATGGCTGGTCATAAATCACTCTAATTAGCTAACTATCCTAAAACGCAATAAAACTTCAAAAGAAGCCATAAAGTTTACAGCCAAACTCTGGTACCATTGTTAAGAAGAGAATTACTCTCATCAGAGGCGAAATGGATCTTTTCCTGAAACTCTGACATTATAGAAATAAAACGCGAGATTCAAATACTAATAAACAAAATATTTATTTCAGTAGAAAAATAATAAAGAATTCTTATTAGGACTACATTGTATCGGCTAAGAAAATAAATCAGTTCTACCTTGGTAGAAATGGCGATGAGAAAAGGAAAGGAAGAAACCTCTGGAATGTAGACATGCGTAGAAGAATATAACATACGTTTGCTTGACCATAGATATAAGAACAGTAGAAAACACAGAGATGCACAAACTGACAATATTCACATCGTGACAAGTGACTTGGCAGCTGGATGAATAAAGATGAAAAAGCTCGTGACTAATTCCTGGAGAAAGGGAAAGAACTCTTTTTACTATCTTTCTCTCTGGAATATTAAAGAAACATTATATCCTATTTGCAACATTGTAACACAAGGGGACACTTTAAGATCTGATATTGGCTCAAACTCTAAGGTGGAAAATAACTCTATAGAATACTATAGTATATTATTAACAATGTACCTTGACTGGAACCATTGAAATAATGTTTGTAACTACGTAATATTGATTCAAACTGATATTTGATATTTGATTAATAATAGTATAATAATCAACAAGCAGGGATTACTTTATGTAATTATATATACATTGTAAGAGAGATATTAGGAAGGAAATATAAGCTACTAAGTATTAGTAATAGTTATCTCAAAATAATTTAAGTTAGAAAGTACATTTCTGTAGGCTATTTTGGAAAAGTATTTTCACAGGGAAAAAAACTTGTTAATATGTCAACTCTCACTAGGACAACGAAAAAAACTACCTCGGATTACAACTACAATGACGACACCAAATCTTCAGCGATCAATTGATAGCATGTTGGAAGCTGAAAAATCCAGCTCAACTCAGAGCTTTCAGAATATACAAGCAATGTTTCAGGTACTGCAAGAATCTATGGACAAAACTCAAGAAACCACTGCAAAAAATCATGAGGAATCAAAGAAAAACCAAGAAGAGATGAGACAGGACTTTGGAGAAATGAAAAGTGATTTAAAGAAAATGGACTTGGCACTATCCAACAGTCAATTACTCAAAATCAGCAAAGAATAACAACAGCTGAAACAAAGATACAACATCTGGATAAGAAAGTTGAAACTTTAGAGCAGAAAAATATCACTCAAAATAGAGAATTAACTGATGTAATTACTTATCTCGAGATGGATAAAGCAGCTTTTTATTTGAGATTTCAAAACATAACAGAAGAAAAAGATGAAGATCTTGGGGAAAAAATGTCTGAAATCTTAGCTGAGGTGACCCAAAGAGACAAACAAGAGATATTTAGGGATATAGATGAGGTTTATAGGGTATACACTAACTATGCCCGTCGGCAGCATTTACCCAAAGAAGTTCATATTCGATTTACCAAGAAAGTTGTAAGGGATGAGGTTTATAGGAAAATGAGGGCTGAGACAATATCTTATAATGGAAAGGCAATACAAACTCTAAAACAGATTCCACGGAGAGTAAGGGATCAGAGAAAAGCTTATCAATTCTTTTTTTTTATTTCAAAAAGTTTTATTAGTACAAAGTACAAACATTTTTCTCTTTTTCTCCTCCCCTTCCCCCCATCCCACTCGCCTTCCCCCATCCTCCCCCCCACTCTCACTCCCCCCCCGACTTCCCAGAGAAAGCACAGGGTGTAATACAATAAAATTAAGGTTAAATTATACTAACAAATTCTTAATTTCCAAATTTCTCTAAACCTTTAACTCCCTGTTGCTCAAAACCTTTTAAACATAATCTAAAAATCAAGCATATTATTAATCAACATTTCAATATCTCTGGCTGTTAATTTACTCCACTATATATCTTCCATTTATATAATCTTTAAAATATAATAAAAAGAAGAGAAAGAAAAAATCTTTCTTTCACCATTTCATTCAGTTACACAACCATCAACATCATTTCCTCAATGCTGAATAAATCTTCCTTCTTCCGACACTATACCTCTTCGATAAACATAAAAATTAAAATATACTGGCTTCCGGTGACGCCGCGAGCTTCGCTGGACGCTCTTTATGGGTGCCCGATCCCAGGCTCCGTAAAAGCCATCAGATAAGCCACATCTGTCTGGCGGCTTGGAAACTCCCGTCCCGGGCAAAGGGAGGGGAGAAGAGCAGATGGGCAGAGGTAGAGCCCCCCTAGCACCCCAGAAGAAGTTCTGGGGTGCGAAGGGTGAAGGTTCCCTAGAAGCCTGTCAACAGCTCCGGACCTGGAATGCAAGAAGCCGCTACCATCTCTGCTGGTAATAAATGGATTTTAATATTCTAAACAATGTAGCAGACGGAACATACCAGGAGAATCTAACAGCAAGTATTTTAACTTAACTCCAGTGTTGTTTTTTGGATTTTCTGGAAGTAACAAAGTAGCTAAAGATGGCCCTTGGAATTTGAAAGGGTGTGGAGAAAGTGAAAGCTACTGAAAGCTAGTGAGAGTTCTGTTTCCTAACAGACGCTTGTAAGAAATCTCTCTTATTTCTTACTCTTTACCTTGATGAACTTTGTTTTTGGTTTTCTAATAAATATATAAAAATCAATACAAATTGAAGATGTCTTTAAAACTGGCAAAGACTGTTCCTTTTAAAGGAATAGAAAGAGTTGAAAATCTCTCCATTCATATTGTCAATCTGCAAGATTTTGCCCCCCCAACACAGACTTTTACGTTTGAAAAGTGGCAGCAAGCCATGAAAGAAATGCAGAAGGAAATTGCTTCAGCAGTTAATAAAAAAATTAAAGAAATCAATGGAAAAATTACTGAAATTAATGGAAAAATACAAGCTGTCTCAGAGGAGTTTTCATCTCAGACTCAACAAACCAGAGATAATGTGGAATCTGCACTTAAAACTGTGGTATCCAACATGGAATTATTGGAACAAGATGTGGCTGAAATTAAACAGACTACGGTGACTTTGGGTGAAAAAGTAACTGAGATGCAGAAAAAAATTGAAGGAACTGAGGCAGAACTAACGATGGTTCAATATAAAGATATGCAATTTGCTTTACGCCTGAGGGGGGTAAAAGAAAACAGACAAGAGGATTTAAAGGATAAGATTGTGGACGCACTGGTGCAGATTTTGGGGAAAACAAAAGCGGAATTGGGAGAGGGCAGATTGAAAAAATATATCGTGTCAATTCTTGGTTTGCAAGACAAAATCATTTGCCAAGAGACATTGTAATATATTTTACTACAAAAACATTGCGAAATCGAATCTTACAGGCGACTTATAAAAATAAGCTGAAGGTGGAAGAACATGAGGTTTTGATATTTAAGGAAATTCCTCCAAAAATACTGAAAGCACATAAAGATTATACCTTCCTGGTGGCAGAGTTGAAAAAGCAACAGATAAGATACACATGGGGTATCCCGACTGGACTATCGGTTATTTACAGGGCAGAAAGATACAGACTTAATACGATTTCTAAAGCAAAGGATTTTTTGGCCAACGTGTTAAAGGTGGGGAGACCAAAACCACCAGAAGATAAAGGAAATGAGAATGTTAAAAGAGAGGGAAAGGAAGATTTGTATATTCCACAACAGAAAGGAACTCTGAATAGACAAGAACAAACAAACCATTTAAGACGGATTAGAGAAGTATTTGTTGAAAGTGAAAGTGTTGAAATTGAAGAAGAATCAAATCATTCATTCCAGTCCTCAACTCCTCGAAGTGAAACAAGATTAAATCGACATATTTTCAGATGTCAATTTAAATAAATATTTAATTCCTCTCGCAGATTTGAAAGCGAGAGGAATTAAAAATTGATGTTTTAGTGATAGTAGGATAAAGTAAAATAAATAAGAATAAAGTTTAAATGTATATATGAGGATGTATAAGGTTAGAGGAATTAAATTAGAAGATTATCTATGGGGTTTAACTATAGAAGGCAAAGTGATGTAATAGAGATTAAATTGGTTTTAAATAACAAGATTAAATCAATAATATAGTTTGGGGAATAAGTATAGAAGGTAATGTAACGTAATAGAGACTAAATTGGTAGAGAATAGGATTAAATTATATTATAGGGTGGGAGTAAGTATAGAATGCAATCTAATGTAACTAAATGAATGTGAAGTTGCTAAGTATTTTTTAGATATGGTTTAATCTGCTTTTGAATCTGCTTAATAATTGCGGCTAGGTTGCTGGTGGTACAAAATTGGAAGTGGAAATTTTAGAACATTTTAAAGGCTATTTAAATGATATATTTGATAATGGAGAAGATGGACGGATCATATTTGAATTAAGTATTAGATTAAGAAGATTAAAATAGACTGTGAAGGATATATTTCAATTCAATTTTTTGTTTAATTTACAGTATAAGGAGTTAAGATTTTATGATATTTGGAAGTTAATAATTTGTTAGTATATATTAGTTTTATATTTGTGTAAATTATATTATACCCTGTGTATGTTCTGGGAAGTCTAGGGAGGGGGGAGGGGGAGGGGGGGGGGAGGGATAGGGGGAGGGGGAGAAAATAATAAAAAATGTTTGCACTTTGTACGTATAAAACTTTTTCAATAAAAAAATTAAAATATACTAACAAATTGTTAATTCCAATATTTCTCTAATTCTTTAACCCCTTATAACTCCAAACCTTTTAAGCATAGTCTAAAAATCAAACACATTATTGATAACCTAACATTCCAATATATCAAATTACTAATTTCACAATAACTCTAAATCTTTAATTTCTTTAAAATATAGTAGTAAAAAAAAAGAAAATAGAAAAACAAGGAGAAGACACAACCATCAGCATCATTTCCTCAATAGTAAATGGATCTTCTTACTACAAAGTATCAATTTTCATTCGTCTCTCCATCTGGCCTATAACATCCCATGCAAAGACCAAATTCTAATCGTTCCTTCTTCTCGGTTGAACTTTAGATCTGATTCTTGCAGCCATTTGTGGCTTAATAATTTTTTGAGTTGTCAGCTCTGCTCTTGTCTGACTCTGATCTTCTGTCTCCTCTTCCACGTTATGAACATCTCTCTGGTTCTGTAAATCACCTTGACTCATCAAAGCTCCTTCCATTTGAACAACTATCGATGACTCTCCTCTCTCATCTTCTGTTGCTTCCTTCATTCTTCTTCCTTCTGGAATTTTGGATATGTCGGCCTTTAACACTTTTACATAAAAATCAGTAGCTTTCAATATCGTATTGAGGCGATATCTCTTTTCCAGGTGTCTCACCACTATCCCAATTGGAGCCTCCCATCTATACTGTACTTGCCATTTTTTTCAGTTCTTCAACCAGAAAGGCATAATCCTTTCTGGCTCTCAACATTTTAGGAGGAATTTCTTTCAATGTCATTACTTCCTGTCCATCTACCAGAAACTTATTCTTGAAAATTGCCTGTAGAATTTCATTACATAATGCCCTTGTAGTAAAATATATTATGATATCCCTTGGCAGATGTTTTTGTTTAGCAATCCAAGAATTAACATGGTATATTTTATCAATTTGCATAACCAATTCCTCTTTTGTCAATCCTAGCGTATGCACAAGTGCCTCCACCATCCTTCCTTTTAAATCTTCTTGTTTTTTCTCTTTTACACCTCTTAGTCTTAAAGCAAACTCCATACTTCTATATTGAATCATTAGCACCTCAGTTTCAAAGTTTTCAACATTATTTTGAGTCTTATCTATATCTTCACCCAAGGTTATCACAGACTGTTTAATTTCTTCCATGTCCTGCTCCAAAATTTTCATATTTCCTACCAGTCCTTTAAGTACAAATATCATGTCCTTCCTCAATTGCTGGTGTCAAGTGTCAATCTCCTCTAAAACAGCCTGAATTTTTTCATTAATTTCATTAATTTTTGAGTTAAATTCCATAACAAGTTCATTCTTCATAACTTTTAAAGCATCAAATAACTTTTCAGGTGTTAAAGTCTGTGAGGGTGTTAAATAAGGAGTGGGTTGCATTCTTGAAGTATAAACGGGGGTGCTCAAATCCTTTGTTGAAAACAGTCTTTTCAGGTTTAGAAGCCATTTAAAATTTAAGGTTAAACTTTTGATTTTAATCCAAGATCAGAGAGAGAAGAGAATTCATCAAAATCAGGCATTTTCAAACATTTTCAGAGAGAAGACCAAATCCTTTATTAAAAACAGTCTTTCCAAGTTTTGAAACCATTTAAGTTTTAAAATTAGATTTGTTGTTTTATTCCAAAGTCAAAGAGAGAGAAAAAAGAATTCCTCAGAGTCAGGCGTTTCCATATAGAGGGCTGCTAACGAAACGAAACTTTATAACTTTCACTTTCCACATCCTCTAAATTTTCAATCGCCATTTTGTTGCTTGTTAGCTCAGTTGATTTGTAACTTCCGAAGTGAAAGTCAGCAATGGAGTTAAAGTTAAGGTACTTGCCATTCGGGTCTCCTGCCTTTCTCTGTCTGCTGTCTGCAGTAAATCAAGTTATTGTAAATCCCATCTTGAAAGCAGAGACTGGTCGTGGCATCTTGCTCCGCATAAGCGGAGGCGTCCGAAGTCCTGGAGCAAGTGACAGGCTACCTGGGGAGCCCTCACCCTTCGCACCCCAGATTGTCTCCTGGGGCACTAGGGGGGGCTCTACCCTCACCTGTCGGCTCTCATCACTCCCCTTATCCCAGGGAGAAGATTTTCAAGCCACCAGACAGCTGTTCTGGTGGCTTTTACGGAACCGCGGAACAGGCGCTCAACGAGGAGCGTCCTCGATGCCTGCGGAGCCAAACCGGAAGCCCAAGTTTATCAATTCTTAACATCACAATTAACTAGAGAGAGTGTTATGTTCATTGCCAGGCCGCCGCTGCTCACCCAGGCCGATGGTTTGGTAAGCGTTCTCCGGATCGTGCACCAGGTCGCAGAGCGCCATCAAGGCCGGCTGCCGCATCAGCAGCTCGGGGTGCTGCAGCTCTTCATTGAGCTTGGGGAGGCCTCGGCGGCCGAAGGCCGCCAGGCGCCTTGGTGGGGTCGATGTCGGGGGCAGCTGGGCTGAGATCCGCGGGTGCGCCATGCCGGAGGGGAGCCCACTGAATTGCGCGCGCCAGGTTGCTAGGCGCCGGGGACGCTGGGCGGGAAAGTCCACGCGCATGTAGGTTCCGCAGCGGGGCCTTCCCGCGGGTCTACGAGCGCTCGCCCAAGCAGCTTCAGGAGCGGTCGGCTTCCCTCGTCGCTGTGCCTAGTACCTCAGTACCTCAGCACTTGTAACTCCGTCGCATTCCACGCTCTTGGTTGCAGGGCAGCCCATTTTGAAAGAAAACATCTCGCGTTTTCTTTCAGAATGGGCTGCCCTGCACACAAGAGCGAGGAACGCCAGGGAGCTTCAAGTGCAAAACCATGGCGAACCACCTACCACCTACCGCCCCCCTGGCCCCTCTCACCGCCCCCCTGTCGCCACCCTTGCCTCTCACCGCCCCCCTAAGGGTTCCCACTGCCCCCTGGGGGGCGGTACCGCCCACTTTGGGAACCACTGATCCAAGCCATATCGATTCTTGACCAGGTTTTATGTGGGTGGGAGAAAAATGTGTATTGTCTACTTTCCGGGTTTAGATATCGCCATCCATCTATCAAATCATATTCTTGCTTGATTTCATCAAATGAAACCGGTAGTTGTCGCCTTGTCTTTTTCATATTGTTACTTTATAATCTTTTTTAAATCTGCTATGACATTAAAATCTCCAATTATACAAATGTTTTCCCATTGTAGTTCTGACAGTATTTTGTGCATCTTAATGTAAAAAGTTTTCTGGTTTGTATTTGGTGCATAAATTACTACTACTAATATTTTCTTATATCCTGATGTTATTTCCACTATTAATATTCTACCTTCTTCATCACTATATATCAGTTCTGGGTTTAACTATTTTTTTATGTACACTACCACTCCTCTTTCTTAACATTTGATAAGGCCGAATATAGTTTACCCAATTTTGGATATTCCAAAATGTTGCTTTGTTCTTTTTTGATGTGGGCCTCTTCGAGACATGTAATATCCGGGTTTTGTTTTACAAGTCTAAAAAGTATTCTCTTTCATTTTATTGGTGAATTCAATCCGTTAATGTTAATGTTCATTGAAATCAGTTTTATTTCCCCTTCCTTTGTTTTTTCATTTTGCAGATTCTCTATAGCCTCCTTTCCTATACTCTGTCTGGGCTCTTGTTCTTGTGCCATCTCTTTCATATCTATCTATTATTTTCCTCTTCCTCTTCTCCTGCTCTATCATTTTATCTTCAGAACTTTGCTCCTCTTGACTTATTCTGCCCGCGTCTCCCGCCTGCCTCTTGCCTTAAGCCGCCAGGTGCCTCTGCTCCGCGGTCCCTCCCGCGCGCGCCCACCTGCTGGGAAGGCTGCAGCTGGCGGTAGCGGCAGGAGACTGAGACGCAGGGCAGCATCGGGGCTCTGGGGCTCCTTCGGCCGCTTGGCTGGAGAATGGCAGGGATGCAGCCACGGCCATTTTTGAGCTCCCCCCGGCTCGGAGGTTTCAGTACCCGGCGTATAAGACGACCCCCGACTTTTGAGAAGATTTTCAAGGGGTAAAAAGTTGTCTTATACACCAGAACATATGGTATATATATATATATATATATATAACAAAAATAGTTATCTACTTATAAACCTTATTTTCCAATATTCACTAATAATTTAGAACACTATGTTGAGTGAATCTATTGTTCTTCTTTATATTATATTACATATATTACATATATTAAATTTTTAAATCACCACAGTTTCTTATCTGTTGTAGTTACCACACTTCACTGATTTCACAATCTCTGTAAGACTCTTCTTTTCCAAGATGTTTCCCAGTCGTTTTGCCTTGTCAGTTCCGTTTACTCACGAGTGCTCTTCTTCTAACTTCCACCAACTTTCTCTCACTTTCTCTTCTTCACTTTTTGTTGTCCCTTCTGTCCCAATCTTTACCAGTCTATCTTTTTAATCCTTTTGCAGTATGGTTTATAGCACAAATCAATCCTTCTCTCCTCCTCCTCCCTGTTGATCTTTCAGAAGCCGTTCCTACAGCTTCCACTCCACACTTTCACTTCGCTGCTTTCACCCACACCCATAATGCAATGGCCTTTCCTCATGCATGCGCACACAACCCCCCACACACACTGCCCCCATGTTTCTGAACTACCGGTTGGTCTGTTGGGACATTTTTCACCATCCAAGGCTCCAGAAGCTTTCCTGAAGCCTGGGGAGGGTGAAAAACAGCCCAATGGGTGAAAATGGCGTTCCCCCCCACCCTCCAGAAGGCCAAAAATCAGCTGACCAGTGCACACATGCATGCTGGAGTTGACATAGGGCAAAGCAACTGTGCCATAGGTTCGCCATCACTGTTCAAGATCCTCCGCTCAGCATATTTGGTAAGCCTGCCTCTCCTACTCCCTTCCCCGCGGGCCACAGCCCTGCCATGCTTCCCTGCCTTCCATGCGGCCTTCCCGGTGTCCCCGTGGCCACCTTGTGAAGGCAGGCAAGCAGAAGGCCGCGTGGAAGGCAGGGAAGCATGGCAGTGCCGGCCGGCCACGGGAAGGGAGCTAGCAGCCTTCCCGCGGTCCCCCACATGCTTGCCTTCCGAGGTCGGCGTCCAGCCCGGCCCGGCCAGTGGGTGCGTGGGTGGCCCTTGGTGGAGATGCAGCTGCTGCTATGGGGCTGAGAGGGGTGATGGTGGCGCTCCAGGATGGCAGGCAGATGTCCCGGGGCTGCTGCACATGAGCACTGCATGTGCAGCCCCGGGACATCCATTTGCTGTCCCGGAGCACCGGTGCCACCCCTCTCAGCCATCTATGCATGATGGCTATCAACTAATGGATGATCTCTGGCGGGCCCGGGATGGGGGGAATTCTTCCATCCTGGTGCTACTTGACCTCTCAGCGGCTTTCGATACCATCGACCATGGTATCCTTCTGCATTGTCTCGGTGAGTTGGGAGTGGGAGGCACGTTCTGCGGTGGTTCTCCTCTTATCTCGCCGATAGGATGCAGTCGGTGTTAACAGGAGGGCAGAGATCATCCCCTAGGCCCCTGTTATGCAGGGTGCCCCAGGGGTCGGTTCTCTCACCCATCCTGTTCAACATTTACATGAAACTGCTGGGGGAGATCATCCGCAGACATGGGGTGTGTTTTCACCAGTATGCTGATGACACCCAGCTGTACATCACCACCCCGTCTGACTTCAGTGAGGCAGTTGATGTAATGTGCCGGTGCCTGGACGACGTTAGGATCTGGATGGGGAGGAACAAACTCAGACTTAATCCCGACAAGACTGAGTGGCTTTGGATATTGCCTGCTAAGGACTATGACAACTGTCCCTCCTTGGTGTTCGAGGGAGCGAAACTGACCCCCTCGGATCAGGTCCGCAACTTGGGGGTCCTCCTAGATCCACAGCTAAAATTGGATCATCATCTTTCTGCTGTGGCTAGGGGGGCCTTTGCACAGGTTCGCCTGGTGCACCAGTTGTGGCCATACTTGGAGAAGGAGGCTCTACTCACTCATGCCCTTGTCACCTCCCGTTTGGACTACTGCAATGCGCTCTACATGGGGCTACCCTTGAAGAGTATCCGGAGACTTCAGTTGGTGCAAAATGCAGCTGCGCATGCTGTGGTGGGTGTGCCAAGGTACACCCACGTGACACCCATACTCCGCCAGCTGCATTGGTTGCCCATCGGTCTCCGGGTCCAATTCAAGGTGTTGATCACCATCTTTAAAGCCCTTCATGGCTTAGGACCAGGTTATCTTCGGGACCGCATTCTGCCTCACACTTCCCTTTGACCGGTTAGGGCCCACAGAGTTGGCCTCCTCCAGGTCCCGTCGGCCAAGCAATGCCGGCTGGCAGGCCCTAGGGGGAGAGCCTTCTCTGTGGCTGGCCCCGCGCTCTGGAACCAACTCCCTCCAGAGACCCGAACTATCCCCACCCTGCTGACCTTCCGAAAAGCCGTTAAGACATGGCTTTTCCTGCAGGCTGGGGGTAGAGCCTAATTCCATCTGAGCTCACCCCCAAGTATGTATTGTTGTTGTATGGTTTTTTAGATGGTTTTAATATTGTGTTTTTAATTTTTATATTTGATTTTAAGAAATATTTATAGTTGGTTATTCTTGTATTTTTCTCTGCTGTACGCCGCCCTGAGTCCTCCGGGAGTTGGGCAGCATATAAGAAAACCAAAATAAATAAAAAATAAAAAATAAAAAATAAAAAATAAAAAATAAAAAATAAAAAATAAAAAATAAAAAATAAATAAATAAATAAATAAATAAATAAAAAATAAACCACTATGTAGTATATGCAGTTTTGTCCTTTGTGTTAATATTCTTTCTAGAGTACAGGTGTCTAGTGTAACTGTTCATATATGTCTCTTATCTTTGTCCTTAATCTTTCATATAGTGGTGGCCATCACCATGAAGAATGCCAATGCCTCACTGGTATATTCCTTTCTCTATAAAGTGGTTGAGGTATGTAGCCTTTCTCAAACATTCAGGAAACCAAGGAAAAAAATATTCTCTCACACTTCAGAAAGAAAAAGGTAGTTGCCATTCCTTAACCCAAAGGTGTTTTTTCAAGAGGGAACTGGACTTTCTGGTTTTTCTTTCAAGACATTTCACTTCTCATCCAAGAAGCTTCTTCAGCTGTGACTGGATGTTGGGGAATGGAAGGATTTATACTCCTTGCAGACAGATGGTCATTTGCATTCTTTTAGCCAGTTATTAAGGTCACCTGGAGGTTTATCTGAGTAGTGCAAATGGGCGTGGAGCCTTTTTGGAGCTGTTGAAAGGACTGTGTTGTGGACTGGAAATAGATGATGCCGTATCCCTTCCCCTCTGTTGAGAGAGGGCTGTTCAATTTTGACATAGATGGCCTCTTTGAACTCTCTTTCAAACCAGCAATCCTCTCTGTCTAAAAATGTGAACTTTGCTGTCTTCAAAAGAGTGGCCTTTGTCTTTAAAATGCAGATAGACTGCTGACTCTAGTCTACTAGTTACACTCAATTTGGTGGACATTCTGAATAAGAAGATATCTTAACAGAAGTTTGGGGAATATTGCTTGCAGGACCTAAGGCTAGGTTGAAGGGAGGTTAAGTATAACCTAAGAATAAAGTTCACCCAACTTTATACTTAGCCTCTTTTATAGTCTCCTCACTGCCCCTGTGAATAGTTTGACCTGAGTCCCTACCTGTTGTCTTTTCCAAGTTCCATAAGTGTACAAAACTGGACATTCCAGAAGAGACACTTGACCCAAGCAATCAGAATTCTGGAAACTTAACTACAGGGTAATGATAGCTTCAATTCTTTAGTATGAAATCCATTCTCTCCTTGTCAGGTTTTTTCTGAATACTTCAAGGAGCTGGAGGAAGAGAGCATCCGTGACAATTTTGTCGTTGTGTATGAGCTACTGGATGAGCTGATGGACTTTGGGTTTCCTCAGACGACAGATAGTAAAATTTTGCAGGAGTAAGTAATCTGTTTACTTGTTCTTCCAGGATCTGCATCTGTTTTTCTGCTGCTGTTCAGGATTTTAAAAACTGTAACTGTTGTAGTGAAACAAAATTCCAAGATGCATAAAATTTTAGGTTTTTAGTTTAGATATTCATACTTACATTTTTCAAAGATCACAGAAAGGGACTCTTACATGTCATCTGCCAGACTTTCAAATTTAAAATTAGTTTTATCCCGGAGACAAACTTTTTCTCATCACTATCTTTTTTGGGTTACTACATTCTAGCTTTGCCAATTGTTCCACTTAGGTCCATTTGAACACAGATCCCCCTTGGGAGCAACATTGAAGCAAAATAATTGAGCAGCTCTCCCAGTCTCTTGGCAGCAGGCCCACTTCTTTGCATTTATTATTTTTACTATTACTATAATAAAAAAACATTGTTATTGCTTTTAACTTTCCTTATGGTCCTAAATGCATGTTGTGCGCTAAGCTTTCTAATTGTTTTTCTGCAGATATTAATGACTTATTGATATCCCTCCTGGGTGATTACGCCCTATTCAATTTCCTGTAACTCTGAGTTCAGTCAAAACTCCCTATGCATCCACAATAATGTCTGCTTTGTTTTGTTATTGTGGGGGTGGAACATTATGAAATTGAACTTCTGGTATTTTATTTTCAATAAGTTCCCAATCCTCCTATTCCTCCTTTGACTTAATTCATTCCCATTTCTGTCCATGGGGGTCCCATCTTCTGTTAAACTTGGCTTTCTTGAAATCCTAATGTGCATGTATAACTAGATTCTAGTTTTTGAATATGAACCTTTACTTTTTTTGTCAAATATACAGGTATGTCTCAGCATTATAACTAGGAATGATTCATCCTTGGTCATACTAATAAGAAGGACTTCTTGCATTGGAAAATACATGTGCCAGCACACCCTTCCCCTCCCTGACCACCTGAAATGCTGTTGATATTTTGATGCTGCTCTCGACAGCAAAATGTATCTGAGACAAGCTATACTGTAGTAGTAGGATGTTTGATCAGGAAGAATTCTTTCACTGCATCATAGGTACATCACTCAGCAGGGCAACAAACTGGAGATAGCTAAATTCCGGGTTCCAGCCACTGTCACCAATGCAGTCTCTTGGAGATCGGAGGGGCTTAAATACAAGAAGAATGAGGTCTTCATTGATGTCATTGAATCTGTTAACCTGTTGGTGAGTCAGACTTCAATTATTTGTGGTAGAAGATTGAATAAATGAGTTTTTTAGAAGCTTCAACATGATTGTAATAGGTTCAGAGAGCTATTTTAATGTGTGTAAGATACAAAAATAGTGAAATTTGAGTTTATGCCCTGAACATGGTGGCATATTTAAACACTAAGGATATATACCAGTGATGGCGAACCTTTTTTGGTTCGGGTGCCAAAAGGGTGCGCATGCACGCCCACACCCATAATGCAATGCCTTTCCTCCCATGCATGCACACAACCCCCACACTTCCCACCCCCACCTATGCGCACAGGCCTCACTGATGCCCCTGGACTTCTGGTAGGCCTGTTGGGCTGTTTTTTTAGCTCTTCCCAGGGTTCAGGAAAGCCTCATGAAGCCTGAAGATGGCAAAAAATGGCCCAACGGGCCAACCCGAAGTTCGAAAACAAACTTCCGGTTGGGCTGTTGGGCCATTCTTCACTGTCCCCAGGGTTCAGGAGGCTTTCCTGAAGCCTGGGGAGAGCGAAAATGGCCAAAAAGAAAGCCAAAAATCAGCTGTCCGGCACGCGCATGCGCGCTGGAGCTGACATGGGGCAACGCCTCACGTGCCCTCAGATATGGCTCCACGTGTCATCTGAGGCACGCGTGCCATAGGTTTGCCATCACTGATATATACATTACACTTTTTCAAGTACCTCAACTATCTTTATTAAATAATGTAAAATTTAATATATATATATATATATAAAATGAAATCTTGTGTTATTTCATTAAGATAATAAAGCCAACACACTTGAAAAAAATGTAGTCGGCATAGAATTTTATAAGGATGTCATACTTTAAGCAATGGTACTTTAACTGAGCAACTGAAAAACATGGAAAATTAGTTCAAAGAATGACCCTATGAAGCAGATGAAAACTATCATTTTGACAATGGACAGAAAAATTGAGAAAGATCTTCATTTTGCATCTGTATCTGTGCATCTGCCTTGTTATACTGGTATATGTAATTTTATAATATATATATAACTTTGTTAATTTTTAGAAAGATAAAACTAATAATAAAGTAATATAAAGTAAAAAAGAAAAAGAAAGGAAGTAAAGAGAAAACAAAACAATGCAAGGAAAAAGTTAAAGAAAAATAGAAAAGGAAAAAAATACAAAGAAATGGCTTCCGATATTCTTTACAGCAATTATAAATACGGTAAATACGATTTACCGTATTTTCGGAGTATAAGACGCACCTTTTTACCCCCCAAAAGAGGGTGAAAACTTGGGTGCGTCTTATACACCGAATGTAGCCCCACCCAGGCACCCCCACCCTTTGGCCTTTACCTCCCAACAATTTACCTCTTTGCAGCAAACAGCAGCAGAGCCTGATTAGCACAAGAAACTGATTATCAGCATCCCGACCTACAGCTGAGAGGCTGCAGCCACGTGGTAAAATGAAACTAACTACGGTGGCTGTAAGGAGACAAATTGCTGGGAGATAAACTGCTGGCAATGTTGGACTGTTGAAACTGAAAGGAGGTAACAGCTCCTGTGGCCTAGAGGTGGAGCTTTTGCCTCACAATCAGGAGTTTGTGAGCTCTATCCTAGGTAGAGGCAGTCTCCTGCTTGGGCAGGGACTAGATGACTAGATGACCTGCAAGGTCCCTTCCAACTCTGAGTGTTCAAATTATTAGACTTATTTTTTAAAGACTGCTTTATTATTGTTCTAGATAACTTAACAAAATGAAGAAGCTTTTTAAAATAAATGCTTGATCTGAAGAGACCCAGTGCTTTTGTATCTTCTTTTAAATAGCAGAGAATGTATACTTCCAAAAAGCCACATCAAATTTAAAGATCTGTAAAAGTATAATCTGAAATGTAACAGTGTCCTGTTTAGTATTAAGATAAGGTAGCTGAGTTAAACCCTCACTTAGTCATGTTTGGAGTAGATCTATTTAAATAATTGGGAGGAGTTAGTGTGATTACATTTAAGAAAACTTTCTGGCATAATGTACATTTCTCCAATTCTTTGCTGTTTCTATGGGTCAGGCACACAAATGCCCAGAAATATACAGCAAACAGTGTATATCATCTGTGCTGTTTGCTGTTTGGCAAATTGCTGGGAGGCAGAGACCGTTTTTCCTTGTTTTCCTCCCCCAAAACTAAGGTGGTCTTATACTCCGAAAAATACGGTAACCTCTCTAAACTTACAGTGCATCATGATACTCTTCTTTCTATAATTTCTATGTCTAAACTTTAAAGCCATAAATCACAAGTTCATTTTTTTCATTGGCTGACTGACAAATCACACTCAACATGTAGTCCTCAATATCTACATGGAAGGAAGGAAGCAGTGGAGTATCCCAAGGTTCTATTTTAGGCCCAATACTCTTCAAAAACTTCATAAATGATTTAAATGAGGGAATAGAAAGGGAACTCATCAAATTTGCAAATGACACTAAGCTGGCAGGAATAGCCAACACTCGAGATGATAGGTTCAAGATCCAGATGGATCTAGATAAAGTTGATCACTGGACCCTGTCCAACAAAATGAAATTCAGTGTAGAGAAAAGTAAGGTCTTACATTTAGACAAGAAAAACCAAATATACAGGTATAGATTAGGTGAAACTTGGCTCAATAGCATTCTGTGAGAGGGATCTTGGAGTCCTAGTGGACAATCAAATATGAGCCAGTAGTGTGCAGCAGCAGCCAAAAAAGCAAATGCAATCCTTGATAATGGGAACTACTATTATAGCTTTATAAAGCTTTACTAAGACAACATCTGGAAAACTTGGTCATCAGATTATAAAAAAGATGTTGAGACGTTGGAAAGAGAAGGGCAACAAAGATGATTAGGAGCCTGGAGGCTAAAACATATGAAGAACTGTTGCAGGAATTGGGTATGTCTAGTCTAGTAAAAAGAAAGACTGGGGTGACATGATAGCAGTGTTCCAATATTTGAGGGGCTGCCACAAAGAAGGGTCAATCTATTTTCCAAAGCACCAGAAAGCAAGACAAGAAACAATGGTTGGAAACTAATCAAGGAAAGAACTAAGGAGAAATTTACTAACGGTGAGAACAATTAATCAGACTTGCCTTCAGACATGGGTTCTCCATCACTGGATGGAATGGGACAATCAGCCACAGGCAATTCACCACAGCCAACTCACCACAGCCAACTCACTGTGGGACAATTCGCCATGGCCAACTTGCCAGAGGACAACTAACCACAGGACAATTTAACAATTCAGTTTAATTTAATTTTTTAAAATAAATATAAAATTATTTTACTTGATGTCATTCGTATTTCATTTTATCATTATTACTCCACCTTTTGAGTCCCCTAAGATTACCCCCTCTGATTTAATGGTGGTGAAGTTTTTGTTTCCATGTTTTGTTGGGAACTTCAGCATGACTACGTTCAGGAGGAGGAGGAGGAAGAGCCATATTTCCTCATGGAGAAGAGTGTGGAGAGTGAATGGAGCAGTAGTGGGTTTCACTTACCTTTGCTACCAGTTCGGAACTGTGAACGTGTGCATGCGCTTGCTTCGCTTGCATGCAGTGCTTCTGTGCATGCACAGATAATCCGTGATGACGTCCAGGCAGGTGGGCGGAGCCTCCCACCACCGCCACCGGTTTGCCCGAACCGGGGCGAACCGGTAGCAACCTACCACTGGAATGGAGGACCTCAGACCCTACTTTCTCTTTCAGGTTAATACCAATGGGAGTGTCCTGCTGAGTGAGATAGTGGGCTCCATCAAACTGAAGGTGTTCCTTTCTGGTATGCCGGAGCTACGTCTGGGTCTCAATGACAGGGTCCTTTTTGAACTCACAGGACGTAAGTAAATCACAGTGTAATGACATGTGCATTTGGGGAGGAATGGACATAATAGGTGAGTCTCAAATTTGAGTCTCATATCAATCATATCTTTGCACTTTCATATCCATCTATGGAATGTGTCAGATTGGTTATAAAGTTAGAGAAAGAGCAAGTCTGCAATTTTGCTTTGAGAATGTCTATAACAGTCCATACATTTTGGTTTAATTTCAATAGACTATGCTATAATTTTTAATTGGAATTTTGTATTGTTAAATTTTATTTAGTTTTTAGTTTTCCGCTCCACAAAGCTGTTTATAACTTTATATGTTTCTTTTGCAGCATATTCATAAGATTGGATTATCAGAAAGTAGGGCTCATTATTTTTCTTTTCTTTTTTGAAACTTTGCTTCCATTGAAGACTTAAAGTTTTGTGAAGCTTCCAACCAAAAATAGGCAATTGTTTCTTAATACATCTAGTGCTGAAACTGTGCCAGAGATTATATATGTCTTTTAATAACTATACTTCTGACTTTCAGGTGGAAAAAATAAGTCTGTAGAACTCGAGGATGTCAAGTTCCACCAGTGTGTGCGACTATCACGTTTTGACAATGATCGTACTATTTCCTTCATTCCACCTGATGGAGATTTTGAGCTTATGTCATATCGCCTGAGTACACAGGTAGATCTTTGAAGTGTTCCTGGAAATGGAACAGAGGAAAAAAATATCCCGGGACTTTACTCACAACAAGAGTGATCTCATGTACCATCTTCCCTCTGCTGAGATAGGTATCCCTCCCTTGCTTGTGGATTCACCAAGATAACACCTACACTTTGCTAATGATTGATGTCCAAGTGTGGCAGTTGCCTATTTATAAAATAGTAGAAATTGCTGTGGAAGGGAGGTTTTATTTTGGTAAGGAGAGAACAACAGAAAATATGTCCAGATAATTAATGGTTTCCTTTTTCAAGTGGGCTGATTCTTTGCCAATCAGAAATCTGTCTATTGAGATATCTGAAAAACTTTACAAGCATGATAAATGCCTAGTAATGGCTGTATATAGTGTCAGGGCTCTTTGCACCAACAAGACAGCCATGCATATAACACATGCAAACAGTCCAAAAAGAGTCATATAGTTTAATGTGTTACTCAATGTTACACAAGATAATAAGATACGCTCTAGGATAGAATCCCAGCACTTTTTTCTTCTTCTGAGCATTATCCCAGCAAAATAAAATTAAATATGTTGTCTGGTGCTGCAGTGATTAGAATGCAGTATTGTGGGCACAGCCCACAGCCTGGACTTCGATCCTGATTGGGCTCAAGGTTGACTCAGCCTTCCATCCTTCCGAGATTGGTAACATGAAGACCCAGATTGTTGGGGGCAATATGCTTATATTGTAAGCTGCCCAGAGAGTGCTGTGGGGAGGTATATACACAGAGGTGGGTTGCTCCTGGTTCGGACCGGTTCTATAGAACTGGTAGCAGGAATTTCCCTCCGCTCGCTGAACCGGGAGCGATCGCTGGATGACCACGCCCCTGAACTGGCTCTAATGGCGGCACCGTTTTGTTTTTGGCTTCTGCACATGCACAGAAGCTTGGTTTTCGGCAATGTGCATGTGCGGTAGAGGTGGGTTCCTACCGGTACGGTCCGGAATGCCATTCTGATAGTGGCCCGCTGATTGCGCAATTTTGGCGTGACAGCTTCGGTGCTGTCTTTGCCGGCAATCCCATTTGAAAAACAGGGCAGCTGCTAACAAAGAGGGGAGAGTGAGGGGTTAATGCTTCTGTCCCCTCCTCCCTCCTGGCCGGCTGCTCTTCCTCTTGCACCACATGTGCTGCTGCTGCTGTTCCAGAGGGCTTTCCTTGGGAGTGAGGGGGAATAAAGAGGCCAGCCGGCAGGCCGAAGGTTCGAAAGTTCACTCGCTTGTTTTGCTCTATCTCTACTCTTGCAAGTTTTGCTGCCTTTTCTCTTCCCGTGCGGCGCTCCCAATCTTTGAGATTGTGGCAAGGTCGGTGGCAGGGAGGGAAGGGAGCACGCGGGAGACAGCAGCATCAGAAGCCTCCCTGGGTCTTCCCTCTGCTGTGGATGGCATTAAAGGTGATTTTCCTCCTCCCTGCTCAAGAAAAGGGTTTTGCCGCAGCATTCTGAATAAAGCAGCATTGTAGATTTTAAGTTTTCTTAATTGGAAAATGCGAGCATATCTCCTGTGCTCCCCTATCCCTCTTCCTAGGTTTTAGATTGAGGCTATGGGCTCCCCGAGAGTGGGGCTGAGGGGAAGCCAGCAATGTTCCCTCTAAGCTGCGCGGATGCCCGGCCAGCACATGATAAGAAAACACAGCGCAGCAGTTGAAGGAACATTGATCACCAACTGATTGGGGTGGGTGGGGGGTGGGGGAAAGGAGCCGTCAACGAAGAGAGGCGGAGGCTTTAACTCTTGCCTCCCCAGGTGGGCTCTGCTGCTAGGGAGAGGAGAGCAAGATCAAAGGCTGAAATGCCGCGCAGCAGTTTCTAACTGCAGCGCAGTGATTTTCAATGTTAGAGGGAACATTGGAAGCCAGCCTTAATTTCAATAGCCAAATTGAGGGCTGCTATGGGGAGGGGGAGAGAAAGGCAGCACTTTCTGGGAAGGCAGGCCAGTCTAGTAATTCCTCATTTCCCCTTCCCCCACTAATTAAGGGGGCAGGCAGGCTACTATACTTTGTAGTCTAGCTCAGCTCAGGCAGACAGAGGAGGCCTTGTGCCAGAAGGGGCTTGCTTGAGTCTCATGGCTGCTGCTTCAGCCACATTCTTGGCAAGGGAGCTATTGAGGAGGGGGCAGAGGAATCAAGCCCAGAGGAGAAGCACCCCTTTTCCTCCTTGTGTGTTCTGGTACTGAGCAGCAGTGGAGGAAGATCAAAAGGAGCCTGTGCTGGTTGAGGGACTTGGCCAGTCCCAAGTATGCAGGAGGTTGCTGCTGAGGAGTGCCTGTTTCCAGGTTCTGGAGTAGACATAAACCTGCTCCTTTGTCTCTCTAAAGAGGCCCAGCTCTTGGGCTGAGTCCCTTGCCTCCCACCCACCCAAAACAAGGAGAGGCAATGCCTTTCCTGGTTTGTTCTATTTGTTGATTGTAAGCTCCTTGGGGCTGAGAAAAATTGCTGCAAAACTGAGTTTCCTGAAGTGGATCACTAGACTCCTAAACAACTTTAAAAAATGATCTAGTAAAAAGAAAAGTCAACCAAAAGAGCGACATTCAAACAAAAGCACATAAAGCACCCCCAGGAGCAAAACAAATTAAAGTTTAATTTGTGTGTATTGCTTAATGGACTGCTAAATTGCCAAAATAGACTGCTAAATTGGCCATGCCCACCCAGTCACATGGCCACCTAGACACACCCACCCAGTCACATGACTGTCAAGCCACTTCCACCCGGCCACATGACTGCCAAGTCACTCCCACCCAGTCACATGTCTATCAAGCCACGCCCACAAAATCAAACCACGCCCACAAAATCAAGCCACGCCCACAGAGTGGCAGCAAAAAAAATTGGAACCCACCCCTGATGTGCGGGCACCCACATGGCATGGGAGGAAGCTAACCGGCGGCGAGGTAAGTTAGAACCCACCCCTGTATATACAGTAAATCTAAGTGCTATTGTTAAATAGAATACAATACTTTTCAGCTAAAGATAGCTGGGGCAGTTTTACCACCCAGGACTATCTCTCCTTCTTATCAGTTCTTAAATAGTATTGATGACATTTTTGCAATTGACAAGTAAATTAGCCATTATTTTATGATTTTACTTAAACATATTTCTATGCTGCTGCAATCAAAAATGATTTAGTAGCTCTATAAATGATTTGTTAATGATGAGCCACAGTGGCGCAGTGGTTAGAGTGCAGTATTGCAGGCTACTTCTGCTGACTGCCGGCTGCTTGCAATTTGGCAGTTCAAATCTCACCAGGCTCAAGGTTGACTCAGCCTTCCATCCTTCCGAGGTGGGTAGTAAAGCACTGTGAAGTGATATATAAGTCTAAGTGCTATTTCTGCTACTGTTAGACTATGTCTCATAGAGTATCACCCCTGCTGTTGCTACATTAAATAAGGCTGCTCAACTGTGCAGGTCTAATTAAAATTAATGGAGTTCTATTTATAACAGAACTCCAAGGAGATGATAAGTTTCATCATGTTTAATGCAATAATCTTTGGACTATTCTACATCCTCTATTATATTGGAAGTTTTGAAATTCATGCATATCTTTTGTTCTTTCTCTCCCCCTCCCCATCCCAATAAGGTGAAACCTCTCATCTGGATTGAATCTGTCATTGAGAAGTTCTCTCACAGCCGAGTGGAGATTATGGTTAAGGTGAATTATTTTGAGCAATACCATCATTCCTCTGCAAGACCGCCAATGTAAAAAAAAAAAGACCTAATAAAATGCACACTCTTATGTTTTATTCCTGTAAATGCTATTGATTGATTCAAATTGATAATCATAAAGAGATCCAACCTAAAAGTAAGAATAGCTTGCCTCCCAAATTGTGGGTGCTCCATCACTGCAGGTTTTTAGAAATAGACTGGACAACCATTTGACTGGGATGGTGTAAGGCTGGGGGTTGAACTAGAAGACTTCTGAGACCCCATCCAGCTCTATGATTCTACACTCTGCAGTATGTTCTATGTTCTAAAGGTATGGAATTTGCAGAAAAGAGCATGTCTGTCTTCATTGGATAAAAAAAATGAGTCCAAACCATCTTGAGTTTTGGATCTTTCTCTTGTGTCAGAGACTTAATTCATCAGGGAAATATGTCTTTTTTCATATGTCATTTTTTATTCTGATTTTTTTCTCTAAAAGGCAAAGGGCCAGTTCAAAAAACAATCAGTGGCCAATGGTGTGGAGATAAGTGTGCCTGTCCCAAGTGATGCTGACTCACCCAAATTCAAAACCAACATTGGCAATGCAAAATATCTGCCTGAAAAGAATACTGTTGTCTGGAACATAAAGTCCTTCCCAGTAAGAAAAATTCCTTTTGTTTTTCTCTGATCAGTTCCTGCCCTTTCATATCAGTAGTACATTCCAATCAGTTAGACTTTTACCAGGAACATTCAGTAAGTTATATGGTTCTTTTGCTGAATTTGGAATGGGGCACAACTTTATTGGAGAGCTTTTAACTGTATCTTGAAGTCTCTGACAAATATTGTAAAAGCCACTGCTAGGGTGTTATAATAGGTAATGAATTCCTTCCAACTAGATTATAATGGAGCTTGGGCTATGATAAAAGCTGGCAATAGTGGTGGTGAGGGTTTGTCATCTAGTTATTAGAGCCAGACTGGAAGCAATTGGCCAGGAAATCTGGATTCAGATCACCAGGAAAGACTCTCTTGTATTTTCAGGGCGGTAAAGAATATTTGATGCGAGCCCATTTTGGGCTGCCCAGCGTTGAGAACGAGGAGCTGGAAGGTCGGCCACCCATCTCAGTCCGATTTGAAATCCCCTACTTCACCGTCTCTGGGATTCAGGTAAGCCAGATTTGATGGAAAAGTGGGAATGGGGACATTTTTTACCTCAGGACTATATAATATTGGTATTGAGGAAGAGAAAAGAAAGCTAGGATGACGGAAAGTTGTGAGCTGTATAGACTGCAGATGGTTGCAGTTAAGAACAGGTCACTATTACTGCTGCAATTTTTTTCACAATTATTCAAATTACTATATGTCAAATACATGGGATAATTATCATTCTAAGCTGGAGAGGGAAAGATGCTTTGACCACATTATAGTGTGAAGTTAAAATTCAGTGGAAGCCTTGAGATGCCATCAAATCTGAATGAATTAAAGATAGTTAATGCACATTCTTTTTTCTCTTTTCTCTTTTCTTTCTGTCATCTATTATTTCACTCTGACCAGGTACGGTACATGAAGATCATTGAAAAGAGTGGGTACCAGGCTCTGCCATGGGTCCGCTATATCACCCAGAGTGGAGGTAAACTTTAAGCCCATGAAGAACCTGGATTTATATATAGATACTGACCACATTCACCCAGCATACTAAATTTTAGTATTGAGCATAGTTATAGCATGAACTTTCAAATATGCTCCAGAAACCAAGAAAACCACAATTTGCAGAACTTATTAATCTTTTTTCTGATAGCTATCTGAACAATCTTTGCCAACCAACACTTCCTGGTTTGGTTTTGTGCAAAAATCAATATTTAAAAAAATGTCCAGTCACGCATGTGGGAGTTAATCTGCATGCCATGAAAGAGAACTAATATTTTCCCTAGCCCTTTTGTTTATGAAATAATCCTCTGTACTCATAGGAGTTGAAATACAAAGCCAGAACAGATGAAATGTTCTGCTTTATAGAAATTCCTATACTCAGTATCATTTTCCTGGAGGAGGAATGACAGATTTTAACTACCAAGTAGCCATTAATCTAGATTCAGACATACAATCAGTTCAATAAATATCTGCTAAGTTATTTCCTCCCACCACATCCTTTTGTTTTTCTAGAATATACTTGATTATTCTGCAGAGCTCTGGATTGGAATTTTAAATGTATGGGATCCTATCTTATGCTAGACTCTTGAAATGAGAAAATATGAAGCCAGCAAAAATTGTTGCATCTATGCCAGCGGTTCCCAACCTGGGAGTTGGGACCCCTTTGGGGGTCGAACGACCATTTCCCAGGGGTCGCCTCGGCATCCTCAGCTCCCCCCTACTGCCACAAGCCTGGCCATATCGCGACCCACAACCCACGCCCCCATCGCGCCCCATCCCGCTGCCACCATTTGGGTTCTTTTACCCTCTGCGCATGCGCAAAGCATTCTGCATGCGCAGAGGGCAAAAGAACTCAAATGGTGGCATCCAGGTGGGCGGGGGAAGCCTTGTGCCATGACCGCCACCAGCTCCATTGGCTCTGCAACGACCGACAAGCAAGAACGAACCTGGAGCATTTCACCCCTGCGAAAGGCGTGCACGACTTTGGCGGGGCCGGGACAGGCGGCTGCCCGGAGGGAGCCATACCCTTCGCCCCGAACGCTACAGGTAGACGGGAGAGACTCTGCGAAGGGGGTGGCTCTCTCCAGGCAGCAGCCTGTCCCGGCCCTGCCGAAGTCGCGCACGCCTTTCGCGACGGGGCTCGAAAAGCTCCCAGAGGCAACACGCAAAGTGAGCAGAGACCTCACCTGGATCTGGAGACTTTGCCGGATGCCGCCATTTGGGCTCTTTTAACCTCTGCGCATGCGTAGCATGCTTTGCGCATGCGCAGAGGGTAAAAGAACCCAAATGGCGGCGGCGGGGTGGGTCATGGTGGGGGTGTGAGGGCGGGGCGCGGCATTAGGAAGGTTGGGAACCACTGATCTATGCTATCCCAATTTGTAGGCCAAATTTGAAGTGTATAAGAACTATCAATATCTATTCGTTCTGATGCCTATGAAGTTCTCCTGGCATCAGAATTGGCATTCAGTGCTGGAGGGTATGAACTGGTGCTGCTATATGGTTTTGCTTGTAAATTTCCCAGGAATATCTAATTGGCTCTTGCTGAATTAGCTAGCCCTTTGTTCTTTCTTATGTTAACTTCTCCTTGATGAGGCTTGTAGCAAGCATTTGATCAAAGCCCTTAGAACAGGGTTGTCAAACTCGTGGCATTACATCATGTGACGTATTGTGACTAAAATGCGGGTGGGTGTGGCCAGTGCATGATGCATCCAGCCCGCAGCCCATGAGTTTGACACCCCTGCCTTAGAGTAAAAATTTCTGGAAAAGTTGCCCTGTCTTGTTATAAGAACATGCTGTTTACAGCCTAATTTTGTCCAAATGTTTTTTCATTTGGACAAAAAATGTTTTACATAATTCCATAGTGTGTATGCAGTAGTACTTTCACATCCAATGTAATGTCCATCACGTTAATGTTTGCCTTGATCTAGGGGAAAATTTCCAGATGTTGACTTTTAATAAAACTGTATATTTTCCCGGGGTAATTGTGAGGTTGCCAGATATGTAGACAATAATAGTCCTACTCCACAGGGAAACTTTGGGACTTAGTAAGTTTCAATATGTGAAAATTTCATTTTTGAGCAAACGTTGCAAATTCACCTCTGAAAGAGATAGAACTACCGTATTTTTCGGAGTATAGGACGCACCTAAGTATAGGACGCACCTAGATTTTAGAGGAGGAAAACAAGGAAAAAAGTATTCTGAACCAAATGGTGTAGTAATATATTATTTAATAAAATACCAGTGTAGCAGAATACTTTTTACAACCATGTATACTTTTTACAACCATGTACACTTTTTACAAACTTCAAACTTGCCAGCTTTAAGACTTGTGGACTTCAACTCCCAGAATTCCTTCTCCAGTCATGCTAGCTCAGGAAATGGGAGTTGAAGTCCACAAGTCTTAAAGCTGGCAAGTTTGAAGTTTGTAAAAAGTGTACATGGTTGTAAAAAGTCTTGCCAAGTTTGAAGACCCTTGCACCCCTAACCCAGGGGTCTTCAAACTTGACAGCTTTAAGACTTGTGGACTTCAACTCCAATTCCTGAGCTAGCATGACTGGAGGAGGAATTCTGGGAGTTGAAGTCCACAAGTTTGAAGACCCTTGCACCCCCTTGGCAAGTTTAAGACTTGTGGACTTCAACTCCCAGAATTCCTCCTCCAGTCATGCTAGCTAGAGTTGAAGTCCACAAGTACTCCCGGTCTCGCAGCCAGTTCCCTCCTGAAGCTCAAGGGCTGCAACTTGAGCTGAGCAGATCTGCGGCGAAAGCGGCGGCTCCTGGTTTTCCCGGCCAAAGAGCGCTCGCTAGAGAAGAGCAGCTGAGGAAGCAGGCGAAGCGCGGCGACAGGCAGGTGTTTTGGAAGCGCCGAGGGCAGCACGCGCGTCCGGGATGCCCTTCTCGCTTAGCTGGCAGCAGCGGGCGCAGCGAGTTCCGTCCCCACGTGCGTCCCCGGCGCTTGCTGTGGCGACGCTGTTTTCTCCGAGACCTTTGTCTCGGAGAAGGAGCAGTAGACAAAGGTCTCGGAGAAAACAGCGTCGCCACAGCAAGCGCCGGGGACGCGCGTGAGGACGGGACTCGCTGCGCCCGCTGCTGCCGGCTAAGCGGAAAGCACAGAAAGGTGCATCCCGGACGCGCGTGCTGCCCTCGGCACTTCCAAGACACCTGCCTGCCGCCGCGCTTCGCCTGCTCGCACGCCCACTCGCTCGCAAGCGGGCAGCGGTGGGGATTGAAGCGGAGCGGTGGCACCTCGAAAGGACTGGGGTGCTAGATTTCATGCTAGCTCAGGAATTGGGTGGCGGGGGCAAGCAGCGGTGGTGGCGGCGGCAAGCAACAGCGGGGACGGCGGGGGCAAGCAGCGGGGGGGGGGCAAGCGGCGGTGGCGGAGGCAGCGGCGGGCGGCGGGGAAAACCTCCGAAGGGTGGGGGGTTGGGGGGGGTTGGGGGCTGCATTCGGTGTATAGGATGCACCCACTTTTTGACCCCCTTTTTGGGAGTAAAAAGGTGCGTCCTATACTCCGAAAAATACGGTATTTGCAGTCAAGGAGATTCCTTGCTACATGGGAGCTTAAGTTTAACTTATTTTTCCCTCAGATTATCAACTTCGGGCACATTAATCGTATGATTCCACAGATTCTGATACTCTCAAGAATGAAGAAGTCTGAATGACTTTTAATTCAGGCTCTATCTGGATTTGATGTTGTATATTTGTATATTTCCTGGCAAAGTGCTGCTCTGGTCCTCATTCCATCAATCACAGCTTGGGTTGATAGTTGTTGGACAATTACACCTAAGGTTGGTCTGGGTGGGAGAGAATCATAGCCTATTCTTATTCTTCTTGTTGCCTGCAATGGCATGTATACTTCTTCCTAGCTTGAATGGAAGCAACCCTGTTTGTATACTGTGCCTTGCAAGGGTTTTTGGTGAAAAATCTTTGATGAGTAAAAGAGCCGCTGTGGCGCAGTGGTTAGAATGCAGTACTGCAAGATACTTCTGCTGACTGCCAGCTGACTGCAATTTGACAGATCGAATCTCACCAGGCTCAAGGTTGACTCAGCCTTCCATCCTTCCGAGGTGGGTAAAGTGAGGATCCAGATTGTTGAGGGTAATATGCTGACTCTGTAAACTGCTACAGGGGGCTGTAAAAGCACTGTGAAGCAGTATATAAATTTAAGTGCTATTGCTATTGTTTCATTCAGAATTTCTCTTTTAGAGAATTTCTGAGACAAAAGAGCAGGTGTGGTAGTACCACCAGTAGAAAACTTTATCCAGGGGAATTGATGTTGCCTCTTACTAGTGCCTGAATAGAATTCAGTTCATCCTGAAATGTAACCAAGTTTTTTCAGAGGGAGAGTTGTGTGCAGGAAGAATGCAATAACAGAAAGAAGAATCTACAATGTTATGGAATCAAGAACTGCAGATCTGGGTTGAAATATCCACTTGTACATGAATTTTCTGAGAAATTGTGGGAAATTCTTAATCTCTGTTCTTTTTTTGTAAAATGGGAATAGTAGCTGCCTATCTTTTGTTATAAAGATGATGAAATGACTTAATAGTTTTCTTGTTCTTAAAGTATGACAAACTCTAAATGGACAGAAATAAATCTTTTCCAGTGAAATTAGTATTATATTGTGGTATGATATTCATCCTTATTTCCTTTTTGTTCCCAACAGATCAGTCTTGCATTTTACTTTTACTCCAGTGTTTGAACTCTTGGATTGAGGTTAGAGTTACAGATATGAAATATTTGGTGGAACATGGATAAAAGCCAGGGCAGCTAACAGTGCTCTCAAGAGTCCTGCTGGATAGGAGTGGCATCTAAATACTAACAAACTAGTCAACAATTATTTGCCTGACCTTATCAAGGCAAAATGTGTCAGCTCTGGAAGTTGCTTCTTGGCAATGTTTTGTTTATCCTATTCTCCTTCAAAGGATGATAAACAAAAACTAGGAACATTGTAGGCAGTTCTGAATGCAAGCAAAAAGAGATAGTTTTGTGTATTGTATGTTGGCATTTTTCAATTATTTTCATTTCTCTTCTCCCAACAGCCTTTTTCTAACTTCTCCCTTCCTTGATTTGTATTTTATAATTTCAAACGCAATAGTTGAAACTGCAGGATAAGCAGATAATGATATCATGATGGTCCTCATCCTTTTATTACCGTATTTTTCAGAGTATAAGACGCACCGAAGTATAAGACGCACCTTAATTTTGGGGGAGGAAAACAAGGGAAAAAGGCCTCTGCCTCCAAGCAATTTGCCAAACAGCAAACAGCTGTTTGCTGTGTATTTCTGTGCATGTGTGCCTAACCCATAGAAATAGCAAAGAAATAGCAAATGTACATTATGCCAGAAAGTTTTCTTAAATGTAGTCACACTAACTCTTCCCAATTATTTAAATAGATCTACTCCAAGGTAACTAAACTCTAATACTAAACAGGACACTGTTACATTTCATACTATACTTGTAAAGAGCTGTTAAAATTAATTAAAATTTCTGGAAGTATACATTATTCTCTATTTAAAAGAAGATACAATAGCATTGGGCCTCTTCAGAGCAAGCATTTATTTTAAAAAGCTTCTTTATTTTGTTAAGTTGTCTAGATTTACAGGGATCTCCAACCTTGGCAACTTTAAGACTTGTGGACTTCAACTCCCAGAATTCCACAGCCAGCAAAGCTAACAAAGCTGGCTGTTGAATTCTGGGAGTTGAAGTCCACAAGTCTTAAAGTTGCCAAAATTGGAGATCCCTGGCTCTAGAACAATAATAAAGCAGTCTTTAAAAAATAAGTCTAATAATTTGAACATTCTACAGACATTTATAGTTATTCACTTACCCCCTTCCATCCAGTTCTGCAAAAAATAAAAATCTGCCTGTCTCTCCCAGCTATTTGCTTTTGTAGTTAGTTTCACTTTCATTTTCCCAGGTGGCAAACCTAATCAGCTGTCGATCGGGAAACTCCTACTGACTTGCTTGGCTTTACAGGCTCTTCCCTGTTTCCTGCAAGCAGGTAAATTGCTGGAAGACAGAGGCCAAAGGGTGGGGGTGGCTGGGTGGGTGGGCCTGCATTTGGTGTATAAGACACACCCAAGTTTTCACCCACTTTTTGGGGGTAAAAAGGTGCGTCTTATACTCCAAAAAATATGGTATTTCCTTTGTCATATGACTATCCATTATCCTACAAATGAATGTGTATGCAGATGTATATATCATGTAATTTTTCTTTTACAGAATGATAGCATTAGAAGGGACTTAAGAATCCAATCTATAGCTCAGTACAAGATTCATTAAACCATCCCTGAGAGATGATGTTGAAAACCTCCAGTGAAGGGGAAGAAATTGCTCCAGGCAGTAATTCATTCTACCAATTGGTAGTTCTTATTGTCAAGTTCTTCCTAATATCTGATCGGTATCTAAATCCTTACATTAGTTCTAATCCTACCCTTTGGAGCAAGTGAGAATCTAAACCCTCTACTACAGTGTGACAGCCTTCAGATATTTGAAAACTTGCTTCCTTTCAACCTTCTTCTGTTACTCATAGGGTTTGCTTTCCAGTCCTTTCATCATCATGGTAGCCCTTCTTTGAACTTGCTCTAGTTTATTAATATCTTACAAGTTACAAGCTTAATATTTTTTAATGTTAAAATAAAGCCTACAGTAAAAGATTTTCCCAAAAAGGATTTGTTACTCTGCAATTTAAGATATAACTGCAGTTGTTTTATAAAGCAAAACAGGAAAACAGAATTCCTGCTTTGTGGATATACCTTTTTATTAACCTATTTAGATACTAATTACAGGCTAATAATTACTACTCCAACTGAAGAGATTTGTTTTGAGCATTAACATTAAATGGAGGTCCCAATTCTTTTATTCAAATACCAGATCATTCCAGGTATTTTTAATTTAAGTACGTTGTTGCTGTTGTTATTCTTGAGCAAGTACTTAGAATATCTTAATCAATTAGTAAAATTGGACTTACCTTATGTATACTGTCCAGATATCAATCTATTCTTCAGTTTAGAAATAATATTGACTAGATATTCTCTCCATACCTTAAATTAGTGGATCCATCTGATCCTTTATCTCTCCTTTGTGCTGGAAAAGGAGTCACCAGTTATTTCCTTTCCATGGATCAGACTGACGTTTCCACTGATAGACCTTTTGTACAAAACCCTTCTCTTGATTTTTTGTATTTGACACCTTCCCTAAGGTGTGCCCTCTGATGAACCAGTAGGAGTGTGAGAAGACCATAACTTTTTCTTGCTTCCTATTGTTGGAAGAAAATCCATCTGGTTCAGTTCCAAGGTGGGAGAAAGATGCTGGAAATAAAAATGGAGGCTGGAGCCTGATTGGAAAGAAGGTCCATTTATTGAAGAACAGAACCACCAGGGTTTGTGGTTCTGGGTCAGCTGAACAATTAGCTAGATGAGTGTCAAGATTTCATACAGGTCCTGAAATGCTGTTGGTGTGTGTGTGCAATGAAGGGGCTTGTGTTCTGAAAGGGTGATGGGCAATTCCTTTTATGGCTAATGGCTTTCATCATGTGCTGGATCTTGGGTGAGGGGCTGATGTACTAATCCTACCATTCTGCTTTTGTTAGCTGTCAAACTTTGCTGCAAGGAGTTTCGAAATCCTGTTTTGAATGGATTTCTGCCTGCAGGATTTACTTTGCTTATGAATAGAGCCATCTAGATCAGGGTTGTCAAACTCAAGGAACTGGCCCGTGGGGTACTTAGATCTGGCCGGCCCTCTCAGCAAAAACACGTGGCCTTCCTGAGCTTCATTTTCATTGGCAAAGGGTTGCAGGAGGCCATCGCAGCCGAAAATGGAGCTCAGGAGCCTATTTTTGGCTGCCAGAGCGTTCAGGCCACCACAGGTGCCCCCGACATGAGTGATATCAAGCGGGCCAGCCCCCCCCCTGACCCCCCGAGGTCAAACACAACCCTGATGTGGCCCTCAATGAAATCGAGTTTGACACCCCTGATCTAGTTAGTTGGGTTCCTCTTTCAATAAGCTCTTTATCTCCTTAAGTGCTGGCCCCTACTGTGGACTATTAAGAAAGACTGGGGGCTGCTTTCTGCCTCTAAAAATATGTTTCTCCATTTAATAATATTTATCCAATATAATATTCTACCTTTTTTAATATTTCCCAAAATACTTCATTCTTCTGGGGGGGGGGCTTCCCTCATTGGGTTAAAAGAGGAAATTTGTAGTTTTGCTAATTTCTTTTTTAAAGAAGCGTCCACTATTCTAATGACTAACAGTGAACTTGAAATATTTTTTAAAAATGAAAATCTAGCCTTTACCAGTCCACTGGTGAATTTGTAAAAATTTAAATAAAACAAAAGTGGATTTCAGCAGTCTGCCATGTGAAGATCTCTTTAAAAGGGGCAAGAAGCCCAGGATGAAATGATGCAGGGGGCAGGGACCAGCAATAGGAGAGGAAGTGACATTCTGATCTCAGTTCACATTCACCAATTAGAGCAGAGATGTTTGCCTACAATGAAATGAAGAGCTTTGCCGGAAGTGACTATTGCCTGGGCTGGTGGAAATCAGATAAACAATTTTTACTACAGCTCAAGAAAAAACAGGCAAAGGCTGCCTTTACAGTGAGGGGTGGGGAAGGTGGGCAGGTGAAGGACACATTATGAAAAATCAGGGATATGTGCAAATTCTGATATATTAGAGATGCGGCAAGCTCATCAAAACCGAGTATAATAACTGAAGATTGAAAGCAGGGTTTAGTATAACTCTTCCAAATCCTTTCTATGGAATGACAGATAAACCACCATGTGATGGAGTATATATAGAAAACCTGACTTGGTTTTCTTAAAAAACACCTAGCTACGTCCGGAGCCTGCAGTTGAGAAGCCACCTGTGAAGTTAATCCCGACTAGATAAAATGCATGTGGTTTCGTTTGCTCAAAAGCAATTATTCCTGTTGTGTACAAGAGCGAGCAAGGCGGATTTTACAAGGAAAACTTGGTGGAAGATAGTCGAAAGCACTGATTTCCAAATGGGCTGGGATTGGCTGCTCGCTTACACAGGCAGGGCGATAATCATTTTGGAGAGCCGTCTCGCGTTCCTCCCGCCCCCTCCCAGGTCGCGACCTCTGGCTTGCTTTGCCTGCCTGGGACCAAGAGGGGAGAGCCGGAGATAGCTTCTTCCCGCCCGAAATACTGTTTGAATCGAAGAGACCCGCCTAGCAGTCCGCCACTAGTGAACCAATCCAAAGACGAGGCTCTCCGGGTCCCTGCCCGGAGCTGGCTCATGATTGGTCGGATCAGGTGAGGGCGGTGAAATGGAGAATCAGACAAGTTACAATGTATCTAAATTAATAGCGCGGAATGAAATTAAAAAAGCCACAAACAGCGTCCGTCATGAGAGGGCGGGGCCAAGGGAGGGGAGGTTACCCTGCCGAGGCTGCAGTTCAATTAGTTGGGGCGGGCTTGGCACGATCTGTGCCGGCTCCTCGCTTGAACGGGCAGGCGAAGGAACGGGCGGCGCTGCCTGCCACGACAGTCCTCGGCTGCTTTCCTTCTCAATACAGCCCCACCTCGAGGGAGCCGACCCCCAGAGACACCTCCCTGGGTCGGCATTCTAGCAGCTTCTGCATCGATCTGTGTTGTGACGACCCGACGGCTGCTTTGAACCGGGCCAACCTCTCCTTAGGGGCAGCAGCGAGGCCAGTCCTGTAGCTGGGTAGGCAACGCGGAGCAAAGCGCTGATTTCTGCTCTGCTTGACAAGTACTTGGAGAAGAGCCTACCTCCCGGGAGTGGAGGTAAGCGCCGAAGAGCAAGCAGGATTCCCGCCCGAGGGAAGGCCGCCGCCGCCGCCGGGGAGATGGGAAAAATTTAGCTAGTCCCTCCGGCCTGTTGTCAAACGTCAAGGATGAAATGCGATGTGGAGCATCTACGCCTGTACAGAATGCTTTTACCGCATCCTGGAAATAGTGACCGCTTCCAAGCAGGACGGGCAAGCAACCCGGCCGGTGGGGAGTACAACTTCTGCGGGAGCTTCGGTGCCAACACCTCTCGTTGCAAAAGAAATCTGCTTGTGGCAGCGCAAGAATTCTGTTCGGCTGGTCCTCAGTTCATTTATTTTCGCCTGTCCTTTTTCTCTGCAGGTGTCTGTGCGGGCATGCAGCCTGGAAATGCCGAGATCCGGGCTGGAGACCGGCTAACCGGAGCTGCTGCCCGGGGGGATATAGCTGAAGTCCGACACCTTCTGCATCTGGAGCTGGTGCATCCCGACTCCCATAATCGCTTTGGCAAGAGCGCGCTGCAAGTAAGTGAGGCATCACATGGTTCCTGTATCCTAGAGAGAAAACAGTGTCACCTGGAGACACTGGGTGTCTCGGGGTGAAGGGGCTGTGATTCTGCAGTTTTCCCCAGTCTCAGTTCACTCCCATTGGTCTGGCACTTCTGGGAAAAGTGGCTGTTGCCAGTTGGGACCCCCTGTTTCAAGGACATCTCCCTTAACCAAAAATTGATTCTAGATTGCAGCCCAATAATTGATTAAGGCCACAGGACTCTCCCCACATTTTTATAGTTTTATAGTCAATTCCATCTTTTCTATCTTTGCATGAAATCTCACCCAGCATTTAAACAATTGTGTTTTAAATAAATAGTACACAGACATAGGCCAAACAAGCTACCCCTATTTCCTGTTGGGTTCAAGCCAAATAGGGTCATTTAAAGGGCATGAAGTAGCTTGTTTACAGCTATTTTGGAGAAAAGAGGTACACCCTGTCTTGTATAATTACAGGAAGATCTGCCTAGGCTCTTCAACCAACCAACTTCACTGTTCTACAGTTATCTGTTTATGTCTCAGTACAGTACAGTACAGTACAGTATGTTGTACAAACACAGCCTTCCCTATTACTTCCCATAATCAGCAAATGGAGTTAAGGCTTGCCTGCTCACCTACTGAGAGGAGGCGAGGCTGTAAATATCTCCTGCTTCATCCTCTTTCATCCATCTTCCCACAGGTAATGATGTTTGGCAATATCTTTGTGGCTGAAGAACTGCTAAAGCAAGGTGCCAACCCTAACATCCAAGATGGGTCTGGCACAACACCTGCCCATGATGCTGCCCGCACTGGCTTTCTTGACACCTTGAAAATCTTGGTGGAGCATGGTGCAAATGTCAATGTCCCAGATGCTTCTGGCTCACTGCCCATCCATGTTGCTATTCGAGAAGGTCATACAGATGTGGTTTGCTTCCTGGCACCTCAATCCCAACTGCAGCAGAAGGACTCCAAGGGGCGAACACCATTGGAGCTAGCAGAGCATCTCGGGCTTTCACACATCCAGTGCATCCTTGAGCAGCACCTCTCTGTCCCATCTTAATTTCAGAAAGAGCCCTCTGGTCTGGACCAAGCTAACTTTCCCCTGCCTGCTAGGCCTCTATTCCCCAAGACTGTCCTTTTTTCCCCAGAGCTCTGGAACAAAGATAGTTCTTCTGCCCTACCTCAAAATGTGTGTTGAATTATTTGTTTCTATTTATACATATTATATGAGTTCTCTGTACTTCTGATTTCCAGCTTTTTCCAAATGTGCCAGTCCCTTGGGAATCACATTGCACTGCAGCATTTCTGCTCGACCTTCTCTAGTTACTATCCTCTTGCATTTCTTCCCTTGAAATGGTCCCCAAAATTAGAAGAAGCATTTTGGATACCATTCAGGTTCAACAGATTATCTTTTTGAGATAAAGCCTGCATTTGCTACTACACTGGGACCTCCTTCCATTACCACCTACCCCAGAATTTCAGCAGTCTTGTGATGCTTGGTGATTTCCTTTCAGGGATATAATTCTGCCGCCTCCTACTCCTATATGTAAGGATCTAACAATTCTCTGATGCATTGCGCTAGGTTCCTAACAAGAATTATAGTGATTATCATACTAAAGCACCAACAGTAAATATATTAAATAGTGGTTGGCAGAAAACTCGCCTTGAGTTGGGCGGCATACAAATCTGAACAAATAAATAAATAAATGACTAGGATTTTTCTTCTTGGGGGACAAGATATTTGTTCCCATTTCTGTGCCAAATATGGGATCCAGAACGCCACAAGGTCTAATTGTATAGGAGTCTAACTCTTATTTTTAAAATAAGTTTTCATCCATTTTGTGATCTTCCTAGTTTTTATCTCAGGAGATCTTATGATTCCTGAGCCATTAGTAGCTGTTTCCCTCTTGGCATTTTGGTGGTTGGCCCTGCCTTTTACGCACTTCTAAAGTGGTGCTGAATCTTTTATTTTTTTATTTTTATTATTATATTTTTATTATTTTTATTATTATTTTTATTATTATTTTTATTATTATTATTTTTATTATTATTATTTTTATTATTATTATTTTTATTATTATTATTTTTATTATTATTATTATTATTATTATTATTATTATTATTATTATTATTATTATTATTATTATTATTATTATTATTATTATTATTATTATTATTATTATTTCGCACTTGTATGCCGCCCACTCCACAGGGACTCTGGGCGGCTAAAGTTTATCTTTGGCTAAAGTTTAAGGCTTGTTTTGAAGGCTTGTTCCTTGTAATGAATTTGTGGTTCCAAGCAATGTATATAGCAGATTTTAAAGGAGGCAAAATGTATTCTATTTATTGTGATTTGCAAGGGTGCATTTTATGGAATGACTAATTTAATTATTAAAAACATTATTTGTGATTTACTGACATTTGATCTTGGGAAACACTCTAAGGTGAAAATTTTCTTTTTGCTTTCAAGGGGCTCATTCTTGACCATTATAGGTGTCTGAGTACCCCTTAATAAAAGTTGAATCCCAAAAGTCTGTAGGGGAAAAAGAGTGAATCCCTGCTCTTGCCCAACCCTCTGTACAGTAAATGGAATGGGGCTGCTTCATATCAAAGTCCTGGAAGCCTTACCAACTTTGAAGAGTTATATGCTCTGATGGTTACTATCAGCACCATTAAGAATGCTATGGAATCAAAATCCTTTCTACATATGATTCTCAAGAACAGACATGTCAAACTCAAGGCCCATAGGCCAGATCCAGCCTACGATGCGGATTTGGTCCATGGGACCACTCTGGAGACGCCCCAGCCTAGCTGGGCACTCCCCCTGAGTGTGCGCACAGAAGGTGGAGAGTGTGTGGGGGCTAGTGTCCCCAATGAAAAGGAAGTGCTTGCAGACTGTAGGGCCAGTGGGCGAGGCCGGGCTGGCGAGTGGGCTGCAGAAATGCTGGTGGCAGGCGCAGCGCTGCTGCTGGCGCTCTACGCATTGATCTTCAACAACTTTGTGGCGGCCACCCAGCCATGTCCACCTAGTCGCGGTTACCTGGCTGTGACCACCCAGCCATGTCTACCAAACCACACCCACCTGGTTGTTGTGAGTCATAATATTACATGCAACTGGCCCATTGAGGGCAACCATAATGCTGATGTGGCCTTCAATAAAATTGAGTTTTACACCCCTGCTCAAGAACACACTTCTAAAGGTTGGTTCTATAATGGTATTTCTAATAGTATTTCCTATTGCAATATTAGAAACATTTCTCCTATGAACAAAATTTAGACCATGAGTTGTAGCAGCAAGAACTTTGGGAACCTTAATAGATTTTTGAACCCACCCAGGATCCTAGGCTTACATTTATGGGATTTTTTAAACTTAATAGCTTTCTGAGGAGGATTCGGCCTTGCCAAATAGTATTTACAGCTAAAGAGAGACTTGAAGCAAGTCAGGTCTTAAGTAGTAATCCATATTTTATTTTTACTCCTATGGGGACAGATAAATTAGTATAGCTTCAAGTGAGGTCAGATGGAACAAACAAGTTTCTCCCTTTTAGGCCGAACCTTGAAGGATATTAGAAATGTAAGGCCAGTCAATGAGAACCAGTTTGTTGAAATGGTTAAAGGCACCAGATTAGAAGCTAGAAGACCTGTGAGTTCTTATCCTGCCTTAGGTATGGAACTGGTGGGTGACTGAGTCAGTCACTTTCAGCCCTGAGAAGAAAAGGGTAAATCACTTCTGCAAATGTTGCCAAGATCACTGCAGGGACTTGTCCATGTAGACACACGAGTCAAGACTGACTCAAAGGCACTTTTTAAAAAGGGTTATTGAAAATACTTGCTCAAAGGGAAAAAAGGGTAAACATATTTGTTATTCCTTAAAAATACATGAATTTTTCCAGCCAGCTCTGTTAATACTTCATTAACAATAATTTAAGTTTGTTTCCCTCAATTATCTTGGCTCATTTCAATTTGAGCACAGAAAAGAAAACCTTTCATTCATCAAATGAGGCTAGGTTGACCATAATGGCCAGGGTTTTGAGAACTATAGTTCAGCAGTATTTAGATGGCCATAGGCTGCCCCATCCCTAGCTTGGAACATCTGGTAGGTAAACTTATAACTTCAGAGGTCAGGCAATTTTGTCAGAAATACATTGTCCCAGCCCTGAAAAAATAATTTAAGTTTGTTATTGCACTTTATATTCCTTGAATATGTGCAGCAATACAAAATCAAACTGTTGCTACAATTTACTGTTTTGGATAACTAATATCTAAACAGGTCCTCACTGTAGGGTCATTACAGACATATCGTAGTAGAAGTAAAATTAATACTGTTGAAATTACTCTGACAAGGTAAGCTGGATTGAGACTATGCAAAATGTACCTGATAAAATCAAGATTTTTGTATCTTGTCTCTAGGATGAAAGAAGAAGTGAAAGTTGTGCGGGGTATCAATTCAAAAACTGCTTTCTCTAGTAAGGGTATTCTAGTTCAGGGCCCCCCAATCCAGGGGTGAAATTCAGCTGGTTCTGACAGGTTCTGGAGAACCGGTAGCGGAAATTTTGAGTAATTCGGAGAACCGGCAAATACCACCTCTGGCTGGCCCCAGAGTGGGGTGGAAATGGAGATTTTGCAATATCCTTCCCCCAGGAGTGGGGAGGGAATGGGGATTTTGTAGTATCCTTCCCCTGCCATGCCCACCAAGCCACGCCCACAGAACAGGTAGGGAAAAAATTTGAATTTCATCCCTGCCCCAATCCCCGGTCCATGGACCAGCACCGGTCCGCTGCATGCCAGAAACCGGTCCACGCGAACAAGGGAATCCTGATCCACGGGATGCATGCAGCATATGAAACCATGCCCCCTCCGGTCCGCGGAAAAACCTCTCTCCATGGAACTGGTCCCTGGTGCCCAAAAGGTTGGGGGCTGCTGTTCTAGTTGACAGAACTCTCTGCCCAATACATGCATTATAGGCCTTGGTGAATCCCTAGCAAATCTAGAGAGCTGTTCCCATAGTCTTAATACTACTTTTTGAAGATTGCTACTGTATAACTTATGAAAACCATAACTCAGATTTCCTGCTTGTTGACGTTTCATTGGGAGGAGGAGACTACCTTTTCAATCTGTGTTGAGACTGTACTGGGTTTGTGTTTCTAATGCAGCCCTCACAGTGCTGAGACACCAAAATAGCACAGCAGGACTACTTGATGCTTGTCACGATGTGAATATTGTCAGTTGTGAGTCTATGCAGAGTGATGCATCCCTATTCTAATATTATGGTACTTCCCAATACAAGCAGAACACGTGATATGTTTTGCGCATGTCTACATTTCTATCCACCATTAATCACTTCTGTTACGCCTTCCCACCTGGAAGGTCGTGTTGCATAGCAAAAATGTAGTTTATTCAGGATTTATTGTTTTTATATTGTTTTGTACTAAAATAAATATTTTTTATTAGACATTTAATCTCGGTTTTATTTCTAAGTGTTTGAATTCCAAGTAAAAGATCCAATATCTCCTCTACGGGGAATTCTTTCCTTAACATGGTAGCAATTGGATGGCTCGAACTTTATCTCAAGTTAACAATGCTGGACAGAAAACTATGAAAGGAACCTGTGGCTTACAGAGTTGAACTTTATCACCTAGATTCCTAGAATAATGTCCCAGTGCTAGGTGTGGCCTTCAGGGATGCAGAAAAGGATGGAAGCTAAGCATTTTGTAATACCAGCTGTCTGCCTGCTTGTCAAGCATTGTAAGCAATAGGGGAGGGCTGGGTGCAGCTACAGTTGTAAGCACAGAAGAAATAGAACATTTTTAAAAATGAAACCTTAAACAGCTGAGCTTATTTTGCAACTTGTTTTGAATCCTTGCCAAATGCCTAGCACAGTGATGGCGAACCTATGGCACGTGTGCCACAGGTGGCACGTGGAGCCATATCTGCCGGCACGCGAGCCGTTGCCCTAGCTCAGCTCCAGCGTGCATGTGCGCGTCGGCCAGCTGATTGTTGGCTCACGTGGAGGCTCTGGGAGGGCCTTTTCGCCTTCCCCACGCTCCAGGGAAGCCTCTGGAGCCTGGGAGGGCGAAAAACAGGCCTATCGGGACCACCAGAAGTCGGGAAATGGGCTGTTTCTGGCCTCCAGAGGACCTCTATGGGGGCGGGGGAGGCGGTTTTTTGCCCTCCCCAGGCATTGAATTATGGGTGTGGGCACTCGCACGTGCATGATAGCGCACGCGCGCACACTTTCAGCACCCAAGGGAAAAAAGGTTCGCCATCACTGGCCTAGCATCTACCAGGAAACTACGAACAGCTGAGAGTTGAGAACATCAAAAAATCTCCATTGTAAGAAACAAGTCACTTCTTTCCTAATAGATGTACAGTACATTTTGTTTCTTAAAGAAAAGCAATGTTCATAAAGCATGTTTACTACATGTAAATTACTTGTTTATTTAATTCAATATGGGTTCATACAATACACTAAACTTTAAACAAAACCATGGATTGGCTTTGCATAACCTGGTAAGATAAAATATAATTGGATAGTATTTTTACTTAGCATGAATCCAAGGAGATTGGTTATAATTTAGTAAATCATGTTAACTTACCAGGAATTGGCATGTATGAATACAGCAATTCAATTAGGATTACTTAACTATTAACTAGGGGAAGTAGCTGTAATTTTCCAAATGACGGATTTCAATTTTCATCAGCCTAACGTGTATGGCCAATAGTTGGGAATGACAGAATTTAACATAATCAGGAAGGCTTCATGTTACTACAGCTGATTTTAACACTTTGCTTGACAGCAATAACTACTGAAGAATTGAGCCCTTTATTGTTTTATTCAATACATTCTTGAGCATTTACTGAATAATACAATTAACCATCTTAACAATACTACTGTATATTTTTTTAAAAAAGAAGTTGTTTGATAGCTAACCTGTAAAATGTAATGAACGAACATGTATTGACACACGACACGAGTGATACTTGGTCGCTCAACAGTGAGACACTGGTGAAGCGGACACAGCAGCGCCTGCATTTTCTGTGTTGCATGAGAAAAGTACATCTTCCTTCCCCTATCCTTACCACTTTCTATAGAGGGACAATCAAGAGCATCCTGTCATATTGCATTACTTTCAACTCCTGTCTTTTGGTAGCTTCCTGTGTTGGGTGGTTATAGAACATAGAATAGGGTTGAAAGGGACCTGGGAGATCTTTTACTCCAGCTCCCTGATCAAGTTTGAAAGTTCGATACACTTTCATTTCGCCTGCAGAGGCGGCAAGGGCTTCAGCCAGGCAGGCACCAGCCCACAGGATCAGGATTCCGAGGAATTCTCAGTGGCCTCTGAGGAAGACAGGGAAGAACTGATCACAGATTTAGACGTATCAGGTGAGTCTAACGCCCCTTCTCCATCTTGGGTGGAGCCATCATTCAGGTTGGGACCTACCAAAGCCCCAAGTCCCTCGGGTGGGCCTCGTGTGCTGTCTTACAGTCAATTTTTTAAAAAGGCCAGTACTCACTTGTGGAAGAAGTTGGAGCTCACTTCCTTCCCATATCCTTACCACTTTCTATAGAGGGACAATCGAGAGCATCCTGTCATATTGCATTACTTCCAACTCCTGTCTTTTGGTGGCTTCCTGTGTTGGGTGGTTATAGAACATAGAATAGGGTTGAAAGGGACCTTGGAGGTCTTTTAGTCCAGCACACTGATCAAGCAGGGGACTATATACCATTTCAGACAAACGGCTGTCCAATCTCTTCTTACAACTCCAGGAAGTAAGTCATTCCACTGATTAATTGTTCTAGGTTGGATCAATTTTTCATTTGATCAACCTACTTCTAGGTTGGATCAATTTTTCATGATCTTCCAACTGTTACTTCTTGTCCTGCCCCCAGGTGCTTTGGAGAATAGACCAACCTATTCTTCTCTGTGACAGCCCCTCAAGGGATGTTGAGGAAAACTGCAAGACTGCTATCATATGACTATGCTAGTCCTCCTCTTTCATAAGCTAGACATACCTAAGTCCCTCAACTGTTCCATCATAAGATTTAGCCTCCAGGGCATTTATTGTCTTTGTTGCTTTTTTCTGTACATTTTCTAGGGTCTTAATATCTTTTTTATACCATGACGACCAGAACTGGACACAGTATTCCAAGCATATGCATTCACAAACATATACGTATAGAAAAAAATAGGTACCGGTAATTTAAATACTGATGAAAAACAAAATACTTTTTGCATTTTAAAATCATATGTCATCACTATCTCTAAAATAGTGCTTGATATGTGCGGTCTTGTAGAAGCTCTTAAATAATAATTCGTTTAGGTTTTTAAGATGCCATCCCGTTTTGGAATTCTGCCTCGCTTTAAGAAGTGTTACGTTAACACCTACTCTATATTAATATTGGGCAAGTTCTGCGTAGTCTAATGATCGGCGCAACCTCCAAAGCACTCACTCCAGTGGCACAATTGGCTGATTGATAGCTTTCCGGCGACTGGGAAAAGATCCAATTACTTCCGCTGGTGAGCCCAACCCTTTCCGTGCTGAGCGCCCGGAAATGAACCTGCATTCAATGCAAAAGGCCTTAGTGGTAACACGATGTCTGGCCAGCCGGCATTGCGGGTCAACGCGGCGTTTGCTGCACGTTATGGGAAGTACCGGCGTCGCGAGGAGCTGCAGCGGCGTGAGTGGTGGACAATGTGGTCGGGTTTGGGCTTTGGGCGATTTGTTACCGCGCTGTCTTCATGTTATGCCTGGTTTCTCGCTCCCTCAGTGCAGGACAAATATGGGGAAGAGGAGAAAGTCTCGAGTTCCGAGTCGGCGTCTAGCGAAGAAGAGGTGGGTAGTTGTTGAGTGACAAGAAGCCCTCATTTCTGTTAATCCGGGAGAATCGGATTAGGTTTCCTGACGGGTGGTGTTCTCCTGCTGCTCTGAAAACTGAAATTCCAAAGCATTCGGAGCGACGTCTGGGATGAAGTTTAAGGGCAGTTTCTCTCTGCAAGTGAAACGCTGCCTTTCCAGAGGTTTCGCAAGAGGGAACTCTTGAGTTTTGCTGCCAGGGGACACGGTTTTTATCATCTTCCTAGAAGTGCTGCTTATAATTTAAATTTCTAAATTCTGAATTTATCTCTAATGCCTCCAACTCATTGAGAATTATCCGTGGTGTGCAAGGATTAAAAGCAAAAGCAATACATTAAAACACTGATAAAAGACATGGAGAGGGCTAGGCAGAATTCTTAGCAATTAGCACTGGATGAAGCTCTTTTCTGGGGAAAGGGTCATGTCTTCAGGGCTCTTTTGAAGAACAGCAGGGTCAGACCTCTTAAGGGACTCTCTTATAAAGGGCCCTCTATAGAGCTTTCTATTGTCTATATTTTTGGGGTTCTATCTTTGCTGGGACAAATTGAAAAATAGTACCACAGAGCATTTTTTTTTCCAAATGGTAATATTCACCTCTGGTGGTTCTTTTCTTCCATGATAGGAACTTGACCCCAAACTGGATCGTGCTTTTTATTCCATGTTAGGCTTATTAAAAACAAAGGATCCCCGAATTTATCAAAAGAATGTCACTTTCTACACTGAGGAAGGTGAGTATTGTTTACAATTTTTTGGGATTGTAACCAAGGTGGCTGTGCAACCACCTTCTCAACCACCTTCGCCAAAAAGGGAAGATTGGAGACGGGTTGGAAATTATCCATCAGGGTGGAATCCAGCAATGGCTTCTTAAGAGGGCGGATCACAGCCTCCTTAAAGTGCTGGGGCACTACCCCCGCCTGTAGGGAAGCATTAATCACTACCAGAATCCACTCGCCTGTCACCTCCAGGGAAGCTTTAACAAGCCAGGAGGGACATTGGTCTAAAACACAGGTGCTTGCATACCTATTCCCTAGGATCCTGTCCACTTCCTCAGGAGCGACAGGGTCAAACTCTTCCCAGATAACAGGGCAAGAACCTGCCTCGGGCTTCCACCGGACCAGCAACCACGCCGACATCTAACTGGGAATGAAGTCGATTTTATCTTCCAGAAAATCCGTAAATTCCTCAGTGTGCCCATTCAGGTGGACCTCAATCTCCTTCCCCAGGAGGAGGAGGCTCGCCTTAAAGAGGGTCGCTGGGCGATTATCTGCAAACACAATTAGTGTGGAGAAGTATTTACACTTCACCGCACGAATCGCCATGAGGTAGGCCTTAATAGCAGTTCTTACCCGTGTTAGATCGAATTCATTCCTTGTCTTTCATAAGTGGCGCTCTAGAAGTCTCTTCATCTGTTTCAGCCCTCTCAGTTCCTCTGTATACCACAAAGGGCAGAGAGGTCTATGGATGAGGTCACATGGGCGCAATGCGGGTTGTATTTGGGTTGGGTAATGATTTAACTTTACTAGAAGTTGTCAAGTGATCAGTTATGCTTGATTATCTTCTCAGATTCTTGCTCAGCCACTGTTTGTAAGAAGACTTCCACAAAGAAGAAAGAAAAGCCCATGTTACTTAAGGATTATGAGAGAAAAGTTATGGTTGAGAAGGCAGGGTAAGACATAAAAAGTTGCACTACTTCATAATTAATATTTAGTCTAGAGATGTTGAGGACTAAGAGTTTATCTTGGCTTAAATGATTTAAGGAAGGATTGTAATTGGGATACCATTAGCTACATTTTACACTTATTTTCTGAGATTTATCATGTCATTGATAAAACACGGACGATACTTATTTGAACCTTTAATCTCATAATGACCCCATATATGGACATAAAAAAGAAAACGGATACATCCAAATTGTACACAATAGGGAACAAACAGCTTTTGTAGAAAGGAGCCTACATACCGTGTTTCCTGGAAAATAAGCCCTACCCTGAAAATAAGCCCTAGCCTAATTTTTAATCATGTGCCTAGTATAAGCTCTACCCAAAAATAAGCTCTAGTGAAGAGGGATGGGTGTGGCCAGCACAGGAAGTGGTGAGTGCATGTGGGCCGATGGTGTCTGGCAGCAGCTGCAGACCACGCAGCAGAGGTGAGTTGATTACCTGTCCAAGCAGCAGGCATAGGCGGGGGGGGGGGGGAAGTGATCTGGATGTGTCACGCAGGCTGCGGGAAAGCCGAGAGAGTCAGTGGGCCAGAGTGGGTGGCTGGCCGAGGAAGGCTCATCTTCGTGTCTCGGCTTTCCCACGGCCCACTTGGTACGTCCGAATCGCCTCCCCCCCCCCAATGTGCCATTGCCTCCGTCTGCTGCTTGGACAGGAAATCAACTCACTGTCAGGGTTCCAAGTAACATACCCATAGCAAACAAAACTCTGAGGCAGGCAAATTCCTCAAAGAATAGGTTTATTGGATACGTCATATTGGCAAAGGCTGGTGAAAACTGACTCTGAATACTCCTGCGGTTTTCACCTAATTAAAAATGAAAGTTTGTTGCTTTCCCTAAACAGTCACATGGTCAATCAGGATACTGTCCAACAGTGTTCCCTCTAACATTGAAAATCACTGCACGGCAGTTGGAAACTGCTGCGCTGCGTTTTCTTTTCTGGAGGGACTGAACCGGCCTCCCTGGATGAAGAGTAAGCTGGTGGGCAGCAGCCTTTGATCTCGCTCTCCTCCTCTCCCTAGCAGCGGAGCCCACCTGGGGAGGCAAGAGTTAAAGCCTCCGCCTCTCTTCGTTGAAGGCTCCTTTCCCCCACCCCACACCCACCTAGATCGGCTGGTGATCAATGTTCCCTGCATGGTATTTTTTATCATGTGCGCAGCCGCGCAGCTTAGAGGAAACATTGCTGTCCAGTTGCTAGGTGACTCCAGTCCCCTCCTTCCGAGCACCTGCAGGAAGTCCTTGGTCCCCATGAGAAAGCATTTTGTTTTGGCTACAACACCCCAACTATCTCTATTCCCCCCTCCTTAGCCCTCTTCTCCAGTGTGTGAGCAAGTCCCAAAATGGCCTCAGTCAGGCCAGCTTCAGGGCTGACACCTGCGCAGCCCCAGAGTACGCCGAATAAGGGACTGGCAGGCTGCAGCTGCTGCCGGATACCATCGGTCCCCATGCACTTGCCGCTTCTTGTCTGCGTACTGGGGGGCAGGGCGCCCAACCGGGCCAATCACCCTGAAGCCGTGTTTTCCCCAAAATAAGCCCTAATGCTTATTTTGGAGCTCCAAAAATCTAAATCCAGATCTTATTTTCAAGGATACACGTACCTAAAGAGCAAGACTGTACCTAAAGAGCAAGACTGATGAAAACATGTCACTTATAGAAGAAAACAATAAAAGCAAAGCCCACTAGCCCACTCCAATGAACCTAGCCCACTCCAATGAAGCCCCTCTGGAACTGAACTATCGCTTTCATAGCCTCCCTCTGGAAGAAAATCCAGACACTCACAAAAGAGCATTCATCAATAGTTTCTAGTTTCTAAAAAAGAGGCACAACCCAGCATTCCTGCGACAGGAAGAAAAGTATTCCAGACTTCCATAGGGATAAAAAAGGTGAATATTGGTGATAGGAGATTCAATTCTTAGAACAGAAACGATAGTCTGCAGATCAGGCAGTCAATCTAGGGAGGTATATAGTCTCCCTGGAGCAAAAATCAAAGATGTAACTCAGTACCTTACTAAAATAATCAATCCCATGGATTACTACCCCTTTCTTCTCCTATATGAATCTGAAAACAATAACGAGATTATGAACAGCTAGGGAAGAAAGTTAAAGAATTAGGAGCACAAGTGGTGTTTTCATCTATACTTCCAACAGAAGGCCAACATCCACTGAGGGAGCAAAGGATTTTAGAAACAAACCACTGGCTTAAAAACTGGTGTCATCAACAAAACTTTGGGTTCCTAGATTATGGTCTGCATTACCTAGATGAAAGGCTACTGGCAAGGGATGGACTGCACGTCATAAGAACTGGAATCTATATTCGGAAAACAACTGGCTCATCTTATCAAAAGGACTTTAAACTAAAATTGAGGGGGGGCAGTCTTAATGACCTTTAGAACCTAATTCCAAGCAAAAAACATTAGATAACCAATCACATAAGGAGGAAGGGAGTAAAGAGAAAAAAAAGGAAAAAAAAAGAAAAACACAACGAAATAGAGTGTGATGGAAATCCCAGTTATAAAGTAGGAAATATAAGAAACATATCCAAGACCAATAAAGGACTCAAATGCCTATACACGAACGCTCAAAGTTTGGGGAACAAACAGGGTGAACTTGAAGTATTAGTACATTTAGGCAGATATGATATAGTTGCCATTACTGAAACTTGGTGGGATGAAACTCGTGACTGGAATGTACTGATGGAAGAATACAAACTATTCAAAAGAAACAAGACCTAACAAAAGAGGAGGTGGAGTTTTATTGTATGTAAAGGATCACTACATCTCTACATACATGAAAACCACCTAGAATCCATATGAGTCAATATAAAACGGTGGGAAAATGATATTGTTATAGGCATATACTACAGGCCACCCAACCAAGCAGAAGAAATAGATGAACTCTTTGCTAATCAATTAACAAACGTATGTAGGAAACATCATAGTGATAATGGGAGACTTTAACTAACCTAGTATCAACAAGGAGACAAACTGCAGCAAGTGGGAGATCGAACAGATTCCTAACCAACTTAACTGACAACTTTGTCATCCAAAAGGTAGAGGAGGGAACAAAGGGAAAAACTATACTGGACCTACCATAATTCTTACTAATAGAAAAGAAGTGATAGACGGAGTTGAAGTTGCTGGAACCTTGGGCGAGAGTGATCACATCATAGTGGAATTCAATATAATACAAACACAAGCAATAGAATATAATCCAACCAGTGTCTTAAACTTTAAAAGAGCTGATTTCAACAAACTCGGAGAGAGCCTAAGCAAATTTTCATGGATAAAAATCCTAAAGGGGAAAACCAGAAGCGTGGGAAACATTGAAAAATCTTATCATAAAAGCCCAGTCCAACACGATACTACTGGAAAAGAAAAACAAGAAATCCAAGAAGAAACCAGCATGGTTGCACAACCATCTGTCTGATAAAGAGAAAAAGAATAAGTATAAAAAATGGAAAGAGGGACACATAACAAAGGCTGAATATCAGCAGATAGCCTAATCTGCAAAGATGAAGTCAGGAAAGCAAAGGGTCAGAATGAACAGACTTGCAACAAAAGTCAAAGATAATAAAATTTCTTTCAACATATAAATAAGATAAAAAAGTCAAGGAAATGGTCCATTAAAGACAGAAGATAACAGGCAGTAGAGAGGTTGCACAGCTGCTTAATTCATTCTTTGCATCAGTCTTCACACAAAAAGACTATAGCCCAACCTACCAAAAACATAATTGTAAAAGACAGAGTAGAAATAAAAATTAAAATAAGCATGAAAATAGTAAGAGAACACCTTTCTGACCTATAAATCATTGGGATCTGATGGATTATATCCCAGAGTTCTGAAGGAGCTGGCAGATGTTATCTCAGAACCATTGTATCATACCTTTAAAAAATCTTGGAGCACCAGCGGGCAGGATAAGAAACAATGGATGGAAACTAATCAAGGAGAGAAGCAACTTGGAATTAAGGAGAAACTTCGAGGACAATTAACCAATGGAACAGCTTGCCTTCAGAAGTTGTAGTGCTTCATCACTGGAGGTTTTTAAGAAAAGACTGGATAGTCACTTGTCTGAAAGGGTATAGGGCAGTGGTGGCGAACCTTTTTCGGCTCGCGTGCCGAAAAAGGGGGGGGCGCGCTTGCGCGTGCTCGCATGCCCACACCCATTCCCTCCCCCCCACGCATGCGCACAACACCCCCCCATGCTGCCCCCTGCGCATGCGCACCCCCCCCCACCCCCGCACAGGCCCACTTACCGGAGCCTGGAACGACGAAACGGAGCCTGGAACGACGAAACCGGCAAACCGGAAGTGTGAAAAAACGCACTTCCGGTTTGCCGGTATGCTGTTTTTTGCACTCCGGAGGGTTCAGGGAAGCTCCCTGAAGCTCCGGAATGCAAAAAACTACAAAACGGACAAACCGGAAGTGCGGAAAAGTGCACTTCCGGTTTGTCCGTTTTGTAGTTTTTTGCATTCCGGAGTTTCAGGGAGCCTCCCTGAACCCTCCGGAGTGCAAAAAACAGCACACCGGCAAACCGGAAGTGCGTTTTTTCGCACTTCCGGTTTGCCGGTGGGAACCCTCGCGTGCCGGCTTCTATGGCTCCGCGTGCCAGCTCTGGCACGCGTGCCATAGGTTCGCCACCACGGGTATAGGGTCTTCAGCTTGAGCACGGTGCTGGATTAGAAGACCTCCAAGGTCCCTTCCAGCTCTATTCTGATCGACTGAAATTGAAACAGAACTGAAATTCTGTGTTCAAGTATTTTTAAAATGGTAACAGTGGTTCTCATTTAACGATCACAATTTGGATTCGGATCAGGAACTAAATCACTAAGTGAAAAATCTCACGATTAAAACTGCTTATTTTATTTCAGCTTTTCTTCCCCCCCTTGCCTTTCAAATGCTCACCTGGGCACTGGGATAATTAGCAAGAAGATAATTAATCTTTGTATTTACATTCACTGCCAAAGAAGGAATTATAAAAGAGGAAGCAGGCACTCAATGGGGAATACACATTGAAAGAAATTCAGAAATGTTTTACCATGAAACATTTCCTGAAAGCTATCTGCTAATTTTTAAATGTCATTTCTTTGGCATGTAATATTTAATAGTCATTGATACATTATACAATCTACAACCACAGTTGGGACCAAAATTTCTATTGCCAATTAAGAGAAAACGTGTACTGCTTGACCTATTGGAATTGGAAACACTGAACATAAAACTTAAAGAACAAAAACTATTATTGCAAAAAGAACCATTGAATAATGAATACAAAGTGGCAAGAGATCTAACGAAACATATGATTAATTTGGCCACCCAAGAAGAGCACATTATTTTATACCCTGGTTAGGGCTGAAAAAACCTTTTTCAGAGGGAATAGGAATGAAAACAAGCCTGCAAAGACTTAGGGCTGGTAAAAAACTACTTTGAGGGAGTAGGAATAAAAAAAATGCTGCAAGCCAGTAAGATCGTTAGCACCTTGTTAGGGCTGAAAAGACCTTTTTCAGAGGAGTAGGAATGAAAACAAGCCTGCAAAGACTTAGGGCAGGAAAAACTACTTCCAGGGAGTAGAAATTAAAAAATGCTGCAAGTCAGTAAGATTGTTAGCACCTCGTAAGGGCTGAAAAAATCTTTTTCAGAGGGAGTAGGAATGAAAACAAGCCTGCAAAGATGGAGTAGGAAGCTGGGAAGATCGTTAGCACCTCCTTAGGGCTGGGAAAAAAAGCTTAGGAAAAGCTACATTCAGAATATAAGACACACCCAAATTTTCAGCCTCTTTTAGGGAGGAAAAAGGTGTGTCTTATACTCCGAAAAATATGGTACATTAAGGGAATTAAAAGAGGCCATTAAAAAACAAAACAAAAAACAAAAAAACATCGGGGCCAGATGGGTTTCCAGCGAAGATATACAAGAAATTCCAAGACACCATAGAAGAAAAAGTGCTAGAACTGTATAACGACGCATTAGAGCAAGCCAAAGTGCCAAAATCATGGGAGAAGGCATATATAACGCTGATACCCAAAGAAGTATAATAAATTCTCAATTAAATTAATTAATTAATTAATTAATAATAATAAACAAACAAATAAATAAACAAATGCTCAATTAAAAATTATAGACCAATCTCTTTACTAAATTCGGACTACAAAATTTTTACGACAATATTGGCAGAAAGATTAAAAATGATATTAAACCAAATTATACATTCGGATCAAAACGGCTTTCTTCCAAAAAGACAAATTCGCAATAACACAATAATTATGAACATATTAGAGCCGTGGTGGCGAACCTATGGCACGCGTGCCACAGGTGGCACGCGGAGCCATAGCGGCCGGCACGCGAGGGTTGCCCACCGGCAAACCGGAAGTGCGGAAAAACGGTGAGCTATTTTTTGCACTCCGGAGGGTTCAGGGAAGCTCCCTGAAGCCCCGGAATGCAAAAAACTACAAAACGGACAAACCGGAAGTGCATTTTTTCGCACTTCCGGTTTGTCCGTTTTGTAGTTTTTTGCATTCCGGGGCTTCAGGGAGCTTCCCTGAACCCTCCGGAGTGCAAAAAACAGTTCACCGGCAAACCGGAAGTGCGTTTTTCCCTACTTCCGGTTTGCCGGTTTCGTCGTCCCAGGCTCCGGTAAGGCGGAGGTGGGTGGGTGGGGTGTGTGCACATGCGCAGGGGGCAGCATGGGGGGGTGTTGTGCGCATGCGTGGGGGAGAGGGAATGGGTGTGGGTATGCAAGCGCGCGTGAGCGCCCCCCCTTTTTGGCACGCGAGCCTAAAAAGGTTCGCCACCACTGTATTAGAGTATTACGAAATTCATTCAGACAAACAATTGGCACTAAAGTTTGTAGATGCGCAAAAAGCCTTTGACAACTTGGATTGGAATTTTTTTTTTAATAATAAATTTTTATTGAGTTTTTAAAACATTAAATACAAAACATACATATACCTTTACGTTTTTCATTCCTGTGACATCGGTTTAAAGTCAGTCTACATACATACAGTATTATTCTATATAATTCTATATATAATATTTGCATTTACATTCATTCAGAAATTTTCTTTTTCTTATTTCTAACCAGTTGTAAAATTTATCCCACACTGTGTAAAATTCTTTCTCCTCAAATTTGCTATTCTAATGTTAATTTTGACATTTCTGCACAATCCATTTTTTTTTTTTTGGTATCATGTTCTCCGTTGGAGTTTTTTCATCTTTCCATGTTTGGGCGTAAGTTATTCTGGCAGCAGTTAGGACATGTATTATCAAATATTGGTTTTCTTTCGTCTGTTGCCCTCTAATAATACCCAATAAGAATGTTTCGGGTTTAAATTCCATTTCGGCATCTATCATTTCTTGTAACCATGTCCTAATCATGCTCCAGTATCCTCTTGCTGTCGGGCAAGACCACCACATGTGGTAATATGTGCCATATACTTTTTTACATTTCCAGCATCTTGGGTTCATATTAGCATATATTTTGGCAATTCTAGCCGGAGCTAGATGCCAGCGATAGAACATTTTATGTAGATTTTCTTTGTATGATGTTGATAGAGTTAGTTTATAATTAATCTTCCATAATTTTTCCCAATCATCTAATTGGATAGTGTAGCCAAAGTTTTTCATCCATGCAATCATATTTTCTTTAACTGTTTCTTCAAATTTATCAAATTGTAGTAGATAGTTGTACATTTTAGTTATAAATTTATTTTCAGATCCCAGTAATATTTTGTCTATTGTATTTTGTTCTTTATTTATACCGAATTCCTCCATGTCCTTTTTATATCTATTTTGTATTTGAAGGTATGGCCACCAATCTATGGCCATTCCTTCCTCCTTTAATTTTTCCCTCGACTTTGTTACCATTATTATCCAATAATTCATCGTAGTTTCTCATTTTTGATCTTTCCAATGTATTGGGGTGGATCATGGCTTCCATTGTGGATAACCAACGGGGTATCTCTATATAATATTTATTTCTAATTTTCCTCCAGATATTTAATAATACGGCTCTTATCGCATGTGTTTGGAAGTATGAATGCTTGGTATTCTTTTTTCCCCATAAATGGGCGTGCCAACCTTCCTGAATGTTTGGCCACAATATTGAATTAGAATACTGGGAAAAAATATGGGATCAAAATTATAAGATAATTATCGCATCATCGTATAGAGAAAATACATATAAAATGTTCTATAGATGGCACTTACCTCCGAAAAGATTGGCGAAAATGTTTCCAAATCTATCCGCAAAATGTTGGAAATGTAAACAAGAACTGGTGATGTACTATCATATGTGGTGGACATGCCCAGAGATAAAGAAATATTGGAAAAAGATACAAAAATGGATAGAGGAAATCACAAACAAACTGTAAACTTCAAACTGGAATTGTTCTTGTTAGGAATTTTAAAGAAGAAAATAAGTAAAAGCAACCAATATCTTATACTAAACATAATAACGGTGGCTAGGATCATATACGCTCAGCATTGGAAAACAGATACAGTCCCTTCAAACTCAATGATAATTACAAAAATATTAGAATGTGCAGAAATGAGTAAATTAACCATGGAATTACAAGATAAAGAGGAAACAGAATTTTATAAAATTTGGGAGAATTGGTATAAATAGCAATAGCAATAGCACTTTTCTTATATACCGCTTCATAGTGCTTTACAGCCCTCTCTAAGCGGTTTACAGAGTTCAGCATATTGCCCCCAACAATCTGGGTCCTCATTTTACCGACCTCGGAAGGATGGAAGGCTGAGTCAACCTTGAGCCTAGTGAGATTTGAACAGCTGAACTGTTGAACTAGCAGTCAGCCTGCAATGGCTGCATTTAACCACTGTACCACTTCAGCTCCTATGGTTGAAATGTAAAAACAAATTTAAACAATTAGCAACGAACATTGAACAAAAGATGACAGGTAGATAGACTTAAACAGGATACTAATGATGATGAAAAGAGTAATGGGTTAAAATCAAGAAATATGTGATTATGGATAAGTTAATGAAATAGTGATATAGGAATATAGAAGATATAACGATACGTAACGCTGCAAAAAGATATATTAATCGTATATGTTTTATGTTATGTATGTTGATGTTATGTGGAGTTTTATGTATGTTTGATTTATATATATGTATATTTTGTATATATATGTTGCTTTTAAAAATACTCAATAAAATTATTTTTTTAAAAAGAAATGAGAGATCCAGCCCACAGCCACTCGTTTGTGGCATGCTGCAGGGCTCAATACTGTCCACTCCTTTTTAATATCTACATTAAGGGTGGGGAACATCCAGCCTGTGGGCTGTATAAAACCTGTGAAATCATTTAGTTGAGCCCTGCCAAGGCAACCGCAGGCGGTATTCGAAATTCAATAAATCTAGGAGCTTTTTTCATAGCAACATAAATTTATATTAAGTGAATCATAATAATAATGTACATTTTGAGGGACAAGCAAGGAATATCCATTATGAGATAGGATACATAGTACAAGTACATGACAAACCTGTCGCATATGCACATATCCTGACACAGCTTCTTGTTGGCTGTCTGCAGCCTATATGTATTGCAGTGGATCAAAGCAAAATAATTGTGTCGCTGGTGACACACATGCGTACTGGATAGTTATTAAAACTTAAGTGGTGTGACATCCTGCAAATGGCAACTACAAAGAAAAAAATTGATGCAGAGTGTTTAATTCAATTTAATTAAAAGTTCTTATAGGCCACCCAATCCCGTAGGACTCAGGGCGGCATACAATAGGAATAAGAACAATACAATTAAAAATGATAATTAAAACAACATCATTTTAAAACCATTCAGTCAGGGGGAATCCGATCTTCTTCATCCCGCCTGCCGGAAGAGCCATGTTTTTACGGCTTTGCGGAAGGCCAGTAGAGTGGGGATGGTCCGGATCTCTGGTGGGAGTTGGTTCCAGAGAGATGGGGCTCCCACAGAGAAGGCTCTCCCCCGTGGACCCACCAACCGACATTGTTTGGCCGATGGGACCTGGAGGAGGCCCACTCTGTTGGACCTAACTGGTTGTAGGGAGGAATGTGGTAGTATGCGGTCCTGGAGGTAACCTGGTCCTGAGCCATGTAGGGCTTTAAAGGTCAAAACCAACACCTTAAATTACGACCGGAGACTAATAGGCAGCCAATGCAGCTGGCGGAGAATGGGTGTTACGTGGGTGTATCTCGGCACACCCACCACAGCTCGCGCAGCTGCATTCTGTACCAATCGCAGTCTCCGGATGCTCTTTGAGGGTAGCCCCATGTAGAGCGCGTTACAGTAGTCCAGCCGTGAGGTGACAAGGGCATGAGTGACGGTGAGCAAAGCCTCCCTCTCCAGGTAGGGTCGCAATTGGTGCACAAGACGGATCTGTGCAAAGGTCCCCCTAGCCACAGCTGATAGATGTTGCTCCAATTTTAGCTGTGGGTCTAGGAGAACACCCAAATTGCGAACCCGTTCTGAGGGAGTCAATTTTTCTCCCCCGAGAACCAAGGAGGGGAAGTCGACATAATCCCAATATCCATAGCCACTCAGTCTTGTCAGGGTTGAGTTTGAGCCTATTCATTCCCATCCAGACCCTAACATCATCCAGGTAGCGGCACATTACATCAACTGCTTCCCTGAATTGACACAGGGTGGAGATGTACAACTGGGTATCATCAGCATATTGCTGATACCTCACCCCGTGTCGTCGGATCATCTCACCCAGCGGTTTCATGTAAATGTTAAACAGGATGGGCGAGAGGACCGAGCTCTGAGGCACCCTGCAAATCAGGGGCCTAGGGGCCGACCTCTGCCCTCCTGTCAACACCAACTACGTCCTATCGGAGTGGTAGGAGGAGAACCACCGTAAAACGGTGCCTCCCACTCCCACCTCACCGAGTCGGGGCAGAAGGATACCATGGTCAATGGTATCGAAAGCCACTGAGAGGTCAAGTAACACCAGGATGGAGGAATAACCTCCATCCCGGGCTTGCCAGAGATCATCCATCAGGGTGACCAAAGCAGCCTCTGTACTGTAGCCGCGCCTGAAACCTGATTGAAAGGGATCCAGATAATCAGTGTCCTCCAATAACCGCAGGAGTTGGAGCGACACCACTTTCTCAACAACTTTACCCACGAAGGGCAAGTTGGAGACTGGACGGAAGTTATTTAAATCCGCTGGATCCAGGGAAGGCTTCTTGAGGAGGGGCCTCACCACCGCAGCTTTTAAAGGCTGTGGGATGGACCCCTCTCTCAAAGATGCGATCACAACCGCCTGGAGCCAGCCGCGTGACACCTCCCTGCTGGCAGAAACCAGCCAGGAGGGGCACGGATCCAATAAACAAGTGGAGGCGGTCATCGCTCCTATGGCCTTGTCCACATCATCAGGAGTGATAGGCTCGAACTCATCCCATACAACAGGACTAAGACTCGCCCCTGTCATCTCGGGTTGCCCTGTCCAAATGGAGGCCAGGTCTGTCTGAATCTGAGTGACTTTATCCACCAGAAACTGAGCAAATTCCTCAGCTCTGCCCTGCAAGGGATCTTCAACTCCCTCCTTAGCAAGAAGGGAGCGAGTCACCCTAAACAGGGCGGCTGGGCGAGAATCGGCGGATGCAATAAGGGCGGAAAAATGCGAACATTTTGCCGCCCGTATCGCCACTAAGTAAGACTTAATAAAAGTTCTTAATAGTGTCTGGTCGGATTTAGCTTTACTGGCTCTCCATCGTCGCTCTAGGCGTCTCTTATGGTGTTTCATCTCCCGGAGCTCCTCGGTAAACCAAGGACCCCTCCTGGATCCACTGCCACGGAGAGGCCGCAAAGGCGCAATTCGATCTAAAGCCCCCGCTGCCGCCCGGTTCCAGGCAGCCACTAGAGACTCGGATGAATTGTGTACCAGGGATTCAGGTATTTCCCCAAGTTCCCTCTGGAATCCTTCGGATTCCATTAGGCTCCTGGGGCGGAACCACTTAATCAGTCCCGCCTCCTTGCGGTGGAGGAGTGGTGCCATGAAATCCAACCTCAGAAGGAAATGATCTGACCACGACAAGGGTACTATGACTAAACCCCTCAGCCTCAGATCATCTCTCCACTGCCCCAAGAGAAACACAAGGTCAAGCGTGTGACCTCCCTCGTGAGTCGGACCCTGAACTACTTGGGACAGGTCCATGGTTGTCATGGAAGCCATGAACTCCAAGAGAAATAAACAAATGATTATTTTTTTGTTGAAGTTGAAGAGTGTCATTACAGCTCAAAACAAGCTAACTTCAATGAATTAGGAGGCCAAATGCATCTGGATAAAATCTGTGCTCTTCAGTGGAGTTTGCAATCACAACAAGCCACTTTCACTAGGCCTTGTGGACAATATTATTCAGACAAGTTATGTAATGTGCAAGCTAATTGCAAAGAAACTGAGGCCTCATGAAGAGGGAGAGCTTGTGAAAGAATCATGTTATCTGCTGTGGAGTTGTTAGCACCAGACAAAGTAAAATTGTTTCAGAATGTTAGTTTGTCTTGAAGAACCATCTCAGAGCGGTGTTGTGGCCCGCGAGTGGCCTGCGCAGCTGGCACCCGAGTCGGACAGTGAGGAGGCTGGCGAGGACTCCATGCCAGAGGCAGGAGTGCAGCCAGGGCCTTTGGAACCTCCAGCACTTCTTGGCAGTGATGAGGAAGGAGGGACTTCTGGGGATGCAAGAGCACGCAGGGCTGCCAAGAGGCAGGAATGGTTACTCCGGAGGAGGTCTCCTCGGGAGTAAGACTTGGGGCTAATTGGCCACTCCCCTAGTATAATTAAGGACATCAGAGGCAGCTGACAAGCTGCAGGAAACAATAGTTCAGACTCGAGTATCTGTTGTACATTGACTTGTGAATTCTTGCTTTTGATTTCTTATCAAGAAGACTCCTGGGCCTTTTGCCAAGCCTTCGGACATTACATGAGATAACCAGAACTAATTGTCTTGTTTTGAACTAAGACTGACTGAACTTACGCCAGCTGCTAATGAATACTAATTACTAATACTAATCCACAGAGTTGACAGGGGCTAGTCTTAGTCCACCGTTATGGGAAGAGTTTGGGACTGTTTCTCCCGAGGATGTGGACAGAGCTGTGGGGCCGATGGGTACCTCCACCTGTTTATTGGACCCGTGCCCCTCCTGGTTGGTCTCGGCCAGCAGGGAGATGACACGCGGCTGGATCCAGGCGGTGATCACCGCTTCTTTGAGGGAGGGATCCGTACCGCAGTCGTTAAAAACTGCGGTGGTGAGACCACTCCTGAAGAAGCCTTCCCTGGATCCAGCTGATTTGAAGAGCTATCGTCCGGTCTCCAACTTACCTTTTTTAGGGAAAGTTGTGGAGAAGGTGGTGGTTACTCAGCTTCTACGACTTCTGGATGAAACAGACCCTCTAGATCCTTATCAGTCGGGTTTCAGGCGCGGCTACAGTACTGAAACTGCCTTGGTCGCGCTGATGGATGATCTCTGGTGGGCCCGAGACAGGAGTAATTCCTCCGTCCTGGTGCTACTTGACCTCTCAGCGGCCTTCGATACCATCGACCATGGTATCCTTCTGCATCATCTCGGCGAGTTGGGAGTGGGAGGCACCGTTTTGCGGTGGTTCTCCTATCTCGCCGATAGGATGCAGTCGGTGTTGGCAGGAGGGCAGAGATCGTCCCCTAGGCCCCTAGTATGTGGGGTGCCTCAGGTGTCGGTTCTCTCGCCCATCCTGTTTAACATTTACATGAAGCCGCTGGGGGAGATCATCCGCAGACATGGGGTGCGTTTCCACCAGTATGCTGATGACACCCAGCTGTACATCACTACCCCGTCTGACTTCAGTGAGGCAGTTGCTGTAATGTGCCGATGCCTGGACGACATTAGGATCTGGATGGGGAGGAACAGACTCAGACTTAATCCCGTCAAGACGGAGTGGCTTTGGGTATTGCCCCCTAAGGACTACGACAACTGTCCCTCCTTGGTTTTCGAGGGAGTGAAATTGACCCCCTCGGATCAGGTCCGCAACTTGGGGGTCCTCCTAGACCCACAGCTAAAATTGGAACATCATCTTTCTGTTGTGGCTAGGGGGGCCTTTGCACAGGTTCACCTGGTACACCAGTTGCGGCCATACTTGGAGAAGGAGGCTCTACTCACGGTCACTCATGCCCTTGTCACCTCTCGCTTGGACTACTGCAACGCGCTCTACATGGGGCTATCCTTGAAGAGTATCTGGAGACTTCAGTTGGTGCAAAATGCGGCTGCGCGTGCTGTGGTGGGTGTGCCTAGGTACACCCACATGACACCTATACTTCGCCAGCTGCATTGGTTGCCCATCGGTCTCTGGGTCCAATTCAAGGTGTTGATCACCATCTTTAAAGCCCTTCATGGCTTAGGACCAGGCTACCTCCGGGACCGCATTCTGCCTCACACTTCCCTTTGACCGGTTAGGGCCCACAGAGTCGGCCTCCTCCAGGTCCCGTCGGCCAAACACTGCCGGCTGGCGGGCCCTAGGGGGAGAGCCTTCTCTGTGGCCGGCCGCGTGCTCTGGAACCAACTTCCCCCAGAGATCCGAACTATCCCCACCCTGCTGGCCTTCCGGAAAGCTGTTAAGACATGGCTCTTCTTGCAGGCTGGGGGTAGAGCTTAATCCACTCGAGCTCACCCCCAAGTATGTATGGTTGTTGAATGCCTGTTGGGTTGATTTTAAATATTGAGTCTTTTAACTTTTATATTGTTTTTAAATATTATTTATGAATTGGTTATTTATTTATTTATTTATTTATTTATTTATTTATTTAAACGCTCTTATAGGCCGCCCAATCCCGTGGGACTCAGGGATTCAGGGATTATTCTGTATTTTTCTCTGTTGTACGCCGCCCTGAATCCTCTGGGAGTTGGGCGGCATATAAGAATACCAAATAAATAAATAAATAAATAAATAAATAAATAAATAAATAAATAATAAATAATAAATAATAAATAATAAATAATAAATAATAAATAATAAATAATAAATAATAATAAATAAATAAATAAATAAATAAATAAATAAATAAATAATTAGCAGCTGACTTTCTGCAAGCAAGGTTTGCTTCTGTTGATTTGTGTTTTTTGGCACTGCTAAGCCATTCATTAGCAGTGGTTCATTAATTAAACTAAGTTTGTTCAAACACTATGTTTTTGTTACATTCGTAACGGGGGACAGAACAAGCGGATTACTGACTTACTTCAAGATATTGAAAAAACACTGAAGGATTCTGCACATTTCCAATTTTTATCTCTTGCTTGTGATGAGACGACAGATATAACAAATATTGCCCAAATGGCCATTTTTGATTATGGGATAAGTGCAAAGTTTGACACACGAGAGGAACTGCTGTCATTGAAAGCCATGCATGGCACTACAAGAGATGAAGACTTGTTTAAGAGATTTTGTCAATACTGATTCGCATTTTCACCTATATTCTTCCTTCGCTCACAGCTTGACAATAACAGGAAGGCAGGTGAATGGAATGCAGGGGTGGGAGAGTGGTATTCAAGCATCAGTCGGCTTCCGTGAGACGTGCTGGCATCTTAAGGACACGCCGAGCAGATGTCCCTGCATGGCTGGCTGTTTCCCATAACAAATGAAATGAGAAGTGCCACTGGAGCCCAGAAACGTGTTTCCGATGTGGGAAGGAGGGTCACCAAGCAGCCAATCGCCTCATGCTGCGGCCAGCATCTGCATCGCAAGCCCTGGCCCAACCAAAGCCAAGGAAACCACCTGCAAAGCTGAAAGAGAAAATGTGGGTAGCTCAACAGGTCATGGAGGTCTCTCCCCAATCCAGCGAAGGGGAGAGAACTTCGACCCACGATCAGACCAGTTTGATCCTCTATGAAAGCAACAAAAAAGGGGAAGACGACCCAATGGTAAATGGCACCATCATCCCTATCACAACCCGGGTGGAGATTTTGGTGCCCTCGGGAATAAGAGGGGATCCTCACGGCCTTACCAATAAGTCCAAACTTGGGGTGCACTCAGTACCTAATTAGCCTTCAGGCTCATAATTAAAAACTATTATCTGACCATAAGTCTACTAGTTTGGCATCACCATCATTTCTTTTCTAAAGAGAGGTTCCTGGGATGATACCCAAAGTGGAATTTTTGTGGGGAACTTTTTGTCTATTCCAAATCCTTCTAGCACATCTAACAAAGTAAATTTTCCAAAGTAAATTTTAGAAGAACGTGTCTTCTAAAAACTGGCAGTAGGTTTGGGAGTCATTTGGGAGTTGTTTCAGTGATTCTATAGACTATCTTGTGAGGTGGTAGACTCTCTTCTAGACCTCTTTAGCAGATGGTTGAGCTAGAATGATCCTTGAGGTACCATCCAACTCTTATAGTCTAGGATTTTTAATTAATATGTGAGAATGCCTAATCCAAACTTTTATTCAAGATGTACAGAACTCTCTGCAATAAAATATTAGCAAATTACATTTCCAATTCAACTTTTGAATGATGGAATTGCAAAATTCACTAAATCCACCAAATGAACATACACTGTGTGCACAATTATAGGCACATTGTATTTTGGAGGATTAATTTTATTATTGAACAACTACAGTGCTCTTGGTCAATCTAAAATGTTAATAAACCTCAAACCTGAATATTTAAGAAAGTAAAAGTGAGGTTTTGGCTTTCTTAGGAAAATATCTATGTGTGCACAATTATTGGGCAACTATTAGTGTGCAGAATTATTATGCAACTAAATGAAAAATGAAAATGTTCCCATCTCACTCATTTATTTGCATCTGTTAAAGTAAGAATAATAAATAACTCAAAATGTAGAAATAAACATTTCTGACATTTAAAAATATCAGTGACTTAATATAGCCATCCTTCTTTTCAATAAATCGTAAGTTTTCCATTCATGGAGTGTCATTTTCTTGATCTATTGACGATCAACTTTTTGTGCAGCTGCCACCACAGCCTCCCAGACACTGTTCAGAGAGGTGTACTGTTTTCCTTCACCATAAATCTATTTAAGAAGGGCTCACATGTTCTCAATAGGGTTTAGGTCAGGTGAGGAAGGGAGCCATGTCATCTTTAGGGCCTTTACTGGCTAGCCACACAGTGGAGTACTTCGATGCATGTGATGGAGCATTATCCTGCATAAAAATCATGGTGGTCTTGAAAGAGGCAGACTTTTTCTGGTACCGCTGCTTGAAGAAAGTGTCTTCTAAAAAAGTAGGTTTGGGGGTTGATTTTGAGTCCATCTTCAACCCCAAAAGCTCCAACTAGCTCAACTTTAATAATACCAGCCCACACCTCCACCTTGCTGACATCTGAGTTGAAGTGGAGCTCTGTGCCCGTTACTGATCCAGCCATGGGCCCATCCATCTGATCTGTCAAAAGTCTCATCAGTCCATAAAACCTTTGAAAAATCTGTCTTCGATATTTCTTGGCCCAGTCTTGCTGTTTCAACTTACGTGTCTTGTTCAGTGGTGGTCGGGTTTCAGCCTTCCTTACCTTGCCATGTCTCTGAGCACTGAATACCTTGTACTTCTGGGCACTCCAGGTAGGTTGCAGTTCTGGAATATTACAGCACTGGAGGATAATGGGTTCCTGGTAGCTTCACGTTTGATTCTTCTCAAATCTTTGGTGGTTAATGTGTGTCTTTTTTTCTCAACATGTTTCTGGCAACCCTGTTGACTATTTGCAACAAAATGTTTGATGGTTCTGTGATTACGCCCCAATATCTTAGCAAATTCAAGAGTGCTGCATCCCTCTGAAAGACTTTTTACAATTTTTGACTTTTCAGAGTCAGTTAAATCTCTTCTTTGGCCCATTTTGCCTGAGGAAAAGAAGCTGCCTAATAATTATGCACACCTTGATATAGAGTGTTGATCTCCTTAGGCCATACCCTCCCTCATTACACAAATACACCTCACCTGATCTGTTTATATCCACTAAGCATTCAAGTTTATACAGCTTGGTCAGTTTCCATCCATTATTCCTTGTCTGGCCTTCAGGTGCCTTGAAAAATAGCTTGACCCCTTCCTCTTTGTGGCAGTCCCTCAAATATTGGAACTCTGCTACCATGTCTCCCTTGTCCTTCTCTTTACTAGAGTAGCCATGCCCAGTTCCTGTAACCGTTCTTCATATGTTTTAGTCTCCAGTCCCCTAATCATCCTGGTTGCTCTTCTCTGCACTTTTTCTAGAGTCTCAACATCTTTTTTATAGTATGGTGAGCAAAACTGGATGCAGTATTTTAGGTGTGGTCTTACTTTATAGAGTGGTATTAGTACCTCACTTGATCTTGATTATATCCCTCTGTTAATGCAGTTTAAGATTGCATTGGCTTTTTTGGCTGCCGCCACACACTGGCGACTCATATTTAGCTGGTTGCCCACTAAGACTCCAAGATCCCTCCCACAGTTACTGCTATTAAGCCTGGTTTCACCCAATCTATATGTGTACTTTTGGGTTTTCTTGCCTAAGACTTTATATTTCTCTACATTGAGACTTCCGGTTGACGTCGCGGCGATATCAGACATAGGGAACCGGTCTCTGCATTCCCTGTGCTGACTTCCCCCTGTTGGTGGGCTCCTAGAGGAGCCAAAGCCGACTTGTAGGGGCGGTGAAGCAAAGAGAGGTATCCTGTGAGGTCAAGGAGAGTTGCAGCTCTCCTGTCTGACCCGGGGTTCTTTTTCCCTCTCAGCCACGGCAAGGAGAAGAGACAGCCTAAAGATGGCTGCCACAAAGCTGGGACAATCAAAGAACAACAACTGGGGTAGAGGATTTCTTTTTGCCTTAAACTTAACCCCAAGGAATAATTTGGACCTATTTGCTTAGAATTATTTGTTAAAGCATTCTGAGAAATACCAGACCGGAAGGGGAAGTCACAAGAGAGAAAAATAATAAATTTTGAAATGTATAGAAAATTGGACTCTTAAATTGGGAAGATGGTGTACTGGGAAGGCATTTTAAAATGCTGAAATTATTTACCTATAAAACTTATTCTGCTTTTATAATTGATTTATAACTAAAATGACAATTGCCGAGTGGCAATACTGAAATTTAAGTTGAGAGCGCCACTTGCTGACAAAAAGAAAAACTACAAGTCTGGAAATACTTAAGAGAAGGACTGTGAAAATATTTACTGGATTACTCCCAACTACCCCAGGACTACTGGAGATTTAAATATGAAAATAAGCAAGTTACTTAATGAAAGAGACCCCTGAAAGACTTTTGATAACCTCTGGCACTATTCAAATGGAACTGACTGTTTATCTTTGGGATATAAAGAACTGTGATTAGTGCACCCCTTGAAGGGCAACCTAAGGACTGAATAAATAGCTCTTGGACTGTGGAACAAAAGTGGAATTTAAAAAAATTAGATTCTTTATAAGGAAGAAACAAGTGAAACATTGAAGGAGGGCGTTACTTTTCCAAAACACAAAGGACATGTACAAAGGATTTAAGGAGATTATGGAAAAAATGGAAAATGCTATACAAGGGATGATGAGTAAAGATCAAGATGCCCAGGAAAGGGAGGAGCTAACAATAGAAATGGAGGAAAAGACTAAGACAAAGAACCAGAGAATAAAAAAAGAAGACAAAGAAGAGACAATAAAGAAAATAACAGTGACTGATGAATTAAACCAGGGGGAAAATATATTAAGAGAGTTGAAAAGAGAATTGGTGATACAGGAAGATACCTTTGAAAGGGAGATAGGGACATTGGCAGAAATCCTGGAAACTAGGCAGCAGTAGAGGATAGAGGTGGGAAAAATACTCAGATTGAACAGCCAAGAAGCAGATGTAGAAAGAGATAAAGATCTTAGAGAGGAATATGGGAGACAAGTCAAAAAGAAAAAAAGCATAGCAATTAAAGTATTGAAGCGGACAAGAGAAGATGGATAGATTATTTTTCTTTTTTGGTGGTGTTTTTGATTTGATTTGATTTTCTTCTCTTCTATCTTTCCTTCTTTTGTAGGTAGGTAACGATTAAAAATTAGGTAGGATAGAAAAATGTTTTTTAACAAAGGATGACATTAAAAGTTAGAATAAGGGATAGAAATAAGAGAAAAAGGGAATATTAGTGTATACACTTTTATATAATAAAATAAGAGCAATAATAAGAGAAAACATGGAATAATTGAATAATGATATATTGCAATTTTATATAAATGTGTATTACTATTAGAAATATATAAGTTGGTTGAAAGTAATTACTACTACTAATGCTATTAGTTTTATTTGTATTAGAATGTATGACACCCAGGTGCCACACTGTTCACGCATTGATATGTTTGTAAAAAAATAAAAAAGTAATAAACTTATTTTAAAAAACATTTCTCTACATTGAATTTCATTTTGTTAGATAGGGTCCAGTGTTCAAGTCTCAAGATCCATCTGGATCTTGAGCCTATCTTCTAGAGTGTTAGCTATTCCTGCCAGCTTAGTATAATCTGCAAATTTGGTAAATTCCCCCTCTATTCCCTCATCTAAGTCGTTTATAAAGATATTAAAGAGTACTGGGCCTAAGACGGAACCTTGTGGTGCCCCACTGCTTACTTCCCTCCATGTAGACATAGACCCATTAAGGACTACTCGTTGGGTACGGTTTGTTAGCCAGTTACTATAATTTGGTTTCTTGGCAACTTGAAAGCTTTGCAACTTCACATTTCTTTCATTTCAAGTGTTCATTAGCAAGGATTGGTCAATTCATTGTCGTTCTTTTTTTCTGTAGCAAATATGAAGATGAAGAGGATGAAGAAAAGATAACAGTTAAAAAGCAACTGGTGAGTCTGGAAGGGGTCTGCAAAGAGTATATCAATTTGAAGTCTGGATCCCCTCATAAACTCTTCTAGCAATATGTAAAGTTACCAGGTGAATCATCTTTTTCCCTGTCTTCTTTTTTCAGACATATGTAGAAGAACAGAAGGAGCTGAAGGAGAGGTAAGGCAAGAATTCATTGTAGTTATTAGCTATCTGGAAGCTAGGAACTCAATGGAAACAACTTAGGTGGTTCAAAATCTTCATACTAATTGCTCAGTATGTGTACATATCCTCCAAATGGTAAATGTCTATAAAAAAGAGGTGTGATTTGGGAGTAAATCATCTTGGAACCCTGTTCCTACATAGGCATTGGGGGAGTGAGGTATAATTATTTCATATTTGCTTAGTGTACTTTCTATATGCTCATTAATCTTTCCATCCTTTATTCCAGGGGTCGGGAACCTATGGCTCGCGAGCCAGATGTGGCTCTTTTGATGACTGCATATGGCTCGCAGCAGGGGTGAAATCCTCCCGGTTCGCCCGGGCTAGTCCTTCGGCGTATAGCCGATGGAACTGGCGGCGGTTGCGGCGCGGAGCTTCTCCTGCCCGCTTTCCCGTCCCGGCTGAACACAATCACCGCTTTCCCGTCCCGGCTGACCACAATCATTTGGGTTATTTTTCCCTCTGTGCATGCGCGCGCATGCACAGAGGGAAAAATAACCCAAATGGCGGCGTTCAGCCGGGACGGGGGGAGCTAAAAAACGGCCATGGCCACATCCCCGCCGTTCTCCAGCCAAGCGGCTGAAGAAGCCCCGGAGCCCCGCCGCCAACCTGCGTCTCCTGCTGGGAAGGAGCCTCTGTCGCTGTCTCTCGCGGGGTTCCAGCCACCCGACTGAGTCCCTGACCGCGGCACCGGCAGGGTTAATGCGTATGGGAGAGGAGAGAGAGCGCTACCGCCGCCACTGCTGCTTTCACCGCTCCGATATTTCTTTGGTGGGTGCGCGCAGGAGGGACCATGGAGCAGAAGCGCCCGGCAGCTTAAGGCAAGAGGCGGGTGGGAGACGCGGGCAGGAGCCTGTCGCCGCCGCCGCCACTTCTGGCATCCCCACGCCTCTCACCCCGCTCGCCGGGTGCCTCTGCTCAGCGGTCCCTCCTGCGCAGGCCCACCAAAGAAATATTGGAGCAGCGAAAGTAGCAGCGGCGGCGGTAGCGCGCTCTCTCCTTCCCTCCGCCGCTGCTACTTTCGCTGCTCCAATATTTCTTTGGTGGGCCTGCGCAGGAGGGACCGCTGAGCAGAGGCACCCGGCGAGCGGGGTGAGAGGCGTGGGGATGCCAGAAGTGGCGGCGGCGGCGACAGGCTCCTGCCCGCGTCTCCCACCCGCCTCTTGCCTTAAGCTGCCGGGCGCCTCTGCTCCATGGTCCCTCCCGCGCGCGCCCACCAAAGAAATATCGGAGCGGTGAAAGCAGCAGTGGTGGCGGTAGCGCTCTCTCTCCTCTCCCATACGCATTAACCCTGCTGGTGCCGCGGTCAGGGACTCAGTCGGGTGGCTGGAACCCCGCGAGAAACAGCGACAGAGGCTCCTTCCCAGCAGGAGACGCAGGTTGGCGGCGGGGCTCCGGGGCTTCTTCATCAACCCACCCACCTACCTCGCTTGGTGCGGTTCCCCGCACTTGACGTGTTGGAAGAGGGCTGGGCGAGGGAGAAAGGAGCCACGGTGGGGATTGGTTTGCAGAGAGAAAGAAAGAAAGAAAGAAAGAAAGAAAGAAAGAAAGAAAGAAAGAAGAAGAAAGAAGAAGAAAGAAGAAGAAGAAGAAGAAGAAGAAGAAGAAGAAGAAGAAAGAGAAAGAAAGAAAGAGAAAGAAAGAAAGAAAGAAGAAGAAGAAGAAGAAGAAAAAGAAAGAAAGAAAGAATGAAAGAAAGAAGAAGAAGAAGAAGAAGAAGAAGAAGAAAGAAAGAGAAAGAAAGAAGAAGAAGAAGAAGAAGAAGAAGAAAGAAAGAAAGAAAGAAAGAAAGAAAGAAAGAAAGAAAGAAAGAAAGAAAGAAAGAATCATTACCAATGCTATGATGGAAATCACCAACTCAAAGACAAATATCACTTTGGAGCAAGGAAGCTGCTACAGCAGCAACAAATTAAACAGCACAAAGACAGGGATTCTCTCAATATCCCATTGTCCCTATTGACATTTAGTTGAATTCACTTTTAAAATATATTATATGGCTCTCACTGAAATAAATTTCCAAATTTTTTGCTTTCATGGCTCTCTTAGTCAAAAAGGTTCCCGACCCCTGTTTTATTCCATATCTCTTAAGATTGAGTAATGATAGATTCTGGGGTTTATTTCAGTTTCACTTTTTATTTTTCTAGAGCTTTGTCCATAAGCAAAGAATATTTGGTGGCAACTGAAGTATTGTTAAGTATCCTGCTGGGATTGTTTGAAGCAGAGAATTTCTCTTTGGTTGGATTTGAACATTCCATTGAACCAAAATGTAATTTGCCTGGCTTTGTTTCTTTGAACCCAGTTCTCATTAGAAAATTATAATTCTGGATTAGTGGTTTAATGAACCCAGTTATTTAGTTGATAAGCCATGGCTAAAAGTATTGCAATTTACTAATTGAATCTAATTATTGTAGTTGTAAATGTTTGTGACTATGTGCTATGTGATGGTATTGATTTTTAACCTCCAAAAACACTTGACATTATATTAAACCTACCTTTGTCTCTGATGCAGCTTCCGAAAGTTTGTGGCAGAAAGTGATGAAGAAGAAGGTGACAATGGCAACTCTTCAGCTCTACTTCAGAAACGGGTTAAAAGTAAGGAAGAGAAAGTATGTGTCTATATGAGGTAGTATTATTTAGGTCTTTCTTTTGCTCATCTAAGCAGGATACTGTTCTGGAACTCAGCTTCTTAGTTCTGAGGGGGAAAGATGGGAAATACATTTTTTTTTCTGTTTAGTCCTCCAGACTGTCTGAAATAGTAAATACCTCTTCAGATTAGAAAGAACTTTACTTGAATGTCACAGAGGATATCTTCTTACTATGATTAATTTTCTTTTTTTTTAATTAAAAAAGTTTTATTAGTACAGAGTACAAACATTTTTAAATTTTTCTCCCCCCTCACCCACCCCCTTCCCTTCCCCCCTCACCCCCGGACTTCTCAGAGAGAATACAGGGCATAATATCAGTAATAGGAAAAAAAAAGAAAGAAAGAAAAAACAACACAAACCCCTCAACTCCAAATTGTACATTGATAGATTACATCATTAAACTTCTATATTTTATATCATCTGTATATAAAATAATGATAAAAAAGATAAGAAAAAGAAAAAAATAGAAATAAAGATACAAAAAAAAATACAGAAAGAACAAAGATAATAATAAAGAAGAAAATTATACAAAGGAAAAAGAACAATTTCTTCCTCCTCCTTTCAATCATCTACCCTAGACAACATCCACTCAGAGTAAGTAAATAAATGAATATTACATAAATAATAACTAAATATAAATTACAAAAATCCTAAACTTCATCATGATATTAATAGCATAATATTACCATACATCAAATTATTTCCAAAAAATTATAATTCTTAAAAAAGTATTAATAATAATAATAATAATAATCTGAATTGTGCAAAGGAAAGGAAACAATTTCTTCCTCCTCCTTTCAATCATCTATCCTACAGCCTCTAGTCAAAATTAAATAAAACTTAAATAAGTATTATACTTCCAAAAAAATTCTAAATCTTTAAAAGGTATTAATAATTCTAAATCTTTAGAAAGCATTAATAATAATAATAATCTCAAAATTAAATAAAACGTGAGTGAACATTACATAAATAATATCTAAATATTGAATAATAAGAACTTTTAGATTTCATCCTAACAACATAATATTATACATCAACTTATTAACTCAGGGAAACAAAAAAAAATATCATTAAAATATTATTAATAATAATAATAGAAAAACATAGAGGAGAAAGAAGGAAATAAAAAACCTAAGACAAAGGAAAATCCTTCCTTTGAAACAAATTTTAAAGTCTAATTATAATACTTTATAACTTAATAATTTTAATTAAAAAATTCCAATTCTTGAAAAAATATTAAAAGAAAAAAATTAAAGAAAAAAAAGAAAACAAAAAAAAGAAAAATACAATCATATTAATCTCCATCCATCTAATACATGTCAACACTGCATCTCTTTGTATCTTATTGGTTGCCTCTTTTTGTATCTTGATGATTTTAAATTTATCAGCTCGTCTCCCATCTGATCCCGATCCTCCATCTCGTTTTCCACATCTTTCTGACTCTGCCATTCGCTTTGACTCTTTGAAACTATTTCATTTTGATCCGGTGAGGATGGCTTTTCCTCCTTGTCCTCTTCTACATTCATACGTCTTTCTTCTGGAATTTTAGATATATCAGCCTTTAAAACGTTGACATAAAATTCAGTAGCTTTCTTTGTCGTATTCAGCCGGTATCTTTTCCCCAAAAATTTCACCGCTACTCCTGTTGGTGCTTCCCATTTATATTGTAAATTCAATCTTTTAAATTCATCAATCAAAAAAGTAAATTCTTTTCTAGCTTTAAGCATTTTAGAGGGAATTTCTTTCCATATCCTAAGTTCCTGACCATTCACCTGAAGATTATTCTTAAACGTCGCCTGTATAATTCTGTTCCGTAAGACTCTTGTAGTAAAATATATAACAATGTCCCTTGGTAGATGTTTTCGTTTTGCATACCACTAGTTGACCCTGTATATCTTTTCAATTTGTGTAGCCAATTCATCTTTAGACATTCCAAAGACCTGCTCCAAGGCCTCAATCATTCTTCCTTTCAAGTCATCATATAATCCCTCCTTCAACCCTCTAACTCTTATAGCAAATTCCATTCTTCTAAACTGTGACATCAACACCTCTGTTTCAAAATTTACAATGTCCTTTTGAAATGTATTTATATATTCCACCGAAGTTGCCAAGGCTTGTTTATTTGTTTCAATACAGTCCTCCAAAACATCAATGTTTGTTGCTAGTCCTTTGCAAACCTCTAACATATCCATCCGTAGTTGCTTTTCCATATTCTTTAAAGCATCCTGCATTTTTTTTCTATTTCATTAATTTTTTGGTTAAATTCCAAAATTAGGTCCTGTTTCATAATCTTTAAAGTACTTAGTAAATTTTCAGATGTCAAAGATTGTGGAGGTGTTGACTCAGTAACAAGTTGCATTTTGGAAGTAAAAGCGGAGGGATAGCCAGCCCTTTTATTCAAAACAATCATACCAGACTTTGAAGCCATTGTTGTAATTCCAAAGGAATGCACAGAAAATGCCAAATCTCTATCAGTTGTTATTATAATCCAAAATCAAGAAACAAAGAAAAAAAAAGCCAATTTTCAGATTCAAAAGTTTCCATAAGAAAAAAGCCACAAGCAAAGCACAAGTCACTATCACTTCTTCTTTGTTGTAATTCCAAAGAAGTGCAAAGAAGGGCCAAATCTCTAAAAAGTTTCTTGCAATTTCAAAGGCAAATAGTCTTTTCTTAAAAAGTTATCAGTTGTTGTTATAATCCAAAATCAAGGAACAGAGAAAAAAAACCAATTTTCAAAATTTCCACAAGAGAAAAAGCCACAGAGAAAACGAAAAAACAATCTTTCCAGACTTTGAAGCCATTGTTATATTTGCAGAGGAGTACAAAGAGAAAACCAGGTCTCTAATTAAGGTTCTTACCAGTTTCAAAGGCAGAAAATTTTTTATTTTTTAAAAGTTATCAGTTGTTATAATAATCCAAAATCAGGAACCAGAGAGAGAAAAGCCAATTTTCAGATTCAAAAGTTTCCATAAGAGAAAAAGCCACAAGAAAAACGAAAGTCACTTTCACTTCTCCTCCCAACTTCTTCAAATGCCATATTGTTACTTGTTAGCTATTACTTTGTTTCTTTTCCAAAGTGAAGGTTGGCAGAGGGGTTAAAAAAAAGAAAATTCAATACTCGCCCATCTTAAGCTCCTGTTCCTCTCTGTCTGCTTCTTTAAGCCATAAAATGATTATAAATCCCGTTCAGAAAGCAGCGGTGGATTCGGCATCTTGCTCCGCAAAGGTGGAGGTTTCCGGATTCCCGGAGCAGGAGACAGGCTGCCTGGGGAGCCTTCACCCTTCGCGCCCCTGGATGGCTCCTAGGGCGTTAGGGGGGCTCTACCCCACCTGTCAAGCTCTCTTCTCTCCCCTATGTCCGGGGCAGAGATTTCCAAGCCGCCAGACAGCTGTTCTGGCATCTTGGCAAGGAATCGGAAAGGCGCTCTAAAAAGAGCGTCCTCGATGCCGAAAGCCGAAACCGGAAGCCCCTATGATTAATTTTCTTGACTACTTCTGATATTCTAACAGTTCTCAACAGTGACATGTCTTTCTAGTATTTCAGATACCCATTCTTTAAAAGAAATAGGATGCTGAATGTGTTCTTGGAATCTTGTATGCAATTTATCTGTATTATAGAATACACTGGCCTCTCATGAGATGCTTCACTGGGTCTAGGGTAGGGTTAGCACCTTGCTTAAATACAAGAATTAGCTTAACTTAGAACAACTGAATCCCAGTGAGTTATATTAGTCAAACATTGTTTTATTTTCATACTTCTCTGAGCACACAAAGGAATGGACAGAAAGATGCAGGGAGTATAGATCTCACTGTAATGTCCATGGTTATTCCAGTCTGTATTGAACCATTTCAGATTTCTTTTTGGTGTATAGGTAGTCCTCAACTTACGACCACAATTGAACCCAAAATTTATGTTGCTAAGTGAGAAATTTGTTAAGTGAGTTTGCCCCATTTTACAACTTTTCGTGCCCCATTTGTTAAGTGAATCACTGAAGTTGTTAAATTAGTAACACAGTTGTTAAATGAATCTGGTTTCCCCATTGACTTTGCTTGTCAGAAGGTTGCAAAGGGGGATCACATGACTCTGGGACACTGCAACTGTCATAAATGTGAGCCAGCTGTCAAGTATCCAAATGTAAATCATGTGACTATGGGAGTGCTGCAATGGTCATAAATATGGAAAATGATCATCTTTTTTCAGTGCTGCTGTAACTTCGAACAGTCACTAAGCAAACTGCTGTAAGTTGAGGACTACCTGTGATTTTTAAAAAATAGACTGCTGAGAAATGTAGAAAACACTTCCAAGAAATGTTAACAACTGGTGGTGATATATAAAATATTTTGAAGGAGGAAACGGAGGAGAGAGTTGAGAAGAGGGAAGATGCACAAGCTGACTTTTATTTTATTTTTGCAGAAAAGGTAATGATAGAGGTATAAAATCTTTGGGATAATTCATACTATATGTAGTATATAGAAGTTCAAATAGACTACATTATAGAACAGGGGTGTCAAACTCACGTCATCATGGTGGTGTCACGTGACGTATTGGGACTTTCCCCCCCCTTTGCTAAACCGGGCATGGGCATGGCCAGCATGTGATGCATACGATCCACGGGCCGGGAGTTTGACAGCCATGCTATAGAATAAATATTTATGAACAAGCTATTTAAAGTCTCTACACTAGTTTCAGCCAACAAAGCTGGAATATCTGGAAATTTAATTATTTTCAGTTCAATTGGAGCAGCTTTACATCTTGCTGATTCTCTGCTGCTGTGCTGAATAAATCATTTACCACGAGAACCTGGCCATAAACCTGGCCATAAATAAATCATTTACCATGAGAACTGCCAATTGAACTTAATGACAAATGGCAGATATCATGACATCATGAGGCAAAGGATAATTTGCTTCTTAAAATATACAACCAGTCTAAACTTCAGTATCACCCAAATCTCTTTTAAGATAGCCCAGATATTACTTAGGTTTTGAAAACTTGGATTATAATGGAGAAAGACACTCTATTTTTCAGTAGCAAAATATATATTGGTATTTTTAAGGGCAAAATAAAGTACAAATATTTGGAGTAAAAATAATCTAACTCAAGGGTGAATGTGAAAGTAATTAAAAATGCAAATAAAAAGAAGAGCGTAGCGCTGAGAGGAACAGACCGGAAGGAAAAGAGGATGTGGAAAGGGAACGTGACTAAGCAAAAGACCAGGAGACATTTTGAATCCCTGAAGAAGGAAATAGAGACTAAGTATTAATTACATTGAAGAAAAAGTCTACAGTAAACTGAATTCTGAGTAAAAGGATATCATAGTGTAAGAATTATTTATATTATATCACAAATTTTAAATATATATATTGCACTTTAAAATAGTTTAGCCTTTGGATCTTATTTTTGAAATATTGACTAGATATTTATATATATTACATTTACTTAAATTAGATTTGTCTATATTGAAATATAAGAATAATAATTGTAAACATTTATATCGATATTTATAAAGTACAATTTAGAAGAATAGAAGATAAATTATATGTTTACAAAATTGATAGAATTGAAACAAGTTTTCTTTTTTTATTGTTGGTGAATGAAAACTATATATCTCCTCTAAAGATAAAATAGACATATATGATTAACGGGGCAATATAATTAATTTGGGGAACTGACTGTAAAATTTAATTAATTGGAGGTATAGAGTAAAGTTGGAAAAACTGTGAGTAAATAATAGTGTGACAGAGTGAAAATTAGCTACGGAGCGGAGCCACAAGGCCAATAACATTAGAAGCAGTGTATGGTTCGTTGGAATAACTATTGGAGTAACCTAAAAATGACCAGTATTACCTCTACAATTACAAAAGCAGGAAAAAAGATACTTCCTCCAGCTCCATCCCCCATAAGCCAACGTAGCACTGATAGCACCGTAGGGAAAAGAACTGGTGGAAACACAAATCCACAAGCCATGCAGATTATTCTTGCCTCGATTCAGGAAATGATGCTTAAAATACAAGAGTCGATGGATAGGCACTACGAAGAAATGAGGGGTAATATGGGAGACATGAAGGAGGATATAAGGAAAGTGGATAATAGAATGGGAAGGTTGGATGAGAGAATGGAGACAATCCAGGAGGCCTTCACGAATAACGAACAAAGGATGAAAAAATGGAAGAACAAACAAAGAGATTAGAGCAGAGAATGGAAGGGGCAGAGAATAGAGTGGAATTAGTGAATAGAGATCTTGAGGAAGCAATTTCCCACTTAGAGCTCGAAAAATCTGCCTTCTTCCTCAGATTCCAAAATATCCCCGAAAACAAAGATGAAAACCTCCCAGAGGTTATGGCTGATATAATAGCTATCGTTAGAAATAAGACGATACAGGAGATAGTGGGTGAGTTTGATGAGGTATATAGACTCCACACAAATTATGCTCGAAGGCACCGCCTATCTAGGGAGGTACATATAAGGTTTACCAAAAAAAATATTAGAGATGAAATCAACCAAGCAAGAGAAAACCCAATTATGTATAATTGAAAGGTGATAGTGGTGCTCCAACAGATACCTCGGCGTATTAGGGAAAAAAGAAGACCATACAATTTCCTATCGTCCAAGCTGATAAAACATAGAATACCCTTTAGATGGTTACTCCCGGAAGATATGCTAATAACATTGCTTGATAAAAAATATAAGATAACATCGATTGAAGAGGCAAAAAGCTTCTTTGAACAATATATCAAGGATGGAGAGAATCAGGAAAGCAGAGGGGAGGGTGAAAGAGAAAGAGAAAGTGTAGAGGAGTTAAGCTCAGAGGAGAATCTGTTGCAACAGGAAAGAAGCGAGAGGACAACATTATGTGAAAGGGAAATATGAAAGGGAAGGTGCGAGAATGAGAGCCCAAACCAAAGCAAGGAGAGGAAGACCAAAGGAAATTACAAACTGAAAGAATAGAAGAGGAAGAAATAAATGTAATATCCCTAAACATAAATGGATTGAATTCATCTAAAAAACGGGAAAAAATACTATATAGGCTATCAAAACAAAACTTTGATATTACATGCTTACAGGAAGTGCACATCAAAAAGGAACAACAATCATTGTTGGAATATCCAAAATTAGGTAAACTATACACTGCATTGTCAACTGTCAAAAAAAGAAGAATAGCAATATATATTAAAAAAGGGCTAAATTCAAAAATTTTGTACAGAGATGAGGGCAGAATACTGATAATTCAAATAAATACTGGATACAGAACAATAACTATAGCAATAATTTATGCTCCTAATACAAATCCATCTACTTTTTACGCCAAATTACACAAATAATTAAATGAAATACATTGGAATAATTTATGTATAATTGGGGATTTTAACGCCATTGTAGATAGGAAAAAAGACTACAAAAGTGCCAACAAGAAAAAATCAAGAGGTTTACTCCCGGGAACATTTGAGGATTTAAAAAAAGAATTTAATTTGATAGATAGCTGGCAAAACCTGAATCCAGACGGTAGGCAATATACCTTTTTTTCTTATTCCCATAAGTCATGGTCAAGGATTGATATGGCCTGGATGAGTGTGGATTTAATAAATGAATTGCTGAAGCAGAAATAATGCCAAATGCTTGGGCGGATCATAATCCGCTAAGAATAAAATGGAGAGGAACAATCAGGAAGATGAAAGCAAGATGGACTCTAGATCAAAGACTAGTAACAGAAAAGAGTTATATAAAAATAATGGAAAAAGAATTAAACCACTTCTTCCAGGCCATTACGAAAGAACATACCTCGACACAAAACCTTTGGGACACAACTAAGGCCTATATTAGGGGGCTATCTATTGCCTACCTGGCAAAGCATAGTAAAGAAAGGAAAAATAAACAAAAGGAATTAATTACCGAACTCCATAAATTAGAGAATACTTTGCAAAATGATCCAAAAGACATTAAGACCAGAGAAGAATTAAACATAGCCAAACATAAAATTAACCTTACAACGCAAGAGGAATTGGCTCGGAAAATTAAAATAACAAAACAAAACTATTTTGAATTTGCTAATAAACCCGGTGACAAAGCATCGTTTGTCACTGTTCTACATAGAAGACTATGGAATGGGGAGGGGGAATACAGTGAGAGTGAGAAGTTAGAGATAACACATTCTTCGTTACTTCTCCAAGGTCATCCTTTGTCCAACACCTCCAAGAAGCTGGCAGAAGATCAGTGGGCAACATGACCCAGTTGGATGGGGGAAAAGGAGTGCCTACTTCTTGTCAAGTGGGAACTTGGGAGAAAAGTTAGATTTGGGTTTCCCCATGCGTTGCCAACATGGTGTCTGCATTAAATTGGAACTTTAATTTAATTTAATTTAATAAGTGTTCTTATAAGCCGCCCAATCCCGTGGGACTCAGGGCGGCGTACAACATGGGTAAGAACAATGCTATAAAAACATAATGGTTTAAAAGCAGAACATTATTTTAAAAAACATTCATTCATTCAGAGCCATGTTTTTAAGGCTTTACGGAAGGCCAGTAGAGTGGGGATAGTCCGGATCTCTGGTGGGAGTTGGTTCCAGAAGGACTGGTCTCCCACAGAGAAGGCTCTCCCCCGTGGGCCCACCAACCGGCACTGTTTGGCTGATGGGACCTGGAGGAGGCCCACTCTGTGGGACCTAATTGGTCGTAGGGAGGTGTGTGGTATGATGCGGTCCCGAAGGTAGACTGGTCCTGAGCCATGTAGGGCTTTAAAGGTCAAAACCAACACTTTAAATTGCGACTGGAGACTAATAGGCAACCAATGCAGCTGGCGGAGAATGGGTGTTATGTGGGTGTATCTCGGCACACCCACCACAGCTCGCGCAGCTGCATTCTGTACCAATTGCAGTCTCCGGACGCTCTTTGAGGGTAGCCCCATGTAGAGTGCGTTACAGTAGTCTAGCCGTGAGGTGACAAGGGCATGAGTGACTGTGAGCAAAGCCTCCCTCTCCAGGTAGGGTTGCAATTGGTGCACAAGACGGATCTGTGCAAAGGTCCCCCTAGCCACAGCTGATAGATGTTGCTCCAATTTTAGCTGTGGGTCTAGGACAGTGATGGCGAACCTATGGCATGGGTGCCACAGGTGGCACGCGGAGCCATATCTGCCGGCACGCGAGCTGTTGCCCTAACTCAGCTCCAGTGCGCATGTGCGTGCCAGCCAGCTGGTTTTCGGCTTGCGCGGAGGGTCCGGGAGGGTGTTTTCGGCTCCGGAGGGCCTCCGGGAGGCGGGGGAAGCTGTTTTCGCCCTCCCCAGGCTCCAAGAAAACCTCTGGAGCCTGGGGAGGGCGAAAAATGGGCCCACCCGAAGTCGGGAAATGGGGGAGCGGGGGGATTGTGCGCACATGCATGGGGGGCGGGGCAGCACAGGGGGATCACACGCGCATGCGCAGGGGGCATTGAATTATGTGTGTGGGCACTCGCATGTGCGCAATAGCATGCGCGCGCGTGCTTTTGGCACCCGAGGAAAAAAAGGTTTGCCATCACTGGTCTAGGAGAACACCCAAATTGCGAACCCATTCTGAGGGAATCAATTTTTCTCCCCCGAGAACCAAGGAGGGGAAGTCGACATAATCCCTGGGGGGCAATATCCACAGCCACTCAGTCTTGTCAGGGTTGAGTTTGAGCGTATTCACTCCCATCCAGACCCTCACATCATCCAGGCAGCGGCACATTACATCAACTGCTTCCCTGAACTTTGGTGAACTCTTTGCCTTGGATTCTGATTTCTGCTCGACTACTATTTGGAACCTTGACACCCGGCAGATAGTTAGCGTACAAACTTAGGAAAGAAAGAGCAAATAGAACAATAGATTCATTACTAGATCGGAATGGAAACCTACAAACTAGTATGAAAGAGAAAAAAGCTATAGCCCAAACATTTTTTTACGGAACTTTACGACCAAGGAGAGACCGAAGAAGAGGAGATTAAGGAATACATGAAGAAAAAGAAATTGCCAATCGTGTCGGAGGAGAATAAGGCCATGTTAAATGAGAAAATTACAATAGCAGAATTAAGAAGTGCCATCAATAAACAAAAAACAATAAAACACCAGGACCAGACGGTATCCCATCGGAGCTTTATAAAAATTTACAGAACTCCCTAGAAGTAATAATGTTGGAAGTATATAATGAAACATTGGATAAAGCTAAAATACCGGAGTCATGGAAAGAAGCTTATGTAACACTAATTCCCAAAGAAGAATCCGATAGACAACAAATCAAAAACTATAGACCGATATCATTGTTAAATACCGACTACAAAATACTGGCAACAATTATTGCCAAAAGACTTAAAAGAATTCTTAATTAATCCATTCAGACCAAAATGGATTTCTCCCAAACAGGCAGATTAAGGAATAACACCAGAATTATACTTAACATCCTAGAATATTATGACACACACATCGAAAAACAGTTGGCTTTAATATTTATTGACGCGCAGAAGGCTTTTGACAACCTTCATTGGCAATTTTTCATAGTACAATTGGAAAAAATGGATTTTGGAAAAAGGTTTATTGGATTAATTAAAACAATATATACCGAACAAACTGCTAAAGTACTGATTAACAATGAATTAACAGAGAAAGTAAATATAAGAAAAGGAGTTCATCAAGGTTGTCCGTGAGCTCCATTGATATTTATTTTAGCGTTAGAAATTTTACTCAGAGAAATAAGAGGTATCCAAGAAATAAAAGGACTCAAGATAAGAAAGGAGGAATATAAAACACAGGCTTTCGCTGATGATATGGTCTTTATTTTGGAGGATTTGGAATCCTCCATTGACTCCATTGACTCCTCCATTGACTCCATTGAATCCTCCATTGACTCCATTGGAATCAGGACCGATATTAATAGGAGAAATTGAAAAACTTTGAAAAGTAGCGGGATTAAAGATAAAGAAAGAGAAAACAATAATAACTAAAAATTTAACAGTAAAACAAAACAGTAATTTGGAAAAAATATTGGGCATTAAAACAGTTAAAAAAGTTAAATATTTAGGTCTATGGTTAACCTCGAGATGTAGTACAATAAAAGAGGATAACTACATAAAATTAACCCAGGAGATAAAGAAAGACTTAGACAGATGGTCCAAATTACAGCTATCATTTATGGGTAAGATAGCGATAATAAAGATGAATATTCTACCTAAGATTTTATTCCTATTCCAGGTGGCCCCAATAAAATTAAATAAAAACTTTTTCATTGGATTGAATAAAATGATACACAAGTTTATATGGTAAAAAAAAAGGCAAGAATCAAAACCAAATTATTACATGACAACAGGAGAAGAGATGGATTTGGTCTCCCAGACTGGGAAATTTACTATCAAGCGGCCACGTTAAATTGGATGAGAGACTGGGTAATGCTTAAAAATAAATGGATATTAATTTTAGAGGGCTTTGACCTACAGATTGGTTGTCATGCGTTTTTATGGGGTGAAAAACATAAAATGCATTCCTACTTTCAACGGCACTACATAAGAGGACCCATATTAGAAAACTGGAACAAAATAAAGAAAGAACACTATAGTAGAATACCGAAATGGATATCAGTTGGCGATCATTTATCCCAACCTTTTAGATGAAAGAAAGATGGTAACCTACCAACATTTATTGGATGAGCACGAAAACCTCAAATCAAAACAAGAACTCAAAGAGATGGGAATAGAGTTAGATTGGTGGCACTACTTACAAGTGCAAACAAGATACAATAAAGATAAACTACAATTTGGATTTCAAAATATGCATGGATTAGATAAAATATTATTTGGCTCAGAAGATAAAATGATTTCAAATATATATAACTTTTTACTACAATATAACCTACAAGAAGTGGTCAAAGGATCTATGATCGCATGGGCTCAAAACTTTGGCTATCCAATAAAGTTGTCAGAATGGGAAAAAATTTGGGAGATAAATTACAAACTGACCCTTGCTGTAACATATAAAGAAAATATTTATAAAATGTTTTACAGATGGCATCTTCCTCCGGCACGGTTGGCAAACATGTTTCCAAGAGTCTCCCCAAAGTGTTGGAAATGTAAAAAAGAAAAGGGGACATATTACAACCTTTGGTGGACCTGTCCGCAGGTGAAACTATTTTGGAGCAAAATCAAAATCTGTTTAGAACAAATTACTGCACGAGAGATTGAATTAAAACCGGAGTTATTCCTATTGGGTATTTTTAGGATGAAAATTACGAAAGAAGATATATATTTGATACTACATATTACCACTGCTGCCAGAATTGTATACGCACAAAATTGGAAAACAGACTTTATACCAACTATGTTAACTGTCGTTAGAAAAATCCTAGAATGCGCAGAAATGTGTAAATTATCAATGGAACTCCAGGACAAAGATGAATCAGATTTTTATACAACTTGGGATAGGTGGTACAGTTGGCTAAAACAAAACAAGTATCAAAATTTACTTTAAAATAGCTTTATAAATTTAAGAAAATATTATTAGTATTTGTCGCTAAAACTTACAGTACAATTTTCTCTCTGGCTCAGTAATATTTGATTGTATAACTTTGGATAACTTTACTTCCTGTGTATATAATATAACATAACATAACATAACATAACATAATACAAGAAATTAAAGATATGTACCGTGTTTCCCCGATAATAAGACATGTCCTGATAATAAGCCCCACAGGGCTTTTCAGGACATGCGTTGAAATAAGCCCCGCCCTGAAAATAAGCCCCCCAACTATTTTCTGGGGAAAGGGGGGAAATGCCAGGAGCCACTCTTTTTGCGGCGGGAGAGCGATAGCAAGCGAGAGGCAGGTGCGCACACACCCTATGGGACTAGATCGGCTCCTCTGGGCTCTGCCTACGGCAATTTAAAACACGCTTCTGTCCGTGAGGAAGAGGAGGCGAGCATCGATCCAGGCAGGAGTGCATTTCAAAACACTGCCAGAGGCAGCCGAGCCAGTCCTGCGGGGTGTGCACGTAGCCACCTCTCGATTGCTCTCTCTCTCTCTCTCTCTCTCTCTCTCTCTCTCTCTCTCTCTCTCTCTCTCTCTCTCTCTCTCTCTCTCTCTCTCTCTCTCTCTCCCCCCCTCCCTCTCCCTCCCCCCCCGGCCAAAAGAGTGCCTGCTGCAGAAAGAGCGGCTCCTGGCCAGGACAGTGAGAGGCAGGTGTGCGCACACACCCCGCGGGACTAGCTCGGCTCCTCTGGCCTCTGCCTATTTGAAACGTGCTTCTGCCTGCGAGGAGGCAGCGAGGCCAGTCGGGTACAGCGAGCCCACAAGCGCAGGGCTTGAGCAGCAGATGGGCGCATCCAGCCCGTCCCTGTCGCTGCCCCTTCGGCTCTGCCTTCTGCCGCTGCCTCCCCTTGCTCGCCCGCTTGGGCCGCTGATCCTCCACCAGCCCTCCCCGTGCCTTGAGGAAGGAGAGAGCGGTGCATGGGAATCCCCTGCAGGAACAGCCACCCGTTCCTCGCTGTTGTGTCCACCGCCTCCAGCTCTCGAGTGAAGTGGGAGGAGGAAGAAACTCTTGCGGGTTGCCTGAGAAAGCCAAATCTTTCTCCCCTTTAGCTCCAAGAGGCTGCGCAGGCGCGATGAGTCTCATGAAGACTCATTTCTGGTGGAGTTTGGAAGAGAAAGATTTGCGGGCAGCGGGCAGCCAAATGGTTCCTTCTCGTGCTGTGTCTTAAGTGCACTCTTCTCCCCCACCTGCCGAGAGAGAGAGGGGTGCATTTGGAAGAGACGAGGAAGTGCGTGCCCGGCTGCTTCTGCCGCTGAGTCCGGCTAGAAGTTTGGCTGTCAGCTCAGCTTCCTCAGGCAGCCTGTGAGTTTCTTGCCCCTCCCACTTCACTCAAGAGCCGGAGGTGGGCGAGGATCAGTGGACACAGCACTGAGGAACGCGACAGAGCTGCGGTACAAGTCCCAGGTAGGATGCGCATCGCCCGCCCCGCCCCTTCCCCTGCCAGAAACCCCAAAACTCCATCCCACTGCGAGATGCGCCTCTTACTGGAGTTTGGCAGCTCCGTGGTCTCTTGGCTGGTCTGTTTAGGGGAAAAAACCTTGCATACTACAGAAACTCTTCTCGCTTCGAGAAGTTAATTGCTCGCCTCACGATAAAAGTTTCTGTATTGTGCAAGGTTTTTTCCCTAAACAGACCAGCCGAGAGACCACGGAGCTGCCAAACTCCAGTAAGAGGCGTGTCTCACGGCCCTGCCCGCCCTGCCAACCCCCCAAATTGCGCCCCACCGCGAGACGCCCATCCTACCTGGGACTTGTAGCTCCATCACGTTCCTCGGCGTTGTGTCCAGAGAAGCCCATTGTAAAAGAAAACTTCTTGCGAGTTTGATTGAACTTCTCGAGAAGTTTGATTGAACTCACAAGAAGTTTTCTTTTACAATGGGCTTCTCTGGACACAACGCCGAGGAACGCTACGGAGCTACAAGTCCCAGGTAGGACGCGCATCTCGCGGCCCAACATGTCCCACCTGCCAGAAATGAGTCTCTGTGAGACTCGTCACGCCACCGCTGCTGCCTTGTGGAGCAGGACTCTGCAAGGCACTTTTTTTTTGCAATTTTTTTTATTTTTTCTCTACACAATTTCTGTACATATATTAATACCATACATATATCAATAATATTTTTAATTATACATTCCATCCAATCAGTCATAAAATCATTATTTTTATATCATTTTCATACATATAATTCTTTATTCTGGGTATATGTTATTAATCTAATGCTGCTTCCTGAAACCTAATTTTATCTCCTGGGTCTACCACCATTTATTTTTCAATTTTAATACAAATCAACCGCTATAGCTTAACTTTAAAAACAAAACACATTATCTCTTATGCCTCTTAATTTTAGGCCTATTGCTCCCTCTCCTCCCTTAATATCTTTACTCATCATTCTTTTTTTCCCCACTCTCGATTCTAAATGCCCTAGATATATTATTACAACAATTATTCCATTTCATTCTTTCTTATTTTTTATGAAATCCAACATATTCATATTAACAGTTTAATTTTGTATGATAACCTTATATCATACAAAAGTAATATTAATTATACATTATTAAAGTTTTTGTCAATATTACATCAGATTCATGAATTATCCAAATTCTATACCAAACAAATCTTATATATAAATGCTAATTATTCAAGTTATATGTTATCACAACAATTGATCCATTTTCATTCTTTCTGATTTTTTGTTTTCTTTTTCCAACAAATATTTGAATCAATTACCGTATTTTTCAGAGTATAAGACGCACCGCAGTATAAGATGCACCTTAGTTTTGGGGGAGGAAAACAAGGAAAAAAGGCTCTGCCTCCCAGCAATTTGCCAAACAGCAAACAGCAAACAGTACAGATGATATACATTGTTTGCTGTGTATTTCTGTGCATGTGTGCCTGACCCATAGAAATGGCAAAGAATTGGAGAAATGTACATTTATGGCAGTATATTAATCCCAGAAAGTTCTCTTAAATGTAATCACACTAACTCCTCCCAATTATTTAAATAGATCTACTCCAAACATGACTAAGTCAGGGTTTCTCAGCTGCCTTCTTTTAATACTAATACTTAATACTAATACTTAATACTTAATACTAAAACAGGACATTTCAGATGATACTTTTACAGATCTTTAAAATTGATGTGGCTTTCTGGAAGTATTATCTGCTATTTAAAAGAAGATACAATAGCACTGGGCCTCTTCAGAGCAAGCATTTATTTTAAAAAGCTTCTTCATTTTGTTAAGTTGTCTAGAACAATAATAAAGCAGTTTTTAAAAAATAAGTCTAATAATTTGAACACTCTACAAACATTTAACAAAATAACATATTAACAGAATCTGCCTCTACCTAGGATAGAACTCACAACCTCCTGATTGTGAGGCAAGAGCTCTAGCTCTGAGCCATAGCAGCTATAGCTTGCCTCATTTCCATTTTAGCAGTCTAATATTGCCAGCAGTTTATCTCCCAGCAATTTGTCACATTACAGCCACCGTAGTTAGTTTCATTTTACTACGTGGCTTGCAAGCCTCCGTCAGCTGTAGGTCGGGAGGCAGTTTATCTCTTCTTGGGCTCTTCTTGTGCTTTGCCCTGTTTGCTGCAAAGAGGTAAGTTGCTGGCAGGCAGAGGCCAAAGGGTGGGGGTGGCTGGGTGGGGCTGCATTCGGTGTATAAGACGCACCCAGGTTTTCACCCTCTTTTTGAGGGTAAAAAGGTGCGTCTTATACTCCGAAAAATGCGGTACTTCAAAATATAACTCAATACAACCGATTATGTACCAATCCAATATAAAATTATTAAACTATAAAAAACTATTTAACTAGATAATTGTATTAATTATTTATATCAAATTAATAGCAATCCATCATCCATTCTCTTTTCGTCTTTCAACTATTCCATCCTTGTAAGTATTACTCTTCCAGTCCCATTTCCTTTTCTTCTTCTTTCTTTTTCTTTTTCTTTTGTACCAGCAACTTCTTTTCCCCCAAACTCCTCTTCTCTCTTTTAAATATATTATTTGTATGGATCTACTTTCCATTCCTCTTGGTCTATTTCCCCTCTCATTAAATTGCTTCCTCTGGTTCCAATATTTTCCTCTTGTTTTTTTGTTGTCACTGTAAATCCCAATGAAATCATTATAAATCACAATATAATCATCAGCCTTTTCTTCATTTTCAATGTCTTTTTCCTTTTTATCACTGAAAATCACAGTGTAATCATTATCACCAATATGGTTATCATCATGTCTTTCGTTTTCAATTTCTTTTTCCTTTTTGTCACTATAAATCCCAATATTATCATCCTCTTGTTCTTTATTCTCTCCATTTCCATTTCTTATTGTTATTTCTAAAGGTTCATTTTAATCCATCTTTTTTTCCCGGTACCTTTCCGCTTCCAAATTCCATAAAACATCTTTTTAGATCTTCACAAAGATTTTTAACAAATCCAACCAACTCCTCATATTTACACACCTCCATGTCACACAGGTCACAAATTCAAAAGTTTAATATCAAAATTCAGCTGTTAGCATTTTACAAATCCAAAGAACTTGAAATCAGTCTCAAGCTGTTGGTATAGATCAACTTCCACAGCCTTTTGTAATATTGTCTTTTGTATAGTATTTATTCCAATCTAAGCAAGTCCAAGGTGTGCTTTTAAATCAGTCACCAGCTGTTGACATTAAACTGCTTTCACAACCTCCAAAATACTTTCACTTTCTTCCAGACTCTTAAGATAACTCTTGCAAGTCAAGGTCAGTATTAGCGTCAATTAAGATAAACTTATTCCCACGATCAGTTGTAATTTGTCTTCCAGCCAGCAGATGGCAAAGTCTATTCCCAATGTCACAGGTCTGCTCTTTCTTACAAAGTTTACTTCTCTTTATTTTTAAATCCATTTAACATTTTGAAACATTCTCTTCAAATTTTTGATTTTCCATTCCCTTTAATTTCAACAAGTTTTTTCTGAAACTTCCTTAAACATTGGGCTTTTAATTCTGTTCTTTTAATGTCTCTATGATTTTTTCAGATTGCTAGATAGCCGCTTTTTCCAATTTAAAGTACTTTTAGTCCCCTTTCAGTTTTAAATTTGTTCTTTTATCTTCAAAAATGGCCAAACACTCACCAGCTTCTTTACTTCTCCCTCTCTCCAGCTCTGTGCTTCAATCTTCTTGACCAGGTGACTCACGATCTTTCCAATCTTCTCCTTCCGTTTGTGGCCGCCAAAGCTAGGACGACAGCTGGTTGCCTTTTGCAGTGGCCGGCCGAGAGATTATGTCGACTCCCTGGGGGGTTTGCCACCCCCCCCAGTCCACCGATGGTATCTCTCTTTTTCTCCTCCCCTCCAGGGAGGTTCTGACCTGGTACCAACTTGTACCGGGTCTCCTGGCGGCTGGAATTTGGGGTTTCCCAGCAGAGTGCGGGGAACTCCATGCCACTTCAGTGCTGGGCACACCTCTCTCCTTACTCTGCATGGCTTGTGCCGTTGTATGCACAAACGGCAGCAGGACCCCAGCTGTGCTGTATAGTGAAGCTCGCGGCAGTCCTGCAGTTCATGCATACAATGGCACAACAAGCCTTGCAGAGTCCTGCTCCACGAGGCGGTGGCAGCGGGCCAGCCGCTCGGCCGGCACCAAGAACAAGGAGTGGAGGCGGTGGCGATGGGACATGCAGTCCCACTCTCGCCCCCTACTGCACCCCCAAAATAATAAGCCACCCCCCAATAATAAGGCCAGGAGCATTTTGGGGGGGGGGGTCAAAAAATATAAGTCCCTGTCTTATTTTCGGGGAAACATGGTAGGATGTTGAAAATGAAAATGGGTGACTCAATCTACTGAAAATGACTTATTGTATTCTAAAACAATATTAAAATAAAATAAGGAGGATAACAATGTAAATTGTAAATATACAAGAAAATAATACTGACAAGCTGTAAAGGAAAATCGAAAGTGTTTGTTACGACTTAGACGTATGTTATATCTACGTTTTTTGTTTAGTTTGTTTCTGTATGTATGTTTGTGTTGTTTTTAAAGGAAAATCAATAAAGACTTTTTTTTAAAAAATGCAAATAAAAATCCACACAACATGATGCTGGAATTATAAAGGGGTGTTAGTGTTGTCAGTTTAACATTTAATCTCTTTCTTCCAGGAACATGAGGAAGCAGACTATATCAGCTGGTTGAAAGGTCAAAAGAAGCTGGAAGCAGAGAATGAACTTCAAGATCTGGCTAGTAAAGTGCTGGGGACAATTGATGTGGATGACTGTACAAATGGGTTGGAATAGCTGGAAGTTATTTTGGTTTAGCCTATAATTGATTCTTGGTGATTTAATAGGCCCTATAAATCCAGATAACAATTATTCAACTGACTTGGATTATTCTCTGAAAATAATTATTTTCTATCTATAATCTATCTAGAACTTCCATTTGAGAGTACTAAGTAAGGAAGAAGGACATACTTTATTCTTGACCATTTGAGTGGTTTCTTTTATTGATCATCCTCTGGCTAATTTTAATTGCAAGTTGCTGCAATAAAATAATGGAAGGAAAAAGGCTCATGAAGGTGGCAGTATCAAAAAACAAAAAACTTGAAAGATCTTGTTAGTGTTCTCTGTGTCTCATCATAGTCTGTCCACCACCTTCCACAGTTTTAGGATAAAATGGTCATAAAAGAGCTCTGTAGATCATCCCTGAGCAAAGAGAAGTGGGCTGGCAGTCATCTTTCAATTTAATGGTGATTCTTGTTCACATTTTCATTCTTAGTACTGTAATATGTTTTGGATTTCATCTGTGTAAATTTCAAATTATCTCCACAGATACCACTGAAAATATACTGGAATGATCCAAAACTGGATGAAGGGGAGCAGTTTCTGAGAGATTATATCTTAAACCAATGTTATAAGGAAGGAAGCAGTGAGGAGGAGCAGGAACAAGAGCATCAACAGAAAGGGTCAGTACTTTTTAAGCTTTTGACTTTTTTCTTTCCCTTTAAAATTTGAGAAAGAGTGAGCTAATAGGAAAGGAATTCATTGCTTTCTCACAGTCTACTAATAATGTATTACATAGATCTATATTCAAATGTATGTATAAAAACTTTGAGGTTATCACTACGGTAGTAGCTCATTAAGGATGTAACTCGGTGTGGAACAGCTATGAAAAAGCAGTTCTGTGCTAAGGATCATTCGGAAAGGGATTGAAAATAAACTTGACCATACCGTAATACTCTTTGATACCTCTGTGAGACATTCAGATTTGGAATTTTGTGTACTGAAGTGGATGTGGTAGCCACATTTGAAACAAGAAGTGATAGAATTAGAAAAGTGTCGAAAAAACTGCTAGAATGATTGGGGGGTTACAACACTGTCTCTCTGAATGGATGGATCTGTTTCATTTATGAAAAAGCAACTAAAGGATGATGTGACGAGATGTATAAGGAGATGTATAAAATCATGTACGGTGTGGGGCAGATGGCCAGAGAGAAGTTTCTTCTCTTCAGACTTTTGAACTAGGGGTCATTCAGTGCAGCAGGTTGGAAATTTAAAATAAAAGAAAAGAAAAGAAGGTTCTTTGCTTGACACATAGCTACTGTTATCTGTGGAAATTAATTCTCATAAGATGGGATTTATACTGACTTGAATACAGTATGTCACAGAAGTGAGTACACCCCCTCACATTTTGTAAATATTTTTTTTTATTCAAAAAGTTTTATTAGTACAAAGTACAAACATTTTTCTCTTTTCTCCCCCCCTTCCCCCCAAACTCCTCCCCACCCCCCCTTATTCTCCCCCCCTCTTACCCACCCACCCCCGACTTCCCAGAAAAAGCACAGGGTATAGTATTCAATAAACATAAAACTAAAATATGCTAACGAATTATTAATTTCAAACTTTTTCTAGTTCTTTAACTCCTTGTTACTCAAAACCTTTTAAACATAATCTAAAAATTAGGCATTTGTCATTAATAAACTATTTGAGTCTTCTTGATCTTATACTTTTTTTGAATATAATCAGTCCATCTATTCCATTCCAATATATATCTATCATTTGAATGATCCTTAAGATACTCAAAACTTTTAAAACATAATCTAAAAATTAGGCATATATCATTAATAAACTAACATTCCAATATATCAAATTATTACTATATAGCTTTCATTTAGATAATCTTTAAAATATAATAATAAAAAGAGAAAAGGGAAATTTTCTTCACCATCTCGGCCAGATGCGCAACCATCAACATCAATTCCTCAATAATAAATGATCCTTCTTCCAACACTAAACCTCCAATAGTCTGGCATTTAGAGTCAACTTAATTACTATTACAGTACAGTCCGTAGTTGTTCCCAGCAGGAGAAATTGTGTTATAAACTTGATCTTTTCTGTAGAATATTTTGAATAGTCCACCATATTTTTATCCAAAAAGCCTAAATTTTCTTTTCATTTTTTTAAACATAACCATCGTGTACAAAAATACATAACATCTTCACATCACCCACATTTAAATTATAAATTTAGTCTTTTCCCATATTTCCATCCTTATAATTTCTCCACTATTTTAAACCCATTTTCATACAATCCTTAAACTCAATTTCTCAAATTAATTCCATTAACACATTATACAACCTTTCTATATGCATTTAACTATTATCTTTAATTTATATTATCAAATTGTCCTCTTACTGCAAGATACCAAATTTTAGATCTTCTCGCCATCTGGCCTATGATTACCCATACTGAAGCCAAATTCTAGTTGTTCCTTCTTCTCATTCGGCCTTTAAATCCAACTCTTCCACCCACTTGAGGTTTGATAATTTCTTGAGTTGTCAACTTGAATTTGTTGTTGTCTTGATTCATCCTTAAATATAGCTGCTGCTCTGGTCTGACTCTGATCCTTTATCTCTTCTTGTATAACAAATAGATCCAAATTATGAACATCACTCTGGTTCTGTAAATTCCCCATTCTTCTTCCTTCTGGTATTTTGGATATCTCGGCCTTTAAGACTTTTTCATAAAAATCTCTTGCTTTCCATATCGTATTGAGCCGATATCTCTTTTCCAGATATATCACCGATAAACCAGCTGGAGCTTCCCATCTATACTGTATTTGCTGTTTTCTCATTTCATCTACCAGAAAGGCATAATCCTTTCTGGCGCTCAACATTCTGGGGGGAATTTCTTTCATTGTCATCACCTCCTGTCTATCTACCTGGAGCTTGTTCTTAAAAATCGCCTGTAAGATTTCATTACATAATGTCCTTGTAGTGAAATATATTACTATGTCTCTTGGCAGATGTTTCTGTTTAGCCACCCAGGAATTGGCCCGATATATCTTGTCAATCTGCATATCCAATTCCTCTTTTGTCACCCCTAGCATTTGCACAAATGCCTCCAACATCATTTCTTTTAAGTCTTCTTGTCTGTTCTCCTTTACACCTCTTACTCTTAAGGCAAACTCCATATTTCTGTATTGAATCATTAATGCCTCAGCTTCATACTTTTCAATTTTATTTTGAATCTCTTCTATATTGTCACTCAAAGTTGTCACAGATTGTTTAATTTCTTCCACCTCCTCTTCCAAAATTTCCATATTTCCTACCAGTCCTTTAAGTACCAAAAATATATCTTCCCTTAATTGCTGGTTCCGAATTACCATCTCCTCTGAAACAGCCTGTATTTTTTCATTAATTTCATTGATTTTTAAATTAAACTCCATAAGAAGTTCATCCTTCATAGCTTTTAAAGCTTCTTGTAACATTTCAAGCGTTAAAGTCTGTGGGGGTGTTGAATAAACAATAGGTTGCATTCTTGAAAAATGAGCAGGGGGACTATCAAGTCCTTTGTTTAAAACAGTCTTTCCGTATTTTGAGGCCATTTAAGCTTTAGGGTTAGACTTCTTATTTTACTCCAAAAGCAAAAAGAAGAGAGAAAGTTCATTAAAGTCAGGCGTTTTCATACAGAGGCTGCTAGCGAAACGGAACTTTCCTTTTAACTTTCACTTTTCACGCCCTTTGAAACTTCAATCGCCATTTTGTTGCTCGTTAACTCAATTAGTTTGTCAATTCCAAAAGGAGAATCAGCATTGAAATTAAATTTAAATACTTGCCATCCAAGTCTCCTGGCTTTTTCTGTTTGCTGTGAATCTTGATGTTAAAAATCGCATGTTGAAGGCAGAAATTGGACGCGGCTTCTTGCTCCGCAAAAGCGGAGACGTCCCAGGTCCCGGAGCGAATGGCAGGCTGCTAGGGAGCCCTCACCCTTCGCGTCCCAGATTTTCTCCTGGGCACTAGGGGGGCTCTACCCTCGCCCACCGGCTCTCATCTCTCCCCTATGCCCGGGGAGAAGATTTTCAAGCCGCCAGACAGCTGTTCTGGCGGCTTGACAGAACCCGAGATCGGGCGCCCAACGAGGAGCGTCTTCAAAGCCCGCGGAGATAACCGGAAGTCTGCTCATTTTGTAAATATTTAAGTATATCTTGGCTACAATGTAAAGTAGTGAGTATACAGCTTGTATAACAGTGCAAATGCTGTCCCCTCAAAAGAACGCGACACACAAAGTAATAGTTGTGAGAAATGGTCATTGATTATTGATAGGGGCATATTTACCACCAGGCTGTTTTAATTGAAGTATGGCCCCGAGACTGCCTAAATTTGGGTAGGGTCCAAACTTTCGGAGTAAACCACAATATAGCATTAACATCCTAATATTGGTGTATTCCATTTAAGTGCTATACTTTGTAAAACAGTTCCCTTGATTTAAACTTAATTCATTTGCCAAATATTGTAAATTGTTCTGAATCTACTAAAGCAGGGGTCGGCAACCTTAAAAACTCAAAGAGCCACCCCCGGCAGAGGCTTTCCTTCGGGTGACCCTCCTCCCCCTCTCGCGACTCCCTGGCTGGCTGTGGCACGTGCAGGAAGACCTTCAAGCAAGCGCCGAAGCGCAGCAAAGGTGCACGCAGATGGCGGCAGCTGCTCGCTTAATAGCAATAGCACTTAGACTTATATACCGCTTCATAGTGCTTTACTGCTAGATAAGAATTACTCTCATCAGAGGCGAAATAGATCTTTTCCCTGGAACTCTGACATTATAAAAAGTAAACCGCAGTTTAAAATACTAAAGTAGAAAATATTTATTTCGGTACAAAATAATGAATCACATCTTGGCTATAAAACAGGTCTTGCTCCTTACAGAAGCTGAAGAAAAAGGAAGGAACCAAGAAAGGAATGTACACATGCATACTAGGAACATATTAATCACGTGCTCAGGAATAAACCATTATATTTTATAGGGATGCATCTCCCCTGCATATACATGTAACAGGCAATATAAAATCACTGCCTGACATTTACAGCCCTCTCTAAGCAGTTTACAGAGTTCAGCATATTGCCCACAACAATCTGGGTCCTCATTTTACCGACCTCAGAAGGATGGAAGGCTGAATCAACCCTGAGCCGGTGAGATTTGAACAGCTGAACTGCAGCTAGCAGTCAGCTGAAGTAGCCTGCAGTGCTGCACTCTAACCACTGCACCACCTCTGCTCTCTCTCTTAAGGAGGGTCTTTGGGCGCGGCTTCTCTCCTGCCCTAAGGATCCGGCCATTGCCTTGCCATATCCCATCCCGTCCTCCCCCGCAGCTCTTTTGCCGAGCGGGGCAGGCATAAGCTTTAGCCCGAAGCTGCAGGAAGTTAAGGCTGCCTTACGCACAAATGTGGCGTGAAGGCAGCTACAGGGCCGCTTCTCTCCTGTCCTAAGGATCCGACCATCGCCTTGCCGTGCCCCCCCCCACATGAGAGAAGGGGGGGAGGAGGGTCGCCGGAGCAAAGGCAGCCTTCGCTTCCTGCTGCTTCGGGCTGGAGCTTACCCCCTCCCCACTCGGCCGAAGATCTGTGGGGGGGGATGGGACGGGACATGGCAAGGCAATGGCTGAATCCTTAGGGCAGTAGAGAACTCGCGTCCAAAGACCCGCCTTAAGCGAGCAGCCGCCCGCCCTCCGTGCGCGGCTTTGCTGCGCTTTGGCGCTCACTTGAGGAGGGTCTCCTAGCGCATGCGCACCCTCCTGGCCACGCCACAGCCAGCCAGGGAGTCATGAGAGGGGGAGGAGGGTCACCCGAAGGGAAGTCTCTGCCAGGAGTGGCTATGATCCTCAACCAGCACCGGAGAATCAGCCCCAGGCACTTCTCCATTCCCGCTGTCGCCCTTACCTTCTCAGTCCAGGGGAGGGCAAGGCCAGCCAGTGATGGGGCAGGGAGCCACAGCAGGGGGCCCAAAGAGCCGCATGCGTCTCCAGAGCCATGGGTTGCCGACCCCTGTACTAAAGTATAGAAATGCTTTATAAATATTTTAACTACAATTTAGATATAACTCCTGTGGAGATAGGACCTATTTTTGAAATAATGCTGCTACTGAGAATTCCTGAAGTGTTATGCAATGTGCTGGGGCAGAAAGAGGAATAATTGTAGAAAATACAGTATTTCAGCTTTGTTTGATCAATTCGGTTTCTTAAACTTTTTGCTCCCAGGGCCCCTTTCCTCTTTTAAAAATTAATGAGGACCATGAAAAAGTTTTCATTTGTATGGGTTATATTTATCAACATTAAACATTAAAATTGATGCATTTGTAAAATATTTATTTATTGAATAACAATATTAAGTTCATTAGATATTAACATAAATATTTTTCATGAAAATTCCCAATATTTTTAACAAATTAAGTTACATTGTTTTAAAGTTTTGCAAATATCTTTAATATCTGGCATTTTGATTTCATGGAGCCTTAAGAGGGACTTGGGACCCCCAGTGATCCTAGAATCATGCTTTAAGAATCACTGACTTACTTAATACTGTGTCCTGATATGTGCTGCCTCCCCATAGGCTATCTGGGATCCAGCTGGCTGTTTCCGACTCATCAGATGAGGGTGAATTCTTCTTAAAGAAGCAAGAGGATTTTGAGCGCAAGTACAACTTTCGTTTTGAGGAGCCTGAAGCACAACATGTAAGTGTGGTAGAAGTGGCTTGAAATCTGAATGGGAAGGCCAAATGCTTAGTTCAAAAAATATTGGGTAAAAGCCTCTTTCTCTTTTCACTCCCATTCCCTCCCTAACAGGTAAAAACATATCCCCGCATTATTGCAACATCTGTCCGTCGAAAGGATGAGCACCGTAAAGAGAAGCGCCAAGAAATACGGGAACGCAAGAGAAAAGTGAGTGGCATGGAATCTGGCGTGAATCTGGTGTAAATCTTGACCCAATGTACCTCATTAATCAATGTACCTCATTTATCTCTTAATCAACACTCTCTTTCCTAGTTCATGGACTTACTAATTTCTTTAAAAGGAGAGGGAACAGAAGCAGCAGGAGCTGAAGCACCTGAAGAACCTGAAGCGTCAGGAGATCCTGGAACGGCTAGAGAAGCTACATAAGATCACTGGTAGAGCAGGTAACAGTTTTCAAGAAAGTGACCTGGAAGGAGACTTTGATCCCCACCTGCATGACCAACTCATGGAGGTGAGTGTTCTTTCCTTTGCTTAGACAGAATAAGACATAGACTGCTCTAGTGTAAATCTGATTCCTACTTTCCAAGTTTAAGAGTCTTGATTGTGTGGAACTGGGGCTGTGGTACAATAGCAACCAGCTTAAAGTCACCTAGGGAGTTTATGGCACTAGTGAAATTTAATGGTGGAACTGCTCAAAATACAGGTTTGATGATGAGGATGATGAGGATGAGGATGAGGATGATGTTCTTCTATGCCTCCCTAAGGACTCAGGGCGGCGTACAACATTTTAAAAGAACACTAAGCAATAAACATTTATTTTAAAAACAATTGTAAAACATTAAAAAGTTAAAAGACATTCAACAACGTATATACTGGGGGAGATCTCGGATAAAAACTAGTCTCAAACCCCTGCCTGCAGAAAGAGCCATGTCTTGACGGCTTTCCTGAAGGCCAGCAGGGTGGGGATAATTCGGATCTCTGGGGAAATTTTTTTCTTTGTTCTTTGCATGACATGACAAGTCCTTGCTTGCCTAAGTACGTGCTTACTGTAAATCTAGATTTGGCTTTGTGTACGGCTGGTTGATTGATCATTTTTGGAGAATATGGCAACTGAATGCATGAACTAGAAATGCCTGGCAAAAGAAACCTTCCCAAGAACCCAGCAAAATATTTAACTGTTAAAGGCATTGTCCTTAAAGCCTGCTGAAACTAAGGAGTAGCTCAAAAATGTTCCAGCACCTTTACTAGAAAACAGAGAGTTTTCTTACTGCACTGATCAGAGTAAAACATCTGTTGTTTATATAATTCAGAATGACATACTATTTAATATCCATGAATATCCTAGTAAATTTGCAAGGGCTTGGTTGCTCACTTATCATTGTCCTTGTTACTCTCGCCATTTGCATTTTTAAAACATCTGTCTTCAAATAACCGCCCAGGTAATCCCTAACCAAGCCTAATTGATCTAAAAAAAGTTGAGCAGGATTACATTTGGTTAGTTTGTGGATGGGAAATGATGAAGAAATACCAGAAATGTAGACTAGGTTGGAAAGCTCTAAAAACATTCTGCGAAAATGCAGGCCTCTCCCATTTTATCATCAAAAAAATTATACGTACATGTCCATAAAATCACTGGAACTCAAGTTTGACTTGAAGGAGACTTGTTTGTGTGATAGGATGTGTCAAACATCCCACTCGGTGCATTCCTATGGAGAAGCACTGCTCCCACATCCACTTTGCTGGCATCCGCTTGAATTATGAATGGCTTGCCTGGGTTGGGGTGCTTTAAAACTGGCTCAGCGGTGAAGAGGTGTTTTAATTTCTCAAATGCCACTTGGCACTCCAGTTACCACTTTAAGGGTTGGTTGGGTCTGGGCTTGATTATCCCTTCTGTCTTTTTATAAGCTTGTGATGGGCAGGACAATCTGGGCAAATGTAGAAATGAACTGCTGATAAAAGTTAGCAAACCTGAGGAAACTCTGCAACTGTTTCCTCACACAAAGGGCCTCCCATTTTAGGATTGCCCTTATTTATTTATTTATTTATTTATTTATTATTTATTTATTTATATATTTATTTGTATATTTATATATTTATATATATAATTTGTGAGATTTATGTACCGTCTCATAGTACAAGCACTCTCTAAGCCAGGGGTGGCCAAACTATGGTTCTTTGAGGACCTGTGAACTTCAACTCCCAGAATTCCTGAGCTAGTCATGCATGCATGGCTGGCTCAGGAATTCTGGGAGTTGAAGTCCACAGGTCCTCAAAGAACCATAGTTTGGCCACCCCTGCTCTAAGCGGTTTACATCATTAAGCAATGTATATTTACATTGCCCCCAACAATCTGGGTCCTCATTTTAGCTACTTCTGAAGGATGGAAGGCTGAGTCAACCCTGAACCAGTGAGATTTGAACAGCTGAACTGCTGATCACAGTCAGCTAAAGTAGCCTGCAGTACTGCACTCTAACTGCTGCGCCACCTCAGCTCTTAACTTTCTCAGGGTCCATTTCCATACTGTTCTGCGAAATCCTGTACCCCGATTAATCCAGTCTGGTCCTATGAAAGTCACACTTGGATAGTTTCGCATAAAGCTACGCCTCTCTGAGCTTCCCGAACATAGCCCTGACCAATTTTACATGCTCCTTCATTGTTTTGGTATAGATCAAAATGTCATCTAAGTATATTAGAACTCCTTTATGCATATGTTCATGTAGGACCTCATTTATCAGTTGCATGAAGATGGCTGGGGCCCCATGCAGTACAAATTGCATCACTCGGACCTCCTCCAGCTTTTCAGCTTTTGCTGTCAGCCATGCCCCAGCAGGTTGGACACCTGCTTCACACTGGGATTGACCCAGTGCTTCTTGAGCCAAACTTTCTCCTGACCTCTTCTTCTCCTCTAAGTCTTTCTCTGTAAACAACATCATTCCTCAAACCTCCTGGTGGGTTCCAGGCAGAGTATTACTGTGAGAATTAGCTTGATATCAACTGTCCCACTCAGTGCATACAACAAATAAAGACTCCTTGGCTATTTTTGTTTCTAAGAGTATAATTTACTGAGCAGTTATGGAGACGGAAATAGTTAAACCAATTCTAACGGTTTCGCATGCGAACAGCATAGTTAAATGTTCCCCCTTTCCCTTGCCTTTGTCACTTTATTCCATCCAATCAATTATGTTCAGTTTGTTTGGGGAACAGACTCTGGTGAACTTTTCCAGCCGGTGACCTTGGAATGCTTGTATGTCTTGCTTCGGAGTTAGTGTTCTTGCATTCCATTACCCCTTTCCTTGCATTCCAACCCACTTCTTCTCCCTGTTGCTTTTTGCCTGGATTGTTGAGGGCAATATGCTGACTCTAAACCGCTTAGAGAGGGCTGTAAAACACTGTGAAGTGGTACATAAGTCTAGGTGCTATTGTCAGCATTCCAGTAACCCCCAATGAAATAAAACTCCGAGGCTAGAAGTTCCTCAAAGTTCCAATTTATTAGGGATGTCATGTTGGTACATCTGGGGAAACCCGAATCTGAAAGCTTCCAGGGTTTCTCCACCCAGCTGAAAGTTCACAACCCTGCCTCACACCCACAAGCTGATCACATGGTCCAGTCAAATCTTCACGTTCAGCTGGATACTGTCTCCACGTAGGTGCAGGCACATTTATCGTTGAGTAAGGAATTTTGTTATGACTAAGTTCCTACCACTCCAACAACTCCCCCCCGCCAGTTTCCCAGGCTAAAATATGTGGCAGTTGAAGCAAACAGAAATAATGGCTTCCAAAACTGACAGGCTTCCCTCCCCCCCAGAAAGGAACGAATCCTGGAATGAAATAAAAGTCACGGGTTAATACAAGTATCACCTTAACCACCTCCCCCCCCCCCGGAGGACCCTTAGGCTTATCAGGGAATTTATCATGAAACTGCTTGACTAAGGAGTCTGCATGAATATCCCAACTTTTCACCCAAGTAGCTTCAGACAAGGGGTATCTCTTCCAATGCACTAAATATTGCAAACATCCTCTCTGCAGTCTAGAGTCCAAATTTTTTTTCACCTCATAATGAGTCTCACCCTGCACCACAATCAGCTTCGGGGGAACAGCAGGCTGAACTCTCAATCTAGATCCCACAGCAGGCTTTAACAGGCTGCAATGGGAAAACAGGATGAATTTTTCCCAGTATGTGGGGGAGATTTAAATGTATGGTTACTGGGCTAATCACTTTCACTATGGGGAAGGGACCCAAGTATTTCAGCCCTAACTTTTTATCTTTCAAACTCAAGCATATGTATTTGGTGGAAAGGTACATGTGATCTCCCACCTGGAAGGGGGGTTGGAGAGATAGGTATTTGCCAGCTTGTTTTTTGTAGGCTTCGGACACTTCAGTCAGGGCTTTTTTGGCATTCTCCCAACCTTTCTTCAATGACTTCATCCACTCATTTAGAGTCATGGAAGAAGGCTGTTCTCTCGGTAGTTCTGGCATAGGAACAAATTCCATGCCGCTCGTAATCTGAAAAGGCATCAGTCCCGTACTGCTGTGCACTGCATTATTGTAAGCCACTTCTGTGAAAGGAAAGAAGTCAGCCCAATTATCTTGTTGGTAATCCACATAACATCTGATGTATTGTTCTACCATGGCATTGGCTCGTTCCGTACTCGGATAGAAAGCCGAGCTAAGCCTGTGATGATCCAATGGAGATCACCCATCGCGGAACTCCATGTAGCCGGTAGATTTGTTTGACGAACATCTTGGCCAACTTTTTGGCCAAGGGAAGCCCAGAACAAGGGATAAAATGGGCCTTTTTGGAAAACAGGTCTATCACAGTCCAGATCACAGTGTTGCCACCACTTTCTGGGAGTTCTACTATAAAGTCCATAGCTATTTCTTCCCATGGCCGGCTGGGCTCAGCTACCTGTTGAAGCAAACCGGGAGGCTTCCCCGGTCTTGTCTTGTAGCACACGTGGCACAACTTTTTACATAGTCCTCCACATCATCTTTCATTTTTGGCCACCAAACTGCCGTCTAGTCAGATGAAGAGTCTTTAGAAATCCGAAGTGACCAGCCAATCGAGAATCATGGCTACGCTTGAGGCAGGGCCAGCTGTTGAGCCGTGGGGTTTGTGCGAAACGGAGCTCTGTGTAGCACAACCGCTTTTCTCTGATCGATAGGCTTTGTCGAAGCCGTAGATCCCCTGGAGGGGGATCGGAAGAAAGGGGCAGCCTGAAGATCGATTTTTTGGGACGACGGTCCGGATCGATGTATCAGGGGAACCCCGGTGAGATCGGACAGAGAAGAGGCGGCCATCAGTGGCGGCTGTATAGAGCCAACAGCTGGACAAAGAGCAGCATTTATTAGCGGGACGACGGAGTGACCGATCCTGGAAATTAGAGTTCCGAGAATTTTAAGAGAGCACTTTTTGACGGAAATACAATTTGAAGTTGAGTCCAAGTGGCGAACTAAAAAGGAAAAGGAGCCATTGAGAGGAGGGAGGAAAGCTGTCATCTTTTCCCCTTCAGGCAGCGGCGATCAAAAGGGAAGGCGAAAAAGAGGTGACTGAAATAATCAGAAGTGATACTTTCCGTATGTGCCGGCGTATAAGATGACTTTTTACCCCTTGAAAATCTTCTCAAAAATCGGGGGTCGTCTTATATGCCGGGTACTGAAAATTCCGAGCCGGGGGGAGCTGAAAAACGGCCGTGGCCACATCCCCGCCGTTCTCCAGCCAAGCGGTGGGTGGGTTGCTCCCCTCCCCTCCCCTCGGAGGAAGAAGGAGCCTCTGTCACTGTCTCTCGCGGGGCTCCAGCCACCCTACTGAGTCCCTGACCGCAGCGCCGGCAGGGTTAACGCGCATGGGAGGGAAGGAGAGCGCGCACTACTGCCGCTGCTGCTTTCGCCGCTATTTCTCCGATATTTCTTCAGTGGGTGCGTGCGGGAGGGACCGCGGAGCAAAGGCGCCCGGCAGCTTAAGGCAAGAGGCGGGCGGGAGACGCGGGCAGGAACCTGCCCCGATGCCACCACTTCTGGCATCCCCGTGCCTCTCACCCCACTCGCCGGGTGCCTCTGCTCAGCGGTTCCTCCAGCGCGCGCCCACCGAAGAAATATCGGAGCAGCGAAAGCAGCGGCAGCGGTAGCGCGCGCTCTCCTTCCCTCCCATGCGCTTTAACCCTGCCAGCGCCGCGGTCGGGGACTCAGTCGGGTGGCTGGAGCCCCGCGAGAGACAGTGACAGAGGCTCCTTCTTCCTCCGAGGGGAGGGGAGGGGAGCAACCCACCCACCTACCTCGCTTGGTGCGGTTCCCCGCACTTGGCGTCCTGGAAGAGAAAGAAAGAAAGAAAGAAAGAAAGAAAGAAAGAAAGAAAGAAAGAAAGAAAGAAAGAAAGAAAGAAAGAAAGAAAGAAAGAAAGAAAGAAAGAAAGAAAGAAAGAAAGAAAGAAAGAAAGAAAGAATCATTACCAATGCTATAATGGAAACCACCAACTCAAAGACAAATATCACTTTGGAGCAAGGAAGCTGCTACAGCAGCAACAAATTAAACAGCACAAACACAGGGATTCTCTCAATATCCCATTGTCCCTATTGGACAATATTGGAGGGTTGCCAGAAAGTTTCTTCATTTGTTCTACAGAGAGCAAAGTAGTTTTCACAGTACAAGGCATATGTTGCCTAATTGTCTATCCCAAAGCTTGCAATTGTGAAGAAATTAAAAAATCCAAGGTAGAAGAAAAGGGTTCCTGTTATTGGTTCTTTGTCATAAAATGCATAGAAAAGGCATCAGATGGATTCTTACTTGTAGGAAAGTATGCAATAAAGTGTGAAAAGGAAGGAAGGAAGGAAGGAAGGAAGAAGAAGGAAGAAAGAAGAAAAAGAAAGAAAGAAAGAAAGAAAGAAAGAAAGAAAGAAAGAAAGAAAGAAAGAGAAAAGAAAGAAAGAAAGAAAGAAAGAAAGAAAGAAAGAAAGATGGTAGGAAGGAAGGAAGACAGACAGACAGACAGGAAAGAAAGAAAGAAAGAAAGAAAGAAAGAAAGAAAGAAAGAAAGAAAGAAAGAAAGAAAGAAAGAAAGAAAGAAAGAAAGAAAGAAAGAAAGAAAGAAAGAAAGAAAGAAAGAAAAAGATGTTAGGAAGGAAGAAAGACAGAAAGAAAAAGAAAGATAGTAGGAAGGGTAGTCTTATACGGCGAGTATATCCCAAACTCTATATTTGAACTGGAAAAGTTGGGGGTCGTCTTATACGCCCAGTCGTCTTATACGCCGGAACATACGGTAGTGTTTTGGTGAGATCAGGACTGAACTTTAAAAAGACAGATTACAAGGGTGACTGTTGACTGTTGCAAAATCTTTAATAACTTAACAGCTGAAAGACTAAGCCACGAAAAGAGCTGAGTAATTGTGGCAGACATTTTGAATGGAAACATTGTTACCACCAGAAAAATCAAGTGAGATATTTACTGGACTTAAAAAGTGTAATATTGGAAAAATAGAGATCTACCCTTGAAGAAAGTACTGATAAGTAATTTCTTGATTAACTAATTGATTATTGAAAGAAACTGTTCAAAAATATTGATTGATATTTATTGGGGAGAGGAATATTAAGGGGAAAAAATTAAAATTAATATTTATATTAATTGTGATAAGAAACAAGAATTTATAGACGTGATTAGCATTAAGTCTGATAATAAATAGCTAATAACGTATGAATTATAGTTAAATAGTTAAATACATTGTTTGATTAATAATTGTATGAATTTTACTTTTTTTCCCTCATTCTCCTTTCTTTTCTTCTATTGTATTAATGATTGTTAAAATATAGGATCAACTAGAGAAATAAAGAAAAAATATAGATAAACTGTTTAGATAGTGATGAATGTACTATATATTGATATTGATGAATTAGTGTAAAGATTTTAGTAGCTTTATAAGAAGCAAATAAGATAACTTATAGAGCAATAATATTATAGGAGTTGTGGAAGGAAGTGTAAGGAATAGGCAAAGTGTGAACAGTGGTTAAAAAAGGTGTTTAAAAAAATGACAAGCATGTCAAACCTAACAAGAACGGGGGCAGGAAGAAGACAAGTAATCCAATCTATGTCAGCTATTCCTAGTCCCTCTACTCAAAGATCAATAGAAGACATGATGCCGAGGGAAAGATCCAATTCCTTTAAAGACTTGCAAGCTATGATGCAGCAAATGCAAGAATTAATTTTAAAAAACCATGAGGATATTAAAAAAGAAATAGGAGAGGTACGTAGTGACACAGGTGAACTTAAAGAAAAAATCCAATCGATCGATGGAAAATTTGAGATATTCCAACAACAAATATTAAAAAATGAACAAAGACTTCGGGAAATGGAAGACAATATGGGATTGGAGCAGAAGAGAATGGATGAAATGAATGAGAGATTGACGCAAGCCAATAAAGAATTGGAGACAACTATTATTTTTCTGGAATCCGAGAAAGCTAACCATTATTTACGCTTCCAGAATCTCAAAGAGGAAAAAGGAGAAGACCTCCCAGAGACAATGGCGGAAATATTGGCAAAGGCACTAGGCACTGTGAAAGAGGAAATGCTGATGGAGATAGATGAAATTTACCGCATCCATACAAACTACATGACACCACAATCTACCCAAGGAAGTGCACATTAGGTTCGTCAAAAAATCAATCAGAGACAAAATATTACATAGAACAAGAGAAGACCCAATTGAGTACAAAGGGAGACAATTGGTGGTATTAAAACAGGTCCCGCGTAGAGTTAGAGAATTGAGGAAATCATACCAATTTTTGACATCTAAACTGACTAGACACAATATAAACTTCAGATGGTTAATACCAGAGGGGGTAATGATTTCATGGCAGGATAGAAAGGTGAGAGTTGATACGGTAGATAAGGTGGAGGAATTTTACTATAGGAACTTCAGCAGTGAGGAAGAAACAGCAGAAGGAGAAGCAAGAGAGGAAGGGGAAATAAGGGAAATAAGATCGACAGGAATTGAAGTAATGGAAGTACGGGATGGAGAAAGAGATAGAGAAAGAGATAGAGAGGTAATAACAAGGAAGGAAAATAATGAAAATAGAAGTGACGAACCAAAGGAAATCAGAATGACAAGGGCAACTAAACCAAAATATAAGTAAAAGGAAAATAGACATGATCGAGATCTTTTCACTAAATATCAACGGATTAAATTCTCTGCACAAAAGGAAAAAAATCTTCAACAAATTAAATAAACAGAAATTTGATATAATAGCTTTACAAGAGGTTCATATAAGACAACAAGATGAACATGTATTGATAAATCCTAAATTGGGGAAAGTATTTACATCACTCTCACAACAAAGAAAAAGAGGGGTAATATTTTACATAAATGAAAGCATTGTAGCAAAAGTAATTTACAAAGATGATGAAGGGAAAGTACTAATAATAGAAGTAACAATAGATAACAACACAATCACACTTGTAGGAATATATGCCCCAAATGATGGCTAAGAAAGATTCTATAAAAAACTAAAGGATAAAATTAAAGAAGTGGGAGGAAACAGTATTTGTCTTTTGGGAGATTTTAATGGGATAATCGATAGAGAATTGGATTATAAAAGCGACAGAGTAAGGAAAAAAAGACAGGAAAATACTACCAAAACCCTTTTTTGAAATGATAGATGAATGGAATTTGAAAGATAGCTGGAGGGAAAGACACCAAACACAAAAAAAATTCACTTACTATTCGAACAGACATAGCTCCTGATCTAGAATCAACTTGGCAATTATGACAATTGAATTAAATATGCAAATAGAAGAAATAGAAATAGAAACTAATCTCTGGGCAGATCATAACCCGGTAAGAATTAGGTGGAAAGGACACAAAAAAACAGTAAGATGGACGTTGAAAAGAACAATAATTAAACATAAAGACTTTAAACAGAAAATGAAAGAACAAATGGAATTCTTTTTTCAAGAAGACAAAAAAGAACATACAAACTTACAGAATCTCTGGGACACAGCAAAAGCGGTTATAAGGGGAACAGCGATAGCCTATATGGCCAAGGAATATAAAAGGAAAAATTTGGAACAGAAAGAGTTGGAGGAGAAATTTAAAAAGCTAGAGATAGAACTACAAATAGAACCACAAAGACAAGACATAAAACAACAAATGAAATTGATAAAACACAAATTGAATATGTTAGAAAAAGAGGAACTAGCTCAAAAAATATTAAAGAGTAAACAAAAAATTTTCGAGAATGTGAATAAGCCAAGTAAATGGCTGGCATATGGATTGAAAAAGCAAAAAGAAAAACAAATGATTACTGTATTTTTCGGAGTATAAGATGCACCGCAGTATAAGACGCACCTTAGTTTTGGGGGAGGAAAACAAGGAAAAAAAGGCCTCTGCCTCCCAGCAATTTGCCAAACAGCAAACAGCACAGATGATATACACTGTTTGCTGTGTATTTCTGTGCATGTGTGCCTGACCCATAGAAATAGCAAAGAATTGGAGAAATGTACATTATGGCAGTATATTAATCCTGGAAAGTTTTCTTAAATGTAATCACACTAACTCCTTCCAATTATTTAAATAGATCTACTCCAAACATGACTAAGTCATTAACTCAGCTGCCTTATTTTAATACTAATACTTAATACTAAAACAAGACATTTCAGATTATACTTTTACAGACCTTTAAAATTGATGTGGCTTTCTGGAAGTATTCTCTGCTATTTAAAAGAAGATACAATAGCACTGGGCCTCTTCAGAGCAAGCATTTATTTTAAAAAGCTTCTTCATTTTGTTAAGTTGTCTAGAACAATAATAAAGCAGTCTTTTAAAATATGTCTAATAATTTGAACACTCTACAAACATTTAACAAAATAGCATATTAACAGAATCTGCCTCTACCTAGGATAGAACTCACAACCTCCTGATTGTGAGGCAAGAGCTCTACCTCTAGGCCATAGCAGCTACAGCTTACCTCCTTGCAATTTCAGCAGTCTAACATTGCCAGCAGTTTATCTTCCAGCAATTTGTCACATTACAGCCACCGTAGTTAGTTTCATTTTACCACGTGGCTTGCAAGCCTCCGTCAGCTGTAGGTCGGGAGGCAGTGAATCTCTTCTTGTGCTAATCAGGCTTTGCCCTGTTTGCTGCAAAGAGGTAAATTGCTGGCAGGCAGAGGCCAAAGGGTGGGGGTGGCTGGGTGGGGCTACATTCGGTGTATAAGATGCACCCAAGTTTTCACCCTCTTTTTGAGGGTAAAAAGGTGCGTCTTATACTCTGAAAAATACGGTAGTAAACTACAAAACGAAAAAGGAATATTATGCTACTGAATTGAAGAAAAGAAAAATATTATTTATGATTTTTTATAAAAATCTATATAACAGAGAGAATAGCAAGGTAGAAGAAGAAATACAGCAAAGTTTTAGAGTAGCAGAGTTACCTAAAGTCCCAGAAGATATTAAAACCATGTTAAATGAAGATATTAAAATGACAGAACTTACTGAAGCAATAAAGAGACAGAACAATAATAAGACCCCAGGACCTGATGGACTCCCCACTGAGTTATATAAAGAACTACAATAATTTTTGGGGGAAATATTACTTGAAATATTTAATGCAGTATTAAAGGAGGCAAAAGCACCAGCGTCATGGATTCAGGCATAACTCTAATACCAAAGGATAATTCAGATCACACATTAATACAAAATTGTAGACCTATCTCCCTGTTAAATTCTGAGTATAAAATCTTCATGTCAATTATGGCGGAAAGACTCAAAAGGTACAGTATTTAACCAATTTCATACATACAGATCAAAACGGTTTTTTGCCAGAGACAAATTAGAAATAACAAGAATAATATTGGATGTGATGGAATACTACGAAATTCATAATGAAAAACCGATAGCCTTAATATTTCTTGACGCCCAAAAGGCGTTCGATAATGTAAATTGGGACTTCATACTAAAACAATTATCTTATATGGAATTTGGCAAAAATTTTATAAACATATTTAAAGCAATATATACAGAACAGGAAGCAAAGGTCATAATAAACGGAGAGGTAACACAAAACTTCAAAATACAAAAAGGAATGAGACAGGGATGTCCACTCTCACCATTACTGTTTATACTAACTTTAGAAGTACTAACAAGAACGATAAGGAAAAACAATAGTGTTAAAGGATTGGAAATCAAACAAGAAATCTACAAAGTACAAGCATTCGTGGATGACTTACCGTATTTTTGGAGTATAAGACGCACCTTTTTCCTCCCTAAAAGTGGCTGAAAATTTGGGTGCGTCTTATACTCTGAATGTAGCTTTTTTCGGAGCTTTTTTTCCAGCCCTAACTAGGTGCTAACGATCTTCCCAGCTCTTATCTTGCAGGCTTTTTCATTGTTATTCTCTCTGAAGAATGTTTTTCCAGCCCTAAGTCTTTGCAGGGTTTTTTTCATTGCTCTACTTGCTCCAAAAAAGTTTTTTCCTAGCCCTAACCAGGTGCTAATGATCTTCCCAGCTCTTACTGGCTTGCAGGCTCTTTCATTGTTACTCTCTCTGAAGAAGGTTTTTCCAGCCCTAAGTCTTTGCAGGGTTTTTTCCATTGCTCTACTTGCTCTGAATAAGTTGTTTTCTAGCCCTTACCAGGTGCTAATGATCTTCCCAGCTCTTACTGGCTTGCAGGCTCTTTCATTGTTACTCTCTCCGAAGAAGGTTTCTTTAAGTCCTAACCAGGGGATAAAATAATGTGCTGAAGCTGACCAGACTAAGGACACTAGCCAGATGAATACCTGGTAGGCAGATCCCCCCCCCTATTTTCCTCCCCAAAAACTAAGGTGTGTCTTATACTCCGGTGCGTCTTATACTCCGAAAAATACGGTAGTTTTTTACAGTAGAGGAACCACTTCAATTTGGCCCATGTCTTATGGAAATACTGGAGTGCTATGGGAAAGTAGCAGGATTAAAAATAAATAGGGAAAAAACAAAAATGATAGTGAAAAACATGTCTGAAATACAGAAAAAAGAATTGATGGAAAAACTAAATCTTCAAATAAGAAAAAAAATTAAATATCTGGGAATAAACCTTTCAGCGAGATGTGTTACAATTAAAGAAGATAATTACAACAAATTAAATGAAAAATTAAAATTAGAATTGGAAAATTGGTCTAAGTTACAACTCTCCCTTATGGGGAGGATTGCAACAATAAAGATGAATATTTTGCCAAAAATTCTTTTTTTATTTCAAAACATCCCAATAAAATTGGACAAAGAATATTTCAGGAATTTAAATAGAATGATAAGCAAATTTATATGGCAAGGAAAAAGGCCTAGAATTAGATTAAAACATATACAAGACGCAAAAGAAAGAGGGGGACTTGGTTTACCAGACTGGGAAGGGTACTACCAAGTGGCCATGCTTACATGGGCAAAGGAATGGATTAATCTAACTAATAAACGGATATTAGCTCTAGAGCAGTGGTTCTCAAACTTTTTCAGTCCACCATCCCCTTGGTGCTACAAACTCATCCTCAGTGCCCCCAACCCCCACCCCTTCAGGTGGGCGTGACTTTGTGGTCAGGTGACCGGGTGGGCATTGTTAATGTATTAGGAGAGTATTCCTTGTGTTACCAAGGTTGTGCATATAGAAACGTTTAGATTGAGATCAGTTGTGAATAAGTACTCAGCCACACACAGATACACTAACTTGAGTTAAAGTTTACTTTAAGAAATAGCATTTTTCCTATAAACAGTCCAAAGTCATACACTTAATAGTCATAATAACAATCCAAATATTATCAAGTACAAATACATTTTAGCTATAATACATAACCACAACACAGAGAGAAATGCAGAGCATACATACACAATGTCTTGCTCTAGTGAGTAGCAGAGAACACACTAAGTAGCAGAGACAAAGACAAACAGAGAGGGACTCCCAGAGAAATAAGCTGTGAACTCTAGCTCCCTCTTGTGGCAGTCTGCAACACCTCAGCTAAACAGACATAGTTCTGACTTCCGGGGGCGGGGCCATGGCGGAGCGAAGCTAAGAAGCAAACTCCTGCAACTTAGCTCGAGTTTCTTCGTTCAGACTGCCGAAAATCCGCAGCGTGGAGCCTTGTAGGGGCTAGCGCGAGGAAGGGGATCATCGTGCGAGGACGGGAGGAGGCGCAAACCCCCGCTGAAGCAGATGGAAACCCCAAATCGGAGCGAAGAAGAAACCAGCAAACCATGCTGGTCCAGAGGTATGGCCGCCTGAGCATACAGCAAGGAAGGGAGAGATAGAGGAACGGCAAAATATTCGCAGATCATTGGAAATATTAGACAAATTGGATTACAGTTTTGATTTTCGGAGAATATTCCTTAAGAGAAGAGAACGATCGGCACCCCCGAAAGACAATTGAGTCTCCAAAAAAAAAAAAGAACCTAGCGGCGCCTTAGCGGAAAGGAGCGAAGGCGAGACAAATAAAATTAAATCAACAGACTGCTTTAAAGGGATACGACCCAGAAAGAACTAAGGGACTACCGGAAAAACAGTTGAGGGTAAAAAAGGGACCCACGAGAAGATCATATCGGAAATACTCTGAAATTAAAGAAGGGGGGGAAAGGAGAGAGAGAACTGTGACAAAGCAATCCTCTAGAGCGCAGACATCTTGAATAGACTGTGAAAACAGGAAAAGAAGATTGAAGACGCCACCCCCAGAGAGACATTTGTAAGAAACAGCATATGATACCCAATCAACTTGAAAACTTTAAAGTATATATTGAGTAAACCTATAATTAATAATACTTTGATAATTAAACTTTAACACTTAGTTACTAAAGCTATTAAAGTTAAGATTAGTATGTGTGGATATCTAAGTAATTAAATACGGTTATTAGTACATATTAGTTTTTTCATTTTATGGAAAGTAAGAAATAAGAAATAAGATTTTAAGAGGTATTAACAATAATTTAAACTAAGAAATTGAATTAAGTGAATTTATATATATATATATATATATATATATATATATATATATATATATATATATATATATATATATATATATATATATATATATATATATATATATATATTTATAGACATTTTCTTTCGACTTTTTCTTTTTTTTTCTTCTTTTTCTATTATTGAATATTAAACTACTTAAACTGTTTAGATTGTGAATTAACAAAGATAGAAATTGTTAGTAAATATTTTTTTTTGATTTATATAATGAAAAGATAAATAGCAATAATAATAACAATAAGCTCTTAATAGAAATTTACAAAATAGAAAATTGATATTTAAATGATTAAGAATTAATCCTTCTTTTCTATCTCCCTATCTCAAAACACGAACAATACTCTCCAATACTCTTCCTTATTGTACTTTAATGAATTTCTGACTTTCATCTGATTCCTTTAAACTTTAGACTTGCTACTCCAGTTCATGCTTCCCTCTTCTTTTCCTTAGTAGCTAGTAAATAAATTTATGAAAGTGTGGAATAACTTTTTCAGCAGAGTGATCATGTCAACAACAACTACTGTGACTAAACCAATTAAGAAACCAACTCCGGTAACACCTTCAGCAACAGGGCAAAAACTGATAACAGAGATGGCAACCACGGAAAAACAAGGACAAGCACCTTCACTATACACTATGCAGGCCACATTAGATAGAATACAAGAATTTATGATGACACAACAAGAAACAATGGTTAAAATGCAGCAAACAATATTTAATAATCAAGAACAGACCAATGAAAATTTTGAAGAAGTTAAGGGAAACATCAAAAAATTAGACAATAGAATGGAGGTAATCCAGGGAGTAGTAGCAAAACATGAACAACAAATTAAAAATTTAGAGGAAAAAACAGACATAACCGACAAAAAAATAGAGGAAACAGAAGAATTACTAATAGCAAAAAACAAAGAATTAGAGGGAGCTATTGCCCTCCTCGAAATGGAGAAATCAGCATTCTACTTAAGGTTCCAAAACATACCAGAGGTGAAAGAGGAGGATTTGCGGGAACAGGTAGTAGAAATATTAGCAGTAGCTCTACAGGTAGAAAAAGAAGAAATAAATAGACACATAGATGAAATCTACAGAGTACAAACAAACTTTGCTAAAAGACATAAATTACCCAGGGAGGTACATGTACGATTTACAAAAAAAGCAATAAGAGATGAAATTTATAAAACCACGCGAACTGAACAAATACTACATAAGGAAAGAGAAATCAATGTATTAAAACAAATTCCTAAACGAATAAGAGAAAAGAGAAGAGACCTACAATACTGTACTGCAAAACTAATAAGGCAAGAAATTCCTTTTAGGTGGTTGATTCCGGAAGGAATCCTAGTGACGTGGAAAGGGAAAAAAATTAAGATAGAAACAATGGAAGAAGCAGATCAATTTATCGAAACACATTTAGAAAAAGAAGGAAAGAGCAGTGCAGAGGGAGAGGGACAAAGCCAGGAAGAAAAAGAAATGATAGAAGAAATGGAGAGAATGAAAAGACAAGAGAGAGAGGGAGATAGGAGGGTGAAAATAAAAGAAGTAAAAACCGCGAGACTAACAAGAGCAACAAGTAAAAAATAAGATGCAAAATCAAATTAAAATATTTTCAGTTAACATAAATGGAATTAACTCACCAATAAAAAGAAGACAAATACTCAATAGACTACAGAAACAAGGTTCAGACATTACATGTTTACAGGAAGTTCATATTAAAAAAGAAGAATATAAGTTATTACAATACCCCAAGATAGGTAATCTCTTTACATCCCTGGCCGACTCAAGGAAAAGAGGAATAGCACTATACATCAAAAATTGGTTAACACCCAAACAAATATATAGAGATACAGAAGGAAGAATTCTCATAGTGGAAATTACAATAGACAAAACTAAAATATCATTGATAGTTATTTACGCCCCTAATAATGGACAAAAAGAATTCTATAAAAAATTATACCAACAAATCATTAAATTAGAGAGAGTAAACATTTGTATAATTGGAGATTTTAATGCAGTGGTAGATGTTAAAGAAGATTATAAAACGGGATCAAAAAAAAATGTGGAAAGGAAAACTCTACCTAAAATTTTTTTTGAAATGGTGAATGAATTTAAAATAAAAGATATATGGAGAGAAAGACACCAGAAACAGAATCAATATACATATTTTTCAAACTCACATCAATCCTGGTCTAGACTCGATATGGTCTGGTCAAATATAGAACCAATTATTAAAATAGACAGTGTAGAAATAGAACCCAATACGTGGGCGGACCATAACCCTATAATAATTACAATAAGAGGAACGAGTAAGGTAAGAAGGAGATGGATGATGAACCAGAAAACAATAAAAGAAAAGGAATTTAAACAATATATGGAGAAAGAACTAACTTTCTTTCTACAGGAGAATTGGAACGAGGATACATCTATACAAAATATTTGGGACACTATGAAAGCATATATAAGAGGATTAACTATTGCATACTCTATTAAAAGAAATAAAAATAAAAACAAGCAAATCAAGGACTTACAAAACAAGATAGGGGAATTGGAACATAAATTACAAGAGACGCCACAAAATAAAGAGATAAAAGAAGAAAAAGATTTAATTAAACACAAAATAAATCTAATATCACAAGAAGAAATTGCATTAAAAATTAAGACATCCAAACAGAATTATTTTGAACATGCTAACAAAGCAGGCAGATGGCTGGCCTACAGATTAAGAAAAGAAAAGGAAAAAAAAACAATACAACAATTAGAGGATTCGCTAGGGAAAATGCAGTTTGAAATAGAGGGGAAAAAAGACATAGCACGAGAATATTATAGAGAGCTATACAGTAAAGATACTATACAACCCCAGAACATACAAGAGTATTTAAAAAATTCTAATATAGTGCAATTACCAGACGATATTAAAGATAAGATGGATGAAGAAATAACATTGATTGAATTAGAAAAAGCTATTAGGAATCAGAAAAACAATAAAACCCCAGGACCGGATGGTATTCCAGCAGAGTACTACAAAGAATTACAAATGATTTTAAAAAATATACAACTAATTACATATAATGAAGTACTAACAAAAGGAGCAATCCCAGATTCATGGACAGAGGCACTGATAACAATCATTCCAAAAGACATCAATATGAAACATAAGATCCAGAGTTACAGGCCAATCTCGCTCTTAAATTCAGACTACAAAATCTTTGCGTCTATAATGGCGGAAAGACTAAAAAAAATGCTTACCAAAATAATACATTCAGATCAAAATGGCTTCCTACCAAATAGACATATTAAAAACAATATAAGAACAATTACAAATATTTTAGAATACTATGAGACACACCCAGGGGAATCCATGGCACTCATTTTTTTAGATGCCCAAAAGGCATTTGATAACCTAAACTGGGACTTTATAATAAACCAATTGAATAAAATGAATTTTGGAGAGAATTACATAAGGACAATCAAATCAATATATTCAAAACAAACTGCTAAAATTCTTATAAATGGAGAAACTACAAAAAATTTTAATATAGAAAAGGGAGTTCGACAAGGCTGTCCCCTCTCCCCACTATTATTTATACTATCATTGGAATCATTATTACAAAAAGTAAGAGAAAATAAAGAAATAAAAGGACTTAAGATAAAAGAGCAGGAATATAAATTACAGGCATTCGCTGACGACTTAGTTTTTAACATAGAAGAACCATTAGAGACAGGGCCAATTTTATTAAAAGAAATAAATGAATTCGGGAAAGTAGCTGGTCTGAAAATTAATAAACAAAAAACTAAAATAATAACCAAAAACTTGACAGACACACAAAATAAGGAATTAGAAAAGAAATTAGAACTACAAACTGTTAAGAAAATAAAATATCTAGGAATCAATCTGTCAGCAAAATGCACCACAATAAAAGAAGCAAATTATATGGAAATTTTAAAACAAATTGAAAAAAAATTAGATAAGTGGAACAAATTACAAATCTCTCTAATTGGTAGAATCGCAGCGATTAAAATGTCAATATTACCTCAAATTCTGTACCTATTCCAAACCATTCCAATCAAGTTAGAGAAAAAATATTTTGAACAACTAAATAAAATACTAACCAAATTTATATGGGCCGGGAAAAAACCAAGAATTAAATTAAAATATTTACAACAAAATAGGAATCAGGGAGGATTCGGATTACCGGACTTTGAACTATATTATCAAGCATCCGTTTTAACATGGATAAAGGACTGGATCCAAATTAAAAACAGACGTTTACTGGTACTTGAAGGTTATGATTTACATTTAAGGTGGCATGGATTCCTCTGGGATGATAAACATAAAATACACTCATACTTCAAAAGACATAAAATCAGAGACTCTCTCTTAGGAACTTGGCTTAAAATCAAAAAACAATACTACACCAAAATACCACCCTGGTTCTCTGGTATGGAAGCCATTACACACCCAAACACAACGAATCTGGAAAAAATGGTCATATATGAAGAAATACTGGAAGAAGGAGGAGCCATAAAATCTATAGCAAAACTGGAACAGGAAGGAATCAAGATTGATTGGTGGCCATATTTTCAAATTAAGAACAGATTAGAAAACGACAAGAGAAAATACGGAATACAAAAACTCAAATCAGAATTAGATAAAATTTTATTAGATCAAGAACCAAAAGCAATAACTAAAATATATAAATTTCTTCAAAAAAACAAAACACAAAAAGATATAATAAAAGGAAATATGATAAGCTGGACAAAAAACTTTGGACATGAGATACAAATTAATGAATGGGAAAAAATTTGGAACCAAAACTACAAAATGACAAAATCAGTTTCATACAAAGAAAATTATTATAAAGTATTCTATAGATGGCACCTCCCTCCAGCGAGATTGGCAAAAATGTATAAAAATTTATCACCAAACTGTTGGAGATGCCAACACAAAACTGGATCTTACTATCATATGTGGTGGACCTGTCCAAAAATAAAAACCTTCTGGAATACAATCAAAAACTGGTTAAAAGAAATCACACAACAAGACATAGATATCAAACCGGAAATTTTCCTATTGGGAAACATTAATCAAAAAATGCAAAAGAAATACCATTACATTATTCTACATATACTAACATATACTACATATACTACATATACTATACTAGCGGCGAGAATAACGATAGCACAAAATTGGAAATCAAACGATATTCCCGAGGAAAGCAGTGTAATTAGTAAAATCCTGGACTGTGCCGAAGCAGATAAATTAACCATGGAACTGAAAGGAAAGGAAGACTCCGATTACTATGAAATCTGGAATTTATTTTACAATTGGTACGAAAAACGAAAACAAACAACATCAATGCAACAAATAGAAATACAAGCCAAATAAGGCATATAGAAATTGAATTAGAGAATTTATAGGGAAAATAGTTATATTGTATTACTATATATGTATACTATGATATTACTAAACTAATAGTGCCTTACTTTTTCTGTACTATGATTATCATTACTACTTATACTATTACTACTATTACTATTGTTATAATATTATAAATATTATGGTTAATTGTACCATTACTACGTTTGACTTATAAAACACAATGCAAAATACGAGACAAAAATCGAAAACCACGTTAAATTAAATGTTAATATATATTTGCCGTAGAACAAACTATAGAAATAGAACAGCTTTATGTATGTGTTTTTTTTATGTTTTGTATATGTTTATATTGTACTTGTTAATGTCGTAAATGTTTTTCTTTTGTATGTTTCTGTTTTTAAATGTAAATAACTCAATAAAAACTATTTTTTTTAAAAAAAATAAACAGACATAGTTCTGTTAATAGCTAAACATATATTGTCTACCCAATCATGATGGTCAGAGACCTAACAGGCATGGCCAACTTGTAAAATGTGAAACTCACTTAACAATGCTCTTGCTTAGCAACCAAAATTTTGGGCTCAATTGTGGTCATAAGTCTTTCTTTCGTTCTTTCTTCCATCCCCCCTTCTTTCTTTTTCTTTCTTTCTGTCTTCCTTCCTACCATCTTTCTTTCTTTTTCTTTTTGTCTTCCTTCCTTCCTACCATTTTTATTTCTTTTTTCTTTCTGTCTTCCTTCCTACCATCTTTCTGTCTTCCTCCCTCCCTCCCCCCTCTCTTTCTTTCGTCTGTCTGTCTGTCTGTCTGTCTTCCTTCCTTCCTTCCTTCCTTCCTTCCTTCCTTCCTTCCTTCCTTCCTTCCTTCCTTCCTTCCTTCCTTCCTTCCTTCCTTCCTTCCTACCATCTGCTTCTTCCTTCCTACCAGCTCTGACATCTTAACACCACTAAGCAAATCACATTGTCTTTTGACCAGGCTTTATAAAGCCCCCCCCCCCACGTGTCTTCCAAGCACTATGCACGAAGGTTATTGCAACTCCATATCCCGTTTCGGGGAACTACTTCCTAGTTAACCTGGAGGCAAGCAGGTGCGGCCACGTTCGCCTTTAGAAAGAGACCACCATAAAGGCACAAAAAGAAGTCAGAGGCTTCAAACCCCATCTCCGGCGTCCTGAGCCCGAGGCGACACAGTGTTAATCATGGCTGGACAAACTAACCCGCTCGGTGTCCCGGACGGCTTGGGAGCAGCTCGCTTCCCCTCAAGGGGGAGGAAGCATCGGCTGAGCAGGATAAAGCCGCCGATATCACACACGCAGAAGGAAGAATAGTCAGAAGGACCCGACCAGTCCGCCTACGTCTGCGCCTGCGCTCAGATGGGGGGAAGCCACTCCTTTACCCCGCCCACGACTCGATAGGAAACACCAAGAAACGGGAGAGCTGTCTCTTTCAGCACTGCGTCCCGCCTCCGCTTCTGGCTCTCTTCAACCGCTCACCGTCAGACCCAACGTGATTGACGTGAGGAAGAGCCTGTTGCAACGCTCGAAGGGGAAGTTCGCATTCCAAAGGAAGGAGAAAACGAACAGGCAATGGAGTTACCGGTATGGCGAACCACCAGTCACCCCCTGGCCCCTCTTAGTGCCCCCCCTGCCGCCACCCTTGCCTCTTAGCGCCCCCCTAAGTCATCCCACCGCCCCACAGGGGACAGTACCGCCCACTTGGGAATCACTGCTCTAGAGCAGTGGTTCCCAACCTTCCTAATGCCGCGACCCCCGCCCCGCCCCCGCACCCCCACCGTGACCCACCCCGCCGCCGCCATTTGGGTTTTTTTACCCTCTGCACATGCGCAAAGTATGCTGCGCATGCGCAGACGGTAAAATAACCCAAATCGTGGCAGCGGGGTGGAGCGCGGTGGGGGCATGGATTGTGGGGCATGATATGGCCATGCTTGTGGCAGTGTGGGGGGAGTTGAGGATGCCAGGGCGACCCCTGGGAAATGGTCGTTCGACCCCCAAAGGGGTCCCGACCCCCAGGTTGGGAACCGCTGCTCTAGAGGGTCATGACATGCAAGCCGGCTGGCACGCCTTCTATGGGATAATAAACAAAAAGCACACCAGTATTTCCTAAAACATCAAGTCAGACGAACGATACTCACAGTATGGATTAAAATAAGAAAACAATTGTACAGGGGTATCCTGGTTTGGTTTTCGCTTCTCGAGGCACTCGTACATCCAAATTTTATGAAAGCAGGAAAAGCAATAACATACAAAAAAATATTAAAAGGAGAAGAAAGTATAAAAACTAGACAGGAATTTCAGGAAAAGGGGATTGAGTTAGAGTGGTGGGCATATTTGCAGATTAAATCAAGGTATGAAAAGGATAAGAGAGAACAAGGTATAGAGAAAGAAACAGTGCTAGATAAAATATTGGTGGGATCTGAAGACAAATCGATAAAGAAAATATAACAATACTTACCAGAATATAAAATGGTAGAGGAACAAGTCAAAGATACAATGATCAAATGGGCGCAAAACTTTGGATACAACATCAACCTAGATAACTGGCAAGAACTATGGAGCAGGAATAAAAAACTGACACTAGCCACAGCATATAAAGAAAACCAACTTAAAATGTTTTATAGGTGGCATATGCCACCAACACAACTAGCGAAAATTGACAAAAAATTGTCACCTATGTGCTGGAAATGTAAACTTGCAAAAGACTTATATTACCACATGTGGTGGCTATGTAATAAAGCAAAGACATATTGGAATAAGGTGCAGCTATGGCTAGAAGAAATATTAGAAAGAAACATAGAAACAACTCCTGAACTGTTTTTACTGGGGATAGCCCATGAAAAATGTGAAAAAAAGACAATTTTACTTAATTCTTCACATTAGAGATTAATATATGCACAGAATTGGAAAAATACCAACAGAAGAAGAGCTAATAGATAAAATAATGGCTTGTGCGGAAATGGACCTATTAACAATGGAAATGAAAGATAAGGACGAGACAGAATACTATAAAATTTGGGAAAAATTCTATTACTGATTAGAAAACAGAAACAGTCAAAAGAAGTGAAAAATAAGGATAGATGGAGAAAATGGATCGGACAGCAATAACCATAAACGAGGAATGTTGGTATAAGACCAAAAAATAATGTATTATAATGTAAATAGGGAAGATATTGAAAAGCTAACAAAGCTGGCTGTGGAATTCTGGGAGTTGAAGTCCACAAGTCTTAAAATTGCCAAGGTTGGAGACCCCTGGCTCTAGAGCAATAATAAAGCAGTCTTTAAAAAATAAGTCTAATAATTTGAACATTCTACAGACATTTATAGTTATTCACTTACCCCCTTGCATCCAGCAGAAAATAAAAATCTGCCTGTCTCTCCCAGCTATTTGCCTCTTTGCAGTTAGTTTCACTTTCATTTTCCCACGTGGCAAACCTAATCAGCTATAGGTCGGGAAGCTTCTACTGACTTGCTTGGCTTTACAGGCTCTTCCCTCTTTCCTGCAAGCAGGTAAATTGCTGGAAGACAGAGGCCAAAGGGTGGGGGTGGCTGGCTGGCTGGGACTGCATTCGGTGTATAAGATGCACCCAAGTTTTCACCCTCTTTTGGGGGGTAAAAAGGTGCGTCTTATACTCCGAAAAATACGGTACTTTTTATTCTTTCAGACATATGTCTTGGTCAATAATTGATATGATGTGAATGTCCCTAGAAATGTTAAATAACATACAATATATAAACATTGAATCTAGCACTTGGGCTGATCATAATCCAATAGTAGTAACTTTGAAAGAGAAAAGAAAAAGAAATAGATGGACATTAAATCAAGAAATATTAAATGAAAAAGAATTTCAACAATTTATAGAGAAAGAAATGAAATTTTTCTTTAAAGAAAACAAAAAGAATGATATATCTTTACAAACAGTCTGGGATGCAGCTAAAGCATATTTTAGAGGACTGGCGATGACTTACACTGCTAAACGAAATAAACAAAGACGAGAAACTCAGAAGAAAATAGAAGAAGAATATAAAGATTTGGAAAAGAAACTTCAAAAAGGGGAGATGGTTAGCATACAAAATAAAAAATGAGAAAGAAAAAAAATGGATAAAACAATTGGAAGATGTGGACGGGAACATTAGATATATTGATGAAGAAAAGAAAAAGATAGCATGGAAATACTTTAAAGAATTATATGAACAAGAGAAAATAGAAAGCAAAAATATAGATCAATACTTGGAAGATATAGATTTACCCAAAATATCAGAAAAATATAAGAATTTACTAGAAGAAAATATTACAATGTTGGAATTATCAGCGGCAATTAAAAAACAGAATAATGGCAAGGCTCCAGGACCAGATGGAATACTGGCAGAAACTCATAACATTTTTGAGGAAACGTTTGGAGTTGTTATGTTAGACGTATTTAATGAATTAATGATGGAAAATAAAATACCTGATTCCTGGACAGAAGCATTTATAACCTTGATTCCAAAAGAAGGAACTGAATTACAAAAAATTAAGAATTATAGGCCGATTTCGCTTCTAAATGTGGACTACAAGATATTTGCTTCAATAATAGCAAATAGATTTAAGAAATTTCTAAATGATTTTATACATCCCGATCAAAATGGATTTTTACCTAAAAGACAAATCAAAGATAATATGGACATGATTTTGAATGCTCTAGAATATTATGAACAACATCCTGGTAAACAAGAAGCTTTAATGTTTCTAGATGCACAGAAAGCCTTTGACAACGTGAATTGGCAATTTATGATAAAACAAATACAAACTATGGTTTTTGGACATAAATTTATAGGGGTAATCGAATATACCAAACAATCTGCCAAAATATTATTAAATATTATTAAATGGCGAAATGACAGAGAAAATTGATATAATGAAAGGAACCAGACAAGGCTGCCCTCTATCACCATTATTGTTCATCTTAACTCTGGAGGTCTTAACTAGGCTTGTAAGACAAGATAAAGATATAAAAGGAATAAAGATTAAAAATAAAGAATATAAATTACAAGCCTTTGCTGATGATTTAGTGTTTATTTTGGAAGATCCACTAGAAACAGGATCAAAATTATTATATTAAATAGAACGATATGGAGAGGTGGCCGGACTAAAAATTAATACAGATAAAACAAAACTTTTAGTTAAAAATATGACAGAAAAAAAAAAAATTTATCTGAAAATTTAAAGATACAAATTGTAAAGAAAGTTAGATATTTGGGGATTCAACTATCCGCAAGATGTTTAACCATCAAAGAAGTTAATTATATAAATTTAAAAAAAAACAGATTGAAACAGATTTGGATAAAGGGAAAACTCTTCAACTATCACTTATGGGCAGAATTGCACTGATTAAAATGAATATATTACCTTGTTTACTATTTTTGTTTTCGACAATTCCAATAAAAATAGAAAAAATTACTTCAAGGAGATAAATGCAATGATTTTGAGGTTTATCTGGCAGGGGAAAAGATCAAGAATAAATTTTAAAATGTTACAAGATGCTAGGACTCGAGGTGGCTTTGGACTTCCGAATTGGGAACTTTATTACCAAGCAGTGATATTGACATGGATGAGAGAATGGATTTTATTAAGAAACCGGAGATTGTTAACACTAGAAGGGCATGATATGCATATTGGTTGGCACGCAATTATATGGTATGGAAGAAATAAAATACATAGCTACTTCCAAAGACATTACATAAGGAACTCTTTATATTTAGTATGGGAAAAAATAAAAGCTAAAAGCTATGAGTGTACCGAATTGGGTATCGATAATAGAAGCATCAATACATCCAAGCAGAGTGAATTGGCAAAATATACCAAGGTATAAAGACATTTTGACAGATGAAGGAAAATTAAAATCGACTCAAGAATTAGAAGATCAAGGAATTAAAATTGATTGGTTTATGAGATCGCAAATACAAACAAATTACGAAAAAGACAATAAAATGGAAGATATCAACTTAGAGAATACAGAACTAGATACAATACTTGTAGGATCAGATGAAAAATTAATCAAAAAATTGTATAATTATCTACTTTATGTGGACTTAGAGTTTGAACAAGTTAAAGAAACAATGATAAAATGGGTTCAGAACTTTGGTTACACAATAGAATTAGAAAAATGGAATCAACTCTGGGAAAGGAACTATAAATTGACTATGGCAACAGCATATAAAGAAAACATGTACAAAATGTTTTACAGATGGCACTTCTCACCGGATAGATTAGCTAAAATGTTCAAAAATAGGACTATGAAATGTTGGAAGTGCCAGCAAATACCAGGTACTTATTATCATATGTGGTGGACCTGCACAGAAGCTAAAAACTATTGGACTCGAGTTAAGACTTGGCTAGGAAAAATGCTGAAACAAGATATAGAGTTGAGACCTGAAACTTTCTTGTTGGGGATTATACCGACTAAATTTAGTAAAGAAGATACTTACCTGATTATACATGTGTTGACAGCAGCTAGAATTACATTTGCACAAAAATGGAAAGGAACCAAGGTTCCATCTGAAGAGGACTTAATTAAAAAAAATTTGGATTGCGCTGAGATGAACAGAGTGACAATGAAAATTAAAGACAAAGAGGACTCAGATTATTATAACGTTTGGATGAAGTTTTACAATTGGTTAGAGAATGAATATAGTTGAAAGTTAAGATAGAACAATTATTACTTAAAAGATAAGGGAATGAACTTGGATAACCTAGATGGAAAAATTATAATAGATAAGGAGGTAGCAGTACAATACTATGAAAATATACCTGGAAATAATAAATTTGAAATAGATTTTTAATATAGAAGATATAAAAACAGTGAATATCAAATGTAAGTTAAAGAGATGCATAGCTTATCTGTCTTTTAAAATAGATTAAAAATGAAAACACTCAGGAAAGGAGAAGAAGGAGGAAGAGGAAGTAGTAGTGGGGAGGAGAGAAGGAGAAGGAAGAGTGAGAAGGATAGAGGGAAGAAGGGGAAGTAGAGAGGGGAGAGAAAGAAGAAAATAGAAAAGAGGAGGATAGAGGGAAGGGAGTGATTGGATTTGAGATAGTAGGACAGATGGGCAATTTAGTAATGATAGATATTAAAATGTTATATTTGAATTTTGAATATTAGATATATAACTTAAAATTTATGCAATTTTTTTGATAATATATTATGGTATATGTATTGATGTTTATATGAAGAATGTTAAAAAATAAACTTTTTTTCAAAAAAACAATGGAGGAGCTAATCAGGCATCGGGTGCATCCAGTGTCTATTACTGCTGCTACCTCCTCTTGCACCCCTGTCTCTGGCACTATCAGCTTGACCTTGACTGCAAATGGGCGGATGGTTTCACTTACCATTGAGTCATCTTCACCACTGCTACCACTTGCCAGCCCAGGCGGAAGGTCTTTAGCCGAGGTCTCTTCACTGTCTTCAGGTGGAGGGAGGTGTTGTGACCCAGCACCGCAACCCCCCAGAAACACACACACACAGTCGTTGGGAGGCAAACAAAAAGGTTCCTTTTACTAATAAAGTTTCTTAGTAAAACTCAGAGGGTTTAGAAGTCCAAAACAACACAAACGGAAAGTCTTCAGGAATAAGGTTCTTTGGGTTACGTGAGGGTTAAATAGCACACAGACAAAAGTTCAAAGCAAGACTCATTAATTCTTATCTGAACAACTTGGCTGGCTTCCCGGAATAAAGCTGGCAGAAGCTGGTGATAAGATTCCCAAACAGACGTAGAAACGAAACTCTGGATATGCTGCGGTCAGTGAATTGTTGTTCTCAGCAATGAGCACTAATTACCATGGCCTAATATAGCCACTGAAGGGTGTGGCCCAATTAGCCCTCACTGCTTCCTCCTATTGGACCGACGCTTACTCAGCCAGTCCTGTCTTCTGGCTGCTCTGCGTGCTCTGGCATTCAGCATGAGTTCTTCATCTCCTGATGAAGAACTCTGCTGCGCAGGTGCAGAAGGTCCTGGGAGATCGTCCTGCTCTGGCACCGAGTCCTCATCACCAGCCGTCTCTGGTGCCAGGCACATAGGCTGGTACTGCTGCACCATGAGCGGCTCCGCGTCCTCCGGATCCTCCAGACTCGGCGCTGGACGCGGCCAAGGCACAACACTATCCCTCACCGCAGGGCCCTTCCCCCGGGTCTGTCGGTCCGGATGCGGCCGGGACGGGAATTGAGCGTGGAAGGCCCGGACCAGATCCGGAGCATGCACGGCGGTCGCATCCTCCCATGTGAAGTCTTCAGGGCCGTACCCCTTCCACTCAATGAGGTACTGGAACCGGCCCTTCATCCAGCGGGAATCCCGAATACTGGCAACTTCGTATTCGGGTGGGTCAGCGGGAGTGCGGATCACAGGCTGAGGCGGAGCGGGAGGGCGGAGCGGACAGGCAGGACGTTCGGGAACAAGGAGGGACCGATGGAAGACGGGGTGGATCCTGAGAGAGCGGGGCAACGTCAACCGGTAGGCCACGGGGTTAATGACCGCTTCCACCGGGAACGGACACAAGAAGCGGTGGTCAAGCTTGCGAGCCGGTCGGTCGGAGGGGAGATGCTTCGTGGACAGCCAGACACGATCCCCGACCGCCAGAGGTGGAGTTGCTCGCCGGGAGCGGTCCGCGACCCTCTTGTAATCTTCCTTGGCTTTATTCAACGAGCGTTTGACCAGTTGGTGAACGGCCTGGAGCTTGGACAGGAATTCCTCTGCCACAGGAACAGGAGAGTCTAGGAGCGTGAGCGGGAAGAAACGGGGGTGGTAACCAAAGTTGGCGAGGAACGGAGAGGCGTGCGTGGAGGTGTGCTGAGAGTTGTTAAAAGCAAACTCGGCCACGGCAAGGTATTCCGCCCAGTTGTCCTGCTGCTGGTTGACAAAACAGCGCAGGTACTGTTCAAGGATGCCGATGACTTTTTCAGTGCCCCCGTCAGTCTCCGGATGATGCGCTGACGAGAGGCAGACTTGGACCTCCAGGGCCGCCATCAGACCCTTCCAGAACTGGGCCGTGAACTGGGCTCCCCGATCCGACACGACCCGATCCGGCAGACCATGCAGGCGGAAAACATGCTGGATAAACATGCGGGCCGTGGCACGAGCTGTCGGCAACCCGCGACAGGGGATGAAATGTGCCATTTTGGTCAGCATATCGACCACTACGAACACGGTCGTGAAGCCGGCGGACGGGGGCAAGTCCGTGAGGAAGTCCATAGAGACGGCCCCCCAGGGTCTCTCAGGCGTCGGCAAGGGCTGCAGCAGGCCCGGCGGCGCTCCAGGGGCGTACTTGGCCTGGCGACAGCGAACACAAGACGTCACATAGGCCTGGACGTCATCACGGAGTCGGGGCCACCAAAAAGTCCAAGCCACCAGGTTCAGAGTCTTGAAAAGGCCGAAGTGGCCAGCCGCAGGGCTGTCGTGGCACTGCTGCAGGATCAGGCCACGGAGCGGACCGGCAGGAACGTAGAGCAGGTCCCGGAAACGGAGGAGGTCGTCCGAAAACGTCCAAGGGGACTCAGGCCCTATCTCCTGCCTCCGTTGTGCCGCGTAGGCGTCGTGTCGCTGCGCCTCCCGGATCTGTCCTCGGAGGTCCACGGGATCCTGGGTAGCTGCAAAGGACTCGACGGGCAGGACCGTCCGGGGTGGCAGCGGTTCCTGGGCTTGGGCGTATTCCGGCTTGCGGGACAGCGCGTCCGCCTGCTGATTCCGGCCACTCGGGATGTACGTAATGCGAAAATTGAAGCGGGAGAAAAAGAACGACCAGCGTATCTGGCGCTGGTTGAGCTTCCTGGCCGTCTGCAAGAACTCCAGGTTCTTATGGTCTGTGCGCACCTCCATTTGATGACGAGCCCCCTCGAGGTGGTGCCGCCAGGTCTCGAAAGCCGCCTTGATGGCCAGCAACTCCTTCTCCCAGATCGTATAATTGCGCTCCGACGAGGTTAACTTCCGGGAATAATAAGCGCAAGGGAAGAGATGGCCGCCATCTTCCCGGGTCTGGAGCAAGACGGCGCCCACGGCAATGTCGGACGCGTCCGCCTCCACAACAAAAGGGCGGTGAGGGTCTGGGTGCTTGAGGATCGGCTCCTGCATGAAGGCATCCGTGAGGATCTTGAACGCCTCCTGTTCGGAATCGCCCCACCGGAAAGGGACTTGTTTCTGCAGGAGTCTAGTGAGAGGCGCGGTCAGAGTGGCGAACCCCGGGATGAAGGTCCTATAATAATTTGCGAACCCCAGGAGTCGCTGAACGTCCTTCACCCGGCGCGGGGGTTGCCAGGTTTTCAGGGCCTCGACCTTGCCCCGGTCCATGGCGATGCCTTCTGGCGAAATCCGATGGCCCAGGAAATCCACAGTCGTCTGAAAAAACTGGCATTTCTCTAATTTCACGTATAGCTGGTGGTCTCTCAACCGCTGCAGGACTTGACGGATATGTTGGATGTGGCTGCTCCGGGACGTAGAATAAATCATAATATCGTCCAGGTACACGACAACGAACTGGTCCAGCAAATCTCTAAAGATGTCGTTCATGAAATGCTGGAACAGACTTCCGGTTTTGGAGCGCTTCATCGCAGACATCCCTCGTTGGATGCCTTTCCGATCTTTGTTAAAAGCCGCCAGAACAGCTGTCTGGCGGCTTTAAAATCTCTTCCCCGGGCAAAGGGGAGAGATGAGAGCCTGACAGGAGGGGTAGAGCCCCCCCAGCGCCTTAGGAGCCATCTGGCAGGGCGCGAAGGGAGAGCTCCCCATGCAGCCTGTCTCCAGCTCCGAAGATCCGGAAACCTCTGCCTCTGCAGAGCTAGATGGAGTGACCAGCCGCTGCTTCAAAAATGGGATTTATAACTACATTTAAACTATAGAAGCAGACAGAGAGAAACAGGCGTGAGATGGGCAAGTACTGAAACCTCTTTTTTTCCTTTTTTTTTCAACTCCTGGGTAAGCTTTCACTTCGGCAAGGGAACAAAGGAAACAGAGTAACAATATGGCGATTGAGAAGTGAAAGTGACTTTCGTTTCCCCAGAGGCTTTTTTTTTTTCTTTCTCTCTCTCTTATGGAAACTTTTAACTTGGAAAAATGGTTTTTTCTTTCTCTGTCTCCTAACTCTGGATTAAAGTTATAATAGAAATATTTTCAATAATAAAAGACTATCTGATTTTTAAACTGGAAAGAACTTTAATCAGGCAACTGGCTTTCTTTCTTTTTTGTACTCTTTTGAAACACCAATGGCTTCAAAGTTTGGAAAGACTGTTTTGACTAAAAGAAATGACTATTCATCTGGATATATTTCTAAAATGCAACTTAACACTGAGCTAACACCTCCACAGCTTTTGACACCTGAAAATTTATTAAATAATTTAAAGATTATGAAACATGAACTTACTTTGGAATTTAACCAGAAAATAAGTGAGATAGACCATAAGATGCAGGCTGCTTTGAAGAATATGAATCAACAACTAAGATTTGATGTGTTAGAGGTTTGCAAAGGCTTAGCAACAAATATTGAAGTTTTGGCAGAACGTATTGAAACAAATAAACAAGCTTTGGCAACTTCGGTGAATTACATAGATAAAATCCAAAACGACATTGCAAATTTTGAAAAAGAGGTCTTAATGACTCAGTTCAGATCTATGGAAGTTGCTATAAGGATTAGAGGTTTGAAAGAAGGATTATATGAAAATTTAAAAGGCAGGATGGTTGACATATTGGATCAGGTGTCTGGAATTTCTAAAGCGGAATTGGCTACACAAATCGACAAAACATACAGAATCAACTCGTGGTACGCCAAACAAAAGCATCTACCAAGGGATATTGTCATATATTTTACCACAAGAGCTTTACGGAACAGAATTATACAAGCAACGTTTAACAATAATCTTATGGTGAATGGTCAGGAACTAAAGATTTGGAAAGAAATCCCCTCTAAAATGCTTAAAGCCAGGAAAAGCTATACTTTTTTGATTGATGAATTTAAGAGATTAAATTTACAATATAAATGGGAAGCACCAGTTGGAGTAGCAGTGAAATTTTCTGGAAAAAGATACCGGCTCAACACGATAAAAAAAGCTACTGAATTTTATGTCAATGTTCTAAAGGCTGATATATCCAAGATTCCAGAAGAAGGGTGTATGAAAATAAAAGAGGAGGAGGAGGGGAAGCCACCTTCGATGGATCAAAAAGAAATAGACTCAAAAATCCAAAAGGAGTGCCTGAATCAGATAGCTGGGGAAAAGGAGATGGAGGTTTGGGAGCAGATGGGAGACGACTTGACAAATTTGAATTTATTGAACTATTAAAAGATGAACTATCAAGATACAAAACGATGTGATGTTGAAATATATTGGATGGATAGAGACTAATATGATTGTATTTTATCTTTTCCCTATCTAATGATTACTTATGCAATATTTAGTTAAGTTTTATATAATTTTGAGGTTATTTTTAATGTTGATAATATTAGATATATATAGTTTGTTGAAGATTTGTTTATTGTTTATTCTTTTATTTTCTTTTTTTGTTTATTGAAGTTAATGATGAAATTTAATATTTGATGATTACTTATGTAACATTTAGTTAAGTTTTATCTTAGAGGTTATTTCTAATGTCATTAATATTAGTTTAAGATTTGTGTATTTTATATTTAGTTATTACTTATGTAACATTTACCTTGTATAAGATAGAGGACTGAAGGGAGGAGGTAGGAGGTTTGTTTGTTTGTAGTGTTAAAGAGTTTTCTCTTTCTTTCTTTCTTTCTTTTTATTCTCTTTCTTTTTTTTCTCTCTCTTTTTTGTATCTTTACTATTGTATACAAATGCGATATATTAGTACTGTATAGTTTGGAGTTGAAGCTTTTTTAAAAATAGTGTTCTTTTTTTCCTTTTTCCTTTTTCTTTTTATTAACAATTTAAACTTATTATTATGCCCTGTATTATCTCTGGGAAGTCCGGGGGGGGGAGGTGGGGAGGGAAGGGGGTGGGTCTGGGGGGGGGAAACAAAAATGTTTGTACTTTGGATTTAATATTTTGTTACCACTTATGTAAGTTTGTACTAATAAAACTTTTTTGAGAAAAAAAAAAAATGAAATGCTGGAACACAGCCGGAGCGTTGGTCAAGCCGAACGGCATGACCGTATACTCAAAATGACCGTAGCGGGTTCCGAACGCCGTCTTCCACTCGTCCCCCTCACGAACACGCACCAAATTGTAAGCGCCACGTAAGTCCAATTTGGTGAAGATGGTCGCCGAGCGGAGGCGTTCCATCAACTCCGGGATGAGGGGCAACGGGTACCGGTTACGCACTGTGATGGCATTCAACTTGCGATAATCGCAGCACAGGCGCAAGTCCCCGGTTTTCTTCTTGACGAAGAGGACGGGGGCAGACAAGGGCAATGAGGAGGGTCGGATGAAACCCCTGGCCAGGTTTTTATCGATAAAGTCCCGCAGTGCGGCCAGTTCGGGTTCTGACATGGAATAGAGGCGGCCCACAGGGAGCGGAGCGTTGGGAATCAGATCCATAGGGCAATCGTAGGGCCGGTGCGGGGGCAACTGGTCCGCCTCCTTTTCGCTAAACACATCAGCGAAGTCTGCAAACTCAGCTGGGAGTGAAATGTCCGGAGGGTCAGGTACCGCGCCCGCACAAACCTGGCGCGTATGGTCCACACACTGGAGACTCGGGAAGGCAATGAAGTTCTGGGACCATACAACCTGAGGGTCGTGGGTGCGCAGCCACGCCAGTCCGAGAACCAAAGGGAAATGGAGTCCCGACGTCACGTAAAACTGGATGGCCTCCTCGTGCCGTCCAATGCAAAGGCGCACCGGCTGCGTGATGGCCTTAATCGGACCGGACAGCAACACCCGGCCATCGATTGTTTCCACCCTCATCGGCGGGTCCACGGGGCACAGGGGAACGGCAAGATGCTGGGCGAACGCCTCGTCAATGAAATTGGTGGTTGCCCCGGAGTCCACCAAAGCGTGTGCGGAGACGCCGCGGTCCCGGTGGTCAATAAAGACCTTGGTGTCCAAGAGCAGATGCCGCGGAGGACCGGGATCCACGTCAGCTGAGCCGGAGTCCTTCGGTGTGCATGCCCGACCCAGCGTCTCCGCTAGGCCGGGCGCTGGCCGTTTCCCGACGGCGATGGCTGGGACGGTGGAGCAGGACCAGAAGCGGTGGGGCCCCGACCCTTCCTAGGGCACGAGCGAGCGAAATGGCCCGGGTCGCCGCAATACAAACACAACCCCCCTGCCCTGCGTCTGTCCTTTTCCGCGCCGGTCAAGCGGGGCCGAACAGCGCCAAGGTCCATAGGCTCGTCACGGGGAGCCGGGGCCGACGGAAGTCCACGGGGAACAGGAGGTGCCTGAGCAGCGCGACGTGGAGCCAGAACAGCGGGGACGTCAGGTGGCGCGAGAGGCGCCGGAGCAGCACGGCGTGCGTTCCTCGCTTGCAACCGGGCATCAATTTTCAAGCAGAGCCGCACCAGTTCTTGGGTGGTTGCAGGAATGTCCACGCGTGCCAGCTCATCCTGGATGCTGTCTGCCAAGCCCTCCTGGAAGGCATCCAACAACGCTGCCTCATTCCAGGCCGAGTCTTGGCTGAGGAGACGGAACTCACTGATGTATTCCCTGAGTGGTCTCCGGCCTTGCCTCAGCTGCCTTAATTGCCTGCACGCTGTCTGGGCCTTAATTGGATCCGCGAACATCTCCTCCAAATGAGTGCAGAAACGCCCAAAGTCCTGGAGGAGGGGACTGTTCTGGACCAGTAGAGGGGTGGCCAACGTGCTGCATTTCCAGACAGCAGGCTAATTACAAACCCCACCTTGTCCCGGTCGTGGGGGAAATCCTCTGGCCTCAGAGACATGAACAACTGGCACTGGCCCAGGAACGCCGGGAACATAGCCTCGTCACCATGGAACTTATCCGGCATGGCTATCGGGCAGCGTGTCCGTTGGGCTGGGGCCAACGCAGGAGCAGCTGCCAACTGATTTTGCTGCCTTGTTAACTGAGCGTTCATGATTGCCAGCTGCTGCCGAAGTTGAGCATTCTCGTCCTGAAGCTGCTCCATGATGCAATCTGGGCTTGTGTGTGGTCAGTTTGGGCTGAGAACAAACTGTTGTGACCCAGCACCGCAACCCCCCAGAAACACACACACACAGTCGTTGGGAGGCAAACAAAAAGGTTCCTTTTACTAATAAAGTTTCTTAGTAAAACTCAGAGGGTTTAGAAGTCCAAAACAACACAAACGGAAAGTTTTCAGGAATAAGGTTCTTTGGGTTACGTGAGGGTTAAATAGCACACAGACAAAAGTTCAAAGCAAGACTCATTAATTCTTATCTGAACAACTTGGCTGGCTTCCCGGAATAAAGCTGGCAGAAGCTGGTGATAAGATTCCCAAACAGACGTAGAAACGAAACTCTGGATATGCTGCGGTCAGTGAATTGTTGTTCTCAGCAATGAGCACTAATTACCATGGCCTAATATAGCCACTGAAGGGCGTGGCCCAATTAGCCCTCACTGCTTCCTCCTATTGGACCGACGCTTACTCAGCCAGTCCTGTCTTCTGGCTGCTCTGCGTGCTCTGGCATTCAGCATGAGTTCTTCATCTCCTGATGAAGAACTCTGCTGCGCAGGTGCAGAAGGTCCTGGGAGATCGTCCTGCTCTGGCACCGAGTCCTCATCACCAGCCGTCTCTGGTGCCAGGCACATAGGCTGGTACCACTGCACCATGAGCGGCTCCGCGTCCTCCGGATCCTCCAGACTCGGCGCCGGACGCGGCCAAGGCACAACAGGAGGACCTCGACTGCCTGCAGGCATCCGGAGGCTTTCCTGGGGCCTTTTGGCCCCACCAGCCGTGGTGGGATGTTGCTGTGAAACCGGTGCAGGCATTCGGAGGCCCAATGACCCCCTTGTCCACAACGGTAGCATTTGATAGCCCCTGTAGGTTAAGCAGGGGGGGCCTCCGCAGGTTTAGTCTCTCTCTCCTCTGCAGGATACATTTTTTTCTTGATGGGGAGGCCGCCTGTCGAGCGATGCTGGACTTAGGGCATCGCTTGCCACACTATTTCTTAGAAGGCCGCTGACTGGGAATCTGGGAGGGGGGATTGTATGAGGGAGTAATGTAGACATAACACTAGATCTTCAAGGTCATCCTTTGTCCAGCACCTGTCCGGAAACTGGGAGGAGGAACGGCCACGCAGGCAAAAGTTGAGTGGGCAACGTGACCTAGTTGGGGGTGTGGGACAAGGGTGCTAACTTCCTACTGGGTGGGAAACGGGGGGGGGGAGTCAGATTTGGGTTTCCCTTGGACATGCCAACATGGCTTCAGCAATAAATTGGAACTTTGAGAAATACTTTGCCTTGGATTCTGATTTATACTTGAATGCTAATTGGAACCCTGACACTTGGCCAAGGTCCTCCTCGGGGGTCTCTCAGCAGAGGGTCTGCGGCATAAGTGAACTTCTCTGTCAAGAGCTATTGACATGGTATACCAGTATTGCAGCCGCTCACGCACCCCTCCGATGCCACAGGCTGTTCTGACCTCTGGATCAACAGCTTCCTTAAAATAGTGCAGAAGTATTCTGTTCAGCCAATGCATTAAGTTTCCTGCAACCTGTCTAAAGTCCCATACAAAGTCCTTTATTGGTCGACTACCTTGCTTCATCACCTTTATAGTGGCCTCTTTTTCATTGATTCGATCAATGTCGTCAAATCTGGCCCAGAGCAGCTCAACAAAGCCATCGGCATCATCTAGCTCAGCAGCCCCCTCATTGTGTAGCTGGGCCACCCAGTCTGCTGCGTCTCCTTTATTCATCCCATCTGCAATAGCAGATACTGTTTCGTACTGTTCTCCATACTGATATATATGAGCCCAGACTTGGCTGAGAAAGTACGCTAGCTTGCCAGGCTTGCCATCAAAGGTTGCCCTGAACATAGGCGGCGATGGCTTCACCGGTGAAATCGCCATGGCAACCGGCTGTTGGGCAGGGGCCTGCAGGGGCACTTCAACAGCTGGCGGGGCAGGGCCCTGCTGTGGTGGGCGGCTGTTGTGTCCCAGCACAGGAACCCCCAGAAAAGACACGCACAGAACCGTTTGCAAAGGAAATCAAGAAGTTTTACTAATAAATATTCTTAGTAAAGAGTCAGTGTTTTTTCAAAGTCCAGAAACAAACGGCACAAGAGTCTGGGTGAATATTATCTTCATGAGCTTTTCAGCCAGAGTTCAAATGTTCAAAGCAAAGCTGGCAATTACCTAGTTCTTATCTTGTTACTCACTGGAGTTGGCAGGAATCCCGGACTCCAAAAGCAAATGAGATGAAATTTCCAAATACAGAACTGAGCAGGAAGAAAGACGTCTTGAATGCTCGCAGAACACAGGTGTTGCTTCCAGCAACAATTCAGGCGTGCTCCAGGACTTAAATAGCCTGAGGGCGTGGCCCATTAGCCCTCAGCTTTACCTGCGAGGAGACCTTCGGCTGTAAAGCCAATCCCGTGTGCTAGCTGCTCTGCGAGCCCTAGCATCCAGCAGAGGCTCCTCCTCCTCTGAGGACTCACTCTGCACCGGCTGAGAAGGTGCAGAAGGCCCTGGCTGGTCTTCCTCCTCTGGCACTGAGTCCTCATCGCTGTCAGACTCAGGTGCCAGGTACACAGGATGATAGTGCCGAGCCATGGGCGGCTCTGGGTCCTTTGGATCCTCGACCAGCTGCACGGGAAGCGGGCAAGCCACAACAGCGGCGCTGCTGGCTGCTGGAATGTGGCTGGTGTTAGGACCAGGGCCAGCTGTTGAGCTGCCATTGGGGAGGGGCTCCAGCTGGCTGCTGGTTCAGACCCCAGTGCTTTGCCGGGATCGTTAGGCATATTGGACCCATGGTGATCCCCAAAAAAGCAGAGCAGGGGGTGCTGGTCTCCACTGGCCCTGGACCCACTCATGGCTGGGATAGAATCCCCAGCCTGGGGGGATGCATTCTGCAGGGGGCAGCAGGGGGCTCGGTTGGTGAGGGGGGGAACGACTGGCAGTTGTAGGTTACCCCATGCCGGCTGCGACTGCTGTCTCCCTCCTGTTGCTTGTTCCTGCTGTGCCGATCTGATTCCCCGATGGCTGACGCCACGCTAGTCCCACTGCCAGGTCCTGGATCAGGAAAACTGAATGTGAGTTGAGTTAAGCTCCATCTCACTTGCGGGGACTGCGACAGTGATGCATAACCTCCCACTTCAAGCTGCTCAAAACGCTCCGGGAGCCTGGACAATGATTGGCTTCGAGACGGAGACAACAGGTTCCAGCCTCGGGGACCTTCAGACCCCGTCGTCCCCACCTCTCTCCATTCTGGCTCGTGGGGTGAATTCAGGGGGCTGGTGATGGAATGATACTCAGGTGGTTGTTCTTCCGGTCCCATCTCTGAAGTTGGATCAGACTGGCAACTCTTCCAGGAATCCATCTCTTTGGGCCGAGTGCCCATCTGTCAGGCCGTCTCTGCAGCCTCAAGGGCTTGCACCACGTCTTCAGAAGGAGAATACTGGGTCTCGATAAGTTCTCCAGTATCCTCTCCCGCGGCTCCTTCTGCTATCTCCTCTCTCTCCTCCATCTTCGCTGATTCTTCGCACTGCCCGAGTTTCACGTCAGTGCTGGGGATCAGCACCCCGGACAGCCATTTTTTTGGATGCTGCTTAGTTATCTAGAGATTTGGGTTAATGTCAGAGTTCCAGAAAACACCCCCAACGAAATAAAACTCTGAGGCTAGAAGTTCCTCAAAGTTCCAATTTATTAGAGATGTTATGTTGGCACATCTGGGGAAACTCGAATCTGAAAGCTTCCAGGGTTTCCCCACGCAGTTGAAAATTCACAACCCTGCCCCACACCCACAAGCTCATCACATGGTTCAATCAAATCTTTACGCTCAACTGGATACTGTCTCCATGCAGGTGCAGGCACATTCGTCCTTGAGTAAGGAATTTTGTTACGACTAAGTTCCTACCGCTACAACAAACCCCCCCCCCCCAATTTTCCAGGCTAAAGTATGTGGCAGTTGAAGCAAACAGAAATAATGGCTTCCAGATCTGACAGATTTTGCTATTGCTATTTACATGCTATGTTTTCGGTAGAAGTTGGTAAGATTTGTAGGTACAATTATTTGTTTTTGTAGGGATGAGCCCCTCTCATTAGGTACAAAGACCTTAACTATTTACCGTATTTTTCAGAGTATAAGACGCACCAGAATATAAGACGCACCTTAGTTTTGGGGGAGCAAAACAAGGGAAAAAATTGCTAAAATTGGACCACCATCTTTCTGCTGTGGCTAGGGGGGCCTTTGCACAGGTTCGCCTGGTGCACCAGTTGCGGCCATACTTGGAGAAGGAGGCTCTACTCACGGTCACTCATGCCCTTGTCACCTCGCGTTTGGACTACTGCAATGCGCTCTACATGGGGCTACCCTTGAAGAGTATCCGGAGACTTCAGCTGGTACAAAATGCGGCTGCGCGTGCTGTGGTGGGTGTGCCAAGGTACACCCATGTGACACCAATACTCCGCCAGCTGCATTGGTTGCCCATCGGTCTCCGGGTCCAATTCAAGGTGTTGATCACCATCTTTAAAGCCCTTCATGGCTTAGGACCAGGATATCTTCGGGACCGCATTCTGCCTCATACTTCCCTCTGACCGGTTAGGGCCCACAGAGTTGGCCTCCTCCAGGTCCCGTCGGCCAAACAATGCCGGCTGGCGGGCCCTAGGGGGAGAGCCTTCTCTGTGGCTGGCCCCGTGCTCTGGAACCAACTTCCCCCAGAGACCCGAACCATCCCCACTCTGCTGGCCTTCCGAAAAGCCGTTAAAACATGGCTTTTCCTGCAGGTGGGGGGGATAGCTTAATCCACCTGAGATCACCCCCCAAGTATGTATGATATCGAATGGATGTTGTTGTTTTAATATTGTTTTTAAAAATTTGTATTTGTTTTTTTTTAATCACTTGCATTTTGATTATTCTTGTATTTTTTCCTGTTGTACGCCGCCCTGAGTCCTTCGGGAGTTGGGCGGCATATAAGAATAACAAAATAAATAAATAAATAAAATAAAAAAATCTGCCTCTGTCTCCCAGTGCAATGTTTTCTATGCAAAGCCCATTAAAAGTCTTCTACTTACAGTGGCCAGAAGTAAAACAAGCCCAAAAAGTGATAAGCAAAAGGAATTTCAGCAGGTATATCCTGCTTATCAACTGGTCATCCCACATAAAAGTCATTCAAACAAGCAAAAGATTTATTTAGGACATCTTTTTCAATAAATTATGCCTAGAGATAACAAGTATGACAGGGACCTTGACAGACAAGGAAAGGAGAACTTTCCTATAGTACTTTTTTTTCACTAAAAGGAACTTCATTCTGATTAAAACTGCCATAAACATCCTGCTATTTAGATATTTAGTTGTCTAGTTCTTAAAATTATCAGACACTGCAAGTGGCTGCTAAAAGAAAATACTGTAAGTAGATTTGCAAATGTTTGAGAGAAGAGTTATAAACATCCATACTATGTAATTTATAAACTTAGGGTACAAATTCAGTCACAATACTAGTGGTGTATATTCTTAATAGATAGGTGATTTAATAACAGTTTCCACTTGTATCTCTTTTGCATTTATTAGGAATAATAAGAATCAATAAATAAGATTGAGAAGTAGTACTCTGCTGTTTAAAAGAAGATACAAAAGCACTGGGCCTCTTCAGAGCAAGCATTTATTTTAAAAAGCTTCTTCATTTTGTTAAATTGTCTAGAACAATAATAAAACAGTCTTTAAAAAATAAGTCTAATAATTTGAATATTCTACAGACATTTATAATTATTGGCTTACCTCCTTTCAGCAGTCTGAATAGCATAAGAAAATAAAATTCTGCTTCTGTCTGCCTATCCCTCCCCCTCCCAGCAATTTGCCTGCTAGCAGTTTCAGTTTCATTTTAACATATGGCCGGGCTTGCTGCCTCACTCAGCTGATGGTTGGGAAGCTGGTAATTAGTTTCTTGGCTTAACAGGCTGTTCTGTTTGCTGCAAGGTAAATTTCTGGGAGGCAGAGGCCAAAGGGTGGGGGTGGCTGGGTGGGGGTACATTCGGTGTATAAGACGCACCCAAGTTTTCAGCCTCTTTTGGGGGGTAAAAAGGTGCGTCTTATACTCCAAAAAATACGCTAAGTATTTTTACTTGGTAATAAGGGTAAAGATAAATAAGTAAAGAATAAAGATAAAGAGTAAATAAGGGTAAAGGAAAATAAATGCAGTTTATTTTTGCCAGTTTAATATACTAGCATGTTAATATTTTGATAAGATTTGTGGCTTCCCAATTATATTAAATTCTCTAATTCCTGGCAAGCTGGTTACATATGAGCTTCTGCTGCAAAGGTAAGCAATTGCAGCATCCAAACAGTTGCAGATCATGTCTGTCTTGAGGAAGGAGTTTGTCACAGAGAGCAGGCACTGTATCCGCAAAACAGTTTCAATCAGCTATACTTTTTTGTTTAAAAAGATCAAATGGGGAGGAAAAATGTGGCTTCAAGAATGCTAAAGATTTATTTCCTCCAGGACAAATAAATCTTGAATGTTATCTTTTCCTTATCTAGAACTATTTTGGGGATGTGTACTATGGAGTTGATGAGGAAGAGAAACCACAATTTGAAACTCAAGAAGGAATTGACGGTACGTTGGGACATCTTGGAGCAAGGGAATGTTGCTATTCATGTGAAAAAACAGGTATTTTGGGAATTACAGTGAACCCTCGTTTTTCGCGGGGGTTACGTTCCAAAAAGAACCTGTGATAGGCGAAATCCGTGAAGTAGTAACCTTTTTTTTTACAATTATTATACAATGAAATACTCCATAATACATTGAAACCAAAGAACAAAACCTTTTTACAGGCCCAAGCATTTGTTTAACAAATAAAAGTACTGTATAAATGTTTTTTTTACAAATAACTACTGTAAAATAATAATTTTAATCATCAATACGAACTGAAGGCTTCAAATTGCGGAGATCAGCACCGCCCCACCGCGACCCGAGTTATTGGATTAGAACGGGAGAAAATGAAAAATGATTATGAAAAAAAATACAAAGTACAGTAGGACAAATAGTGACTCACGTGTATTTCACTGCTCTTCTGACTGAGCCGCTGCATCAGAAGAAGTGGAGAGACTGTTTAGCCAACCAGAATGCAGAACACAATGCACGATGCAAATCTGTGAAGCAGCGAGACCGTGAAAGGTGAACCGCGATATAGCGAGGGTTCACTGTAATATAAGGAGTGTCAGGGTTCCGACCAATGCCCTAATTAAAACATGAATCTCAAGCCAAGGTTCAAAAGAAATCCAGTTATTATTAGGAGTGTCAGGTCAGCAGGTACCAATGAAGCCAACTCTGACCTCACTTAATTCGCGTCTTGGCTCTGACCCTGTTTCCCCCTCTCCCCAAGGTGTGTCATCAGTCACATTCCCCAACGAAGCAATTTCACGGGTTATAGAAGTCACTCCCTCCAGCTACTGTGGAGCTCCATGGAGATGGTCTTGATTTTTGCCGGCTGGAATGTGCTTTGTTTTGACTGAGGTGCAAACTCCTCGATACAGTTGTGAGGCCTGATTCCCCATCCCCTTACCTATGACAACTCGGGAATAGGTTAGGGAAGCTTCATGAGTTGACAAGGAGTTTCTAATCGGTAGAAGCAGCGTTTGGTTGCAGGGTACTGCAACAAGTGGTGGCACAGACTGGGGAGGCCAGCCAGACTTAGCCCTCCCAACGGACAGACTGCTTTGGCATGTCCCATCTTGGAGGTTAACTCCACCGGTTAGCTCCACCCACTATGGAGAAGGGGCGTTGGTCTTACCTGATACGCCTCTTCTTGTAGGGTGGAGCTAACCTCTAATCCTGCCCGAAGTTAGTCTGGTCTGGCCCTTGGGACAAATTGTTACCTTCTAGTTTAGTGATCTTGGGAGCTACACGCCGAGTCTGACCATTGTTGTGGCCCGCCCGCATCCCGCACAGCTGGTCATGGATCCCGAGGAACAAGAGGTTGTGGCGCAGTGCCATCGGCCCATGCACCTGGCACCCGAGTCCGATAACGAGGAGGTTGGAGAGGACTTGGTGTCAGAGACTGAAAGTCAACCAGGGCCTTCTGCACCTCATGAGGTGCACATGAATGATGAAGAAGAAGAAGAGGAGGAGCCTCTTCTTCTCGATGCTAGGGCATGCAGGGCTGTTAGAAGGCAAGAATGGCTATGCAGGAGGAGGTCTCCTCGAGAGTAGAGCTGCAGGCTAATTGGCCACGCCCTTAGACTACTTAAGTCCTAACCACGCTGAGCCTAGTTGCAGGAAACAACGTCGCTTCTAAATCTTGAGTTCTGTGATTCCAGTTTACATTCCAGCACGGATCTTGTTTCTTGCATTTTCTAATTCTGGGACTTGTGCCAAGTACAGTAAGACTTGCCAAATACCTCTTGGACTTCGGCCAGCTGTTAAGATAGTATATTAACAGCTGGGTTTCTGAACAGAATAACTTCTGCCTTACTTTTGCTTTTTACGCTCCTAAGAAATTATTAGGAGACTTTGCTTTAATTACTAAAACAAACTGTGTTTGGATGTTTGTGTGTGCGTAATTATTGGTGGGCTCGGCGCTGGGGCAGAACAATCGTCCTTCGTCAAAAGAGGGGGAATTGAGGCAGAAGGATGAAGGTATCAATTTGTCAGACTCAGTCCTCATTGGCTGAAGGGACGATGTCATCCCCTTCTTGTAGGTTAGGTCCACCCTACGAGAAGAGGCGTATCAGGTAAGACCAATGCCCATCTCCCATAAAATCACTGAGGGATCTCTTTGGACTTTGTTTTGGCCAATACACAGAACAGCTAAAGGGTTATGGGCTTTGTTACAGCAGACCTTCCAGAATGTAATTGATTTGCTTCCAGTTCAAACCAAAGTATTTTCCATTGCATGCAACCCCTAAATAAAATGTATGATTTAATCTTATCTGAAGTACTTATATTCCAGTTTTATCTACCCAATTGTAGTGATTGCAAATATGCTACACCATAAACTTAGTTAACAAATTGATAGGCTGTTTGGTTAAGATAAAAAAGCCACAATACAGTTTCATATAAACTGCAGTTTACACAGCACACTAAGATAAATATCTATTTGGTTTTGACTTGGCAGGTGGGGTTAAATTGTGGTTGGTGGCTTAGCATATATATCAATATTATTAGCAGAAAAATACATTATTCTGCATTTTTATATAAAACTCAACAGATATCTAATACTCCTGCCTCCTATTTTCCCCACAACAATCCCCCTATGAGATGGGTTGGGCTGAGAGAGAATGATGGCCCAAAGTTATCCAGCCAGTTTTCATACCCAAGGAAACCAGTTTCCTGCTTTCTAGGCCAGCATATTTTCCTTCAGTGGCCCATTAAATCTAATTCCCCCAGTTGCTTTTCCCTGGTTTCCAAACTTGCCTGATTTATGAACCTGCTGGATATAAACATTTTTTCTTATGTTTGTGGGCTTGTTGGTCACTGGTGAAAACATTAAGTTGATCAAGATGATCACTTTGGCTGAAAGTTGCTTGGAGAATTGGGGATAACATTAACCATATACATAATATGTATATAAGTTTTAAAAAACCATGATTTAGGACATAAGAAGAGCCATTTGGAGCCTTTTTTAGGAGGAGTAATTGATGTACATTGCTATTTATTATGCAAGACATCCCTAGAATAGATTTAGAACATTGAAAAATTTAAATAAGGGAATGGAGTTACATTAAATAACATTTAAAATGTAGTATTTTTTTTATCCAGATTCTATGCCAGTCTGAGTATGCATTGAGTACAGGAAGAAGGAAGCCCAATAAACTCTATAGTATTTCAAGTGTGTCCTCATGGGCTAAATGAAGTTCAAGAAGCAATAAGAGCTATAGAATCATTGCTTAAAAACACTTTCTCTTCCCCCTTCTTTTACCCCAAATTCAGGTGAATGGAATTGGGACAAGTGGATTGGATGGGATGATGGAATGTGGCAGCAGCAGCAGGAGGAATATCACCAACCACACTGTGAGGACCCTGACTTTGTGGTATGTTGACTTCTTAATGATTCTATCTGTATATGGCAGTGATGGCGAACCTTTTCGGGACCGAGTGCCCAAACTGGAACGTGCGTGCATATGTATGCACCGGAGCAATGGAAACCCAAAGACCAGCTGGCCAGTACGCGCATGCCTGCTTTTTGGGCATTTTTTGGCCATTTTCCGGGCTGTTTTCAGGCTGTTTGGGGGCCGTTTTTTTAGGATGCGTGTCTCACGGCCCACCCCGCCCCGCCACCCCCAAATTGCGCCCCACCGCGAGACGCGTGTCCTACCTGACACTTGTAGCTCCGTCATGTTCCTCGGCATCGTGTCCAGAGAAGCCCATTGCAAAAGAAAACTTCTCGCGAGTTCGAGAAGTTTAATTGAACTCGCGAGAAGTTTTCTTCGCTCTCGCGAAGTAGGAGGGGGAAGAAACTCTCGCGGGCTGCCTGAGGAAGCCGAGCTGACAGCCAAACTTCTAGCCGGGCTCAGCGGCAGAAGCAGCCGGGCACGCGTTCCCTTGTCTCTTCCAAACGCGCCCCTCTTTCTCTCGGCGGGGGGCGGGAAATAGTGCATTTAAGTCCCAGCACCAGGAGAAGGAACCTTTTGGCTGCATGTTGAATGCAAGAAATCTCTCCCCTTTCGCTCCAAGAGGCTGCGCAGACGCGATGAGTCTCACGAAGACTCATTTCTGGCGGAGTTTGGAAGAGAGAAAGATTTCTTGCATGCAGCCTTGTTATCGGGGGGGGGCCTTATTATTTGGGGGGTGCAGTAGGCGGTGAGCGTGGAACTGGATGTCCCATCGCTGCCGCCCCTCCTACCTGTTCTTGGCGCTGGCCGAGCGGCTGGCCTGCCGCCACCGCCTCGTGGAGCAGGACTCTGCAAGGCTTGTTGTGCCGTTGGATGCATGAACTGCAGGACTGCCGCGAGCTTCATCATACAGCACAGCTGGGGTCCTGCTGCCGTTCATGCATGCAACGGCACAAGCCTTGCAGAGTCCTGCTCTACAAGGCAGCGGTGGTGGCGTGACGAGTCTCACAGAGACTCATTTCTGGCAGGTGGGACATGTTGGGCCGCGAGATGCGCGTCCTACATGACACTTGTAGCTCCGTCATGTTCCTCGGCATTGTGTCCAGAGAAGCCCATTGCAAAAGAAAACTTCTCGCGAGTTCGAGAAGTTTAATTGAACTCGCGAGAAGTTTTCTTTTACAATGGGCTTCTCTGGACACAACGCCGAGGAACGCGACAGAGCTACAAGTGTCAGGTAGGACGCGCGTCTCGCGGTGGGGCGCAATTTGGGGGTGGCGGGGCGGGGTGGGCCGTGAGACGCGCATCCTACCTGGGACTTGTAGTTCCGTTGCGTTCCTTGGTGTTATGTCCACTGACCCTCCCCTGCCTCCGGCTCTCGCGAAGTAGGAGGGGGAAGAAACTCTCGCGGGCTGCCTGAGGAAGCCGAGCTGACAGCCAAACTTCTAGCCGGGCTCAGCGGCAGAAGCAGCCGGGTACGCGCTCCCTTGTCTCTTCCAAACGCGCCCCTCTCTCTCTCGGCGGGGGGGGGGGGGAATAGTGCACTTAAGTCCCAGCACCAGGAGAAGGAACCTTTTGGCTGCATGTTGAACGCAAGAAATCTCTCCCCTTTCGCTCCAAGAGGCTGTGCAGACGCGATGAGTCTCACGAAGACTCATTTCTGGAGGAGTTTGGAAAAGAAAGATTTCTTGCATGCAGCGTGCAGCCAAAAGGTTCCTGCTAAGAGAGGAGGGGGAGGGAAGGAAGGAGGAAAGGCAGGTGCTTTGACTCAGGCAGCTCATGAGAGTTTCTTCCCCCTCCTGCTTTGCTCGAGAGCTGGAGGCGGGGGAGGGTCAGTGGACACAACACAGAGGAATGTGTGGCTGTTCCTGCAGGGGATTCCCATGCACCACCCTCGCCTGCATCCCCCCATCTGAAGGACGCGGGAGGGCAGGTGGAGGATGAGCGGCCCGAGCCAGCGAACAAGGGAGGCAGGGACAGGAGGTAGAGCCGAAGGGGCGTCGAGGCCGACCCACGGCCCGGCGCTCTCTAGCTGACTGCAGGGCTCTGCAACGTCAGTAGCCGCAGAGGCACAAGCAGCGAGTGCCCGAGAGTCGCGGAGTACCAGCACATCCGCTGCGGAGAACAGTGGCAGCAGCTCCAGGCCAGCACCGGCAGGTGCCTGGAAAGCCTCGGCCGCTGCATGCGCAGCAACAGGGATGGGCTTGATGTGCCCGTCTGCTGCTCAAGTCCTGCACTTGTGGGCTTGCTGTACCTGACCAGCCTCGCCGCTGCCTTGCTGGCAGGAGCATGTTTCTATACGCTGCCGGAGGCAGCCCAGATGAGCCGAGCCAGTCCCGCAGGGTGTGTGCGCACCCTCCTCTCGCTTGCTTTCGCTCTCCCAGCCGGGAGCCGCTTTCTGCGGTGGGCACTCTTGGCTGGGAGAGAGAGAGAGAGAAAGCAAGAGGCAGGTACGCGCACACCCTGCGGGACTGCCTCAGCTCCTTTCTGTTTGGAAAATAGGACCAACCATCACCACCCAAATTACTGTGTTCCCTGCACTTTCTGAGAGTTCTACAATAAAGTCCATAGACCAGGGTGCTGATGCCTCTGCCACGATTTGAAGGAGTGAAGGTGTGTTTTCTCTTTGCAAAGGCACACATGGGGCAACTGGACACATAGTTCTCAATGTCTTTTTTGTGGGAGGGCCACCAGAATTGTTTTTTATTAAATGTAAAATTTTTACGAATACGAAATTTTGAATCATGGCATGTCTGCATAATCAAGTCTTTGACTAGCTGGCACATACAGTTTTGCTCCCACCCAAGCCAGTCCATCCTGGATGGAGCAGACATTATTGTGGTTGCAAAAACAATCATCATCTGTTAGTGCCTTTTTTAGGGCAGAGGCCACATCGCTGCTAACTGGTACCTTTTCTCTCTACTGCAATCTGGTGGTTACTTGGGCTGCCAGTTGACGAGATGGGAGCATTGGTTTGATTATTTCTGCTTTGGAGCAATGGTATTGTGGCATCCACAATGGCCAGGAAATCCCCCCTCCCATCCCCAGGGAAGTAGCACAAGGTGAAATCAAACCACTGGAAGTGTTGCACCCAACGTGCTTGCTTAGGAGAGAGCTTAAGAGGGGTCTTCAGTGCTTCCAGGTTTTTGTAATTAGTCCATATCTGGAATGGGATTTTACTCCCTTCTAAGAGAAGGACCACCAGGAGAGGAGTGACCATCTCACGGCGTAAGCATTCTTCTCCCATACGGCCCAGCGTTGCTCTGTTTCAGGTAGTTTCTTTGAGGTATAAGCACACTGTTGTAACTGTCTGTTCTCATTTTCTTGCATTAACACTGCCCCCACCGCGACATCGCTGGCATCAGCTTGTATGATGAAGGGGTTGTCAGGGTCTGGGTGTTTCAGCACCGGCTCAGTGGTGAAAAGCTGCTTAAGTTTTCCAAATGCAGCTTAACAATCCATCAACCATTTTACAGGATGGCTGGGTTTGGGTTTGTCTCCTTTTCGTTTTCAGCAAATCTGTGATGGGAAGGGCTATTTGAGCAAACGAAGGGATGAATTGCCTGTAAAAGTTTGCGAATCCTAGGAAGCTTTGTAACTGCTTCCTAGTGCGAAGCGGAGCCCATTCTAACACTGCTCTGATCTTTTTGGGATCCATTTGATCCCCTCATGGAAGATTCGATAGCCCAGGTAATCTATTTTGTCCTGATGGAATTCACACTTGAAAGGTTTGGCATAAACATAGAGTTTAGCGGCCTGAGGTTTCTGCTTTCACGTGTTCTGCTTTAGTCTCGGTGTAGATTAAAATGCCATAAATACATCAGCACCCCTTTATATAGATGTTCATGCAGTACCTCATTAATGAGTTGCATGAAGACTATGGGGAAGCACTTTAAATGGGAAACAATTTAGCGGGCAGTTGAAGGCAGTTTTCCACTTATCCCCCTCTCTAATCCTAATGCAGTAATACACTTCTTACAAATCTATCTTAGTAAAAAATTTCCTTTAGCCAAATGGACTAATGTGTCCTCCATCAGAGGAAGGGGGTACACTTTTTCTACACACACTGTGTTCAGGTCTTGATAGTCGATGCAGAGACAAAGAGCCCCATCTTTCTCCCATCGGGGTGGAACCAGCCTTCAAGAGGGTTGTCCTTGACCAATCGTCTCGAGGGTCGAGTCAGTCAATTTGCATGTTGCACGGTAGTTTCAGCCTTTCCTTTCCCAGATCTGACTCAACCCTTCATGAGGGAAGGTGTGGCAGGACTCCCCTCTTGAACCCTTTTTTTCTTTCTTCTTTCACTTTTTTTTTAAAAGTTGCAGCTGAGAAACAGAGATTAGACGTGACGAGGCAAGAATCAGGTCAGGCAAAATCTGTCGTTTTGCAAGCTCATCCCTCCCAGCACCCTAGAGCCCCCCCCTTTCTTCCCCTCACCCAGCAAGGGACAAAGGGTAAAATCCCAGGGGATGGGGACAGGAGGAAAACGAGATTGGCGCAAAAATCCGGTGCCGCAACCAGCAACTTCCTCCACTCGGGCAACTTAGAAAGGGCGCTGAGACTTCTCGTGCCGAAAAGACGATTTAAAAGTCCCGCTCTTAAAGACCGCACTACAGCTGAGGCCGCCCCCACGCCGTCCGCTTCAAGGCCACAAGCCCGCCATCACCAGGGGCTCCGCTGGAATAATATCGCGCCCCCCCGATCAGTCGGTAACATCCCGCGGGGAGACGGATTGCAAAGTCTCTCGAAACACGCAGCTAACCAGGCCTGAAGAAGACCTGTGGGGTGGCCTTGATACCCAGGAATGCTTGGATGTCCAGCAATCTCATTCTGATCAGCCAGGTGAGGACTCATCTATTCCTACTCAGAATTCCACATCCCCAGAGGCATCTCAGCCACATTTTAATCCAGCTGAATTTCAAGCCTGGATGGAATCTGCTCTTCCACCAGTTTAAAGAGTCTCTCTCGAGAAGCTCCTTCAACTTCAGCTTCTGTAACCAAGAGACAAAAATTTAAGGGCAAGGGAAAGGCTCCTGTAAAGAACAAACAGCCTTTCAGTCAAATTGACTCAGAGGATTCCTCAGATGAATCCAGCCTTAGTGATTCCAGAGAGGATACACAAGAGGAAGGGGACTCCAAACTAAAACTCAGATGATGAAGGCATGACTAATGAACAGCCGGTTACTACGGGACTTTTTTCTCCCAGCTTGTTTAAGTCCCTAATGTTCAAGGCACGCACAGAGGCGGGAATTAAAATCCCTCCTTCTGCTTCAACGGTTACAATAGAGGATGAGGAGGATCCTCTTTTCTCAGAAACCAGGCAGGAATTAGACATCATACCTGTCCCAAAATTGTTTGCTAAAACATTAAAAGCACAAAAGGGCTCCCCTCTCTCAGGGCCTGCAGCATCCTCGCAGGACAAGAGATACTTTAATGTAGCGTCTAACCTATCTGATTTAATCTCAGTTCCAATAGTAGATGCACCTATCAGAGGATTACATTCCTCCACCACGATTCCAGGAGAAACGGAGGAGCTTCTAAAACCGGATGATAAATGGATCGAACAAGCCCTAGTCAAGGATTTCCTATCTTCTGCTTGGGCTATCAAGGCTGCCTGTACGTCTTCATTCCTTGCACGTACAACTCTCATCTGGCTCAGGCAGATACAAGAGCACATCCCTTCGTCCAATGTAAGAGCGCAACAGGATCTGAACAAGGTGTTCGCAGCGGTCCAATTCCTAGCGGATTCCACCCTGCAGACCTCGTGCTTCGCCTTGACTGCATCTGTAGTGGCCTTGACTGCATCTGTAGTGGCCAGACGCATGAATTTGCTCCGACAATGGCAAGCAGATTCACGACATAAGTGGCAGCTGGCAACAGGAGCCATCGAAGAAAGCTCCCTTTTCGGCAAAGCGCTAAAACCCCTACTTGTGGAAACCAGCGACAAGCGGAAGATCTTGCCTCCAGTGTCCCGGAAGGGCTTTCCCAAGACCACTCCTTACAGTCGGCGGCCCTTTCAGACAACTGACCAGGCCCCTTCCTTCCCCCGGGTCCCAGGTCAGTATTATTCCCGTCAAAAACATTCAGACGGGGAGGCAGGGGGAAGCAATTCCAAAAACCATCACAAGGGGGTCCATCCAACAGGCCCTATCGTAGGGGTAAGTGGTAGTTCCAATCACATTCCGATAGGGGGCAGATTGGCCAAGTTTTGGCCAGTCTGGAAGTTCGCCCAGACTGGGTACACAAGACCATACGCAGAGGTCTCACACTGGAGTTTTTATCTCTCTTATCAAATTTTTTCACAAGGTGCTCAGTCTCTAGCATCCCTTCCAAACGTAAACTCATGGAAGAGGCGATCAAACATCTGGCGGATATCAGGGCTATCCAACAAGTTCCTCGAGAACGGCGAGGGAAGGGTTTCTATTCTATCCTCTTCGTAGTTCCTAAGTCTTCAGGGGGATGGAGGGCGATACTGGACTTTAATAGGTTGAATCGCTACCTAGTATACAGAAAGTTCAAGATGCATTCTCTCACGTCCATTCTTGCTCTCATTCGCAAAGGGAACTTCATGGCATCCTTAGACTTAACTGAGGCATATCTTCACGTGCCTATAGCTAAGCCACACAGACGGTTTCTCCATTTCTGTTATGGCCAGGATCACTATCAATATAGAGCTCTACCCTTCAGGTTATCCTCAGCTCCAAGGGTGTTCACTAAGATCCTAGCCACTCTAGCGGCACATCTTAGGTCGGTACCAGTTCATTTACACTGCTTTCTGGATGACATCTTGGTGCATGCTAACTCTAAGGAACTTGCAGAACAATACCTTTCTATCACCATGGACTGTCTTCAGCGCCATGGGTTCTCCATTAATATGGAAAAGAGTCATCTCATGCCCACTACGTCCATCCAACACTTCGGTTCAGTCATTAATTCACTTACCTGCACAGTCTGCCTCTCATCCGATAAGACAGTCGAGCATCAGGCAATCAGTCACTCAGATCCTAGGGGAGAATAAGTCTACCTTAATGGACGTGTCTTCTCTCTTGGGGAGGATGGTCTCTTGCATCAACATCACCCCCTGGGCGCGACTTCAATCCAGGGATCTACAATGGTTCCTCTTGCCATTTCAGAGGGTGAAGCAGGGCTCGTCAACTGTCAAAGTCGTCCTTCCTCAACACGTTCGTGAATCCCTTTCCTGGTGGAATTCCTCAGCAATTTCAGAGTTCCCCACAGAACCGTGATGACCACAGATGCCAGCCTCAGAGGATGGGGAGCACACTCACTGACACAGATAGCACAAGGACAGTGGTCTCCTCGAGACGAAACATTCCATCAATTGGCTAGAGCTGAGAGCAGCACATCTAGCCCTTCGCCACTTCAGACATCTCATCAAAGGGTCTCATGTTTTGATCCTAACAGACAACATCTCAATGAAGGCACACATCAACCGACAGGGGGGCACTCAATCACGGTCCCTTCAGGCGGAGGCCATGGAATTGGGGCTACGGGCGGAGGAAAATCTTCAGTCACTGATGGCAGACCACATCTCAGGTGTCAATAACACCCAGGCAGACTGGCTCAGCAGAGCACAGGTGGACCAGACTGAATGGAGACTCCACTCGGATATCTTTCATCAGATTACACAGAGACTAGGGGCTCCAGTGGTGGATCTATTTGCAACTCCGGAGAACACCCTGAGCTGAGGAGGTTCTTCTTCCGCTTCCCATTCAGGGGAGCAGAACAGGTAAACGCATTGCGGAGTCCATGGCCCCAGGGCCTTCTGTATGCATTTCCACCAGTTCCAGTAATACTGGAACTGATCCAGAGAATCTTGTCAGAGCAGGCGGAGGTCATACTGGTGGCCCCCTTTTGGCCACCGAGAGCTTGGTTTGCAGACCTCCAGGCTCTTTCGGTCATACAATCATGGTGACTGCCTCCGTCGGAGGACATGCTCTCCCAGGGAGAATTACATCACCCAGACCCAGCGTGGCTTCAACTGACCGCTTGGAAATTGAGCGGTGTGAACTAACACGACAGGAGTATGATCAGGATGTTATCCTCATCATGCAAGCATCTCGCCGACCATCGACAAACCGCATCTATTCGGCGACATGGAAAATGTTCTGTAACTAGTGCAAGATGGAGGGCCTCTCTCCAGTCCATATTCCACTCTCTAAAATTCTAAAATTCCTAAAGCATGGCCTGGACAAGGGATTAGCTCCAAACACTCTTCGAAGACAGGTAGCGGCCCTCGGGTCAGTTTTGTCATGCAAAAATTGCGAATCTATCTCCAATTTCCCAGTGATTTGGCAATTCCTAAGGGGGGCTACCAACTTACGTCCACCCGTCGTGCATCGCTTCCCTACCTGGAACCTACCACGGGTTCGGGCAGCCATAATTGACGTACCATTTGAACCTCTCCGGACGGTTTCACTGAAGTTTCTATCCATGAAGGTAGCCTTTCTGGTGGCCATTACGTCAGCACGCCGTATTTCAGAGTTATCAGCCCTCTCAATGAGGCAGGACTTACGCATTTTTCAGCCAGACAAGATAATTCTCCGGATGGATCCCACCTTCATTCCAAAGGTGAATTCAGTGTTCCATCGCACATGGGAACTCATCCTTCATTCATTCTGTGCTCGACCAGTTCACCCATCGGAACGACGCTGGCATAAACTGGACGTAAGAAGAGCACTCAAAATATACCTGGACCACACGAGAGGTCACAGAAAAACGGAGGCCTTATTTTTAGGATTCCATCCTCAATCCTTGGGGCAAAAGGCCCCAGCAACCATAGGAAAATGGATCAGGAAGGTCATAGCCAAGGCCTATGAAGTTGGTAACCTACCCTCTCCTCGGTATCACAGCACATTCAACGAGGAGTGCTGCTACGTCCGCAGCTTGGTCAACACAAGCATCGTTGGAGGTTTGTCGAACAGCCGCTTGGGCTCACCCCTCCCAGTTTATTAGACACTACAAGATTGATTCCTACGCGTCTTTGGACGCAGCCTTTGGAAGAAGAGTACTACAGCAAGTCGTAGATGTTCACTAGGGTGAATTGGACACCTTCTTTCTTCTTCCCCCTTCCTGGGACCTCTGCTTTGGTATGTCCCTCTTGAAGGCTGGTTCCACCCCAAGATGGAGAATAGGCATTGGGATCATACCTGATACGCCTTTTCTCATCTGGTGGAACCAGCCTTCAGTTCCCACCCTTTTTTCTTATCTATATCTTTAGTAATGTCTATATATATATATAATCCTTAGTAATTCCTTATAATCCTTAACTATTTGTTTATTTCTATAACCTTATGATTACCTAAACTCCCTAGGGGAGTCCACTCAGTGAGTATATAGATACTGAGTACCACACCTGAGTCTAGTCAGCGGATTCGTCAGATCTGGGAAAGGCAAGGCGGATCCGTGCAACATGCAAATTGACTGACTCGACCCTCGAGACGATTGGTCAAGGACAACCCTCTTGAAGGCTGGTTCCACCAGATGAGAAAAGGCGTATCAGGTATGATCCCAACGCCTATTTTCTCCTGGAATGGGACTGGGGCTGCCAGTGGTCACACCAGTTGGATAAATCCACGAGTTAGATTTTTATCAATGAATAAGCGCAGTTCCTCCAATTCTCTAGGGGTCATTGAGTATAGTTTCGGTTTTGGTCGCTTGTCCACGGCATGATTTCAATGGCACAATCCGTGGGCCAGTGGGGGTGGGTGGGTGGGTTTGATAGCAGTTTATCCCCAGAACACAACGACCTTGGTGACAGGCTAGAACCGGCTGGGAGGAAGTCTGGCATGTCTTCTAGATAGTCCCCCTCCCTAAATCCCACACAGTTACAGCAAAAACATGCAGAGAATGCAACCCTGATAGCCTACTCCCCTCTCCTCCATCAGAATGGCAGTGTCCCAGAGGAGGACCTGACACATTGTTTGTTCAATGCAAAGTATAGCAATCTAGGTTCTCTATGGTAAAAAGTCAAGGGGCTCAATTTGATGTCTGGGTAAAATGTTGGAGGTGGGTAGATGGGCGGGAGTTACAAAATATGGACAGCAGTTTCTTGTGTGTCTGAGAAGTGAGTTGGTGTCTTGCCTTATGTGAATTCTAGGGGAAGGGGGCTCTGCTTCCAACTTTGCATTTATGGCTTTGAGACTGAATCCGTGTTTCTCATCCCTGCTGTCCTCTACACACCACCTCTTTCAGATGGATACAAATTACGACCCCTCCCAGCAACCAACCCATTCCAAAAAGAAAAAGAAGCTGGAGATTCCTCTTCTAGGAAAGAAGAAGTGCAAATCACCTTTTGCAGAAGCCATCTCTCAAGGGAAAAAAACATTCGGTCCTGGTAAGAATTTGGGGAGAAAACTTTCTGAGTCATTGACAAGGCTTGTGAAGATTGATTTAAAACTATACTTTTTTAAAAGATTGATTTATTATGAGCGGTGGTGGTGCATGCAGTATTGCAGGCTACTTCTGCTGACTGACGATTGCCAGCAGTTTGGCTGTTCGAATCTTACCGGCTCAAGGTTGACTCAGCCTTCCATTCGTCCAAGGTGGGTAAAATGAGGACCCAGATTGTTGGGGGCAATATGCTGACTCTGTAAACCACTTAAGAGAGGGCTGTAAAGCACTGTGAAGTGGTATATAAGTCTAAATGCTATTGCTATTAGCTAAGTGTCTATCACAGGTCAGTGCCTTTATTATAACCAACCATAGAAATATAAAGGTGTTTGAGAAATATTCACTAAGCTAGGTGATACAAAAAGCAGAGGTGGGGTGGGGGGAGAAGTAGATTCATCCAAATATTAGAATTATGGAGGTTTGGGGATATGTATTGTAAATAATCTAAATAAGATATTACTAGAGAAGAATGATGGGCAGAATCTGAAAGAGTAACATCTCCTGACTTCCATTAATTCTCTTGAATTCTGCAGAAACAAAGACATTTGAACAATATTTGGATGAGTTCTATCACTTGGAATATGAGGACCTGATAGGGGACCTTCCTTGTCGTTTCAAGTACCGCACAGTTGTTCCCTGCAACTATGGACTGTCAACTGACGAGGTAAACCTTTCCTATAGTAGAAAATAAGACAGTTTTCTTCATAGTGTAGGAATGGATCAGAATGGGTGCACTAAGAGAAACAAAAAAACCAATGGTCTTTCTCTTTTTAGATTTTGGCTGCTGATGATAAAGAATTGAATCGCTGGTGTTCTCTACGGAAGACCTGCATGTACAGGTGAGGGGCAGCAACATAAAGTGGAAAGGTGCTATTTATAACATGGCTGGAGTCTGGCATGGAGATCGAGACCTGGGCTTTGAGCCCAGTTGGGCATGGTGAAAGTTGGAACTTAACCTCCAGCATTTCTTGGCTACCCAACCCAACCCAACCCAACCCAAAAGGACTAGAACAGAACAAAACAACAGAGTTGGAATGACTTTGGAGGTCATCTAGTCCAACCCCCTTCTCAAGCAGGAAACCTTATACCATTTCAGACAAATGACTGTCCAGTCTCTTCTTAAAAGCCTCCAGTGATGGAGCACCTACAACTTCTGAAGGCAAGCTGTTCCACTGGTTAATTGTTCTCACTATTAGAAAATTTTTCCTTAGTTAACTATTTAATATTACTTTTTTACTATTTTTTAAATTATTTTTATATTACTATTGTATTATATTGTATGATATATAATATTATATTTTGTACTGTAATGTTACGTTATGTTTATTATATTATATCAGATAATTATATTTATTATATTATAATAAATACTACTTTATAGTATTACTATTTCTATTTAATTAGCTACTAGTTTAAGTAGTTAATTAACTACTTAGACTAGTAGTTAATGGGCAGAGAAGCTTAGTAATCAGCAAGTATTCGGTGGGGTGAAGAAGCAAGGTCATAGAATAAGACATGGTAGAACCAAAATTGGACAAAGAAATGTTTTTAGAACTCTGGTAACGTCTCTTTGCTAATAACATAGAATAGGGTGTGGGTGTTTAATGGGTTTTTTAAAAATGAAATCTTGTAATAATAAGATCTGTTTTTATTAAGCATGAAAATATGCATTCCTGTATTTTCCTTCCATAAGATAAGGGCAAAATATAAATCAGTTATTCATTTCAACTTAAAAGAGAAAGCCCCTTATTTCATGGCATTTCCCTCTCCCATCCTACACCAGATACTAAATGGTGCTGGGATGGTTCAGGAGAAGATGGATTTGCATGTTTTCTGAACAGATCAGAAAAAGAAGAGTTGCAGGAGAAGGCGATCTATGAGAAGAAAAGCCAAGATGCTTGGAAGAAGAAACAGATTCTCAAATCTCTTCAAACAGGGTATGTCTTCTGAGGCCTACCTAGGCTGTAGCGAGTCCAGCCTAAAAAGTAGTTCTTTTCCTATATAATTAATAGAATAGAATAGAATTCTTTATTGGCCAAGTGTGATTGGACACATAAGGAATTTGTCTTAGGTTTACATGCTCTTATTAATTAACTACAGTAATTCAAAAAGTTTAGGTTTAGAAAGTAATATTGAAGAAAATGAAAGCAATTACATTTACCCAGGGAGGGATATTCCTACATTTAAACATAATGAAATAGCCACCGTGCTTTCTAGCCTTTTTCCAACCACCATGGGAGCCTTTCTCTTTTAAATCATTATTCACTTTGTATAGTTGCCATTTGCTTTCACTTAATGTGCCTGAAAATTTTGACCCTGAGGGGAAACAAACTTTTTTTTCTTTCCTTCCTTTCTTTAGAACTTTAATTTTGATGTTGAACTGAGGGTCTTTGATGTTTTAATTGTTCTGCTGCCTTGAGACTAGATTTTTTTATCTATGTGCTCATGGGATCCTCAGGATCTGATTTTGCCATATGATCTTTTTGCAGAATGGAAAAAGAAAAAGATGGAAAGCAATTTCAGCCCAAGAAGAGAAAAATGAGCAGGGAGACCAAGTGTTTTGGGCACTCTTCGAAAGAAATACAGCTGATTAGTGCCAGCTGTAAGGAGAAAGGACATTTGTTTCTCAAGACCACAACAGATTCTGTTACAGGGAAAGAATTTGACGCTCCTGCCTCAAATGGCTCCCCCCGAGTTCAGAGATCAAAAAAGAGAGGCAGAAAGGGATTGGTATTGGGCACCAAGATACGAATGAAAGGCTCAGAGTTCAGTTGCCAGAGGCTCCAAGCCTATGGTCTCAATCCCAAGGGCTTGCGCTATCGCCAGCTGCTTCGTGAGAAGAGGCGGAAGAAGCAATAGTGGGGGGGGGGGGAGTCATATTTGGTCCATTAAGGGACCAAGCAGTGTCATCTACTTTGATTTCAGAGTTCAGCCTCCTTTCCTTGGTGTTGAGTCTACCGCTTGTTAATAGTGGCTTCTAGGTGGGCTTTAAACTCTACCGCTTTGAATTTTGGGAAATATGGATCAAATTGATGATATTTTAATGCATTTGCTACTTTATATTTTGTATCAACTTTGAGTCAAGAATCCATTGCAGTAGCTAATCCTATATTATTCCTTTTGATCACTTCCACTTGCATACTAGCCACTGCTTGCAAAGTACCTTATTCATAACTGACTCAATATTAAAAAAAATCTCTGGGAGATTGTGAAATGAAAATTGACCTCCATCTTTATTGCCCTAAATACCTTTGGGCTGTATGACATAGTATTTAAAGACTAAAACTAAAAGACTAAAACTGGTAGCTAGCTGTCAGAATCATCACAATGTACTTTGGAACTAAGGAGTTTGGAACTAAGAACTAAGGAGAAATTTCCTGACAGATAGAACAATTAATCAGTGGAACAGCTTACCTCCAGAAGTTGTGAATGCTCCAACACTAGACATTTTTAAGATATCTGAAGTAGTGTAGGGTTTCCTGCGTAAGCAGGGGGTTGGACTAGAAGACCTCCAAGGTCCCTTCCAACTCTGCTGTTGTTGTTGTTGTTGTTGTTGTTGTTGTTGTTGTTGTTGTTGTTGTTGTTATTATTATTATTAATTATTATTATTAATTATTATTATTATTATTATTATTATTATTATTATTATTATTATTATTATTATTATTATTATTATTATTATTATTATTATTATTATTATTATTATTTTAATATTTTGATTACATTGAATCATGGTGTTAGAAGAGCCATTTAGGTTTCAGGTCCCTTTTGCTCAGTGCAGGAACCCAAATCCCAGACAGTTTGTTGTTGAAAAATATCTTGTTTTCAAAAATATCCAATACGAAAGGAATCTTCCACTTCTCTGGATAACTGGTTCCATTGTTCCAAATTTTATTGAAAACAAACTGCAGAGTAAAGTGTGTTGTCCAAGTGAAACAAGGATGCCCCAAGCCCAAATAGGCTCATGTCAGCACACGTCCCACATTTAGAGGTTTTGCTTCTCTAGCAGACTAAGTATACTTTGAGTACAGAGAGAACTGGTGAAGCTGCCTGACTGCTATATCAGGAATGTAGCACATATGATGAATAACAAAAAAGTAGTCTGCTTTATGGTAAACAGTAGGACCAATTACTGCTTAAGTCTGAATCATTCTTGATTTACATTGTGGAGTTCATGGATGAAACAGGGAAAGGACAAGGACATAGGTCTGCCAAGAAACTGAATTAAGCAAGTGTTTCTGAGGAATTCCAGAAAGCAATGGAAAGGAAGAATTACTGTTATGAAGAACTGTCTTCTGCCAATTCCATGGTAACATGCAGTAGAAATGCTTTCATACTTATAGTGGAAAATGTTACAGCAAGAAGTGTGGAGAGAAGCAGAAGTACAGGTAGTCCTTGATTTACGACTGATTGCTTAATGACCATTCAAAGTTTCGATGGAAATCTGTCCTACTTACAAGCCAGTTCCAACATTCTGATGTCCGTCCCCCTCCCCTGTGGTCACATGACCACATTTTGATGCATTTGTGGCCATTTACAGTGCCGCAGTTACATGATCACTGTTTGTTTTTGCCAAAAACTGGCCCTTCTGGTTTTCAGCAAAAATGTTCCATAGTGAACAATAGATTCACTTAACAACAGTGGTCACTTTATGACTGCTGCAAAAATCATAAAATTGAGTCAGTCACATGGATGACTCGCTTTATGATCTTAATGGACAGGCTCTTTTAGGGTTTTGAGGACTAAGCAGTAGTAACTGATTCCTAGTGCCTGGTGGATGAACGCAGTATTGCAGGCATGTAATTTGATCCTGACATGACTCAAGGTTGACTCAACCTTCCATCCTTCTAAGGCAGCGGTTCCCAACCTGGGGGTCGCGACCCCTTTGGGGGTCGCGAGACCGTTTCCCAGGGGTCGCAGACGTCTTTCATTGATACCCATCTTCTTTACGCAACAACCAAAGCAAAAACATGAGGGACTCACTTCAAAGGAGTGGATTATTGGGAAAGGATCTTTTCGAGGAGAAAGAGGAAGGGAACAAGGCAGCGCTCATGAAATCCCGGAAGGAAAAGACCAACAATGGAGAGCAAACCCCCGTCCTTTCTGTCCTGTGGACTCGATGATGAGACCTCCCCCAGCTCAAGGGAAGAGGCGGGGAGGGCAAACAGCACAAGAGGCGGGACAGACAGCAGCCTCGTTATGGCTTGCAAACAGATCCACGTGACTGCCTGCTCGTCCAGAGCGGCTGCTGTCCTGGCTGGATTTTGAGCCGAAGTTTGGGGGAAAGAAAGACTTCTGCTGCTTCTGCTTTTGATTGCACGGAAGGAAAGCAGCAGAAGTCTTTTTTCTTTCTTCCAATCTTCGGCTTCCAAATCCAGAAGCGGGTTCTAATGCAACAGTACGGAGGGGGAGTTTGCAAGTGGTGGCAAAGGGGATCTTCCAAGGACGTTTCCGTTCCAGGGGGAGCCCCCCCTTCGTTCAGCCCCTGGGAGCAGAAGCCGGGATTGAAGCCAGCTTGGGGGAGGAACGAGAGAGGGGAGGCCAGCCAAAGAGGCGGCGGAGGCGGTGGGCGGGACCCCGCAAGCAGCAGCAGCAGCAGCCGAAGGGCAGCCGGGGCAGAGCCGGGCTTCCAGCTACCGCCTGTTGCCATGTTCCTCACTTTGCTCCGCCGGCTTTGCGTGCTCGGCAGCGGCCAAGTGGGGCACAGCCGCCTGGAGAGAATGTGCCAAGGAATGCTTGGCTCCAGCGCACGCCATGGAGGAGCCCCCGGGGCTGCAGGTGCCGCACACACAGGGCAATCCCTTGGCGGCCGCCATGGCCACCCCCGCTCGCCTCGGCACCCACCTGCGGTCGGCCGCTGCTACAGCTATTGCTGCTGCTGCTCGCGGGGTCCCACCGGCTGGCCGCCACCTCTTTGGCTGGCCACCCCTCTCTTGTTCCTCCCCCAAGCTGGCTTCAATCCCGGCTTTTGCAAAGCGAGGAACATGGTGACAGGTGGCAGCTGGAAGCCCGGCTCTGCCCTGGCTGCCCTTCAGCCGCTGCTGTTGCTGCTGCTGCTCGCGGGGTCCCACCAGCCGGCCGCCACCTCCGCCGCCTCTTTGGCTGGCCTCCCTTCTCTCATTCCTCCCCCAAGCTGGCTTCAATCCCGGCTTCTGATCCCAGGGGCCGAGCGAAGAGTAGGGGGGGGGGCTTCCCCGGAACGGAAATGTCCGTGGAAGATCCCCTTTGCCGCCACTTGTGAACTCCCCCTCCATACTGTTGCATTTGCAACCCGCGAGGGTTCCAAATAAAAAACAGCCGCCTGTCCTGGCCCCGCCGAAATCGTGCACGCCTTTTGTGATGGGGCTCTAAAAGCTCCCAGAGGCAACGTGAAACAAGCGGAGACTTCACCCGGACACCATTATTTGGGTTATTTTACTCTCTGCGCATGCGCAGAAGCTTTGCGCATGCGCAGAGGGTAAAAGAACCCAAATGGCGGCGGCGGGGTGGGTCGCGGGGGCGGGGCGTGGGTCGCGGCATTAGAAAGGTTGGGAACCACTGTTCTAAGGTCAATAAAATGATGACCTACATTGTTGGGGGCAATATGCTGACATTTTAAATCATCCAGAGAATGATGTAAAGCACTATGGGGCAGTATATAAGCCTAAGTGCTATTGCTATTCCAAAATGTGGCATGAGATTCCACTGGGGATAGATGTGATCACTGCCTTGGGGGTTTGCGCAGCTCAAAGTAGCTATGAGCTAAGCCATGCAGGGCCACCCAAGATGGACAAGTCATAGTGGAGAGTTTTGGCAAAATGTGGTTCACTGGAGAAATGGCAACTCACTCCAATATCCTTGCCAAGAAAACTCCATGGACGGTATCAAAAGGCTAAAAGATATGATGCCAGAAGATGAGCCCCCTCAGGTCTGAAGGTATCAAATATGCTACTGGGAAGAATGGAAGACAATTACAAATAGCCCCAGAAAGAGTGAAAACGGCTGGGCCAAAGCCGAAAGGACGCTCAGCTGTGGATGTGTCTGGTGGTGAAAGTAAAGTCCAATGCTGTAAAAAATATTGCATAGGAACCTGGAATGTAAGATCTATGAATCAAGGAAAGCTGGATGTGTTCAAATATGAGATGGCAACATTTAACATTAATTTATTGGGAATTGGTGAACTAAAGTGGATGGGAATGGGGAAATTTAATTCAGATAACCATTATATCTATTACTGTGGGCAAGAATCCCTTAGAATAAATGGAGTAACCTTCATAGTCAATAAAAGAGTTGGAAAACCAGTAGGTCATTCAGGTATGACCCAAATCATATTTACAAATATGCAGTGGAGATGAATTGATTTAAGGGATTTGATCTGGGAGACAGAGTGCCTGAAGAACTATGGATGGAGGGTCGTAACACTATAGGAGATGGCAACTAAAACCATCCCAAGGGGGAAAAAGTGAAACATAGTGGCTGTCTGATGAAGCCTTACAAATAGCTGAGGAAAGCAGGAAAGGGAAAGGTGTATTCAATGCAGATTTCCAGAGAATAGCAAAGAGAGATACCTCCTTAAATGAATAATGCAAAGAAATAGAGGGAAAAAATAGAATGGAAAAGATTAGAGATCTCTTCCAGAAAATTGGAAATATCAAGGGAACATTTCATGCAGATGGGCACAATAAAGGACAAAAATGGTAGACACCTAACAGAAGAAAACAATGAGATTAAAAACTAAAATCGTGGCATACGGTCCCATCACTTCCTGGCAAATAGAAGAAGAAATGGAAACAGTAACATTTCATTTTCCTGGGTCAAGATCACAGCAGGTGGTGATTGCAGCCATGAAATAAAAGACGCTTACTCCCTGGGAGGAAAGCTATGGCAAATCTAGACAGCTTATTAAAAAGCAGAGATATCACCTTGTCAACACAGATCCATAGTCAAAATTATGGTTTTGCCAGTAATGTATGGATGTGAGAGTTGGACCACAGGGAAGGCTAAGCACTAAAGAATTGATGCTTTTTAATTGTGGTGTTGGAGAAGACTCTTGAGAGTCTCTTGAACTGCAAGGAGATCAAATCAGTCAATCTTAAAGGAAATCAACCATGACTGTTCTTTGGAAGGACAGATACTGAAGCCAAAATTCAAATACTTTTGACCATCAAATGAGAAGGACTCATTGGAAAATACTCTCATGTTGGTAAATACTGAAGGCAAAAGGAGAAGGGGATGGCAGAGAATGAGACAGTGTCATTGATGATGTGGGTATGGGTTTGGGCAGATTCTGGGAGACAGTGAAGGACAGGGGAGCTTGAGTTCTGGTCCATAGGGTTGCGGCGGGTCAGGCATGACTTATTGACTCAACAAAACATTCTACAAATGATTGGTTCTAGCTGCAACTTATTAACTACAGTATCCTAGAGTGAGAACTTGTTAACTACAGTATCTTAGAGTGATAATTTTCTTCTATAAGCAGTCTGGGCAGAACATGCTTTTGTGGATATTTCTGAAGGATATGGAATAGTAAAAGAACTGGTTCCTCATGTATTTATGAAATACCTTGAATAAATGGTATGACCATCTCAAACTAATTGTAGGAAAAACCACAGCATTAGTTCCCAGATACAGACATGGGTAACTTGCAAATTTTCAGAGAGAACATTTATTGACTAAAAGAGGGAGTGTTGCCTTTGAAGGGCGGAATCTCTTTGCAGTAAACTTGTAAATGCCAACAGCATATTACAGGACAAGTCTGACTTCCTGTTCCTGCACCCACACCTAAATTAATAAAGCCATTGCTTATAAAAGACAGAAGGCATGTAAAATGTCCAACTGCCAAAATTGTTAATCTACTTGCAAGTGGAAAAATGTCATGAAGAGAAAGAGCTCTGAAAACAGTACTGGGTGAAGGTGCAGAGAACTGAAACATATCTGGCATGAAGTGAACCAATGGTGACCAATAGTTTTTTTTAATAGAACACACAACCAATGTGCAAGGCCCTGAGAGGCTGACTCTACCAGATACATTAATTTTACCTAATTCCCATTTGAAATATTTCTCCTCCTCCATGGGAGAGTAAGCCCTTCAGTTCATTTGTGTTATGACAATATTGTTTATTTAAGCCAACAAAGATATTAGCAGCCACTCCGTTTTATACTTGTCTTGTTTTCCCCAATTCAGTTGCTCAATGAATGGCTGTTTGAAGAAACCTTTAGCCTTTAAACTGAAATAAACACAGGGTCTTCTCCATATGCACAAAAATGCAACTTAAAAAGAGACCATATTGTTCTGTTCCTTTTCTTCCTTCTTTTTAAGAGCCTATGAAACAAGTCCAGAGCTGATGAAAAGGAAGCTCTTGTTTTCAGGCTGGTGCTCAGTGTCAGTAGGAAAGACAAATCTGAAGCTAATCAACAGTCTTCTTAATAATCCTCATCTGACTGTTTCCTTTCTACTAAAAAAAAAGGTCTAGTAGTAAATGTTCTTTTTTTTTACATTCAGCAGCTTTATTCCAGTGTCACAATCTTCTGTTAGCAGCCTAACAAAAAGTGAGAATAGGTCCGCGTATGCGTTTACTGACCCCAAGGTAATTTTTTTTTTGCAGTGTATCCCATAAGGAGCTGAGGTACTACAGGTCAGAGAAGCAAAGACAATGCTTTGTCTCAGATTTCTTTTTTGGACTAAAGAAATGCAGCTCTATTTCAAGCCTACATTCTGTACATAAATAAAAAATAAGTCTGAGGTGGTAGGTCTGGCTAGCCAGCAATCATAAGATGACAAATTCCTCAGCTGAGAGCTTCTTTATTCTGTCCCGTTTACTATGCCGTTGGACTTGCATGGGTTGCTGGGCAAAGTGGGCACACATCTCCTCCAAACCATATTCCTGAGCACAGCCCTCCACAACCGAGAACATGGGATATTTTTCTTTGGCAGCTGCATAGTTTAGGATCTGCAGTGGGAATGAAGAATAATGAACTGGCACAATCCATTTACTTGCTATAAAATTCAGACAAGTAGGCTTGGCCTTAATTTTTATTAGGCTTGGATATTGCTCCATTTTTTACTGGAGGAGCACTCCTTTTATAATGGCTTGTAAGAATTACACAGAACTCACAATTTATGATGGAAGCTTCCAGTTTTCTAGGTCTGAAGAATCTAAACACAGTGGGTAAAATGCTGGTACCTTCCTTTAAAACACAAGCCTCTTTTTAAAAACTCTCATCCCAAGTTTCCAGAGTTTCAAATTCTGCAAATAAACGCTTTGTATTTGTTTCCCCAAATTTCTATCAAGTTCTCTTTAATCCAGAGTAGACATACTGTAATTCAGAGAATAACTTGTAAGTGAACCCAGAAAAATATAATTCCTCACCCGAGTTAAGTCCAAGCAAAGATGTTCAAATTCCATTCTGTGATGTACATAGAACCCAATAGTACAGCTGGGATCCAACTTTGTGAATGATGTTTTTCGAGGGTAGTTACAATGGAAAGTCTGGAAAAGAGTTAACAACATTAAGTTTCTCCAATTTTTTAGACTGCCTGTCTCTAGAATCAACCTTCAAATGAAGTCTTAGATCATTCCACCATAAACAGGAACTGGTAAGATTGAGAACAGACATCATAAGCCTCAATGCCTCTTTCTGTAACTAAAGAAAAAATGATTATTTCAAAGCCAAATATACAAACCACTACAATATAATAGACTGATATCAAGATATCTTGGCTTTCAAGATAATATGCTTTTACATATAAATGTATGGAGTAGATCTTACAGTTCAATCTCATCTTAAGAGAAGTGAGCATAATTGAGATAAATGTTTTAAAGAGGAAAATTTAAAATAACCTGTGAAATTATTTTTAAAATAAGTTTTTTTTTATTTATATATTTTTATTATAGGAAAAAAGTTTCTACAGTCTGCAACTCATTAGCATCCTTAAAACAATGACATCACATCTTGATGTTCATGAGATGTTGGAATTGTTACCTACAAACAACCCCAACTTTAGGTCACCTACCCTGAACAATGATACACAGAGATCCCTCTCATACCATGTTTCCCTGAAAATAAGACCCAACCAGAAAATAAGCCCTAGCATGATTTGTTAGAATGTGCCTAATAGAAGCCCTACCACAAAGCCCTAATTAATAAAAGCCCTACCCCAGGGGTTGGCAACACATGGCTCTGGAGCCGCATGTGGCTCTTTGACCCCTCTGCTGCAGCTCCCTGCCAAACCGGTAAACTACTTCTGCAGTTCAGCGAACTGGCTGATCCCACCACTGGCTGGCCCCGCCCCTCTCCCCGTCACTCCTCGCCTGGCCTGAGAAGGTAAGGGTGATGGGGGATGGCGAAGTGGCGGGTCTCATCTCTTGCTGGGTTTCGCGGTCATTCCTTCTGGCCCTTATTGGTGCTGGGTGTGCCTCGGTCGCTCAGGGAAATGCACAACCTGCTCTCCGCCCAGAGACACTAGCCCGACTGAGCCACAGCTGACGCTGGCCTCGCTAACACGAGGGCTGGCAGGGTGGGAATGGGATTTGGGAGGAGGGGATGATGGAAAGGGGGAAGGACCCACAGTGCCCAGCCATGGCTTTAAAGCTCGCATGGGGGAATTTCACCACCCAGAGGACGCTTTTCAATCAACTCTGGCGGCAGCATCACTCTGCTGGAGGAGTAAAGCTCAGGGCAGTGGGAAAAGGGGACTGGCCCCACTGAACCTCACATGCCCACCCCGGGCGTCAGGCTCGGAAAAAGCCAGAGTGCCCTCGCCAAAGACGCCCGTCAGCCAGTCAACCCACCAGCCCCATGCGCCTTTGCTGTGCTTTGGTCGAGTCCGGCCACTCGCTTGAGGAGGGTCTCCCTGCTTGTGCATGCCCTCCCAGCCCCACCACAGCCGGCCAGGGGGTCGCGTGAGGAGGAGGAGGGTTGCCTTCGGAGACATGCTCATGCTCATGCCTTCGGGGACATGCTCATGCCTTCGGGGACATGCTCAAGCTCATGCTCGCTTCTCAGCCAGCCCGGATTTCCGAAAAGTTGCCAAGAAGAAAAGGAGTAGCGAAGAGCCCCAAGGAGAGCTCGCCAGTTCGGCCCAACCTCGGCTATCCGAGAGAGAGAGAGAGAGAAACAGAGGAGAGGGGGGAGGGGGAGGGGGAGAGAGAGAGAGATACAGACAGACAGACAGAAAAAAAAAGGTGAACACCCGAGGCCAGGGGTGGCAAGAGTTGACTGAGAGGGGAGGGGTGAGGCAGGGCCGGGTGTGGAAAATAATTTAACAACCTGTTCTCTGCCTTAATGACCAGCTGGATAGGTGTGGCTGAGGAGGTGTTATGTGACTGGGTGGGACTGAGTGACACCCACCCAGTCACACCAGTTTTTACATTATTGGCTCCAGGTGGTTTCTGTGGGAAACGGTCCAAATGGCTCTTTAAGGCTGCAGACCCCTGCCCTACCCCTTAAGCTGCAGTTAAGAGAGTCAGCTCTGGGGGGAGGAGGGTGGGTATAGCCAGTATAGGAGGCAGCGAGTGCAGGAGCCGCACTGTGGCACCACCCCCGCCCCGCCTCTTGCCTCACCTGATCCATTTGGTGGTAGCGCTGCACAACCTCATCAATAAGATTGCCAACAGAGATGTTGAGGAAGGGCAGAAGAAGGAGGAGAGTAAGAACGAGGGGAAAGATGAAAAGGAAAAGAAGGAAAAAAGCGAGGCCAAGGAAGAAGAAAAGGAGAAGTATCGTAGTATTAGTAACCAGGTTTTTGATTTGTAAATTAAAAGCATTAAATTGCACCAGGCTGCTCTGGCTGTAGGTTCTTCCCTGTCTGTTGGAGGGACCGAGAACTGGATGAATTCATAGCTGTCTGAAATGTGCTCGCAGCGGCTGCTGGACACAAAAGTTGGCAGCCCTGTGCCTCTGGCTGCTGCTGATGCTCCCGCAGTGGTCCCAGTTGCTGCAAGTGATTGGTGAGCATGTCAAAGGCGAAAAGTAGGATTCGCCTGCCGTCCTTGCACTGCAGGTGGTGGTGAAACGTAGAGAGGCTCCTTCTCCCTTCCAAAACCCACCAGGACGTGATCTGAATAACACCCGGCTTGACCTGCTAATGAAAGGCCTCCCGGCTCTTTCGTGAAAGGAGGGTGGCTCTTCTCTACGTTTCGCCGCCTTCCACAGGGCAAGGGATGGCGGGCAAGTCCCGCTTTTCGCTTGCCAATTGTTTGCAGCACCTGGCACAATGCTTCTACTGGAGTCGTGGGGGCTCTTTGCCTTCCTGGCAGTACTGCTCTCAGCTGTCCTGCTGGGCTGCTCCTGCCTGGTGCAGGGCGAATTGCCCAGATCTATGACCTCTGGAGCGCCCCCCTTGCTGCTGACCTGCCAGATGTTGCCAATGGAGCCATGCCACCCATGCTGCCTCGCCCACCCCCTTCAGGCTGATGACCGCCGGTAGGCATGTCTCCTCAGCGCTGGGCTATGGGCTGAGCCCGGCACTCTTTGGGTGATGGATGCTACAACTCTCATGCCAGTTATTCGAACGGGCTTCCTCTGGCTACCTTCGGCCTCTACCTTACCTGTGGCTGCTCTGCCACCAGCTTTGCTGCCGCCTTTCCTTCCGCCCATCCCATCCGGAGGGCCGGTGCCGCAGCAAGGTGAGGTAAGGCAGATGGCGGGGGAGTGGAGCTCCTCCCTCTGTCTGCCAGACACCCGCTGAAGACAGGCACGGGAGGGATGCTCCGCCTGTCCTGTGGGGTGCGTGGGGAGCTCCAGCGGGAGGTACTGGAAGCTACTGGGTAGCAGCCGGGGCTTGGCGGGCCGGGCCGAAGGCAAGGCGGCAGCAGAGCAGCTGCAGGTGAGGTAGAGGCTGAAGGCAGCCAGGGGCAGCCCCATTGGGGATTCACAATTCTTGTTTGAGAGATAAAATATTTTGCTATTTTATTATTGTGAAAAATGCATATATTATAAAAAATATTAAATATATTTTCCTACAATAATGGCAAATTCTATGATCATCTGGTCACTTTCTCCAACAGTTCCAATAACTTCCACTTCCTCAACCATTTCTTCCATTAGTAATTATTAAGTTCAATGTAGTTGATCTACCAATTAAATTATCTGAAAGGAATGTCAAGAACAAGTTGGATCTCTGGATGTTCAATTTGTTTCCCATATTTTTCAGTAACTGAAAAATCTCCCATTAGCCCACTGATATGTTTCCTGGATACTGTGGTCATCTGATAAGATTCTATCTAGATCTTCTGCTTGGTTGAGTGGTCTGTATGTTTCTTTTCCAATTAATATTCACCCAGGTGCTTTCAATCAGGGTTTCACCCTTAGTATCATGATGTCAACCCTGAAGTTGGAAGATAAAGGCAGATAGATTGCTCAAGCAATTTTATGATAAGTACCCCCATAAGCCAAAGGAACTACCTGGGGTGTGTGGGAGAGGTTAGGGACCTCCTCAACTAACTTCTCTGTGATCTTGTTCTTTCTTACAGGAAAGCTGGCTAGGTTATTTATTTATTTATTTATTTATTTATTTATTTATTTATTTATTTATTTATTTATTTTTTATTTATTTTTTATTTATTTATTTATTTATTTTTATGTGAGATTTATATACCGCCTATTCATCAAAAGATCTATAGGCTGCATGGGGTACCCTGCAGAATCATATCAAACAGGGGAGTCCAATTCATGGCAAAGTTCTTGAGGGAATTCATAAAGTCCATTGGGAAGAGATGGGTTCCAATTTCTGGGCTTGGCTTATTTCGTGGGCGTGGCTTGATGATCATATGGTGGGCATGGCTTTGTGGTCATGTGACTGGGTGGGAGTGGTTTAGCAGTCATGTGACTGGGTAGGGATTGCTAGGTAGTCATGTGACTGGGTGGGCGTGGCCAGCTTGATGTCACTCACATCAAGGGTTAGGGTGCCTGGCCTCTCCTCGCCTCAAAGAGATACAATTTCCCTGTCTATTTACTACTACTGAACATCCAAAATATACTATTCAATCCTATGTATATATGCCATATGTGTACATAACATATTATACACAGGCACACAAAAATATACATTATCTACTATATATACTGTATGTGTATGTACACACACACACACATACAGAACTCTTTTACTACACATTCACCTCACTTACTGCATTTGGAAAAACACACCGAGAGTCCACTTTCTGCCACACATTTAACCATAACAGTGGTTCCCAAAGTGGGCGGTACCACCCCCTGGGGACGGTGGGATGACTTAGGGGGGCGCTAAGAGGGGCCAGGGGGGGCGGCAGGTGGTTTGCCATACCGGTAGCGACAGCTGGCTGGCCACGCCCCCAAACCCCACCCCCGGCCTATATAAGTTGTTCCCCTTTGCACACAGACACTCGCTTCGCCGACACCTCGCATCACCTACGCCTCGCCAATGCCCCAGTCGCTGTTCGCTCGCCCTGGCCCACCCAGTCTCTGCTCTGCAGCTTGCCTGCCTGAAGTGCTGTGCCCCTGATCTACCTGCCAGGTAAGCCTGCGAAGTCGCGGCCTACCTAGCTGCCCTTGCAACCCCCCACCATCCTAGCCTGCCTTTCCTACTTCATTCCCCATGGCCTTGCAATGCTTGGCAGCCTTCCATGCGGCCTTCCCGGCAGTCCCCCACGCCCGCTTGCCTTCCAAGGTCGGCGTCTGGCCCGGCCAGTGGGTGGGCGGGCGGCCCTTGGAAATGCAGACGCTGAGAAAGGCTGCTGCACATGCACCCGCCCCCGTTTCTACAAAAGCAGAATTCCCCCCCCCCCTTTTTTTGCAGGGTGATCCAAAGAGGGGAGTGGGATGCTGCAGGAAAGGTCGCGTTCCACCCGTGCCAGCTCCGCGTCGCTTGTGGCTCCAAAGCAGCCCACTGGCTTCTCAACCGGCCACCTGCCTGCTCTTTTTGCAGATCAACCCAGCTGACCGCCAGCGCCACTCTGGGAACTAGTTTACATGAAACCGCTGGGGGAGATCATCTGCAGACACGGGGTGTGTTTTCACCAGTACGCTGATGACACCCAGCTGTACATCACCACCCCGTCTGACTTCAGTGAGGCAGTTGATGTAATGTGCCGGTGCCTGGACGACGTTAGGATCTGGATGGGGAGGAACAGACTCAGACTCAACCCCGACAAGACTGAGTGGCTTTGGATATTGTTTCCTAAGGACTATGACAACTGTCCCTTCTTGGTTCTCGAGGGAGCGAAATTAACTCCCTCGGATCAGGTCCGCAACTTGGGGGTCCTCCTAGACCCACAGCTAAAATTGGATCATCATCTTACCGCTGTGGCTAGGGGGGCCTTTGCACAGGTTCGCCTGGTGCACCAGTTGCGGCCATACTTGGAGAAGGAGACTCTACTCACGGTCACTCATGCCCTTGTCACCTGCCGCTTGGACTATTGCAACGCGCTCTACATGGGGCTACCCTTGAAGAGTATCCGGAGACTTCAGTTGGTGCAAAATGCGGCTGCGCATGCTGTGGTGGGTGTGCCAAGGTACACCCATGTGACACCTATACTCCGCCAGCTGCATTGGCTGCCCATCAGTCTCCCGGTACAATTCAAGGTGTTGATCATCATCTTTAAAGCCCTTAATGGCTTAGGACCAGGCTATCTCCGGGACCGCATTCTGCCTCATACTTCCCTTCGACCGGTTAGGGCCACAGAGTTGGACTCCTCCAGGTCCCGTCAGCCAAGCAATGCTGGCTGGCGGGCCCTAGGGGGAGGGCCTTCTCTGTGGCGGGCCCCGCGCTCTGGAACCAACTTCCCCCAGAGACCCGAACCATCCCCACCCTGCTGGCCTTCCGAAAAGCCGTCAAGACATGGCTTTTCCTGCAGGCAGGGGATAGAGACTAATCCATCTGAGCTCTCCCCCGGGTATGTCTGGTTGATGGATGTTTTTAATATTGAATTGTTAATTTTTGTATTTGGTTTTAATTAATGTTTATTGTTGCTGCTCTTGTATTTTTTGCTGTACGCCGCCCTGAGTCCCTCGGGAGTTGGGCGGCATATAAGAAAACCAAAATAAATAAATAATAAATAAACAAACAAACAAATAAATAAATAAATAAACTAGGACTGCGGCACCGGGTTGGAAGTCAGTGGGATGCTTCAGAACCCCAAGTCCCAAAGACCTGGCATGGGAGGCACGGGTGGAAGGCGGCCTTTTCTAAAGCATCCCCCTCCCCTCTTTATTTTTTTTTATTTTAATAATTTTTATTGAGTTTTTAAAACATTAAATACAAAACATAAGTATATATTTACATTTTTCATTCCTGTGACATCGGTTTAAGGTCAATCTACACACATATTATTCTATATAATTCTATATATAATATTTACATTTATATTCATTCAGAAGTTTTCTTATTCTTTCTTATTTCTAACCAGTTGTAAAAATTTTCCCCCACTGCGTAAAATTCTTCTCGATTTTGTAATTCTAGCGCTAATTTTGACATTTCTGCACAATCTTTTTTTTTTAGTATATTCTCCGTTGGGGTTTTTTTATATTTCCATGTTTGGGTGAAAGTTATTTTGGCAGCAGTTAGAACATGTATTATCAAATATTGGTTTTCTTTCGTCTGTTGCCCTCTAATAATACCCAATAGGTATGTCTCGGGTTTGAATTCAAGTTCGGAATTTGTCATTTCTTGTAACCATGTCTTGATCATGCTCCAATATCCACTTGCTGTCGGGCAAGACCACCACATGTGATAATATGTGCCATGTACCTGTTTGCATTTCCAGCATCTTGGGTTCATATTAGCATATATTTTGGCAAATCTAGCCGGAGCTAGACGCCATCGGTAGAACATTTTATGTAAATTTTCTTTATATGATGTTGATAAAGTCAGCTTATAATTAATCTTCCATTAATTTTCCCAGTCATCTAATTGGATAGTATAGCCAAAATTTTTCATCCATGCAATCATCTTCAAATTTATCGAATTGTAGTAGGTAATTGTACATTTTGGTTATACATTTATTTTCAGACCCCAGTAATATTTTGTCTATTGTATTTTGTTCTTTATTTATACCAAATTCTTCCATATCCTTTTTGTATCTATTTTGTAATTGAAGATATGGCCACCAGTGTATGGCCATTCCTTCCTCCTTTAATTTTTCCCTAGACTTTGTTACCATTATTATCCAATAATTCATCGTAGTTTCTCATTTTTGATCTTTCCAATGTATTGGGGTGGATCATGGCTTCCATTGTGGATAACCAACGGGGTATCTCTATATAATATTTATTTCTAATTTTCCTCCAGGTATTTAATAATACGCTTCTTATTGCATGTGTTTGGAAGTGTGAATGCTTGGTATTCTTTTTTCCCCATAAATGGGCATGCCAACCTTCCTGAATATTGTGGCCCTCTAATGTTAGTATTCTGTGGTTTTTTAAAACAATCCATTCCTTTACCCAAAGTAAAATTACTGATTGGTAATATATCTCCAGGTCAGGGAATCCAAAGCCTCCTCTGAGTCTATTATCTTGTAACACTTTGAATTTAATTCTTGGCTTTTTCCCAGACCATATAAATTTAGATATTGTTTTATTTATTTCTCAAAAAAAATTTGTCTAATTTTATGGGTGCTGTTTGAAATATATATATATATATATATATATATATATATATATATATATATATATATATATATATATATATATATATATATATATATATATATATATATATATATATATATATATATATATATATATATATATATATATATATATATATATTTGTTTTCTGAGGTTTTCGCGGGTGTTTGTATGTAGGTCTTTGGTTATTCGGGTTTTCTCCCGCGTGAAATTGGAAGTATCTTTGCAACGTTTCGACGAAGTCCCATTCGTCATCATCAGGCTGGAGTCTTCAGCTTGCTGCTTCTAGGAGCAATGTGAGATTGCAGCTGTTTCTTCCTTTTAACTGCCACTGGGGGTTTGAACTGATAGGGTGGGAGCTTGGCTGTGTTCTGATTGGGTGGAGGTGTGTTCTGATTTGTTGGGGGCTTGGCTGTGCTCTGATTGGATGGGGGGTTGGCTGTGCTATGATTGGCTGGGGTGTCAGTTTGCTTCATGTATGGAATGGAGGGGTTTAGAGTGGCTAAAGATGCAGCTATGGTCTGGCTTCTGGTTTGTGGCCGTGCCTCATTGGTGTGGGTTTGGGTTTGCTTTTTGCATGGGTGTGTGGTGGTGACATCCTGTGTGGTTTTCGTGAGTGTGGGTCTAGTGTCATTCTTAGTGTTAGGGACTCGTTTGTCAACAAGTGCGGGTTTCCAAATGGCTGGTAGGCGGGAGGTGTCATCTCGTTTATTCATGCTTTGTGGGCGTTTCTCTATCTCAATGGCTTCTCTGATTATTCTGTTGTTAAAATGTTCAGTTTTGGCGATAGTTCTGGTCTTTTTAAAGTTAATTTCATGTCCTGTGGCTTTAAGATGTTGGACCAAGGAAGAAGTTGGTTCCTCTTTTTTGACTGAGTTCTTGTGTTCTTCAATGCGTGCACTTATTCTTCTGTTGGTTTGTCCAATGTATGTGGTGGGGCAGGCGGTGCATGGGATTTCATATACTCCTTGATTTTCTAACTCAATTTTGTCTTTGGGGTTTCTTAGGATGGTGGATATTTTTCGGTTTGTGCAGAATGCTGTCTTGATGTTTGTGCAGACAGCATTCTGCACAAACCGAAAAATATCCACCATCCTAAGAAACCCCAAAGACAAAATTGAGTTAGAAAATCAAGGAGTATATGAAATCCCATGCACCGCCTGCCCCACCACATACATTGGACAAACCAACAGAAGAATAAGTGCACGCATTGAAGAACACAAGAACTCAGTCAAAAAAGAGGAACCAACTTCTTCCTTGGTCCAACATCTTAAAGCCACAGGACATGAAATTAACTTTAAAAAGACCAGAACTATCGCCAAAACTGAACATTTTAACAACAGAATAATCAGAGAAGCCATTGAGATAGAGAAACGCCCACAAAGCATGAATAAACGAGATGACACCTCCCGCCTACCAGCCATTTGGAAACCCGCACTTGTTGACAAACGAGTCCCTAACACTAAGAATGACACTAGACCCACACTCACGAAAACCACACAGGATGTCACCACCACACACCCATGCAAAAAGCAAACCCAAACCCACACCAATGAGGCACGGCCACAAACCAGAAGCCAGACCATAGCTGCATCTTTAGCCACTCTAAACCCCTCCATTCCATACATGAAGCAAACTGACACCCCAGCCAATCATAGCACAGCCAACCCCCCATCCAATCAGAGCACAGCCAAGCCCCCAACAAATCAGAACACACCTCCACCCAATCAGAACACAGCCAAGCTCCCACCCTATCAGTTCAAACCCCCAGTGGCAGTTAAAAGGAAGAAACAGCTGCAATCTCACATTGCTCCTAGAAGCAGCAAGCTGAAGACTCCAGCCTGATGATGACGAATGGGACTTCGTCGAAACGTTGCAAAGATACTTCCAATTTCACGCGGGAGAAAACCCGAATAACCAAAGACCTACATATATATATATATATATATATATATATATATATATATATATATATATATATATATATATATATATATATATATATATATATATATATATATATATATATATATATATATATATACCGTATTTTTCGGAGTATAAGACGCACCTTTTTACCCTCAAAAAGAGGGTGAAAACTTGGGTGCGTCTTATACACTGAATGTAGCCCCACCCACCCAGCCACCCCCGCCCTTTGGCCTCTGTCTTATTTTATTTATTATTTATTTATTAAAATTTCTATGCCGCCCAACTCCCGGGGGACTCTGGGCGGCTCACAGCAGATATAGAAACACATAAAAAACAATTTTTAAAAGGAGCCATATTAAAATACTATCCATTAAAAAACAAACTTTCATTCATACCCTGCCTGCCGGAAGAGCCAAGTTTTTATTGCTTTACGGAAGGCCAGTAGGGTGGGGATGGTCCTGATCTCTGGAGGGAGCTGGTTCCAAAGGGAGGGGGCTCCCACAGAGAAGGCCCTCCCCCTAGGTCCCGCTAGCCGACATTGTTTGGTCGACGGGACCTGGAGGAGGCCGACTCTGTGGGCTCTAACCGGTCGTAGGGAGGTATGCGGCAGGATGCGGTCCCGAAGATAACCTGGCCCTGAGCCATGTAGGGCTTTAAAGGTAACGACCAACACCTTAAATTGGATCCGGAGACTAATGGGCAGCCAATGCAGCTGGCGGAGGATAGGTGTTACGTGGGTGCATCTAGGTACACCCACCACAGCTCGCGCAGCTGCATTTTGCACCAATTGCAGTCGCCGGACACTCTTCAAAGGTAGCCCCATGTAGAGCGCATTGCAGTAATCCAGCCGTGAGGTGATAAGGGCATGAGCGACTGTAAGAAGTGCCTCCTTCTCCAAGTAGGGTCGCAATTGGTGCACAAGACGTACTTGTGCAAAGGTCCCCCTAGCCACAGCTGAAAGATGTTGTTCCAATTTTAGCTGTGGGTCTAGGAGGACACCCAAATTGCGGACCCGTTCTGAGGGGGCTAATTTCTCCCCCCCAAGAATCAAGGAGGGACAGTTGGTCGAGTCCTTAGGAGGCAATATCCACAGCCACTCAGTCTTGTCAGGGTTAAGCTTTAGCCGGTTCTTCCCCATCCAGACCCTAACATCGGCCAGGCAGCGGTCCATTACGTCTACGGCTTCCCCAAATTGAGACGGGGTGGAGATGTACAACTGGGTATCATCAGCATATTGCTGATACCTCACCCCGTGTCGTCGGATGATCTCACCCAGCGGCTTCATGTAGATATTAAACAGGATGGGCGAGAGGACCGAGCCCTGTGGCACCCCACATAGTAGGGGCCTAGGGCTCGACCTCTGCCCCCCTGTCAACACCGACTGCGTCCTGTCAGAGAGGAAGGAGGAGAACCACTGCAAAACAGTGCCGCCCACCCCCACCTCTCCGAGACGACGCAGAAGGATACCATGGTCAATGGTATCGAAGGCCGCTGAGAGGTCAAGTAGCACCAGGATAGAGGAATAACCCCCATCCCGGGCTCGCCAGAGATCATCCATCAGGGTGACCAAAGCCGTTTCCGTACTGTAACCGCACCTGAAGCCAGATTGAAAGGGATCCAGAAAATCAGTGTCATCCAACAGTCGTAGGAGCTGGAGTGCCACCACTTTCTCAACAACCTTCCCCGCGAAGGGAAGGTTGGAGACTGGACGGAAGTTCTTTAAATCCGCTGGGTCCAGGGAAGGCTTCTTGAGGAGGGGCCTCACCACCGCAGCTTTTAAAGGCTGCGGGACGGACCCCTCTCTCAAAGAAGCGTTGACCAACGCCTGGAGCCAGCCGCGTGAAACCTCCCTGGTGGCCGAAACCAACCAGGAAGGACACGGGTCCAATAAACAAGTGGCTGAGCTCATAGCTCCTATGGCCTTGTCCACATCCTCAGGAGTCACCGGTTCAAACCTATCCCATATAACCGGACTAAGACTCGCCCCAGTCATCTCGGCCTGTACTGTCCAATCGGAGTCCAGGTCTGTCCGAATCTGAATGACTTTATCCGCCAGAAACCGAGAAAATTCCTCAGCTCTACCCTGCAAGGGATCTCCGCCTTCCTCCTTAGCAAGAAGGGTGCGGGTCACCCTAAACAGGGCGGCTGGGCGGGAGTCAGCGGACGCAATAAGAGCGGAAAAATGCGAACATTTTGCCGCCCTTATCGCCACTAAGTAAGACTTAATGAAAGTTCTTAAAAGTGTCCGGTCAGACTCAGCTTTACTAGATCTCCATCGTCGCTCTAGGCGTCTCTTGTGGCGCTTCATCTCCCGGAGTTCCTCGGTAAACCAAGGAGCCCTCCTGGATCCACTTCCACGGAGAGGCCGCAAAGGCGCAATCCGATCCAGAGCCCCTGCTGCTGCCTGATTCCAGGCCGCAACCAGAGACTCGGACGAACTGTGTACCAGGGATTCAGGTATTTCCCCAAGTTCCCTCTGGAATCCGTCGGGTTCCATTAGGCGCCTGGGGCGGAACCACTTAATCGGTCCCGCCTCCTTGCGGTGGGGGAGTGGTGCCATGAAATCCAACCTCAGAAGGAAATGATCTGACCACGACAAGGGTACTGTGACTAAACCCCTCAGCCTCAGATCATCTCTCCACTGCCCCGAGAGAAACACAAGGTCAAGCGTGTGACCACCCTCATGAGTCGGACCCTGAACTACTTGGGTCAGGTCCATGGTTGTCATGGAAGCCATGAACTCCTGGACTGCCCCTGAGGCTTCGCCGGGCGATGGCAGATTAAAATCCCCCAGCACCATCAACCTGGGGAACTCAATCGCCAGCCCTGCAACCGCCTCGAGCAGAACAGGCAGGGCCTTTGCTACGCAGCTAGGAGGCAGGTACGTTAGCAAAAGGCCCACCTGAACCCCTAGGTCCAACTTCAGAAGGAGAGTCTCACACCCAACAATCTCCGGGGCAGAGCTCCTTCGAGGACACAGATTCTGGCGAGCTATAATAGCCACTCCTCCACCCCTTCCCTGGGGTCGCGGCTGATGCTGAACCGAGAACCCGTCCGGGCATATCTCCGAAAGGGGCACCCCCCCCTCCTGGCCCAGCCAGGTCTCGGTAATACATGCCAGGTCAGCCCCCTCTTCTAGGATTAAATCCCGGATAAGGGGGGCCTTGTTGGTAATCGACCTGGCGTTTACCAGCAGCAGCTTGAGCCCAGGGCCCTGACATCCCTGGTTACCAGGCACTCGGGTTGAGCTAGGTGGAACCAAACCAGAGGGGCCAGAACAAGGAATCGCTTGTAAACAGCGAGTTCTCGTTCTCCGAGAGCGGCCTACCCCTCTGCTCCCGCCATACCTGCCTCTCCCTGTTATGACCGTAATGCTCCCACTCCCTGTCCCCCCCACTCCCTGTCTTCCACCAAGTTACCTCTTCCAGCAAACAGGGCAAAGCCTGATTAGCACAAGAAGAAAGTATCTGCCTCCCGACACACAGCTGACTCAGAAGCCATGTGGTAAAATGAAGCTATTGTGGCTGTGAGGAAACAAATTGAAATAGACTGCTGGGCAATGTTTGACTGCTGAAATTGAAAGGAAGTAAACTGCAAGCTGCGGTAGCCTAGAGGAAAGAGCTCTTGCCTCACAATCAGGAGGTTGTGAGTTCTATCCTAGGTAGAGGCAGATTCTGTTACTTTGTTAAATGTTTGTAGAGTGTTCAAATTATTAGACTTATTTTTTAAAGACTGCTTTATTATTGTTCTAGACAACTTAACAAAATGAAGAAGCTTTTTAAAATAAATGCTTGCTCTGAAGAGGTCCAGTGCTTTTGTATCTTCTTTTAAATAGCAGAGAATGTATACTTCCAGAAAGCCACATAAAATTTAAAGATCTGTAAAAGTATAATCTGAAATGTAATAGTGTCCTGTTCAGTAAATTTCCTGACAGCTAGGACAATTGGAACTGAAGTTAGAACTGAAGTGGTGTAGGGTTCCTGCCTAAGCAGGGGGTTGGACTAGAAGACCCCCAAGGTCCCTTTCAGCTCTGTTATTATTGGAGGAGTTGGTGTGATTACATTTAAGAAAACTTTCTGGCATTATGTACATTTCTCCAATTCTTTGCTATTTCTATGGGTCAGGCACACATGCACAGAAATACACAGCAAACAGTGTATATCATCTCTACTGTTTGCTGTTTGCTGTTTGGCAAATTGCTGGGAGGCAGAGGCCTTTTTTCCTTGTTTTCCTCCCCCAAAACTAAGGTGCGTCTTATACTCACATATAAGTTATCTTATAATCACATATAAGTTATCACATATAACTTATCACATATAACTTATCACATATAACTTATCTTATACAAGATAACTCCTTCTTGCTTAAAAGTCTGTGCTGACCAACTGGCCCCCATCTTCACCCAAATCTTCAACAAGTCACTGGAGATATGCCATGTTCCTTCTTGCTTCAAACACTCCACTATCATCCAAGTGCCGAAGAAGCCCTCCATCAAGGAACTGAATGACTACAGACCAGTTGCTCTAACATCTGTAGTTATGAAAACCTTTGAAAGGCTAGTGATGTCCCACTTGAAAACCATCACGGATCCACTGTTAGACCCCCTGCAATTTGCATACCGAGCAAATAGATCGACAGATGATGCTGTTAATATGGCTCTGCACTTCATCCTACAACATCTTGAATCTCCAAATACCTACGCAAGGGTCCTCTTTGTAGACTTTAGTTCAGCATTCAACACCATCATACCGGACATTCTTCTAACTAAACTAAATCAACTAGCGGTACCTGAACACACTTGTAAGTGGATCACAAGCTTCCTAACAGAAAGGAAGCAGCAGGTGAAGCTAGGCAAAATCACATCAGATACCTGTACAATTAGCACAGGGGGCCCCCAAGGCTGTGTACTCTCACCACTTCTCTTCTCTCTATATACCAATGACTGCATCTCAAACAATTCATCTGTTAAACTACTGAAGTTTGCAGATGATACAACAGTGATTGGTCTCATTCGAGACAATGATGAAACCGCATACAGACGGGAGGTTGAACAACTAGCCTTGTGGTGCGACCGGAACAATCTGGAACTGAACACACTCAAAACCGTAGAAATGGTGGTAGACTTTAGGAGAAACCCTCCCATCCTGCCACCTCTTACAATACTAGACAACACAGTATCAACAGTAGAGACCTTCAAATTTCTAGGTTCCATCATATCTCAAGACCTAAAATGGTCATCTAACATCAAAAATGTCATCAAAAAAGCACAACAAAGAATGTTCTTTCTGCGCCAACTCAGGAAGCTCAAACTTCCCAAGGAGCTGCTGATACAGTTCTACAGAGGAATTATTGAGTCTGTCATCTGCACCTCTATAACTGTCTGGTTTGGTTCTGCAACCCAACAAGACAGACACAGACTTCAGAGAATAATCAGAACTGCAGAAAAAACAATTACTGCCAACCTGCCTTCCATTGAGGACCTGTATACTGCACGAGTCAAAAAGAGGGCCGTGAAAATATTTACTGACCCCTCACATCCTGGACATAAATTGCTTCAACTCCTACCCTCAAAACGTCGCTATAGAGCACTGCACACCAAGACAACTAGACACAAGAACAGTTTTTTCCCGAACGCCATCACTCTGCTAAACAAATAATTCCCTCACCACTGTCAAACTATTCACTAGGCTGCATTACTACTACTATTAGTTTTTCTCATCGTTCCTATCACCCATCTCCTCCCACTTATGACTGTATGACTGTAACTTGTTGCTTATATCCTTACGATTTATATTCATATTGATTGTTTCCTGATTGCTTACTTGAACCCTATGACAACCATTCTTGACAAATGTATCTTTTCTTTTATGTACACTGAGAGCATACACACCAAAGACAAATTCCTTGTGTGTCCAATCACACTTGGCCAATAAAGAATTCTATTCTATTCTATTCTACTCCGAAAAATACGGTATCCATCTATGTAAAATATTCATTTTTATAACGGCAATTTTCCCTGTAAATGATAACTGCATCTTTCCCCATCTATCCAAATCCTGTTTTGTTTTATGTAGTAGTTTGGTATAGTTGTCTTCTTTAAGAGATGAGTGTCTGGCTGTGATCCAGATTCCTAAATATTTAATTTTTTTGGTTGTCTGCAGGCCTGTTTTTTTCTGTTAATTCTTTTATCTGATTTTGAGTACAGTTCTTGGTCAATATTTTCGTTTTATCTTCATTTATTTTGAGTCCTGCCACTTTTCCAAATGATTCTATATCCTTTAGTAGTTTCATTGCTGATTCTGTTGGGTCTTCCAAAAAAAAACACCAGGTCATCCGCAAATGCCTGTGTTTTATAGAGTTCCGTTTTTATTTTTGTTCCCTTTATTTCTTCATTATTTCTAATTTGGTTTAATAGTATCTCAATTGATAGTATAAATAACAAGGGTGATATTGGACAACCTTGTCTTATTCCTTTAGCAATATTAAATTTATCCGTCATGTCACCATTTATCATTACCCTAGCATTTTGTTTTGTATATATTGCATCTATCATTTTTTCAAATTTGGGGCCAAATTTCATAGTTTTTATTTGATATTTAAAGAAGTCCCAATTTAAATTATCGAAGGCCTTTTGTGCATCCAAAAATACCATAGCCATCTGTTTATCACTGTGTCTTTCATAATATTCTAATATGTCCAAAACTATCCTTGTATTATATCTGATTTGTCTGGATGGCAAAAATCCATTCTGGTCTGAATGTATAATTTTATTTAATATTATTTTTAGTCTCTCAGCCATAATCGTCATGAATATTTTATAATCTACATTCAGTAAGGATATGGGTCTATAACTTTTGATTTGTTTAGGCTGCCTTCCACCCGTGCCAGCTCCGTGGCGCTTGTGGCTCCAAAGCAACCCACTGGCTTCTCAACCGGCCACCTGCCTGCTCTCTTTGCGGATCAGCCCAGCTGACTGCCGGCACCACTCTGGGGACTGCGGCACCGGATTGGAAGTCAGTGGGCTGCTTCAAAGCCCCAAGTCCCGCAGAGCTGGCATGGGAGGCACAGGTAGAAGGAGGCTTTTTCTACAGCATCCCCCTCCCCTCTTTAGATTGTCCTGCAGGGCTCTGCCTTTGCAGAAACGGGATGGGTGGTTTTATGGAGGATTGGTGGGGGGGAAGGTGCGGCCCTCTGGGATGGAGAGCGGGGCAAGAGAAGGCACAATAGGATGCGCTGCCCTGGACCTGATCAACCGCGCTTCTTCCAGCCCACCACCTCACGGGACGAGACAATCGGCCGCGCCTCCCCGCCCAGCCTTCCTCGCCAGGTGCTGCTCCACTGGCGGCTCCACCCTGCCCAGCTCCGCCCGCCGCCACTACCCATGAACTTCCCAGGAGACAGCTGGAGCGAGGGGTGGGCGGGAGTGCTTGGGCCCGGCTCAGCTTACCTTCCTGGCTAGGCTCGGAGACCGCCAGGCACACCCATCCACCGGCTCTCCACTTTCTGCCTGCCCCACCAAGGCCCCCGCCAGCCCGGAGACCACGCTCCCAGACGGCACATGACAGGGGACGCGACACCGCTGGAGCGTGGTTGCTGCCGCTGCCGCTCCCCCTCTCACCTTCCTGGCTTCGGCTCCGGGACCTTTGTGGGCCAGGAAGCGTCGGGGTGTGCACCTATGGAGCTCCACCAGGCTCAGGGTCCGCCGGGCTCCGGGCTGGCGGGGGCCTTGGCGGGGCAGGCAGAAAGCGGATGGGCGTGCCGGGCGGTCTCCGAGCCTCGCCAGGAAGGTAAGCCGAGCACCGGCCAGAGCACTTTCTTCCTTCTCCCGCCGTGAAAGAAAGAAAGAAAGATGTTAGGAAGGAAGAAAGACAGAAAGAAAGATGGTAGGTAGGTAGGTAGGAAGGAAGGAAGAGAGAAAGAAAAGAAAAAGAAAAACAAAGATGGTAGGAAGAAGGAAGGAAGGAAGACAGAGAGAGGAAGGAAGGAAGGAAGGAAGGAAGGAAGGAAAGATGGTAGGAAGGAAGACAAAAAGAAAAAAAGAAAGAAAGAAAGAAAGAAAGAAAGAAAGAAAGAAAGAAAGAAAGAGAAAGAAAGGAAAGAAAGATGGTAGGAAGAAAGGAAGGAAAGAAGACAGAAAAAGAAAGGAAGGAGGGAAGGAAGGGAGGGAGGGAAGAAAGAAAGACTTATGACCACAATTGAGCCCAAAATTTTGGTTGCTAAGCAAGAGCATTGTTAAGTGAGTTTCACATTTTACAAGTTGGCCACGCCCACCCGGTCACCTTACCACTAAGCCACACCCACCTGAAGGGGGTGGGGGCACTGAGGATGAGTTTGTAGCACCAAGGGGGCGGTGGACTGAAAAAGTTTGGGAACCACTGCATTAGAACATTACACATGCCTTCAGATGTTCTTCCCTAGCTTGTACATGACTGTTAAGAGCCAGAAATGTCATGGATTGAGTAAAATGTGGTGAAACTCACTTAACAACGCTCTTGCTTAGCAACCAAAATTTTGGGCTCAATTGTGGTCATAAGTCAAGGACTATCTCTGCCTTCCTCTGCATGGCAGCCTTGTCCTAGTAAACTCCTTCTCCTTTCTGGCAATTTTCCTCTGTTAGAGGCACCAAAATAATCCAGACAATTTAAGTTTTCCTGCTACAGCACGGGGTTGGACTAGATGGCCTCCGAGATATCTTCCATCCCTAAATTGCTGTGCTGTTTCAAAGTGTCTTCTGAAGCCATGTCTAGTGGCAGGGTTTGTGGTGCTTCCTTCCTCTTCTTCCTTTCTCTTTCTCTCTCTCTCTTCTCTCCCTTTCTTTCTTCCTTCCTCTTTCTTTTTCTCTCTTTCTGTCTTTCTCCTTTCTTTCTCTTTCTTTATCTCTTTTTCTTTCTTGTCTCTCTCTCCCTTCCTTCCTCTTTTTCTTTCTTTCTTTCTTTCTTTCTCTCTTTCTTTCTTGTCTCTCTCTCTTTCTTTCTTAATACCCTATATGAGCCCTACTGATTGATATAAGTGGATTTTATTCATATGTATCTTCATGTGATCTGCTACCTCTGCTATAAGGAGTATGCCAGCAAAGGATTTAGAAGTCTTGGATACCTTAACAATTGAATGGTTAATATCATGGAGGTAATAAAAATGATGCAGGAGGCACATTAAATCATTTGGGTTTTTTTTGTTAGTTTAGGTCAGGAATCAGCAACCATAGTAATAATAATAATAAATAACAACAACAACAACAAGAAGAAGTTGGAAGAGACCTTGGAGATCTTCTAGTCCAACCCCCTGCTTAGGCAGGAAACCCTACACCACTTCAGACAAATGGTTATCAAATATCTTAAAAACTTCCAGGGTTGGAGCATTCACAACTTCTGGAGGAAAGCTGTTCCACTGATTAATTGTTCTAACTGTCAGGAAATTTCTCCTTAGTTCTAAGTTGCTTCTCTCCTTGTTTAGTTTCCACCCAGTGCTTCTTGTTCTACCCTCAGGTGCTCTGGAGAATAGCTTGATTCCCACTTCTTTGTGGCAACCCCTGAGATATTGGAACACTGCTATCATGTCTCCCGTGGTCCTTCTTTTCATTAAACTAGACATACCCAGTTCCTGCAACCGTTCTTCATGTTTTAGCCTCCAGTCCCCTAGTCACCTTAAACATTCAAAGAGCCATTTGGACCCATTTTCCACAGAAAACTCCCACCCAGTCACATGAACCCATCCTTATTCCTTCCTTCCATCCTCCCTCCTGATTTTACCTTCTTTCCTTTCTTTCGCTTTCTCTTTGTCTCTGTCTCTGTCTGTGTCTCTGTCTCTCTCTTACACACACACACACACACACACACACATACACACACACACACTGCCTGATTGTTGTTTAATAGGCTCTGAATAAAATTTCTACATTAACAAAATTTATACCTAAACAACAGAATGTAGGAGCAAAAAATCATAACAATAGTCTGAGCTATCCTTTTTCCCCCCTCCCCCCTCACTTCCTTTTGCTTTCAGAGTGGGAGGGAAAACCAAATAAAAACGGGAAGGAACAGAAAATGGTGCCTGGCTGCAAAATAGGAGAAAGACATTTTTCAGCTGAAAAATGCCCTTCTCCTATTTTGCAGCCATGCATCATTTCTGGGACTGAAAAGTTGAGGGAAGCCAAGGAGGGGTGGGCTCTAACTTACCTCTCTGCTGGCTTGCTTCCTCAAGATGGCAACCGCATGCACAGTGCCAGAAACTCGGCTTCTGCACATGCTCAAAAGAAAAATAAAATAAAAAATAAAATAAAATAAAAATTAAATTAAAAAAAGCTAAAAACGAGATGGCGACCGCATGCACAGTGCTGGAAACTCAGCTTCTGCACATGCTCAGAAGAAAAAATAAATTTAAAAATTTAAAAAAAGATGGTGATGCCCATGGACCGGCACTGACCGATCTGGTGACGTCATCATGACATCACCAGCGGGTCACTACCAGTTCTATAGAACTGGTCCGAACCAGGAGGAACCCACCCCTGCCATTGGGTCATCGCAGAGGCTTTTCATCTGAGTATGAATGGGGCAGTGGAACGAGCCAATACAATGTTAAAACAATATTTGAGGTGCTATGTAGACTATCAGCAATCCGATTGGGCAGAACTACTGCCATCTGCGGAGGTGGCATATAACAATGCAGTACATAGTAGCACGGGACTGTCTCCTTTCCAAATCACAACTGGAATGGAATTCGTCCCAATGCCCAAATTGCCAAGAGGACCCCCTTCATCCATGTCATGAAATGAATGGACGGAATCCCTGAAAGGATTGTGGGAAAACACTTTGAGGGAGGTGGCAAAAACCTATAAAAGACAAGCTGACAAACGCCGATCCCTCCAACTGCAATTCTGGGTGGGAGACCAAGTCTACCTATCCACAAAATATCTAAAATTAAAATTAGCCTCTAGGAAATTCGGTCAGAAGTTCGTAGGACCATTCCCCATAGTAAAGATAATTAACCCTGTAACAGTACAATTGAAACTTCCCCGGCTGTTGGGGAAAGTGCATCTGGTCTTTCACTGTAGCTTGCTGAAGCCAGCAGCAAGTTCACAGCTCAGGCCAGTAGATTGGGCAGCCCCAAAACCATTTGTGATTGAAGGGAAACACACTATGAAATAAAAAGGATTTTAGATTCCAGAGGGTACCCCCTATCCAAAGCTTCCTGGGTGAAAAGTTGGAAGGTAAAGGCAGATAGATTGCTCAAGCAATTTCATGATAAGTACCCCCATAAGCCAAAGAGACTACCTGGGGGGGGGGGGAGGTTAGGGACCTCCCCAACTAACTTCTCTGTGATCTTGTTCTTTCTTACAGGAAACTTTCAATTGAAGGGGGGCAGCCTGTCAACCCTGAAGCTGGTTGAACTGTGGTCATTTTCCTTTCTCTGTTTTCTCTAGGAAGTTTTTCTCATTGCTTCAGGGCTGACACAGCCTGGAGTGAAGGGGCCAGGGAGGGGGTGTAGAGATAGCTGGAGTATTGTAGCCTAAATAAAATTCCTTCCTGTAGGAATCGAAGACGTTGGTGCAGGTGTTAGAAAGGTGGAGACTGAGGTCACCTAGCAACTGGACTGTATGCTGATTGGACCATGTGACTGGAGACTCTGGGAGGAAGTGACAAAGTTTTACTTTTAATTGGGTAGAAAATTGGTGGGAACTTAGAGATGGTTTTTCACCAGGAATGTGCCAATTTGATATGTCCCAATAAAATGTTCTTTGAGGAAATTGCCTGCCTCAGAGTTCTTATTGAATGGGATGTATTACTTGGAACCTTGACACATGAATCTTTATACAAATGTTCTCATTTGTGTGTAATATGCTACCTATTGCTTCTGTGGGGTCTGGTTTTTTGAACAAATTAAATCCTTTCAATACTGTATTCCATTCATAAATTCCATCTTATAGGTGTTAATAATACCAATAAGCCATATTTACTCCCTCTTTACTAAGTCTTTTAATTTCCTCTGCATGTTCCCCATAATTTGTGACCTTGAATATAGCCCTTTTGCATCTTCTGATATATTCATGAGCATCCCTTTCTTTTTATTGCTTCCTTATTTGTTATAAGATTATGGATACTGGACATTTTTTTGGGTGGTTCTGGATACTGATGCTTCCCTTCCCCTCCCCCACCATCCCAGATTTAGTTTAAAACTTGCCAGATAACCTGAGATGATAACACTTTTCCTCAGAAAGCAGTATCAAGATTTAGGAGGTTTATACATTTTAATACGGAAGTGATGTAATGATATCTTGACTCATACAGTGGCTTTTCTCTGATGCTGAGAACAGTCTGTCAAAAAGTGATGATTATATTAATACTGGATCTTAAGTTTAAGTTTAAGATCCAATATTAATATAACCATCACTTGGTTAAGTTTAAGGTCTGCTTTAATATTTACACTGCATGTTCTGCTTCTAAAAAAAGGGGGACTCATTTACTACTCATTGTTCATGATGTTCTTGTTCTGCTTTCAATTTCTGATTGAATCCAGAAAATCTCATTCAATTCTCAATCTATATAAATTCAAGAAAGTAAAATTTAAAGATAGCCCCAAGCCTGACTCACAAATGTGCCACATTGTAAGGATTTCTGACCATAGTAAAATCTACTTTTCTTCTCCTTATACTTGCTCCTACCTCCAGTACTAATATGTATAATTTGGCTATAACAACAAGAAAACACTTTCTTCAATCTGAGTATTCTTCCTAATATTGGACTGTTTCTGGAGTTCTAATTACTTTCTTTCATGATCTCCTCAACTATTAGATTCCTTAAGTTCAAAGAGATATTGATAAATGCTCACCTCTACAGGAAAGTTCTCCTTAGTGGTATCCACAAAAGGCTGGCAGTAATGGGGATCCAAGTATAACAAGAAGTCATCTAGGCAGCAAAGGGAAGTAGGAGGCGGAAATAAGCAATGCATCTTAGTATGATTATCTTCTACTTGAAAAAAACTGCACTTGTCAGAAGAGACATGGACCACCCAACATACCCTTAGCTGCTTTTTCAACCAATTTGCCTCCTCTTTGAATTAGTCTGCTGCTTAACTGGTAGCAGTTTTACAAATAGCTATTAGCTTTTTTCCAATTTACCAAGGATAATTCTACTTTTTTTAGGTAAATGACAGGAGTTGCCTATATGCAGTTGTTCTCTGAACTCTCCAAGTACAAAGAACTACTACTGCCTTTTTAGCTACGATCCATTCAGATCCAACTAGATCAGCGGTTCTCAACCTGGGGGTCGCGACCCTTTTGGGGGTCGAATGACACTTTCACAGGGGTCAGGAGACTTCGCCCGGATGCCGCCATTTGGGTTCTTCTACCCTCTGCGCATGCGCAGAATGCTTTGCGCATGCGCAGAGGGTAAAAACCCAAATGGCAGCGGCGGGGTGGGGGTCGTGGCGGCGGTCGCGGCGGCTGGGTGGGTCACGGCATTAGGAAGGTTGAGAACTACTAGATAGTTCTTTCCTTTCTAAAAATAAGCAGCTCCCAAAAATAAAAAATCCCTGCTTATTTACTTCTTTTTATATTGACCATTCTTCAAACAAGAGCTACTTTACCATATGCATTGTTGGTATTGGTTACTGTATATTAAGAATTTGGGTAATAAAAGAAAGAAGGCGTGGCCAACGCAGTGGCGCTACAGAGTTTCCCCGCGCTCCGCGGGGAAGCCCCGAATCCGCGCCATCCGGGGACCTGGTCCGGTCAGGACCAGGTCAGATCCACCCTGGAGGGGTGGTGAGGAAGAGGAGCGCCTGCCGGTGGACTGGGGGGCCTGCAAACCCCCCAGGGAGCCGGCTCTGTCTCCTCGACCGGCAGCGACCGGAAGACTATCTCTAAGTGTTGTCTCTAGCCGCGGCGGTCACATCAGCAAGATTTAAACTAGCAAGCTTGGAGTTATCTGGGAAAGGAAGGAAAGGAAAATCTAAAATCAAGTGTTGGAGGAGTTGAAGTTGAAGAAGAGGATGGTGAGTTACACTGCCAAAAGAACACGGTAAAAGCAACTTTCTAATTTAAACGGGGGCAAAAGGACCGGAAATTAAGGAGCGGCTGTTATATATGTGGACACAATGGAATAACAGATTTAAAGGGATTTGTAACTAAAGCCCAAATATTAAGGATTTGGACTTTGTTTTAAAGATTTGATAAAGGAGTAAGAATTGGGAAATAAACCTGAAGAGAAAAAATTTAAATTAGATTTGATTAAAAACAGGAAAATTAAAACAGGAACGGACGAGCTGGGAAATTTAACTGGAGAGTGCCATCTGGTGGCTGGAAGAATTAATCTTGTGATGGAATATCTTTCTGAATGTTTGGACAGCTGTGACCTTGAACAAGGAAAACCCTTTTAAGAGCTGAAGAAATACAAAGTAGATTGTAAATCTGCTATTGTTTGAAAGAAAGTGTTTTGGCTTGACTTGGATAAGAATGAATATGAACAGATGTTTATAATAAATGAACAGAAGGACCTGACCTTTCAAGGACTAAAGTAAAAATTTGTAAATTATAACAGGCTGTGAAGTACATCTTTGCTAGCAGCTGGATGAATGGTGAAAATTGCTGATTTGTGATTTTGAAGCTTTGAAACATGGAGACCAATGATTATTAAGAACTGGTGATACCTTTGAATGAATTCTGTGTTAGATTGAATTTGGTTAAGCTTGAACAGCTGTGGACTTTGAATAGAGCAGTTGTTATTGTATAAAAGATAACATTTGGATTGAGTCAGAGAAGAACAAAAACTGGATTGAAATTGTTAACAATAAATAAAGGAGTGGAAAGACTGTTTGGATTATTTGGATAAGACTGAATTTGAACAAAGATTGATAATAAAGGAACAGAAGGACTTGGCTTTCTAACTACAAAATGGAATGGAAATTTACAAGTGAAAAAGGCTGTGGACTACATCTTTGTTAGCAGCTGGATGGACTGTAAAATTAATAATTTGTGACTCTGAAACAGTTTGACTTTGCTGAATTTGTGGACTTGAAATTAGTGAATTAGGGAAATGGAGGAAATTGATTAAAGTCTGAACTTATTTAAGTTTTGGATTTCAGAATTAAGAACCGAGACTTTAAAGATGGAGAAAATTGACTATGAAGAACTGGCTGAGTTTATGAAGGATCTTTTTGAAAATTTTAGAAGAACTGTATTTGGAGCATTTGAGACAGGAAAAAATTGAAGTACAGATGGGAAAAAAACTGGATAAGAGAATAGAAGAAAAAAAGAAGAGTGAAGAAGATATTATAAATGATGATGAAAAGGGAAATAACATTGAAAATGCAATGCTGACTAATGAGTATGATAATGATAAATATTCCACTGGGTTTATTTTATTTATTTATTTATTTATTTATTTAGGTATTCTTATATGCCGCCCAACTCCCGAAGGACTCAGGGCGGCGTACAACAGAGAAAAATACAAGAATGACCAAATATTAAATATTAATTAAAAACAAATATAAAAATTTAAAAAACACAGTATAAAAGAACATCGAACAACCATTCAACAACCATACATACTTGGGGGTGAGCTCGAGTGGATTAATAACAGTGAAACTAGAGATAAAGATAACAGTTACAATGATAATAGAGATGATGATATTAAGAATAACTATATTCAGATTGATGATAAGGATTTTGAGATACATAAAATAGAAAAAATGGAGAAAAGTAGATATATGCAGAAAGTAAATTTAAGAGGGAGGAAAAGAGCGTGGGGAAAGAGAACTTATTGGTATAAAATCAAAAGACAGAGGGAAGAGAATTTAATCAGATTCCCTAGTTAAAAGGGAATGGATGAAGACATTGAAATATTATGGAAATGTTTTTTTTTCTTATTATTATTTAGAGTTAACATTTTATTAAGAGTTGGATTTTTTTGTTCTTTTATATATAGATTAATATTGTTCAATGAATTAAACGATTTGATATTTCAGATAAAATAATGTTAATCAATGAGAAGTATGAATGATAAATATGAATACTAGAATTTAAAAGATATATTATGATTGTATATTCTTTTTCTTTTATATATATGAATTCGTTTAAATGAAAAACTTTAAAAGGGGAAAATGTACTATTTTAAGACTTGAATACTTAATTAAATAATTCAGAAAGATTTTTGATGATTAGTAAGTGAAAATGCATATTATGATTGTGTATTATTTTTCTTTTTTCTTTTAGAAATGAGATATGTTTAAAGGAAAAATTTAAAAATCATATATTTCAAATGTGAAATGTTTAATTTGAGTGTAAATAATCAAAGAAGAAATTTTATGATTAATATAAGAAATTGGAATGTATAATTGGGTATTTAGTTTGTGATAAAATAGAGGGGGGTACATAAACAATGAATAAAGAGTCAAAAAAGTGGAGGTAGCAATTTGGCCTAAAATTAAGTAGTAGGAGAATAAAAATTAATTTGGAAACTAATGAACAGTGGAGAATTTAGGAGTAGAATTGGAAAAATAATTGGTGAATATCCCAGATGACAAAACTAGATTTCCTTTTTTTTGTGTGTGTGGAGGTAAAATGAAGTTAGCAGTATATACCTAGAAATAAAGTATTACATATAAAGAAATGATATAACAACAACAACAACAAAATTTTCTTAGAAGGGATATGAAGAGTTTAAATTTGAGATTTTATCATCAGTCTGTTAAACATAAGAGGATAAAAGAGTACTCAGGGGAAGGCTAAGAGGGTGTAAGAGGAAGTAGAAGGGGAGGAAGAGAAGGAGCAGAAAGAGTAGAGGAGGAGTGAAGGAGTAAGAAAGATGGAGGAGATGATGGAGGTAGAGAGGGGGAGTGCAATGGAAAAAAAAGCAGAATAAACTGATGATTGATGATATAAGCGTATGGATAAGATATTGATTTTTGAATGATGGAGTATAAATGTAAAATTGTGTATTTTATTGTAATGATTTAAGGTATATGTTCATTGAAATGTAAAAGTGGAGGAGGAAAAAATAAAAAACTTTTTGAAAAAAGAAAAAGAATTTGGGTAATAAATTTATTGGTTATATAGCTTAGTGTAGAAGTTAGAAAAGCTGATTTGGCTTATATCAACCTATTATTAGGAGGAAAAAATAGATTAGAGATTTCTGAGGTTCACAGTGAAATTGATTACCTTGATATCCGACAAAGTACAGTGAATGTTTTGGTTTTCCTCCAATAATTCCAATGCAGAAATCTAATTTCAACAGCTCCTGCAGGATAAGGTTCAGAATTCAAGAATTCCACCAAATGTTTGTTCTTTTTCCACTGTGATATTCAACCCCCATCTACAATGACTAGGAGAGAGACTATCACTTTTCATCCACATTGGACAAATGTAGGGAAAGAGAATGTGCCGTATTTTTCGGAGTATAAGACGCACCGAAGTATAAGACTCACCTTAGTTTTTGGGGAGGAAAACAAGGAAAAAAGGCCTCTGCCTCCCAGCAATTTGCCAAACAACAAACAGCAAACAGCACAGATGATATACACTGTTTGCTGTGTATTTCTGTGCATGTGTGCCTGACCCATAGAAATAGCAAAGAATTGGAGAAATGTACATTATGCCAGAAAGTTTTCTTAAATGTACTCCTCCCAATTATTTAAATAGATCTACTCCAAGGTAAGTCAGGATTTAACTCTAACAGGACACTGTTACATTTCAGACTATACTTGTACAGAGCTGTTAAAATTAATTAAAATTTCTGGAAGTATACATTATTCTCTATTATTTAAAAGAAGATACAATAGCACTGGGCTTCTTCAGAGCAAGCATTTATTTTAAAAAGCTTCTTTATTTTGTTAAGTTGTCTAGATTTAGAGGGATCTCCAACCTTGGCAACTTTAAGACTTGTGGACTTCAACTCCCAGAATTCCACAGCCAGCTAAACTAACAAAGCTGGCTGTTGAATTCTGGAAGTTGAAGTCCACAAGTCTTAAAATTGCCAAGGTTGGAGACCCCTGGCTAGAACAATAATAAAGCAGTCTTTAAAAAATAAGTCTAATAATTTGAACATTCTACAGACATTTATAGTTATTCACTTACCCCCTTGCATCCAGTTCAGCAGAAAATAAAAATCTGCGTGTCTCTCCCAGCTATTTGCCTCTTTGCAGCTAATTTCAGTTTCATTTTAGCACGTGGCAAATCAGTTGTAGGTCGGGAAGCTGCTACTGACTTGCTTGGCTTTACAGGCTCTTCCCTCTTTGCTGCAAGCAGGTAAATTGCTGGAAGACAGAGGCCAAAATGTGGGGGTGGGTGGGTGGGTGGGTGAGGCTACATTCGTTGTATAAGACGCACCCAAGTTTTCACCCTATTTGGGGGGGTAAAAAGGTGCGTCTTATACGCCGAAAAATACGGTAAGTGGTAAGAGTTGGAAAAGCTGATAATTCAGTTTACTGCTATTCCTGATTTGCTGATTTTGTAAGAGCAATTTTCTTGTCTTAGTTAAACAAATGGGAATACGTACCAGGAGATTCTAGAAACCATCTCCTACACAGACATTGTACAATTCTGTTTACAGAATATTGCAACTTTGAGACACAATCAATATGTCCTTTTCATGCAATCAGTTGGAAAAGAACGAGACATCAATATGGATTGTATGTGAACCCCGGTATCCCACTATTTGCACCTGTTCTCAAGTCACCTTGATGCACTCCACATAGGCAGGATTAAAAGTCTCTCCACCCAGCCGCATGGGCACCAGGATAATGACTGCTTTCCATTCTGCCTCAGGATCCCATGGAGTCCTGCTGTTATTCTTCTTGGCTAGGTTTGCCACATCCCCTTTGTACACTATGGGGACACAAGAGAAGGCAATTCAGTCATAAACTATATGGACAAAAAGCTAGTTAAATCCCTTTGACTGCACTGAGACTTGAGCCTAGGACAAACCTCCCCAATTCCCCCTTCTCCAAACCTTACCTGTGCAATCCTGAGAAACATATATTACCAGGTTGCCTGCTTCTATGGAGCAATCCACTGCTTTCCTACAGGAATAAAATAGCACACTTCAGTGGAACAGTATCCTGCCAATTTTCACAGTTCAGATGATTGTCATGGGAAGGAGGATGGAGAGTAAACAAACAGTAAACTTATTAATGGGAAATATCCTTGCTGGAATAAAAGGAAATGGGGCTCAGTTTGGGATAGCATAATGATGTAGGAGTCAGAAAAGCTTCCAAGATTGCTGCCCCAATACATAAAATTGTAGAATCTTTTATTCTCTTGATGCTGCTGACCCACAACTCACAGAAAACTGAATCAACATGGGTAATGGTATGGCATGCCAGGAATTCTAGTTTAGCAGCATTTGGGAGGCCATAGATTCCCCTTTCCTAATAAGAATATATTTGGTTTGTAAGGCGACAGCTTCTGAAAGATTCAAATGCTAAAGAAATGTGAGCTTTGCCATGTATTGCCTTTCTTTTCTTTTTCATAATTAATGATGCAATTCATCAAGGACAAGAAAACCAGCAAAGTTCTATTGTTACTCTTTTTAGTAGAGCCTGCACTCTAAGCAGGCGTTTTAAGGTACATTTAGTGCTTTAGTCAACCATTCTGAAACCTTGTGATAACAGAGTTTGATTATCCCTGGTTGTGCTATCAAAAAATTCCCAAAATAAGAACATGGAGCATTCTTGGTAGAGAACCTGACTCTCATATACAGTGGGGCAAAAAAGTATTTAGTCAGCCACCAATTGTACAAGTTCTCCCACTTAAAAAGATGAGAAGCCTGTAATTGACATCATAGGTAGACCTCAACTATGAGAGACAAAATGATAAAACAAATCCAGACAATCACATTGTCTGATTTGGAAAGAATTTATTTGCAAATTATGGTGGAAAATAAGTATTTGGTCACCTACAAACAAGCAAGATTTCTGGCTTTCACAGACCTGTAACTTCTTCTTTAAGAGGCTCCTCTGTCCTCCACTCATTACCTGTATTAATGGCACCTGTTTGAACTTGTTATCAGTATAAAAGACACCTGTCTACAACCTCAAACAGTCACACTCCAAACTCCACTATGGTGAAGACCAAAGAGCTGTCGAAGGACACCAGAAACAAAATTGTAGACCTGCACCAGGCTGGGAAGACTGAATCTGCAATAGGCAAGCAGCTTGGTGTGAAGAAATCAACTGTGGGAGCAATAATTAGAAAATGGAAGACATACAAGACAACTGACAATCTCCCTCGATCTGGGGCTCCATGTAAGATCTCACCCCGTGGGGTCAAAATGATCACAAGAACGGTGAGCAAAAATCCCAGAACCACACGGGGGGACCTAGTGAATGATCTGCAGAGAGCTGGGACCAACGTAACAAAAGCTACCATCAGTAACACACTACGCCGCCAGGGACTCAGATCCTGCAGTGCCAGACGTATCCCCCTGCTTAAGCCAGTACATGTCTGGGCCCGTCTGAAGTTTGCTCGAGAGCATTTGGATGATCCAGAAGAGGATTGGGAGAATGTCATATGGTCAAATGAAACCAAAGTAGAACTGTTTGGTAGAAAGACACCTCGTTGTGTTTGGAGGAGAGAGTGGGGGCTTCGTGGCCTGAGTGGTTTCCCCCCCACCCCTACTCTTCCCATTACGAAGTTTCCTGGCTGGAGAACCACATGGATCGCTCCCCTTGCAGTTGGCCTGCGAGGACTGCTTGATCAGGATTGGGGAGGACGGATGCCCCCTTCCATGCTCTCTTCCCCACCCCCGGGCTCCCCTCCGAGACCTTCCCCACCATGTGCAGAGAAAGGCAAAGCAGCCGGCGGCAGGGGAGGGGGGAAGGCACAGGGTGGGGGGTTCCTCCATGGTGAAGGTGGCTCCGCTCAACCTGCTGGTGCCCAGCAGCGGCGGCTTCCCCATCCAGGTGAAGCACGATCAGAAGCGGAGGCAGCTCACTATCCGCTTGAACAGCTGCCATAATAAAGCTGTCCTGTTGTATGACTATATAGGGAAGAGGGTGGTGGATCTTCAATCGGGCATGCGGAAGCCAAAAAAGTGCATTGTGTTTCAGGCGGCAGGCAGTTCCAGCCGGTGCTGCCATCCGAAAATGCTTTCCTATCCCGGTTCCCCGATGCACATTGCAGAGCTGCGTGCCTTCCTCCTCCTTCTCCGCAGACTCACTTTCCCTTTCCTCCTGGCCAGATCAGTCTCCTGGGCCAGGCGCAGAAGCCAACTGCCCTCTGCTTGGGTTGTCTGGAGAAGGGGCAGGCAAAGCGGCGAGCCACCTTGCCTTATGCCTCTCACGCAGTGCCCCCTTCGAGTGCCCAAATGAGTCCCGACCTCCCACTTCGGGAATCAGGCTCCAACCAAGGCAGCAAAGGCGCAGGGGGCTTGCTGGAAAGCCCAGCAATGTGTTTATGAGATGGCAGCCTCCAAGAGGACTGAAGTGCTGTGTCTCTAACAGACCTTGCTGCGAGAAAGCCAGGCTTTCAACGCCTACGGCTATAGATAGGAAGACAGGGGCATCTCGGGAGTGGAGCCTTCGGTGCCAAGTCTCTCTTCTTCCCACAAAGCATCTGCTAAATAAAATCGAAGACTGGTGCTTGGATAAGGGAATTCTAGCAAATGAGCAGGCAGGTTTTAGAGTGGGTAGGTCTACCATTGACAATTGTTTCATCCTTTCCCATTTAATCAATAAATACAAGAACCAGGGGGAAAAGTTGTATACCGCCTTTATTGATTTCACTGCTGCATTTGATTCCATTGATAGGAACCATCTGTGGAGAAAATTACAAGTCATGGGGATGGATCCCAGACTTATTTTGTTGATCAGGATTCTCTATACTAATACGGCAATTAGAGTTAGATATGCAGCAAATGGGGCTTCAACAAATAACATACCGACAACTAGGGGAGTGAGGCAGGGCTGCCTACTGGGCCCTACTCTTTTTAACCTTTATATAAATGATATTCCAGTCCTCCTGGAAGATCTTTTAACGCACAGCCCCCAAATAGGAGCTACGTTTATTAATGTAATAATGTATGCTGATGATTTAGTGCTGTTTTCTAGAACCCAAACAGGGATGAGGAGACTTCTCGCCAAGCTCTCATGTTATTGTACTACATATCATTTGACTATAAATGTAGCTAAATCAAAAGTTTTAGTCTTTGGCAATAAGAATAAAAAGCATAACTGACATATTAATGATTCAAAGATTGAACAAGTTACTCAATATACCTATCTTGGAATTGTTTTTTCCAGTGCAGGTGGTTGGACTCTACACCATCAATACCTCTATCAAAAGGTCAGAGCTGGGGCAAGCCTTGTATCTAAATTAAGTAAACGTATCCAACCAACCTCGATTTTACCAATTCTTAAAGTCTTTCAGGCTAAACTTGTTCCGATTATGCTCTATGGTGCTGAAATCTGGGGTCTTTCAGAGGCCCCCATATTGGAGAGAACTCAAAATAATTTGTTAAGGAGGATGCTGGGGGTAAATAATTCCACTTCCGCGGCAGCTGTCAGAGCTGAATTGGGACATTTTTCACTGTATACCTATACAATCACCAGGGCGGTAGCCTACTGGCTAAAAATGACTCAGATGGAAGCCAGTAGACTTCCTAAAATCTGCCTAGAGGAACAGCAGATCTTAAACCCTCAAAGGTATTTTTGGTTAACTCAATTGTCAGATATATTGAATCGATATGGCATAGGGTTTCCGTTGTGTGACACATTGAAGCAAGTTAAACAACGGATTAAAGATATACATGGGCAAATGGACATGGCAACTTTTTCAACTAATCATTCCCTTAAGCTTCTGACAGCAGTTAAAACTACTTTCACCCTGGAAAAATATTTACTCCTAGAAATGCCATCAGTGGAGAGAGAATTATTTGTCAAGTTTAGATTTGAACTTTTAGATACTAACGTTAAATTCGGCCGGTATCGGAAAATCCCCTATGACGAAAGAACATGTATATGTGGGGCAAACATTGTCGAGGATACGGCGCATATAATATTTGAATGTAGGATGTATGAGGAAGTAAGAAAACAATATCTGTCCCCAATTATAAATAAATTTTCCCACTGGAATGTAAGGCATAAATTAACATTTCTATTGAAGGCAGACTCTCCTCCCCTGGTAAGGGCTATCACTCGCTATCTTAATAGGATGACAGCAATACGAGCCAGCTACATTGAAAAGAATTTCACTTATTGTAAGAAAGATGAGCTGAGTTAGAGACGAGATATTTTATTTGGGTTATCTAGTTTTAGAAATTTAGTTATTGAATTTTGATATCGTTGAATTTTGATGTCATGTACCATATATATTTTTGTACGGTTGTTTCTGTACCTGTTTGTTCTGTTTTTCTTTTTTTGAAAAGGCCTTTGGGCTATTCAATAAATGTACTGTACTCTTCTTCCCCCATGAAAATCATCCCCCACCCCACCCCAACCACCCCACCCCAACCACCCCACCCCAACCACTCCATAGGGTGATAGGGTTTGTTTTAAATGGATAAAAAGATCTGTGCTGCTCGTTATCAAAATCCAAGTGGAAGTGAGGACGCCGCTGATCCTGATAGGCAGAGGCAGAATTGTTTTTTTCTTGTTTTGCTCCCCAAAAATTAAGGTGCGTCTTATACTCCGGTGCGTCTTATACTCCGAAAAATACGGTAATTGTTTTGAACTCCGTGGGATATTTTCATTTCAAAATGGTCAAATTCAAAGTGCTCTGTACACAATAAACCTCTCAACTTAACTACCAACAAGCAGACCAGAATATCCACCCATAAAGACTCCCGCTGAGAAAATGTTAATGATCTCCAAACATGCTCTTCCTCATCTCTGTAATATAAATTCCTTCAGATACCATATTACCATATTATCACTCACCTGAGGATGTGGGCAGTAACAGAAGGGCCATACCAATCTCCAGCTTTCTTCCCTGAATTATGCCCAAGATCAACTAGTTGGTGGATCCCAAAGGGTGCTTGTGGCTGATCTGCAAACCATGAAATAATCTTTCGGTGGTAGCATTCCTTCTCCAGTTCATCAGATCTGCAGGTATGCCGATGAGCCCACAATTCCCAGGGGCCTATGGTCCTATTAGTGGGGATGGATGAAGCTTGGTGCAGATGGGAGATGCTGGGACAGGGCAGAGAGGCAGCTTTCATGGGCTGCATATCTGTCAAATTGGTAGTGATAAGGACATCTGACCAGGTCCAGTCTGAAAAGTGAAACACAAAATCAAGAAAAATAAGAAAGGATAGCAAGCCATCCAATTCCCCAATGCCCATAGAAAGTAATTGAAGTATCATTTATTCACTCAATAGCAAACAAACTGTAACAGACTGTATATGTGGATACCATACCTGCTGAAGGTATGACCCACATTTTGGTTGGTGGAGGAATCTGATACCACAAATTACGAGCTACTCACATTTTCTATTATTATGCAGATGTCCTCTTTGATCTCTGGAAGATGACAGATCCAAAGAAACTACTGAATTACATAACTCTTTAAGATCCTCCATGGGACAAAATGTAAATATTATACATTCCAGATACTTAGTCTGTATGTCTTAGTACAAAGGCATGAAGAGTAAAGTCCCTCTCAGATGTCTCACATATAGCCTTGCCACTCACCTTTGCTAAGAAAATGGACAAGGAGACCCTGCGCAAGCAGCATCTGCCCACTGCGCAACATACAGCCCCAGCCACAGTCAGTGGTCCATGCAGTGCCTTCAAACTGCTGAAAATCTCGACGGTAAGTCAGCCAGATACGAGAGGCAAAGTCTTTTTGGAAGCGCTCCATATCCTCTTCAACGAAAAAGAAAATTCTGTCACATAGAGGTTCTCTGTGGCAGAGGCACCATTTTTTTATCAGGCCTCAAAGAAGTCTGAAGACACTTTCACACAAACTAAAGCTGCAGGAAATCTTAGCGTATACCTTTGCAGTATAAGGCAAGACAGGAAGAGAAAGGTTATAAGGGGCTAGCATAAAAAGGTTTCCAGACCTTGATGAATCTAGATACTTTTTTTTGTGGTCCTGACAATCTTCTAAAACATAGCAACATTCTTTAACATGGATGTATGGACTGTACACCAGGTTGCTGAGATTTGAGATTTGTTTCTTAGAGAAGAGGAGGGGCAGTCAAATAGAACTCAGCTAAGTGATGAGAAGACCCTGCCCTATTGCATCAAACTTACTCACCCTCTTCTCCAAAATGATAGACATGTCCAAAGAGATGGACTGGGGAAACCTTGCTGAAATTGGTTTTGATTCTGAGACTCCAACCTGAGAAGAAAAAGGAAAAGGAAATTCAATCTCAGATCATGTGATATGTCAGTTTAAAGCAATTGAGCAATCCCTTTTTTCTTATAGAAGTTTCTGAGGGAATGTGTTACCTGACTTCCAGTTTTGCAACAGTACATAAATAATCTTCACTTGCACAAATGCATAACAACAGCAGAGGAACAATCCTCTGAACACAGCCTTTTCCCTGTTAATCTCTTTTGTCATTGAGGCAATCAAGGAATAAGAAACAAAAGGAGTCTCAGGGCAGGAATACTCCAAACACATCCCAATTATTGGCAATGTGCATAGGGTGGAGGTCTAACAAACACACACATTAAATTCATAAAATGCACATACATGTATAAAAAAACCTAGTTCAACTCTTGTCCTTAGAATACAGGTAGTCCTCGACTTATGTCCACAATTGAGTCCAAAATTTCTGTTGCTAAGTGAATTTGTTAAGTGAATTTTGCCCCAATTTATGACCTTTCTTACCACAATTGTTAAGTGAATCACTGCAGTTGTGAAGTTAGTAACACAGTTGTTAAGTCAATCTGACTTCCCTATTCACTTTGCTTGTCAGAAGGTAATCACATGACCCCAGGACACTGCAACCATCATAAATATGAGTTGGTTGCCAAGCATCTGAATTTTGATTACGTGACCATAGGGATGCTGCAATGATTGTAAGTGTGAAAAACAGTCATAAGTCATTTTTTTTCAATGCTACTGTAACTTTGAATGGTATTTGTTGGGGGAAAGAACTTTGGATTTTGAACTGGGTGGGGAAAACCCTGGGAACTTCAGAGTCGGGTTTTCACCAGCTGTGCCAATATAACATGCCTAATAAATCTATACTTTGAGGAACCTTGCCTTGGAGTTTTGATTTCATGTGGGCTGTGACGGAACCCTGACAAAGGTAATTAACAATGTAAACCTCTCTACCATTCTAATCAAGGAGGAAGTGAGCTCAAATAATGACCTAGTTTTGTGCCTCATCAAAAGATTACAGAAATCCAGGATTAGAAATGGAATGAATAGACATTGCTATAGGCATTATTAGACATTATTTCAGAGGAGAGAAAAATAAGAGATAATATAAACTAAGAAGTTCATATTGCTTCTGATAGAGCTTGTATCGTTAAAAAACCAATAACTTTCAACAATATAATCTTGTATTTACAACTGCAGACCAAGCTAAAATATTTTTACCAGTCATTCTCAATTTCAGTTTCCATGTTTTAAGAGTAGTTCTATTAATCTCTATGTTCTGATGAGAGTTATAAGCAAATTTATCAAGCGTCCCCCAGTCCATGCCCATGTTCACAAGAGGAAGAAAACTCCATAGGAATAAGAGAAAAGTTGTTCTCCTACTATGATACTCATATGAGGAGATATCCAAAATAACTATGGTCTTATAACTTCAGCATAGGAATAAATGTAAAGCACCTTGAAGGAACCATGGTCCTTCAAATATTGCTGGCAAGGATGAGGAATGCTAGGCACTGTAGTTCAGTAGTATATGGAAGGCCAAACAAAATACATACACATCTTATACACATATCAATGAATTTATTTCACTCATTCACTGGTGGGTTATTTCACTAACTCGGACCACAAACTCTTCATCAAAAGTGATGTTCAAGAAAATAATGGTGGGCAGTATGTCCTATCAGCTAGAGGTTACAAAAAAAGACAGCTTCACTACCATAGCTTATTGGAAAAATAGGAACTGAAAATAGGAACAGAATTTATCCTCCTAAACAGATGATTTTCCCTAACCCATCCAGATTTATTCACAAAACTACATGAAAAATACAAGTACAAAATACATGTGCATCTGCAGTTACACTTCCCACTAAGCTAAAGTGTTTTGGTTTTGTGCCAGCACATGGTGTGGGCCCAGTCATGTGGCTTAGAAATCATGGTTTATTGCTTAAGTGTTGTTGTGAACATTAATAGTTTACAGTTGGCAACTTTTGATTTTTTTTTCTTCATTGGGAGTACTACAATAATCTTGTCAGGCAGTGTTAGAGAAATGGGTAGACTGAAATTTTCTGGCCAGGTTTCTGGGTTTGGGGCTATTTCATGGACATCAAAGTAATGGAACAGAATGATAAGCTTAAATATCATTTTTTCCTTCCTTTAAAAATTCAAAATCTGGAAATTCTATCTAATTTTGAATAGTTTCAGAAAGTACAGAGCATAATATCTACAAGAGATTTGATTTTTTTTACAAATCTTTAGAGACAGATATGTGCAAAAGACAATCTTTGTAGATAACTAAATTCTAAACCTACATACTTAAAAGTTAACAATTAGGCCTCTAAAGGAAGCAGGACTTAAATATATCCTGACAGACAAATGAATTGATTTTATAAGTATGAAACTTAAGAAAACACAGGTCTCTTGATTTTAAAGTCACAAAATATATTAAGAATTTAACTGAAAATTCAAACGGCATAAAAAAGGAGAAATATGTAAGATGCCCAGCTGATGGAAGTACTTTACAGCTGTTACATAGATTTTTTAAAAATCTATATTTCTCAAGATCAAGGTTCACCTTGGTGACTATTAAACAGTGATAGGATCTGCCCATTCCCATGCAGTTTCTATAACCTGAACTTACCATATTTCATATTGTTCCAGGTAGAGAGGAGCTTGCTCTTGATCTTGTCCACTTCATCAGGTTCACTATACTGGCTACAGGTGGCACTTCTGAGGAAAAGACCTGGATAGCTCCCTCCCTGGCTGCTGGCTCTGGGATTAAAAAACTGCCTTCCATCTATATGGTGCAACTCTTCCTGGCTTAAATACTGCACTGAGGTGGGTGACACGGAATTCATTTAACAACTGACACTAGTGGAGACTATGTCCTTTTTGACAGGTTGAGATGAAAGCTTCATGTGTATTGCTGGGGAAGTAGAACTACAAAATCAAAGGCAAAAATATTAAGGAAGCTGCTGTAGAGGTATAACAGCTCAATATATAATTATTAAATACAAATATCTGCAAATATGTCTTATATTCAAACCATCTTCCTAACTATATCAAATCTCAAATCCTGCACAGGTGTTTACTTCTCTGTGTCCAACTCAATTGGGCTGGGGAGGAAGGAAAGAAGGTTTTAAGGAATGTCAGGTGATTTATAAAGGCCAAACAATAAGGTAAGTATTATAATCCACTCAACTTCTTTAAGCAAATAATTTTCATTTTCTGTTCATAACAGTTAAAAGACCATGTCCGTGAAAATCTTTGTACAAGACAAGTTCAGATATTTTAAAAATCTGCAACATAGAACAGAAAAGAACCAGAGAAAAGACCATGGTTCCTCCAGCAATGCTTAAGACGTTTATACCAAAACGTTAAAAAATATATAGAGAATGTGTACTTCAGGAGTAAGTTTGATGTTCACCTCTTCAGTTGAAGTAACTCATCTGTTCAACACTAATAAAAGCTAATTTTGAAAGGCTAAGAAAAGGACAACTCCAACATTATTTCAAATTAGTATTGTCAAACCTATGTTCTACTGATTACCATATTAGATTCGGGTTTGCGCTCCCTAAATTATATGCTGAAAGCAAGATTGCTTGTGTTGCTTACCTGGAAAGGTTATAAGGAAAGGGAAGAACTATCTGTTTTGGTGTCTTAATCATTAAAGCATCAGGAAAAGTTAAACAGAATATTTAGAAAAAACCAGGAAAGTTTAATAGGACAGTTTCAACCCGCTCCAAAACCCGCTCTGGAGAACAATCAGATTTACCCGGCCTATGGTGCGTGTGGGCGGGGGGGGGGGGGGCACAGGGGTCGCCTGTTCCCGATCTTGGCCAATGAAGAGGCCGGCGGCCTCTTCCCCGTCTACACTTGGCCCATTTGCCCTAACCCAGATGTCGTGTCCCCCCCCCCCACCGCCGAACCATGCCCCTCGCAACCAAAGCCTTCTCTACCCCACGCAGTAAGGTCAACGCAAGAAGGTCCCAGCTCATCCTCCTTACCCAAACGGCGCAGGCATAGGATACGAGAGTACGGGCCCTCTCTGGGCGTCCCGTCGTTCCGGTGGCCGCTATTCAATCCCATGAGCGCCCAATTCAGCACTACCTTACCGTACGCAACGATGCCTCCGGCGCCGTCATCTTAGATCCCCGGAACAAGCTTTCGGCGGAAGTGCTTCCTTGCCCTTAGACAGCGGCCGGAAATGCTTTGGCCAAGGGATAAAAAGAAAGAGAAAGCGTTGGAATACAGTGTTCCTTTGCTGCAGGAGCGAGTTGCGGATGCCTTTTCGACGGCATTTTTTCGTTTGGCGTGAAGAACATGATTTTTCGAGGCCTTTAAAGCTCTGTTTCATAATTTTAATAATTAATAAACTGTAAAAGACAGCTTTCCATAGAACAGCTTACATCCTGCTACGCTACGATGTCTTTAACACAATCAAACAACCGTGTCTGTCTATTCCAGGTCTTTGGAAGTGACTCATTAAGTGGAAAACAATACAAAATCCAACCTTGACTGAGCTATGAGATGGACAGCAAATAAATTTGATAAATAAATATACTCCTGGTTGACTGTAAGATAAAAAGATAATTATTCTGATAATTCTTAGGTCCTTGGTTAGGATTTGAATTAAGTTTTCACCAATCCTTAACTATGAATCTAATTGTAGATTATCCAAATCTCATAACACCAGATTTTAACTTTGCTTTAAAACAAACTGCTTTGTTGCTTGTATCCTTACGATTTATATTGACTGGTTCCTATTTGATCGCTTATTTGTAGCCGGACTATCATTAAGTGTTGTACCTTACGATTCTTGACGAACATATCTTTTATGTACACAGAGAGCATATGCACCAAGACAAATTACTTGTGTGTCCAATCACACTTGGCCAATAAAAATTCTATTCTATTCTAAAAAAAGAAAGAAAGAATAAAGTATGGAGAGTTGATGTGGGAATACAAGGTGATAGTGGACAAAGAATTTGAAAAGGTCACCAGGTATCAAGACCTCAAAATTGAAGTTGAAAGATGATGGCATAAACAAATACAGGCGGTCTCAGTGGTTATTGGTACATTAGGTACCAAAAAATCTTGGACTGCACTTAGAATATTTCTATTGACAAAATTTCCATCTGTCAATTACAAGAGGTCACACTGCTTGAATCTGCACATATACATTATAACAGTCTAGATTCTTGGGAAATATTTGATGCATAAAGAAGGCCAACACCACCTAAAGAACTAGAAGCTGTGATTTCATATTTTTATGTATATAATTATAATAATCCCCCAGTGAGATATTACCTTGATGTGATTGTGGGGCTTATATGCTCTGAGGAAGATGGGAGCTATGCCAAAGGTTCTACCATACTGGAAGGTCTCATCAGAGGAGTCAGAGAAAGAATGTCTCTCCCATAAAAAATATGGTAAGTACATTACAGAAACCCATACCAGCTCGGTCATTGCCCAGGTCAACAACACTAGGTGTTGGAGTTCTTGGACATATTGAAAATTGGGCTACAGGAGTCAGGACTGTTGGTTGAGCAACCAGAGCCAGCAGCAGCAGAACTACTGGAAGGAAAGGTCTTTATCCACTGCAAATATACAGTAACTGAAAACAAAGAAATAATGATCTGTTACTACAGATGAAGTCCAACAAGAAGAAGATATTTGAAACAAATGCACCAGTTCTGGAAAGAACAACATCCAGAATCAGAAAAAACAGAACAGAGGCAACACTAATTTATAATAAAAAATAAAATATTCACAGAAGCAGAATTAGAAGAATTGCAAAGATCTACCTGGGGAAAAGAAATCAAAGCTTTGCCACAAGCAACTCAGACTGTAGAGGCAAACAAGGAGTTGGCAGTAGAGGAATCCAGCAGAGATATAAAATTGTTTTCAGTTGGAAACCAGGCATCCTCTCTTCTGCCTCAGAAAGAACAAGCCCTCTAAGAATAGAAAAAATAGGAAGAAAATGAAACAAAAATAACTGAGTATCTAGAACAGCACAAAAACATCAGAATAAGGTTGCCTGCATTGAAGCAGAAGAAACACCTAGCACAAGCATTAAAAGATACCAATATTGCAATATCAAATATAAGCACCATCTCACTGCAAGAAACAAATCAACTAATGTACAGGTGAAACTCGAAAAATTAGAATATTGTGCAAAAGTTCATTTATTTCAGTAATGCAACTTAAAAGGTGAAACTAATATATGAGAGAGACTCATTACATGCAAAACAAAATAGTTCAAGCCGTGATTTGTCATAATTGTGATGATTATGGCTTACAGCTCATGAAAACCCCAAATCCACAGTCTCAGAAAATTAGAATATTGTGAAAAGGTGCAATATTCCAGGATCAAAGTGTCCCACTCTAATCAGCTAATTAAGCCATAACACCTGCAAAGGGTTCCTGAGCCTTTAATGGTCTCTCAGTCTGGTTCAGTAGGAATCACAATCATGGGAAAGACTGCTGACCTGACAGTTGTGCAGAAAACCATCATTGACACCCTCCATAAGGAGGGAAAGCCTCAAAGGGTAATTGCAAACGAAGTTGGATGTTCCCAAAGTGCTGTGTCAAAGCACATTAATAGAAAGTTATGTGGAAGGGGAAAGTGTGGAAGAAAAAGGTGCACAAGCAGCAGGGATGACCGCAGCCTGGAGAGGATTGTCAGGAAAAGGCCATTCAAAAGTGTTGGGGATTTTCACAAGGAGTGGACTGAGGCTGGAGTCAGTGCATCACACAGACGGATCCTGGACATGGGCTTCAAATGTCGTATTCCTCTTGTCAAGCCGCTCCTGAACAACAAACGTCAGAAGCGTCTTCCCTGGGCTAAAGAAAAAGAGACCTGGTCTGTTGCTCAGTGGTCCACAGTCCTCTTTTCTGATGAGAGCAACTTTTGCATCTCATTTGGAAACCAAGGACCCAGAGTATGGAGGAAGAATGGAGAGACACACACTGCAAGATGCTTGAAGTCCAGTGTGAAGTTTCCACAGTCTGTATTGATTTGGGGAGCCATGTCATCTGCTGGTGTTGGTCCACTGTGCTTCATTAAGTCCAGGGTCAACGCAGCCGTCTACCAGGAGATTTTGGAGCACTTCATGCTTCCTTCCGCAGACGAGCTTTATGGGGATGCTTGTTTTATTGATTGCATGTAATATTCTAATTTTCTGAGATTGTGGATTTGCTTTACTGAAATAAATGAACTTTTGCACGATACTCTAATTTTTTGAGTTTCACCTGTATAGTACAGCTGCAGTTATAACTGAATATATGGGATGCAAAATCAACAAAGAAGGAAAAAATGCCAAACAGTGCACCACTAAAATGGAAAATCGGGCTGGAAAAAAAGATCAGCAAGCTGAGATCAGATGCAAGTAAGTTAGAAGAAAGAAAAGAAAAGAAGCTGAAGAACAAAAATATCAAAGAATACCTTATTGAGAAATGCCACTTATAAACAAGGAAGTTCACAGAAGCACTGGAAATAATAAAGAAGCAAAACAACATTTGCTTTAATTTATTTGAGAGGCTGCTACAATGAAGAGGGAGTCAACCTATTTTCCAAAGCACCAGAAGACAAGACAAGAAGCAATGTGTGGAAACTAATAAAGGAGAGAACCAACCTAGAACTAAAAGAGAATTTCCTGACAGTGAGAACAATAAACCAGTGGAATTGCTTGTTTCAGAAATTGTGGGTACTCCATCACTGGAAGCTTTTAAGAAGAGACTGGACAGCCATTTGTCTGAAATAGTATAGTGTCTCCTGCTTGAGCAGGGGATTGGACTAGAAAACTTCCAAGGTCCCTTCCAACTCTGTTATTCTGTTAAATAACAGCTATAGTAATAACAACAACAACAACAACAGAGTTGGAAGGGACCTTGGAGGTCTTCTAGTCCAACCCCCTGCTTAGGCAGGAAACCCTACACCATTTCAGACAAATGGTTATCCAACATCTTCTTAAAAACTTCCAGTGTTGGAGCATTCACAACTTCTGGAGGCAAGCTGTTCCACGGATTAATTGTTCTAACTGTCAGGAAATTTCTCCTTAGTTCTAAGTTAAGGTGACCAGACGTCCCGCTTTTGGTGGGACAGACACGCTTTTCAAGCATGTGTCCCGCGTCCCGCATTTTTTCCAAAAAGTCACACTTTTTTGGAAAGAATGCCCGACAACAAACAAATTTTGAAAAGAAACAGCGGGACGTCTGGTCACCTTACTCTAATGGCTCTGGAATGCGCTAGCAGCTCAGCGGGTGAGGTCACCTCCTTTCGCCGTGTCAGTCTCCTCCCGCAGGCGCCGCAGTGACAGCGGAGCCGGCGGTTCCTGGTCGCCCACTGCTTGGCTTGGCCGGCTCCCGGAGCTTCTCTCTCGGCCACCGAGGTTGCAGGCGCTGCTCGTCGTGCCCATCCCGGAGGAAGGCGGGCTTGAGAGCTGCGGGAAACGGCCGTCATGGCGGATGACTTCGGCTTCTTCTCCTCCTCGGAAAGCGGAGCAGCCGAGGCCGCCGAAGAGGACCCGGCCGCTGCTTTCCTGGCTCAGCAGGAGAACGAGATTGCGGGGATCGAGAATGATGAAGGCATCAGCTGCGCCGAAGGAACCACCAGGGGAAGCCAGGAGGCCGCCGGGGAGACCATGGGTGAGTGCGCGGAGATGAAGGGTGGGGGGAGGCGGGCGGCTCCTCCACCGAGGGGACCCGCACGTGGCCTGCCCAGGCACGGCGCCGAGGGGGGCAGCAGCATGCCGGGGAAACAGGATCTTTCCCGAAGAAGCTGCGGCCACCAGCCATCTCGCTTGTTGTTGTGATCCGCCGCCGCCTCCTGATCTCCTTTCTCCCCCTGTCACTCCAGCAGCCCAGCGCTGGCGGAGGGGGAGCAGGAGAGCCAAGAGACGCTGGGTTGGAGCACCATCTCCGGACTGCTCCCCTTCCCAAGCCAGCCCCGCTCGCTCGCTTGCCAGCCAGCCAGCCAAGCCACTGCCGGCTCCCGAAGGGGAGGCGGGAGGTGAGGAAAGGCCTCCCGCCTCACACCCACCCACCTGGATGCCGACATTTGCGTTCTTTTGCCCTCTGCGCATGCGCAGAGGGCAAAACTCAAATGGTGGCTCCCCTAGAAACCCACCCCCCCTCAATGGTGTTCCGCTTTTAAAAAAAATCTGGTCACCTTATTCTAAGTTACTTCTCTCCTTGTTTAGTTTCCACCCATTGCTTCTTGTTCTACCCTCAGCTGCTTTGGAGAATAGTTTGACTCCCTCTTCTTTGTGGCAACCCCTGAGATATTGGAACACTGCTATCATGTCTCCCGTGGTCCTTCTTTTCATTAAATTAGACATACCCAGTTCCTGCAACCGTTCTTCATATGTTTTAGCCTCCAGTCCCCTAATCATCTTTGTTGCTCTTCTCTGCACTCTTTCCAGAGTCTCAACATCCCTTTTACATCGTGGCAACCAAAACTGGATGCAGTATTCCAAGTGTGGCCTTACCAAGGCATTATAAAGTATTAATACTTCACGTGATCTTGATCCTATCCCTCTGTTAATGCAGCCTAGAACTGTGTTGGCTTTTTTGGCAGTGTAGGAGATAAGAAAATTCAAAAATAAAATAGTATATAGAAAATATATATATATAAACATAGAAGATTTAATTCTGCGTGGGTAGGGGGTTAGATTGGATGGCCTGTAGGGTCCCTTCCAGTTTGAAATTATTAAACATTAGTTGCTTTTAGATAGTTGAAAATATACGCTGACATATATTCTTTTTGTTAATTGGAAAGGGGCCCAACATTCCTTCATGCTAGAGTAAGACACAGCATGACAAGAGATATTGTAAATCTCTAAGACATTAGGTAAATAAGAGGATGCTGTATGTCATTGGGGAGGTAAGAAACAACATGTCAAGAGATATTGTAAATCTCTAAGGCGTCATGGAATAGATGTGACGGGTAACTGTATCCGATAGGAGGGGCATTGGGGGCGTTGGGATAGGAACTATAAAATGTAACGCTTTTGAAATCATAAGTGTTGGCTTTTGGCTTAAACCTCAATTTGAGGGCAGGCTAAAAGATCCACCAGCAATTTGCAAACTGTCATCTTTAATTTCTTTTTAAAATAAAAACTCTTTGTTTTCAACTGATCCAGTTGTTGGTTTTATTTCCAACAGCAGCTGCTGCACTCTGCTGGCTCATATTTAAATGGTTGTCCACTAGGACTCCAAGATCCCTCTCACAATTACTACTGTTGAACAAGGTACCACATATACTGTAAAGATTAGCAGATATGAAGCTCGAATTACAAATTATATGCAGAATTTTCAATTTCAATTTAATCAGAAACATTTCCATCAAATCTATCAATGGAGAGAATGCAGTGAATCAGTCAGCACCTGACAAGGAAGAAACGGTGCAGTTTTGGGCAAATATATGGGATAATCCAAAGGAATATAACAAATATAACATAATGTCAAGGTTCCAAATAGTAGTCGAGCAGAAATTACAGTCTAATGCAGGGGTGGCCAAACTATGGTTCTTTAAGGATCTGTGGACTTCAACTCCCAGAATTCCTGAGCCAGCCATGCATGCAACACATGGGGAAACCTAAATCTAACTTTTCTCCCAAGTTCCCACTTGATAGGAAGGAGGCACTCCTTTTCCCCCACCCCCAACTAGGTCACGTTGCCCACTGATCTTCTGCCAGTGTGGCAACCTCTCCTCCCAGCTTCTTGGAGGTGTTGGACAAAGGATGACCTCGGAGAAGTAATGAAGAATGTGTTTGTATTTGTATTTGTTTATTTGTCAAGCATAAATGATTATAAGCAAAGTACAAACAGTAAAACATGATTGAATATATATGTAATATTACAAGCATGAATAAGAGTAAAAGAGGTATGAATATATGGGTACATTAGGACAGGAACGGTAGGCACGATTGTGCGCTTATGCACGCCCCTTACTGACCTCTTAGGAATGGGGTGAGGTCAATGGTAGATAATAAGAGGTTGAAGTTTTGGGGGTTTGGGGAAGAAACTACTGAGTCAGGTAAAGTGTTCCAGGCGTTGACAACTCTGTTGTTGAAGTCGAATTTTTTGCAATCAAGTCTGGAGTGGTTTACATTAAGTTTGTATCTATTATGAGCTCGTGTATTATTGCGGTTGAAGCTGAAATAGTCGTTAACGGGTAGGACATTGAGGCAGATAATTTTGTGAGCTACACTAAGGTCAGATCGAAGGTGGCGGAGTTCTAAATTTTGTTTGACCATTCAGAAATATAGTCAAGGTCTTTTTGAAGGGTTGCAGTATTGTCTGTGGTGTTGAAAAGTTTTACGTCATCTGCGAAGAGGACGCAGTTGCTTTGTATAATATCACAAATGTCATTTATGTAAAGAATGAAAAGAGTGGGTCCTAAAACGCTTCCTTGGGGAACACCGCTGTTAACAGGTACAGGGTTTGATAGAGATTATCCTATTTTAACCACGTTGTCTGTTTGACAGGAATGCAGTTATCCATTTATGTAGGGGGCCAGATATGCCATAAGATTTTAGTTTTAGGAGTAGTTTGTTGTGTACTACGGAGTCAAAGGCTTTACAAAAGTCTATGAAGATTGCATCTATTGCTTTGCCCTGGTTGAGTTTTGTAGTCCATATGTTTTTACAATGTAGAAGTTGTAGGTTGCAGGATAACATTTTTCTGAAACCAAATTGTTTTTGAGAGAGTAGGTTGTTTGTCTCTAAAGTGGAGGGTAATGGATTGGTTGATGATTGATTCCATGACTCTGCAGGTGGCGCAACTTCAGGAGATTGGTCTATAATTTTTAACTAGGTTGGGGTCTCCCTTTTTGAAGACAGGGATAACCATGGCTAGTGACCATAGGTTGGGTAGGGTGCTGGTTCTGAGAGATATGTCAAAAATAATGCTTAGAGGTTCTGATAGGATGGTGGAAAGTTTTTTTAAGAAGTAAGCACAAAGTCCATCTGGTCCTATGGATAGGGATGGTTTTAGGTTGTGTAGAGCCTTTCTAACCTTGTCTTCTGTAAAGTCGGTTGGTATTAGATCATTGTCATTGTTTGAGGTTTGACTAGGGAATATAGGACATGAGTTGTTGCTGTTTATAAAGACTGAGCTGAAGAATGTGTTGAAGAGGTTGGCTTTGTCGGATTCATCTTACAGTCTTTATTGTTGGGGCCTTTAAGGGGTGGGATAGTTCTCGTTACTTTGAGTTTGTTGTTTATGAACTCTAACTTATCTCTAACTTATCTCTAACTTCTCACCCTCACTGTATTCCCCCTCCCCATTCCATAGTCTTCTATGTAGAACAGTGACAAACGATGCTTTGTCAACAAGGTGGATAAGAATAAAAAAGATGATGAAATGAAAGAGCTTATAATAGCAAAATACCACAATGCCTCTAGTAAATATATATGCCCCCAACAAAAACCAAAAAGAATTTTACATGAGAATCCATGAGAAAATAATAATGACAGATTATAAACAGGTATGCATAGTGGGTGATTACAATGGAATAATAGATCCTAAAAAAGATTACATTAGTGGTAAAGGGAAGCAAGCAAAAATAATTATACTACCAAAAACATTTTTTGAAATGGCAGAAGAACTAAATTTAATAGACATGTGGAGAATACTACATCCCAAAGAAAATCAGTTTACTTTTTATTCTAATCCACACAAGTTGCATTTCAGAATAGACATGGTGTGGGCAAGCGGTGAACTGAGTAAGAACATAGATAGAGTAGAGATTACCCTGAACATCTGGGCAGACCACAACCCCTTTGTGATAATATGGAAGGGTGAAAAAAAAGAGCTAGGAGATGGACACTAAACACACAACTACTAGGGACTTCCGGTTTGGATCGCGCCATCGCGGACGCTCCTCGTTGAGCGCCTTTCCGATTCTTCGTAAAAGCCGCCAGAACAGCTGTCTGGCGGCTTTGAAATCTCTTCCCCGGGCAAAGGGGAGAGATGAGAGCTTGACAGGTGAGGTAGAGCCCCCCTAGTGCCCTAGGAGCCATCCAGGAGCGCGAAGGATGAGGGCTCCCCATGCAGCCTGTCTCCTGCTCCGGGAATCCGGAAACCTCCGCTTTTGCGGAGCAAGATGCCGCGACCACCGCTGCTTCCAGAATGGGATTTATAATTATTTTTTTGTTTAAAGAAACAGACAGAGAGAAACAGGAGTGCGGATGGGCAAGTATTGAAATTTTTTTCTTCTTCAACTCCTCTGCTGACTTTCACTTCGGAAAGGAAACAAAGTAACAGCTAATTAGCAACAATATGGCGATTGAAGAAGTCTGTCTTCAGCATCTGGAAAGAATCTTCTTAATTAGGGATTTGGGTTTCTCTTGGTATCTTTTTGAAAATGTTGGACTTTGATGAATCCTCTTCTTTTTTTGATTTTGGACTAAAATTAAAAGTTTAATTCAAAATTTTAAATGGCTTCTAAACCTGGAAAGACTGTTTTTAACAAAAGATATGAACATCCCTCTGTTTATACTTCAAGAATGCAATCCACCGCTTACCTAACACCCCCACAGACTTTAACACCTGAAAATTTATTTAATACTTTAAAAGTTATGAAGAATGAACTGGTTATGGAATTTAACTCAAAAATTAATGAAATTAATAAAAAAATGCAGGCTGCTTTAGAGGAGATGGACATTAGACAACAACAATTGAGGAACAATATTATATTTGCATTTCAAGGAGTAGTAGTAAATATGGAAATTTTGGAGAAGGATGTGGAAATAATTAAACAGTCTGTGATAACCTTGGGGGAAAATATAGACAAAACTCAAAACAATATCGAAAACTTTGAAACAGAGGTATTAATGACCCAATTCAGAAGCATGAAATTTGCTTTAAGAATAAGAGGTTTAAAAGAGAAAAAAATGAAGATTTGAAAGGGAGGATGTTGGAGGCCCTGGTGCAGGTGTCAGGAATAACTAAAGAAGAACTGGTCAAGCAAATTGATAAGATATACCGTGTTAATTCTTGGATTGCTAAACAAAAACATCTGCCAAGGGATATTGTAATATATTTTACTACAAGGGCGTTACATAATAAAATTATACAGGCGACTTTCAAGAATAAGCTCCAGGTAAATGGACAGGAAGTAATGACACTGAAAGAAATTCCTCCTAAAATGCTCAGAGCTAGAAAGGATTATACCTTTCTAGTTGAAGAACTTAAAAAGCAGAACCTACAGTACAAATGGGATGCTCCAACGGGGATAGTGGTGAGATATTTGGAAAGGAGATACCGGCTCAACACGATAATGAAAGCTACTGATTTTTATGTTAAAGTTTTAAAAGCCGATATATCGAAAATTCCAGAAGGAAGAAGCATGAAACCAACAGAAGAGAAAAAAGGAGAGTCATCGATAGGTGTGCAAATGGAAAGAGTTTTGTTGACTCAGGGTGATTTACAGAGTCAGAGAGATGTTTATAATGTGGAAAAGGAGACAGAGGATCAGAGTCAGATAAGAGTAGAGCCGACAAACCAAAAATTGTTAAGCTACAAAAGGCTGCAAGAACCAGATCCAAAATTTGATCGAGAGGAAGGAACGATTAGAGTTTGGTGCTAGTGTGGGAAGCTATAGGAGAGATGGAGAGATGAATGAAAATTGATATTGTGCAGCAAGAAGACTATTGAAGAAATGACTTTGATGGTTTTGTTTTTTTCTTTCTTTTTTCTTTCTTTTTTGTGTTTTGTGTTTTGTTTTTGTCTTTCCTTCTTCCTTTTTTTTCTTTTTTTATTACTATATTTTAAAACAATTAAAGATTTAGAATTTCTGTAGAATTAGTAACTTGATATATTGTAATGTTAGGTTTTTAATAATGTGTTTGATTCTAAGATTAAGTTTAAAATTTTCTGAGTTATAAGGGGTTAAAGAAATCTAGAAATATTTGAATTAACAATTTGTTAGAATATTTTAAATCTTTATGTATATTGAAGAGGTATAATGAAGAAGGAAGTTTTACTTAATACTTATTTAATGTTCATTTAATTTTTGTCTAACATTGAGGAAATGATGTTGATGTTGATGGTTGTGACTGAATGAAATGGTAAAAGAAATATTTCTTCCTTTTTTTTCTTTTTTCCCTTTTTTATGATATTAGATTATATAAAGATTATATAAAGGAAAGATATTTAATGGAGTAAATTAGCAGCCTGAGATATTGAGATGATGTCTGATTAACAATATGCTTGACTCTTAGATTATGCTCATAAAAATTTTGAACAAAAAGGAGTTAAAGATTTAAAGAAATGTGGAAATTAAGAATTTGTTAGTATAATTTAAACATTTTACTGAATACTATGCCCTGTGCTTTCTCTGGGAAGTCGGGAGGGGGTGGGTGAGAGGGGGGGAAGGGGAGGGGGGAAGGGGGGGAGAAAAAGAGAAAAAATGTTTGTACTTTGTACTAATAAAACTTTTTGAATTAAAAAATAATAATTCTGTACATTCAAGTACTGGTTTTACCCCTTTTAGAGTAGCCACAGGTCAGGATTTTAGCCCAATGCCTGAATTACCCACAGAAAAACCCACGATCCCTTAACTAAAGGAGTGGATAGAGAATTTACAAAACACATGGCCAGTGGTCAGGTTAGCCTTAAAGGAAGCTAGAGAGGCTTTTAAAATTCAAGCTGACAAGAAAAGAATCCAGCCAAACCTTTCCATGTTGGGGATAGAGTATACTTATCTACAAAATTCCTGAAATCGTTACAACCATCCAAAAAATTAGGGCCAAATTTCATTGTACCTTTCCCTATTATTAGGATCATCAACCCAGTAGCAGTTGAATTACTCCTTCCAAAAACATTCAGACAAGTCCACCCAGTGTTTCATATTAGTTTACTCAAGAGAGAGGTAACCTCGTCACTCAGACTGCCTGTATCTGTGCCACCTGTCCCAATCATGATAGAAGGAGAGCAACACTTTGAAATCAAGGAAATTCTTGAGTCTCGGATCCACAGAGGAAAAACCCAGTATCTGGTTGCTTGGAAACATTTGCCTTCATCACAGAACGAGTGGGTTGCTAAACAACATGTTAAAGCCCCCACTTTACTGAGAAGATTTCATTCCCAATACCCTAACAAACCTTGTTAATATATTATAATTGATTGTTTTTATGTCTTTTACAGGTGGATTTTTTTTCTTTTTAAGGGGGCCGCATCCAGTGACTCTGCCATTCAATAAGAGAAGGGGGGTTTGTTTGTTTTTTAGGGGGCAGCATGTCAGAACCCCAAAGAGTGGATCTGCCATTCAGAGAGAGAAGAGCTGTCTTGAGTTTATCAGCATTGCTTGGATCAACTGTCATTTACAACATACATCCTGGCGCCAGGAATCTGGGAACCTTTTTATCTTGGGATAGGATTAATGAGGGGCAATATGAGTTAGTTTAAACGGAAAAGGCTTTGTGGAAACATATACTCATCTGGATTCCCAGAGTGGGGGACTTCCACATCTGTGTATTGGCCAAAATTTGCATTTTGGCTAATGGGAAGGGCTCTAAGGTTTAAATGTACTTGTTTTGCCTAAGGGCATTCAGATCTTGCTTTGAATGAATGGGTTGTTATCACATTTACTAATAACCATGATTGTGAAAGAAGGTGCTGATGCAAATCAAATTCATAACTATAGGCCAATTTCATTGTTGAACGCCGACTATAAAATTTTTATGAATATTATAGCAGAAAGAATAAAGAGAATACTAAATAAAATTATACATTCAGATCAAAACAGCTTTCTCCCAACAAGACAAATTAGGACTAACACAAGAATTGTATTAAATATGTTAGAATATTATGAGGCGCATCCAGAAAAACAAGTTGCACTTGTTCTCCTGGATGCGCAAAAGACATTCGACAATGTAAATTGGCAATATATGATTCGGCAAATTAAAAAAATGAAATTCGGATGTAAATTTGAACAGATGATAGAAACAATATACACTTCCCAGAAAGCCAAGGTAATAATAAATGGGGATATGACTAGGCCATTTCAGATAACAAAAGGAGTCCGGCAGGGTTGTCACCTCTGCTTTTTATCTTGACATTAGAAACACTATTGAATAAAATTAGATCCAATTCAAGTATTAAAGGAACCAAAATTAGAAATGAAGAGTATAAATTACAGGCCTTTGCCGATGACTTAGTATTCTTCTTGGAAGATCCACAAGAGACAGGATCAATAGTAATTAAGGAAACAGAAGAGTACGGGGAAGTGGCAGGCCTCAGAATTAACCAAAAAAAAAAAAACCAAATTACTAACTAAGAATATGACATTAAACCAAAAGAAAAACCTAGAAGAATATTTGGGACTACAAAGCACTAAAAAAATTAAATATTTAGGTGTCAACTTGACAACTAGATGCTCTTCAATTAAGGATAATAATTATACAAAATTAGTGCAACCAAAAAAATTGATTTAGAAAGGTGGGGAACGCTGCAATTATCATTACTAGGTCGGATAGCGGCCATAAAAATGAATATTTTACCAAAATTATTATACTTTTTTCAAACTATACCTATAAAATTGGACAAAAAATCTTTATTGACTTGAACAAAATTACTTCAAAATTTATATGGCAAAGTAAAAAACCGAGAATCAAATTAATTGATTTGCAAGATAGTAGAAGCACAGATGGCTTTGGGCTCCAGGACTGGAGATTATATTATAAAGCAGCGCTGTTGGTTTGGCTAAGAGAATGGATCAATTTGAGGAATAGACGGTTATTGTTATTGGAAGGCCATGACCTACAGAAGGGATGGCATGCATTTTTATGGGATAACGAAAGTAAACCACAACAATATTTCCACAGATATATGATTAGAGACTCATTGATAAAAATTTGGCAAGAGGTGAGAAAAAAACATTACCTGAAAATTCCTAACTGGTTGTCCACCATGGAGGCAATGATATACCCAAATATAATTGATACAACTAAAATGGTCAAATACAAAGATATTTTGGATGGATTTGGGAAATTAAAAAGTATAGAGGATTTGGAAAAGCAAGGTATAACTATATATTGGTGGCCCTACCTCAAACTCCAATCAAGATACAAAAAAGATAGTGAAGGAATTGGAATTGAAATGGAAACCCAACAATTAGATAAACTCTTGACGGGCCCAGACGATAAAATTATTTCCAAAATATACAATTATCTGTTACAATTTGATAGGGCCCAATACATAGTAAAAGGGTCAATGATTGCATGGGCGAAAAATATGGGACACAATATACACTTGGCTGATTGGGAACAAATCTGGAATAGAAACTATAAAATAATAAAATCGGCATCATATAAAGAAAACCACTATAAAATGTTCTATCGCTGGCATTTGGCCCCTGCACGATTAGCTAAAATATATCCAAATTTAAATTTGATCTGTTGGAAATGCAAAAAAGAGCAAGGCACCTTCTTTCACACATGGTGGTTGTGTCCCGAAGCAAAGAAATATTGGACAAAGATACACAATTGGTTACAGGAAATAATAGGAACAACAATAGAATTTACCCCAGAACTTCTTTTATTAGGTATATTTAAAAGGCAATATGATAGAAGTACCAAGTATTTGATTTTGCATATCACAACAGCTGCTAGGATTGCATACACGCAATGCTGGAGGAACCCTAATGCACCCATTGAAAGCTTGATATTCAAGAAGATATGTGATTGCACAGAAATGGACAAATTAACCATAGAACTTAGAGGACAAAAGGACTCAGACTACTAAGAAAAATGGGAAAAGTGGTATAAATGGACCAATGATAGAAAATCAAAGAGAAAATGTGGGATGAAGATATAGAATTAGAAAGTACTGTAAAATGATGTATAAATTGTATAAATATAACAATAATGTATATAAAAGGTTGTAGATCTGCTCAAAGAAATGTTATGATATGTAAAATGTGAAAAATCAATAAAAACACATTAAAAAAATAATAACACCAGGGCAAGTAGCCCCTGTAAGAGTTGCCTGGCCATTAAATCAACCAGATTGGGACTACACTAATACCAATCACTGGAATGAGTATTTAGAGCAAAGGACAACTTATTAGAAGCTTTGCAGGAAATTGGGCAAAAGCCCCGTAATTGGTCCGAGTTCCAACAAACAACCCAGAGGGAAAATGAAACTTCTGATGCTTTCTGGGTCCAGCTCCTGGAAGTAGGAGTGGCTTATGTCCACTTGGACCTAAAGTGTCAGAAGGATCAGAGGATTTTAGCCTCTGCCTTTGTCGACCAGGAAGCCCAAGATATTAGGGGACCTTTCCACAAAATTGTTTCAAACTGGACCACTTTGGAGATTTTGGAGCTATCAGGATTGTGAACTTCATCTTCGACAAAAGGGAAAAATTGAGAGAAGAGGAGAAAGAAAGGAAGGAGATAGAATGAGAAAAAGAGAGGGATAGGAGGGGGGGCAATCCTGCATAATAATAGGAGACAACCAAGCAGCTGGTCCTTTGATGGGTGAGGGAGATGCTGGCGATTGTGAGGAAGAGGGATGGATTGAAACTAAATGCAGGCATTGCTTCAAATGCAGCAGAGAGGGACATTATAAGCCGGAGTGCAGGAGAAACCCTCCAGGGTCACAAGATAACAGTGCCCTTCCAAGGAATCCTTTTCCAAGGGAATCTGTCCCAACCCAGAGAGCTAGGAGACACCTAGGACAACCCCAAAGAGTACAATTCAAGGATGATCCCCAGCCACCCTGACTAACAGGGGAGCTAGCAGAATTTCAAGCTATTTTGACCACCCTTGCCATCCCTTGAAGGAATGGCCCAGAAGGTGAACCCCTCCTTACACTCATAATAGAAGGGAAATCATATGAGTGCCTGGTGGCTACTGGGGCCACATCATCCCTCATTACAAACCTGCCTTTTAAAGGGTCAGTAATCCCAGGAGCGAGAAAACATCATCGGGGTACAAGGGAAAATAATCCCCATTGAATTTACCAACGAAAAGTTGGTCCCCTCTCCCTAGATCCGTGATGGCAAACCTATGGACACGCGTGCCGGAAGTGGCATGCAGATCCATTTCTCCTGGCATGCTGAGCCATCGCTCGTTGTTCTTCCAGGTTCCGGTGTGGCGGCCAGCTGGTTTTCATGCACATGGGCATGCCGGAAACCGAACGAGCAGCTGCCCATTGCACATGATGATCTTCCTGTTTCCAGCATGCGCATGCTGTTCTGATTTGGGGATCCCGGCGGTCGCTTCCTCAGGGAGCAGAGCAAGGTAATCCAAGGCTTCCCTCCCTCCCTGATCAAGTGGGTTTCTTCTGTGGCCCCAGGCGGTCTGGAGAACTGGTGGACCAGCAGTCGGTGAGGGCGGGGTAGGAGTAGTGGGCTGCCAGCGCAGATGACCCCTGTGGCCTGGGCTCCTCCATGCTGGGAGCCGCTGTTCCCTGGCCGGCAGCAGCACTCTTGGCCCCGCCACCTTGAGCGGAGCCTCTTGGCTCGCTCGACCAGCGGTGCGGGTCCCCAGGGCTGTGGCCATCGTCGCGTCTCTGTGGCCATCATTTCCCTCCCTCCCCGCCAGATGCTTTTTTCCGTTCCATACCAGCTCCAAGCAAGAGGTGCACAAACTTCAGCAGCTCTTGCACTGCCGCCTGCACCGCTTGCTTGGAGCTGATCTTGAAAGGAAAAAATGCAGCCAAATTAGGTGGGACTCGCCCCATCCAGGTGCCTCCAAATAGGTCTCCCTATGGTAGCCTCTGCACTGAACTACGCGCCCAGTGATCGCCCACTGAAATGGAGCCTGCCCTCCGAGTTCTTCCGAGCGCCCTCTTTTTCCCCGCAGAGAACGAGCTGCGGGGACGCGAAAAGCACTTCCCGCTTCTCCTCTACCTGCATGTTGTAACCGGAGGATTCTCCTCCAAAATCCCGGCCACAAGCTGGCAGCAGGGGTGAAATGCTCCTGGTTCGGACCGAATCATGGGGACCTGGCACCGGTGGTTTGGCGCACCGGTAGCGATGGCTTGCTGGCCATGCCCCCATACCAGTCCGGGCCCCGGGCCCCAGGCCCCCAGGCCCCCGCCGCCCATGTCCACCTAATTGCCCACCCGCCACTTTTCCTGCTCCCGGCTTTTTCTTTTTTTAAAAAAAATGGCCACTTTTCCCGCCTATCAGCTGGGCACTTCCAGACACCCCCCCCCACCCCTGGCCTATATAACCTGGCTGTTCCAGCCTAGCTAACCACCCACCTTCCCACCCAGCCTCCAGCTTGCTTACCTTAGCTCTTTGGACCCAATTCTGAGCCGTTGGTAGCCAGCCACGTCTGCCTTTCTTTTTGTCTGAATTGCAAACTGCAATCCATCTGATCTGCAAGCCACTTAATCTGCCTGCTTGAAACCAGCAATCCATCCATCTGCTCTGCAAGCAACTTATTCTGTCTGCCTTATTCCTTCCATAGGGTAAGTAACCTTTTTTATTTTATTTTTTGCTTTAAAAAAATAGCCATAGCCATTTAAAGCTTTTGCAATGCTTTTGTGTTGTGTGTTTTGCATGGTGTGTGAGTCAGTACAGTTGCTTTTTCATGGTGTGTGAGCCATTTGTGTTGTTGTGCTGTTGTGTAAAGTTGTGTTTTCAGCTCTGTTGCTCTGTGAGGCTCCTACTTAAGGCAGGGGCCATTTTGTGTGCTTTTGCAATGCTGCAAAAGGCAGGGGGTTGGACTAGATGACCACACAAGGTTAAAGTGACCAGATTTTTTTTTAAAGTGGGACGGGGGGGCAGGCCCGCCTGGGCGCCGCCATTTGAGTTTGGCCCTCTGCGCATGTCGGCGTCCAGGTGGGGGGGGAGGCGGAAGGCCTTTCCTCGCCTCCCGCCTCCCCTTCGGGAGCTGCCCTGGGGCCGGGCTGGCAAGCGACGAACGGGAGGCGGGAGACGGGGAAAGGAGGCAGCCGGCAGCTTACCTGTCGCAAGCTCCAGGCATCCAAGCGCCGTGGTCTCCCGGTCGCCCGGCCGGCCCCAGGGCAACGGCGGCAGCGAGGCGATGGGGGGAAGGAAGGGGAGGGGGACGAGGAAGGGCTGTTTGCGCTGCCGGAGGGGCCGCTCATGAGCTCAAACCGGCGACGGCTCCTCGTCCCTCACCCCTCCACCCGCATCCCAACAGCAGCGGCGCCTCCGAGGGCGGGGCTAAGGATGGGGAGGGGGAAGGAGAGGAGGAGCAGCCCCACTTCCCCCTCTCCCCAGCAGGCAGCCGCCTCGCTGAAATTCCGCTTTGCCCGACTTGCTTCCGGTACCTCTCTTTTGTGCTTCCCGGCTAAGGTGACCAGACGTCCCACTGTTTTGGCATTCTTTCCCAAAAAGCAGGACTTTTTGGAAAGAATGCGGGACTTTTTTGAAGAATGCACACTTTTTTGAAAAGTGTGTCTGTCCCGCCAAAAGCGGGACGTCTGGTCACCTTACACAAGGTCCCTTCTTCCAACTCTGTAAATCTGTTAAATCTGAGCTTTTTGTGTGCTTTTACATTGTGTGACCTCAGCTAACAAAGCTCCTTTTTTCCCTTTTGCAATAGCAGCCTTTACCAGGAAGGATGAAAAGGCAACAGACAATGATGGGTTTCTTGGCCAAGAAACCAAAACTGGCACAACAACAACCATCAGAAGTGCCGCCCTTGCAACACGCCATTGCCTTGTAGGATGAAGATAAGCCCTTCAACTCCGTCAGGAAAGAGAACCGGCTGCTTTCTCAGCCGGCCATAGCAGTAACGTCCACACAGCAGGAAGGAGAAGAGGTAAAAGAAAGCTATATCGGAAAATGACAGTGTACTTGAACCAACTGAACAGAACATAAATTACTGATAGAGAGAGCCCTTTGTATTGTGCTGGAAGGATCGAGAGAGCCCTGTGGATTAAAGTGTGTGAATCAAGTGGCGAACGGAAGAGAGAAACAGAGATACTTGCCATAAAGTTGGAGTCATGCTGAGAGAGACGCTGCAAAAAAAAAAAAAAAAAGACTGAAGCTTCGTGAGTGAAGACTGACCGACAGAGAGAACATTTCCTGGAATTTGGCTGCTGGCTCCTGACAAGGATAAAAATTTGAACTTTGTTTGTTTGGAGGAGAGGAAGGAGGGAGAAGCAGCTAATAAAGGGAAAGGGAGCGGCAAATGCCATTAATTTGGAGATATGCCGAGAGCGACAGCGTGGAAAAAAGTAAGGAATACATTTGGCAAGAAAGAAAGGGGCTCCGTGATGATGGATTATTTGATGGAAAGACTTAATTTACTTCACTAAAGAGTTTAAAAACCTCTGGAACTTTGGACTCTGGGCTTTGACTTAGTATTTTGACTTGGAGTATCTGCGAGAGAAGAGAGGAGGTGTTTAGCATTTCTGCAAACTTTGGGCAGCTATTATTGAAAGACCCAGACACTGAAAAGAGCTTTGAGAAAAACATTGAAAGATAGAACCTGCTCTGGGAGAAATACAGCTTTCACGGTTGACATGTGAAATTATAGAGGAGAAGAAATAGAGCTATTGAATTGATAAGTATATTTCAAGGGGGGGGGAGACTCTGATAATACTAGAGAGGAGAAAGGAGCTGTTTAGGAGCACAAAAACATTTGGGAACTATTACTTTTTTTTATTATTCAAAAAGTTTTATTAGTACAAAATTACATAGATAATAGCTAAATATTGAGTATAAAGTACAAACATTTTTTTATTTTTTCTCCCCCCTAACCCACCCCTTCCCTCCCCCCTCCCCCCCAGACTTCCCAGAGAGAATACAGGGCATAATATCAATTAAATGAATTTAAATTAAGTTAATAAAAAAAGAACATTATTATTTGAAAGCTTCAACTCCAAATTATACACTAATACTATATCGTCTATGTATACAATAATAAAGATACAAAAAAAAGAAAAAAAAAGAGAGAAAAATCTCTTTAACAATGTAAGAAAAAAAAGCATAACTAGAATAAAATAGAGGGAAAAAAAGGAAAAAATATAAACAAACAAACTTCCTTCCTCCTCCCTTCAGTCCTTTACCTTGTGCAAAGTAAATATTATGTAAATAATAGCTAAATATAAAATACAAAAATCTTAAATTAGTATTATTAACATTAAAAATAACCTCAAAATTAAATAAAACTTAACTAAATATTACATAGGTAATCATTAAATATTAAATTTCATCATAATATTAATAACATAATATTATTATACATTAACTTATTAACTTCAAAAAACCTTTAAAGTCTTAAAAAAAACCCGCAAATCTTCAGAAAATATATATATGTATATATATATATATATATATAAAAAGGGAGGGGAAATAAAAGGAAAGAATGCAATCATATTAATCTCTATCCGTCCAATATATTTCAACACCACATCTTTTTGTATCTTGATAGTTGCATCTTTTAATAGCTCAATGATTTTGAGTTTATCAACTCGTCTCCCATCTGGTCCCGATCCTCCATCTCCTTTTCCCCGACCATCTGGCTCTGGCACTCCTCTTGGTTTTTTAAATCTATTTCCTTTTGATCCAACAGGGATGGCTTCCCCTCCTCCTCCTCTTTTACTTTCATACATCCTTCCTCTGGAATTTTGGATATATCAGCCTTTAAAACATTGACATAAAATTCAGTAGCTTTCTTTATCGTATTGAGCCGGTATCTTTTTCCAGAAAATTTCACCGCTACTCCAACTGGCGCTTCCCATTTATATTGTAAATTTAATCTTTTGAGTTCATCAATCAGAAAGGTGTAACTTTTTCTGGCTTTAAGCATTTTAGAGGGGATTTCTTTCCAAATCTTTAACTCCTGACCATTCACCTTGAGATTGTTGTTGAACGTTGCCTGTATAATTCTATTCCGTAAGGCTCTTGTAGTAAAATATATAACAATGTCCCTTGGTAAATGTTTTTGTTTAGCATACCACGAATTGATTCTGTATATCTTGTCGATTTGTGTAGCCAGTTCCACTTTAGAAATTCCAGACACCTGGTCCAAAGCATCAACCATCCTTCCTTTTAAATCTTCATATAATCCCTCCTTCAATCCTCTGACCCTTATAGCAACTTCCATTGATCTGAACTGCATCATCAACACCTCTGTTTCAAAATTTGCAATGTCATTTTGAATTTTATCTATATATTCCACCGAGGTTGCCAAAGCTTGTTTATTTGTTTCAATACGTTCTGCCAAAACTTCAATGTTTGTTGCTAATCCTTTGCAAACCTCTAACACGTCCAGCCTAATTTGTTGATTCATATTCTTCAAAGCAGCCTGCATTTTCTTGTCTATCTCACTAATTTTCTGATTAAATTCCAAAGTCAGTTCATGTTTCATAATCTTTAAATTATTTAATAAATTTTCAGGTGTCATAGGCTGTGGAGGTGTTAACTCAGTATTAAGTTGCATTTTAGAAATATAGCCAGAGGGATAGTCATTTCTTTTACTCAAAACAGTCTTTCCAAATTTTGAAGCCATTGTGATGTTTCAGAAGAGTACAAAGAGAGAGAGAGAGAAAAGCCAAATCCCTAAAGTTCTTTCCAATTTCAAAACCAGGTAGTCTTTTATTATTAAAAATCTATCAGTTATAACTTTAATCCAGAGTTAGGAGACAGAGAGAGAAAAGCCAGTTTTCCAAGTCAAAAGTTTCCATAAGAAAAAAAAAGCCTCTGGGAAAACGAAAGTCACTTTCACTTCTTCAATTGCCATATTGTTACTTTGTTTCCTTGCCGAAGTGAAAGCTAACAAGAAGTTGAAGAAAAAAGAAAAAAGAGGTTTCAGTACTCGCCCATCTCACGCCTGTTTCTCTCTGTCTGCTTCTATAAATCAAAAAATAGTTGTAAATCCAATTCTGAAGGCAGCGGTGGTCACGGCATCTAGCTCCGCAAAAGCGGAGGTTTCCTGATTCCCGGAGCTGCAGACAGGCTGCATGGGGAGCCCTCCCTTCGCGCCCCTAGATGGCTCCTAGGGCGCTGGGGGGGCTCTACCCCACCTGTCAGGCTCTCATCTCTCCCCTTTGCCTGGGGAAGAGATTTCAAAGCCGCCAGACAGCTGTTCTGTCAGCTTTTTACAGGGATCGGAAAGGTGCCTGACGAAGGGGTGTCCGTGATGGTGCGATCCAAACCGGAAGTCAACATTTGGGAACTATTACTGAAGGATTTGGACATAGAAAGGGAAGAAGGATACAAATTGGATTGGATTGGACTGGACTGGACTGGATTGGACTGAATAGAATCTTTCACTTTATAAACCTGTGGACTTATAAACGAAAAGAAACGAGACTTGCTAAGTATACCTAAAAGGATAAAGGAAAAATATCTCAAAGTTCTCTTATGAAAATTGACAACCTTTTCATTTTGCTTGGTAACTGTCTATACCTTCTATTCTCTACTTTCTTCTCCTTTCTTTTTCCTTTCCTTTCTCTCTTTCCAATAGATTAACTATATAATGGTGTGATCGATAAATATACTTAATATTATAATTTATAACAATTGATAGTTAATTAACTGTTTATAGTGTAATGAATATAAGAAGTTGGTAAACTTATTACTTATGTGAATATTTATCTATAGCTCTTCACAAATTATATATACATAATATTTACACTCAAATAATTTAAAATATTTAAAGTGGATTATACAAGGTAATTATAGAGTTGTGATAGGAAGACCAATATAAGAGCTATAACTGTTTAAATGACAAGAATAATAATTATATTTTTATAAACTTATAATTATTTGGAATTGATTGAAGTTTATATTAATATAACTATATTTTAGAATAACTAGTGACTTTTTCTGCTATAAGATACACCTATCAAAGTTATAAGAGTCAAAATAATTGTATATGTCACTGTGGAAAAATATACAAGAATCTTTTCATATGACCAATATAACTACCGCTACCAAAATGAGTAAAAAGCAATCATCAAACCCCACTTTAACAGTTCAAGAGTCTCCAATGCATCAAAAAACCATTGAATCTATGTTACCAAAAGAAAAATCTGGATCATCTAGTAGTTTGCAATCCATCCAAGAGACATTATTCCAGATGAAGGAATCAATGGCGAGAACCAATATAATATTAGAAAACAATAGAGAAGAAGCAAAAAAATATCATGAGGAATTAAAACTAGAAATGGTCGAAGTAAAGGGCAAGGTGAAAGGAATAGATGATAAGATTGTAAACATTCAACGAACTTTAAAAGAAAATGTACAAAAGATTAAGATAATAGAAGATAAAATAGAAAGATTTTATCTTTTGGATTGATGGTATAGAAGAGAAAAACACTGCGTCCTCTAGAAATTTAGAAGAAGCCATAGCTCATCTAGAGATAGAACGCGCCTCATATAATTTGAGATTCCAAAACATCGCAGAAGAGAAAGGGGAAAACTTGGGTGAAAAGATGGCCGAGATATTAGTTGAAATTTTACAAACTGATGCACAGGAAATAAGGCGAGAAATCGATGAAATTTATCGTGTGCATACAATCTATGCCAGAAGACACCACTTGCCCGGAGAGGTGCATGTAAAACTTGCGAGGAGAGCCATCCGAGACGACATCTATAGATGGTCTAGGAATGAGACAATTTCATATAAGGACAAGGAAATAATTATATTAAAACAAGTCCCCCGTAGAATCAGAGATAATAGGAAACAATATCATTTCTTAACTAAAAGATTAATAAAGGATAATATAATGTATAGATGGCTGATGCCGGTGGGGCTCTTGATAACATGGCAGGAGAAGAAGATCAGAATCAATTCAGTAGAACAAGCACAAAATTTTGGTGAACAAAGCGGCCTAATAGACGAAGAACATCTCAGCAGAGAAAGTAGGGAAAGCAGAGAAGATTTCGAAGGTAGAAGCCAAGAAGAAGAAGATCTAGTAGAAGAAAGGAAGCAACAAAAGGAGGTCATTAAGAAACAGAGACAGCAAGAGAAAACGCAAGGCAGAGTGCTAAGAGAGACGAAGCATACTACAAGATATTATAAATAATAATGTCCGAAGAAATAAAAATAACATTCAGCAAAATAAATGGGCTTAATAACCGGAAGTAAAGAACTCAAACATTTTTTAAACAAAAAAAAGGGAAAAACTTGACATCAATGTAATTGCTCCCCAAAAAGTACATATCAAAAAAGAGAATTTAAGACTACTTGCTATACTCACAACACACTATGCCTCAAATGATAAATAATTTGAATCTTATAAAAAATTACACGATAAATTTACAGAACTAGGAATAGAGAATTTAATTACTATTGGGGATGCTAATGCCTTAGTTAACAGTAAGATAGAGTAAAAGAAAAGTATAAAGGTGTATTTCCATGTAATCTTGTAAAGGTTTTAGAAGGTATATTGTACAATAGGATAGGTAATGTGAGAGTAATATGAATATTAAATGAAATACTGTATAAAATGTAATTATCCGACAACAGCTTTTGATGGAAAGGAGGCTATACATGCCCCACCTGTTTGTTATATGTTTTGTTTTGTCTTGTTTTGTGTGTTCAATAAAAAACAATTAAAAAAAAGAAGTGCCGCCCTTGGATGATCCATCCCAAGGACCAGCACCACCACTTCCACCACTTGCACGCGGAGAAAGCAGCAAGTCGCCCGAGCCTGAAATAGAAATAATTCTTCCAGATTGCTGGTCTATGCAACAGCAGCTTCCAACAGAAGTATGAGGGGTTGGATGTTTCAAACAAGAAACTAGGTTGCATGTACTGCACAAAACATGGGTTCACACTGGACGGTGGCATTCATGTGTCCAAGGAATGGAAGCATTTCAAGATTGAGGCAGCTGGGATAAAAAAGGAAGTGCAGCAGGCGTCTCTAAGGAAGAAAATGAGAGAACACTTCACATCGAAATAGCATGCCATTTGCAGAGACAACCTAAAACAAGCGGAGGAGGAAGCCATAGAAAAAGCAATGGACAAGGTTCCTGATAGCCAATGTGATGCCACTATTAACATGTTCAGAACTGTTTACAGCCTGGCAAAATCATGCAGACCAATTTCAAGCATTGCTGAATCGATAGAATTACAAACTATGAATAGAGTAGATCTGGGAGTAGAATTGCATTCAAGGCCAACAGTTGTGAAAATAGTTGAGTGCATTGCAAGCGACATCAGAACCCAAATGTTTACCAGCATCATTAAACAGAATCTGAAAATATGCCTGATCATCGACGAAGCCTCAACAGTATCCTGCATACCAGTTTTGATAGTTTTCATGAAAGTTGAGGACCCAGAGGAGCCACTAACACTTTTTGTGGAGCTTGTTGAATTGAAGAAACAAGATGCAGAGACAATATGTTCTGCTGTTTTGGAAAGTATACACAAGGTAGGGTTTACCCAGGACTACCTGCAAAAAAAATTAATAGCTTTCTGCTCTGATGGTGCCAGCGTTATGCTTGGGAGAAAATCTGGAGTGAGCACCAGAATAGCAAAAGACTTTCCAAATATCATCATATGGCACTGCTTGAACCATCACCTCCAACTTGTTTTAGATGATGCCATAAAGGAAATAAAGCAAGTAAATCATTTTAAAATATTTATTGATAAGATATGCTCCATTTTTCAGCAATCCAATAAGAACAAAATTGAACTTGATGAAATATCCAAAGAACTGGACATTAACATTGTAAAGATTGGTAGAGTTTTTGGGCCAAGATGGGCTGCCTGTAGTTTAAGGGCAACCATAGCTGTGTGGCATGCTTATCCAGTGCTACATCAATATTTTCATGTGAATGCAAAATACTCAGGTATGGCTGCCCATCTGGAAAATAAATATTTCTTAAATGATTTGGCACTTATGATAGATATTCTGGAAGAAATCTCAATTCTTTCAACTGCACTACAAGAACGTGACACGGACATTTTAAAGGCTGAAAAACTGGTGAGAAGATCGATGAAAGCATTTGAAGTGCTTACACAGCGAAAGGGTAAATACGAAACAAAAATTGATGGGCAAATAAATTTAGAAACCTTCAAAAATATAAACTTTGTAGAAAATCATTGATTTGTTGGACTTCACCGGGAAAGGCTTTTAGGAAGCATCATAACCAATTTGCAGAAACGACTGATGGACTGTAAACATTTAAAAACAGGTAGCCAATTGCAAGACTCCACAAATAAATTGCAATTCCTGACAACATTAAAATCCACGCATCAAAGGCAAGAAAAGTGGAAGTGAGGAGAGTGCCCCTGACGACCCTAGCTGGAAATACCTCAAACAACTGAAAGCTAAAGCAAAAGACAACTAACACTTATGTAAGTATTTGTATACCTCTTTTATTGTTTTGTGTACTTCTTTTATTCTTACATAAGTATTAAATGGTTAAATTTGTATATCAATGTATATCTTCTTTTTGTAGGCCGTTATCATTGGTGCAAAGAAGTGACGTGGAGGACAACACTTTTATTGTTCTTATGTAAGTATTTGTGTACCTCTTGTTTTGTGTGCTTAGTTTAATCTTATTTAAGTATTAATTGCATAAAATAATTGGTATATTTTCTTTTTGTAGGTCAAAAAAGGGCAAAGAAGTGATGTTGACTTGGCCATGCCCACCTGGTTACATGACCACCAAGCCACGCCCATCCGGTCACATGACCATGATGCATGCCCAATGAGTCACCTGACCAAGCCACACCCACATGAAGCCACGCCCACCAGACATCAAGCCACACCCACAAAATAAGCCACGCCCACAGAACCGTTAGGGGAAATTTTCACATTTCACCCCTGGCTGGCAGCCCCAGGGGGTTGAATTAGGCGGGACTTGCCCCACCGAGGTCCTTCCAAACGGGTCTCCCTACGGTAGCCTCCCCATTGAACTACACTTCCCAACAGTGATCCCCACCCAAACGGAACTTGCTCTTCCGAGCGCACGCTTTTTCCTGCAGCGAATGAGCACGAAAAGCACTTTCCACTTCTCCTCTACCTGCATGCTATTACTGGCTGTGCACCCCCTCAATACCAACAAGACGCCGCTACCTGAGGCCACCCTTCTGTGGGGTGGGGGGGACAGCAGGCCTGGCTGGCTTGCTGGACACAGCCGACGCCGCCATTGCAGTGCCGTGCTGCCCAGGATCCACCCAGGTAGAGCTGGTAAGAGCATGCAGGTAGAGAAGTGGGAAGTGCTTTTTGCGCCCCCCAGCTCGTTCGCTGTGGGAAAGAGAGGGAGCTCGGAAGAGTTCGGAGGGCAGGCTCCGTTTCAGTGGGCAATCACTGTCAGGGTGCGTAGTTCAACAGGGAGGCTACCGTAGGGAGACCTATTTGGAGGCACCTGGATGGGGCGAGTCCCACCTAATTTGGCTGCGTTTTTTCCTTTCCAGACCAGCAGCGAACGAGCTGGAGGCACGAAATGCGCTTCCCACTTCTCTTCTACCTATATGCTATAACTGGAGGATTCTCCTCCAGAATCCCAGCCGCAAGCTGGCAGCCCCAGGTGAGCAGCAGGGGCAGAGCTGCTTGTTTTTGGTGGCTGGCGAGGGGGGTGGGAGGTGGTTCTTCTCCAGAATCCCAGCCGCTTTTTGCATCCCGCCCCAGCTCATTTGCTGCGGGAAAAAGAGGGTGTTCGGGTCGTGCAGTTCAGCACGGAGGCTCCCGTAGGGAGACCCATTTGGAGGCACCTGGATGGGGCGAGTCCCGCCTAATTCGGCTGCATTTTTTCCTTTCCAGACCAGCTCCAAGCAAGAGGTGCAGGCGGCAGCACAAGAGCTCCTGAAGTTTGTGCACCTCTTGCTTGGAGCTGGTCTGAAAAGGAAAAAAGGGGCAGAGCTGCTTGTTTTCAGTGGCAGGCAAGCAGAGGGGGCAGCCTCCCACTTGCAGTCAAGATTCTAGAGGAGAACCACCACCACCACCCCTCTCGCCAGCCACAGAGAACAAGCAGTACTGCCGCAGGAGCTGAGTCTGCCCCAAAGGAGCATCCAGCGCCAGGGTAAGAGATGGCCCAAAAACGGGCAATGCGGATGTGTGTGTGTGACGCACTTGTGCGGGGGATGGTGGTGTCATGCACACATGCGACGGGGGAGCATGGGGATCTCGCATTCATGGGGAAGGATCATTAGGGGGTCAGGTGCGCATGCACGTGGGGGCAGGGCACATGGGGGGCATTGCATTATAGGTGTGGGCACGCAAGCGCGCTACCCCCCATGCTCCCCCCCTTTTGGCACGTGACGGCGAAAAGGTTTGCCATCACTGCCCTAGATCATTGCTTCACGATTTGCCCCCAGTCCCCTCTGTCCTTAATGGGCAGGGATTTGCTGTGCAAACTTGGGGCCACTATCAAATGCATCCCTGAAGGCTAACACTAGACAACCCAGCAAAACATGCACACTTTGTAACCACATATTTTCCCACAGCAAAGGATCAGTTGCATCCAGACCTAAGGGACCTGCCACCGTCACTTTGGGGATGGGACAGCAGTGAGCTGGGTTTATTAAAAAGAGCCACCCCAGTAAAAATCCAAATTAAGGCAGGACCACCTCCATGCCTCCCTCAATACAAAATCCAAGCTGAAGCAATTGAGCTGATCAGGAAACTGATAAAAGTGTATTTGGAACAGGGAGTTTTTCCCAAATGCACCTCTCCCCCTAATGAAGCGGCACAGAGTTCCCTGCACTCCGCAGGGGAACCCCAAATCCCAGCCGCCTGGAGACCTGGTACAAGTCAGTACCAGGTCAGAACCACCCTGGAGGGGCAGGGATAAAGAGAAGCACCTGTTGGTGGATGGGGGTGGATGCAAACTCCCCAGGGAACCGATGCCAGTTTCTCAGCCAGCGGCTGTGGAAGACGACCAGCTGTCATTAGCTCTGGCGGCCACAAACGGACTGATAGAATTGAAGAGATTGAGTCAACTGGGTAACACGATCGAAGCATACGTGCTGGAGAGAGAGGGAGAAATACAGAAGCTGGTGAGTGCTTGGCTGATTTGAAGATTAGAAAGAAGAAAATTAAAAATTTAAAGGGGGGCAAAAGAGTTTTAAAATGGAGAGAGCGGCTATCTAGCAATGTGAAAGATCATAGAGATGCTAAAAGAACTCGATTAAAAGCCCAATTTTTGAGGATGTTTTCACAAAAGACTTAGTGGAAATTAAAGGGTTTAGAAAACCCAAAAGTTGAAGAGAACATTTTAAAATGCTAAGTGGATTTAAAATATAGAGAAATAAATTGTGTAAAGAAAGAGCAGGTTCGTGATATTGGGAATAGACAATGCCATCTGCTGGCTAGAAGACATACTACAACAGACTGTGGGAACATGTTTATTGACAGCTGAGACTGACCTTGATTAGAAAGAGTTATCTCAGAGTCTGGAAGAGATATAAAAACAGTGTACTACTTGTTATTGTGTCTGAAAGTATATTTTAGTCTGGTTTGGACTGGATCAGATTTCAATATGATGAGACTATTTAGATTTCGGAAAATGGAAAACTTGTGAACCTGGAAAATATCTTTTAAAGTACTTAGTGGATTTAAAACACAGAGACGTACTTGACTAAGAAAGCCGCCTCATTATTGTTGGAATTGAGAACATCATTCACTACCTAAAAGAAAATACTATAAAAGGCTGTGGAAGCAAGCTAATGCTAACAGCTGAAGACTGATATTAAACTTTTGAACTTGTGAATTGTGATGTTGACGATATGGAGGCGTGTGATTATGAGGAGTTGTTTGGATTTTTTAAATGTATTTGTGAAGATTTTAAAAAGTGCTTTCTGGAATTTGGAGGTGGAAAGGAAATAAAAAAACACTGGATTAAAATGAACATTTAGAAATAATGACAGTAGGAGATGAAAATGAAGAGAATGGAAAACAAGAAGACAGCAAAGAGGAGGAGAGATTTGAAGAGAAAAAACAGATTGATGACCATACTGGGATCTACAGCGACAAAGACACTGGAAATGGAGGACAGGCTGACGATTATATTGGGACTTTTAATGATTATACTGGGATTTATAGAGACAAAAAACAGCTAGAGGGGAACATTGGTATCAGAGAAAACAATTTAAAAATGAGGGGGGAAACAGGGAGAAGAGATTAAGAGGAATTGAAAGTAGACCTACACAAATAATACACTTAAAAGGGAGAAAAGTAGTTTGGGAAAAAAGAAACTGCTGGTACAAAAGTAAAAGAAAGAAAGAAAAAGCTAAGAAAATGGGGTTGGAGGGGAAACATTTATAAGAATGGAAAGGTTGAAAGAGCAAAAGAAAATGGATGATTGATGGTGGAATGTTATAGAAATGTTTATTGTTTTTAGAATTATCATATTGTATTTGTGATAAAAATACTAATTGTGTATGTTTTGTATAAGTAATCAACATAATTATTTAGTTAAAAGGGTTTTTTTAGGTTAATAATCTTACATTAGATTGGCATGTTGACAAAGCATCGTTTGTCACCGTTCTACATAGAAGACATGGAGTGGGGAGGGGGAATACAGTGAGCATGAGAAGTTAGAGATATTTAGATTTAGATTTATTATTAGAGTTGGAAGGGACCTTGTAGGTCATCTAGTCCAACCCCCTGCTCAAGCAGGAATTCCTACACCATTTGAGACAGATGGCAGTCCAGTCTCTCCTTGAAGGTCGCAAGTGTTGGGGCTCTCACGACCTCTGCTGGCAAGCTGTTCCACTGGTTGATCGCTATCACCATCAGAAAGTTTCTCCTCACTTCCAGGTTGAATCTCTCCTTGGTCAGCTTCCATCCGTTATTCCTTGTTTGGCTTTCTGGTGCCATAGAGAACAGCCTGACCCCCTCCTCTCTGTGGCATCCCCTCAAGTATTGGAACACTGCTATCATGTCACCCCTGGTCCTTCTCTTCGCTAAACTGGCCAAGCTCAGTTCCTGCAACCGCTCTTCATATGTTTTATTTTCCAGACCCTTTATCATCCTGTTTGCTCTCTTCTGCACTTTCTCTAGAGTTTCAATGTCTTTTTTGTAGTGTGGTGACCAAAACTGGATGTAGTACTCTAGGTGTGGTCTGACCAAGGCTTTATAGAGTGGTACTAGTACCTCTCTGGTCCTTTTCTTTTTGCCTGGAGTTGTTTGGGGAGTTTCTTTCTTTGTCATAGTGGTGTTTGGTGGTGGTGCTTTGTTTTTTTTTATTCAAAAAGTTTTATTAGTACAAAGTACAAATATTTTTCTCTTTTTCTCCCCCCCTTCCCCCCCTCCCCCTCCCCTCCCCCCCTCTCACCACCACCCCGACTTCCCAGAGAAAGCACAGGGCATAATATTCAATAAAATAAATTTCAATTATACTAACAAATTCTTAATTTCCACATCTCTTTAAATCTTTAACTCCTTGTTGCTCAAAACCTTTTAAGCATAATCTAAAAATCAAGCATATTGTTAATCAAACATCATTTCAATATCTGAGGCTGATAATTTGCTCCACTAATTATCTTTCCTTTATATGGAATTTATATATTCTTTAAAGTATAATAATAAAAGAAAAAAGAAAAAAAGAAAAAAAAAGGAGAAATCCATTATTTATTTATTTATTTATAGTTACATTTATATACCACCCTTCTCCGGGGACTCAGGGCGGTGAACAGCCAAGTAAAAATACAATATAAACATTAAAATATATATACATTTAAAAGAAAATATTAGATGTGGCCCTGATTTAAGACAATATAATTAAAATTTGGTAAAATTAGGTAAAATCTTAAAAACCCCAAAAACTTTTTCACGCCAGCCCGGCTTGATAAAAATAGTACGTCTTGAGGGCACGGCGGAAGGTGGCCAGATCATTTCATTCAGTTACAACCATCAACATCATTTCCTCAAAATTAAGTAAAACTTCCTTCTTCCAACAATACCTCATCAGTATACATAGTAATTTAAAATATTCGAACAAATTGTTAATTCTGGTATTTTTTATTTCTTTAACCCCTTATAACTAGAAATTTTTAAACATAATCTAAGAGTCAAACACATTATTAATAACCTAACATTACAATATATCAAATTATTAATTTCACAGTAATTCTAAATCTTTAATTACTTTAAGATATAATAATAAAAAGAAGGAAAAAGAAAAAAGAAAAAGAAACACAACCATCAGGGTCATATCCTCAACAGTCAATGAGCCTTCTTACTGCAAAATATCAATTTTCATTCATCTCTCCATCTGTCCTATAACTTCCCAAATTCTAATCATTCCTTCTTCTCGGTTGGATTTTAGATCTGGTTCTTGCAGCCTTTTGTAGCTTAGCAGTTTTTTGATTTGTCAGCTCTACTCTTGTCTGACTCTGATCTTCTGTCTCCTCTTCCACATTATAAACATCTCTCTGGCTCTGTAAATCACCTTGAATCATCAAAGCTCTTTCCTTTTGCACAACTATCGAAGACTCTCCTCTCTTCTCTTCTGTTGCTTTCATGCTTCTTCCTTCTGGAATTTTGGATATATCGGCCTTTAAAACTTTAACATAGAAATCAGTAGCTTTCATTATTGTGTTGAGCCGATATCTCTTTTCCAGATATCTCACCACTATCCCCGCTGGGGCATCCCATTTGTACTGTAGGTTCTGTTTTTTAAGTTCTTCAACCAGAAAGGTATAATCCTTTCTGGCTCTGAGCATTTTAGGAGGAATTTCTTTCAGTGTCATTACTTCCTGTCCATTTACCTGAAGCTTATTCTTGAAAGTCACCTGTAGAATTTTATTACGTAATGCCCTTGTAGTAAAATATATTACAATATCCCTTGGCAAATGTTTCTGTTTAGCAATCCAGGAGTTAACACGGTATATCTTATCAATTTGCATGACCAGTTCTTCTTTAGTCATTCCTAAGACATGCACCAGAGCCTCCACCATCCTCCCTTTCAAATCTTCATGTTTTTTCTCTTATAAAACTCTTAGTCTTATAGCAAATTCCGTGCTTCTGAATGGAGTCATTAACACCTCTGTTTCAAAATTTTCAATATTGTTTTGAGTTTTATCTATATTTTCCCCCAAGGTTATCACAGACTGTTTAATTACTTCCACGTCTTTCTCCAAGATTTCCATATTTCCTGCTAATCCTTCAAATGCAAATATCATATCCTTCCTCAGTTGTTTATTTCTAGTGTCCATCTCCTCTAGGACAGCCTGCATTTTTTCATTAATTTCATTAATTTTTGAATTAAATTCCAGTTCATTCTTCATAACTTTTAAAGTATCAAATAAGTTTTCAGGTGTTAAAGCCTGTGGGGATGTTGAATAAGAAGTAAGTTGCATTCTTGAGGTATAAACAGAGGGATGCTCAAGTCTTGTGTTAAACACAACCTTTCCAGGTTTAGAAGCCATTTCAAATTTAAGATCAGACTTTTAGTTTTAGTCCAGAATCAGAGAGAGAAAAGAGTTCATCAAAATCCAATGTTTTCAAAAGTATACAAAGAAAAAACCAAATCCATAATTGAAAAGATTCTTTCCAGATGCTGAAGCCATATAGATTTTAAAGTTTGAATTGTTATTTTAATCCAAAATCAAGGAGAAGAAAAAAGAATTTTCCAGAGTCAGAAATTCCATGAAGAGGGCTGCTAGCGAAATGAAACTTTATAACTTTCACTTCCACGCCCTCAGAATTCTTCAGTCGCCATTTTGTTGCTTGTTAACTCAGCTACTTTGTAACTTCCCGGAGTGAAAGTGCAAGGGAGTTAAAAATTAGGATACTTGCCGTTCTGGTCTCCTGCCTTTCTCTGTCTGCTATCTGCAATGCATCAAGTTATTGTAAATCCCATCTTGCAAGCAGCGGTGGTCGCGGCATCTTGCTCCACATAAGCGGAGGCATCCGAGGTCCTGGAGCGAGTGACAGGCTGCCTGGTGAGCCCTCACCCTTCGCGCCCCAGATTGTCTCCTTCACCTGTCGAGCTCTCATCTCTCCCCTAATCCCAGGGATAAGATTTTCAAGCCGCCAGACAGCTGTTCTGGTGGCTTTTATGGGACTTCGGAAGAGGCACTCGATGAGGAGCGTCCTCGATGTCTGCGGAGCCAAACCGGAAGCCAGTGCTGCTTTGTTGAGGGTTCTTTCTGGTGTTTCTTTTTTGTGTGTCTGTGCATTATCTTCTATTGGAAGTCCGTGGTATTGGTTGCTTAGAGCCAGTGGGGTTGGGTCTGGGTGGGTTGGTTTGGACAGTGGTTTTGTGTTTGGTTTGTGTGTTTTTCTGTGGGTGACATGTGTCCATCTGCTTTCTTCCTCCGAGGGGTTAGCTGAAGTGAAAGTTGCTTGGTCATTTTTGTGTTCTTTTTGTATGTCTTCTTTTTGTGGGGTTTGGGGTTTCTTGTTTTGTTGGTTGAGTTTCAGGGTGTTTAGGCTTTTCTCCAGGTCTTCAATTTTTTTTCTAGTAATTTGATTAGTTTGCATTTGGTGCATGTGTAATTATGGTTTTCTGTGGGCATAAGCATGTACATGGAGCATGTTCTGCACGTCACAATGGAGTCTGTTCCTTGATCCATGTGTGTGGCTTTTTGGTTGGGAGTGAGAGTAGGAGTGTAGAGTGTGGGAGTTACTAGTAAGTTTCCCTTTGTCTGGGAGCGTGTAGAGTGTGGGGGTGTGGTTACTAGAAGATTTCCTATTGTCTGTTAGTCTATCAAATTGCTTATTCTGCTTACTTATTTTGCTTACTGCTTGCTAACTTATTCTACTTATTCTACTTACTTCTTGCTTTCTTATTCTACTTATTATTTACTACTTATTCTGCTTATTCTACTTGTTTCTTGCTAACTTATTCTACTTACTATTTACTATCTTATTCTACTACAGTAGGTGGTCTCAATCTTTCTTACTTGTTCTACTTACTATTTACTATCTTATTTTACTTATTCTGTTTGCTTCTTACTAAATATCCTACTTACTATTTAACTTATTTTGCTTCTTATTATCTTGTTCTACTTACTATTTACTGTTTATTTTACTACTTCTTACTATCTTATTCTTCTTACTGTTTACTACTTTTTAATATACTACAATAAGTTGTCCCGGTCTATCAATTAGCTTATTTTGCTTCTTACTGTCTTATTCTACTTACTCTTCACTACTTATATTACTGCTTCTTGCTATCTTATTCTACTTACTATTTACTACTTTATTTTACTATAATCAGTTGTCCCAGTCAATCAGATGTGAGTTAGCTAATCACTCTATTATCGGTTGATCAATCTATTAGTCAGATGGGTTAGTTAGCTAAACAATCTATCATTTTTTTCTAGTAGGTATCCCTATAATTAAACAATCAAATCACTTAATCAACTAACAATCAATAGTCCTATGATCATTCCCAATCTATCAATCAATTAAATTCCCAATCTATCAATCAGTTAGGTTAAATTAAACAGTCAATGATCAATCTCAATCTATCAATCCCAATCTATAGTCCAGGAAATAAGCAGGCTCCGATGAGGGAAACAAACAAGCTCCGATGGGGGGAACAAGCAGGCTCTAAAAGCTTCTGACTCTGCTGTAACACGCTGGGGATCACACGTGCTCCACTGATCTTTGCCAGTATAAGCTTCGTTGTGCTGCCTCTCGTTGCCGGCTCTCTCCTCTGCTGTGCTACCGTTGCTCCTGGCTTCCGAGCCACGTGGCTCCCTTTATCCTCTGGGTGCAGGGGAATCCAATGGTTGCAGGGGGATCAGGTTACGCCTCACAGCTCCAGTTCACTTCAACACACGAGATGGATCGCTTTGTAGGGAATCTCTGTGCTTCACAGAGCTCGTAAGCAGGGAGTCACCTCACAGGGAATTCCTTCACAGGGAGTAGCCTTGCAGAGAATAGCCTCGCAGGGAATAGCTCAGAATCATCCCACAGGGAGTTTCAGGGAATCTCTTAAGTCTCACCTTCGTTTGGGAATTTGTCAGGATCACTTTTCAGAAATGCCGGATTCGCAATAGATCGTTTAGCCGGTCTTTCTGGGTGTCCTCCTTCGGTCAAATCTCCTTCGGTCAAATCTGGATCCACGTGGTTAGTCTTTTTTAAAATTTTCCTCGGGTTCAGCTGGTCCTAGACCCTAATTGTTGTTATATTTGTAATCAGGACCTAAACTATGTCTATTCTCTTTGTTTGGTTGCTTCTAATCCTGTCTGTAACCCTAGGTTTTGGGGGTTTTCCCTATTACTGATCTCCAGCAATGTGGCTATGTGTCTGCCTCAGTCGCCATCTTCTTGCTTGCACATTCTTATCACATACTTTGTTACTTCTCCAAGGTCATCTTTTGTCCAGCACCTGCAAGAAGCTGGGAGGAGACGTGCCACGCTGGCAGAAGATGAGTGGGCAATGTGACCCTGGTGGGGGTGGTGAGGAAAGGAATGCCCATTTCCTATCGAGTGGGAACTTGGGAGAAATTTAGATTTGGGTTTCCCCATGCGTTGCCAACATGGTGTCTGCATTAAATTGGAACTTTGGTGAATTCTTTGCCATGGACTCTGATTTCTGCTTGACTACTATTTGGAACCTTGACACATGTGACAGTTTGAATTTGACTAAATTTTAAGTGTGCGTGCAGAACACCTACCCCCTCCCCCTCATGAAAGACTTACTGAACCACTTGTCAAAAGGCAAGATATTCACTAAGTTGGATTTAAGAGAAGCGTACTATCACATCCGAATCTGAGAGGGGGATGAATGGAAAACTGCCTTCAACTGCCCCTTGGGAAGTTTCCAATTCAAAGTGATGCCTTTTGGGCTGCAAGGGGCCCCAGTGGTTTTCATGCAGTACATTAACGAGGTGCTCCACCCCCATCTGTACAAGGGGGTGCTCGTTTATTTAGATGACATCCTCATTTTCAGTGAGACAATGGAGGAACACATGAAGTTGGTGAGGCAGGTCTTAAGAAAACTTCTAGCCGCCAAATTATATGCCAAACTCTCCAAATGCGAGTTTCACAAAACTTCGCTAGACTATTTGGGGTACCGGATCTCCAAAGATGGAATTGAGATGGATCCGGGGAAGGTGAAAGCAGTGCTTGATTGGCAGGCCCCGTGCACCCGCAAACAGCTGCAGTTTTTCCTGGGCTTCGCGAACTTCTATAGGTAATTTATCCCAGCCTTTGCAGAAGTAGCCTTACCGCTAACAATTGCTCAAGATGGGGCCGACGCCTACCAAGCCAAAGCCTAGTCAGCAGCTAAATTGGACGATGGCCTGCCAGAAAGCCTTCAAGAAATTAAAGCAACTGTTTCGCCCAGGAGACAATCCTCCAGCATCCTGATCCAGAATGACAATTCATCATTCAGGCTGATGCGAGTGATGTGGCTGTGGTGGCAGTGTTGCTACAAAAAGATGAGAAAGGCCAGCTCCTGCCGTGCGCTTATGTTTTAAAAAAACTCACCGCTACGGAGATAAGATGGGCCATCTGGGAAAAAGAAGGACCTTTCGATGTATGGACTGACCACAAGACCTTGAGGCGCTAAAAAAATCCAGGAAACTGTCACCCAAACAAGTGAAGTGGGCACAATACTTTAGGCAATTCAAATTTGAACTAAAGCACATCCCAGGGGGAAAGAACTTGCTGGTGAATGCCCTGTCCAAGAAGCCGCAATACGACAGCCAGAGAGAGGAGGAATTCCACTCTGTCATCCCCTCATCGCGGACAGGGACAGAAAGCCCTCCCCTCGTAGAGGGGGAACTCGCAGCTCCGTTCCTCACCAGAGGCCAATCCAGACGACCGAGCGCCCGAATCCATGAGGAGTGGACAAACAAATTTAAGGCAGCCTTGCCCAACGACCCCTGGATAAATGATAACAAGGAAATATTGACCATGAGGGATGGACTGGCTTGGAAGGGATCCAAACTGTACGTGCCTGCTGACCTCAGGCTGCAAGTGCTCCAACGAAGCCACGATTCTAAGCTGGGAGGACACTTCGGATTCTTGAAGACCCTCCACCTTACGAGGCGACAATTTGTGTGGCCAAAGATGAAATCTGAGGTAGGGGATTATGTAAAGAGCTGTGCCACCTGCGCCACAAGGAAGCACCGACCAGGAAAACCACCTGGACTTCTGCAGCAGGTGGTCAACCCCAGTAAGCCCTGGGAAGAGATCGGAATGGATTTCATCATAGAACTCCCAGAGAGCAAGGGAAATACAGTGATCTGGACGGTCATCAACTTATTCTCCAAACAGGCCCACTTCGTTGCCTGCTTTGGGTTGCCGACGGCTGGACACTTAGCAAAGCTCTTCCTCAAACACATCTACCGCTTGCACGTAGTGCCAAAGAGGATCATATCCAACAGAGGTGTGCAATTCACCACTAAGTTCTGGAGGGAATTCCTGCGCACCATAGGATCCACTCAAGGCCTTAGCTCAGGGTTCCATCCCCAGACTAACGGCGCAGTTGAAAAAGCGAACTCCATGGTGGAACAGTATCTCCGCTGTTATGTGAACTACCAACAAGCCAACTGGTCGGAGCTGCTGCCATTTGCAGAAGTAGCGTACAATAACGCAGTACACAGCAGTACCGGGTTGACACATTTCCAGGTTACCAGCGGACAAAAATTTGTCCCAATGCTAGAACTGCCCACAGAAGCACCCACATCTATGTCCCTAACGGAATGGATGGAAGAACTGAAGAAAGGATGGGAGAATACTAAAAAGGCATTGATTGAGACTGCAGAAACATACAAAAAGCAAGCGGACAAGCATAGAGGCATTCAGCCCCCTTTCAAAGTGGGAGACAAGGTCTACCTATCAACAAAATATATCCGCTTGAGAATACCCAGTAAAAAGCTGGGTCCGAAATTCTTAGGACCTTTCCCAATAGTAAAGATAATTAATCTTAAGCTTCCGGGGTGGAGCCACAGCGAACGGTCGGGTAAGCAGAGCTCTGCTCTCCCGAACCTCAAAATTCGTTTAAATTCCTAGTGATTCAGCCCAAAAGATTCCATCTAGAAGGGAGCTTGGGAGATAGGAAGACCCCAGGGAACAATCGAGGCAACTTAAGACCTGCCCGGTTTCGTAGTTGGGGGGTTTCTGGACTCGAAAGCTCCGAACGCTGAACGCTGAAATAGGAAGCGCCATTTTCAGCTGCGCAACAAACCCAGCTGTGAGGAAGCAATTTACGATCTTTGCTGAAGGGACAAAGCAAGTTACGATCTTTACTGAAGGGACAAATTGATATCAGCTTCTCTGGAGAATATCTGTTAATAAAGGAGCCGGGATATTGGGATAGCACGCTCAGGACGGACTGTTTAAACTGTGCCTGGTGGAAATCGGAAGAGCTACGTGGCAAGGTGGACTCCGGCTCTTTTAACAGCTCTTTTAACAGCCTGCTATCCTCTTCTCCCGATTTGACATTCGAACGGGGGCACATTGCCTGGATTTCCAACCTGGTCTTGGAGCACCATATCTGGCTCGGTGCCGAGGGCCGCCATTGCTGCCATTATCATCTTAGCGGGAGGCGCTGCTGCAAACGGCATTACAGCTGCGGTGGGTTCCATCGATACCGCTACGAGGCTGGCAAGTGTGGATGTGGCCACGCCCTCCTCAGACAGCCCCGCTTATTGCGGCCGGCAGAAGGGGAGAAGACACGGAGACGGAGGCTGTTCTACTGGCTTCGTTTGACGTGGTTGAACCCTCACTGGCAGAACTGCAGTTTTCGCTCAGGGAGGGGGGCCTTGGAGAGGGAATGCAGCCCAGGCCTCTCGACCATTGTTTCCCCCGAGGCCTTGTACGGCTGGAGGAAGATCTAGACGCCATAGGGAGACCCATTTGGTGGTTTTTGGCCTTACCTTTTATTACGACATTAATTATTTTGGCGACTCCTAGTGTCCTTATTATTTTTACCATCTCTTTTAAGGGTATAAGGACAATTACTAACAGCAGGCATTACCAAGACATTGGTGAGGAAATCGGGGACTGCCATTTTTTCATCTGGCTGATTGTGCATCAAGGGAAAGTGTTTATTAATGATCGCGGTGGACCTGAACGCAGATCCCAGGGACTGGGAGTTATTCTCAGAAAGCGCACCCTCCGCTTACCGACAGGCTCTATTAATATGACTTTTTTATTTTTTCTACTGTATACTGTACCCCGGAAGTGATGAATGTCGTATGATTGAGAATGTTATGACTGTGGTTATGAATGTTTAGAATGAAATTTTAGAATGTTAGAAGATAATGTGAGGGAGCTGGGAACTGTGGCTTGGTTCCCCCTTTGCTGAGTGTATAAACAGAAGCAGAGGGGGTCCGGGCCTTTTTTACCCAGCTCAGTATGTATGGTATGGATGGCCTGCAGGATGAGAGGGGGACCAGCGGGGGAGGGGAGGGGGTCTCTGGTAGGGATGAGAGCCGGAACATCTCGGTCATAATGGGAAGAGGCAGGTATGGCGGGAGCAGAGGGGTGGGCCGCTCTCGGGGAATAAGACCTCGCTGTGTACAAGCGATCCCTTGTTCCGGCCCCTCCGATGTGGTTCCATCTTGCTCAACCCGGGTACCTGGTAACCAGGTTGTTCAGGGCCCTGGGCTCAGGATGCTGCTGCTTAACGCCAGGTCAATCATCAACAAAGCCCCCTTGATACGTGATTTAATCACAGAAGAGGGGGCTGACCTGGTTTGTGTAACTGAGACCTGGCTGGGCCAAGAAGGGGGAGTTGCCCTCTCTGAGATATGCCCAGACGGGTTCTCAGTGCAGCATCATTCCCGACCCCAGGGAAGGGGGGGGAGGAGTGGCAATAATAACGCGCGAGAACCTGCATCCTCGTAGGATCCCTGCCCCGGAGATTGTTGGGTGTGAGACGCTCCTTCTGAAGTTGGACTTAGGGGTACAGGTGGGCCTTTTCTTAACGTACCTGCCTCCCAGCTACGTAAGTAAGGCCCTGCCTGAGCTGCTCAAGGCAGTAGCCGGCTTGGCGGTTGAGTTCCCTAGGCTTATGGTGCTGGGGGACTTCCACTTGCCTTCTGCTGGCGAAACCTCTGGGATAGCTCAGGAGTTCATGGATTCCATGACAACCATGGACCTGACCCAAGTAATCCAGGGTCCGACTTATGAGGGCGGTCACACGCTCGACCTAGTGTTTCTCTCGGGGCAGTGGAGAGATGATCTGAAGATAAGGGACATAGTCATCACACCTCTGTCATGGTCAGATCATTTCCTACTGAGGTTGGATTTCGCTGCCCCACTCCTCCCCCGCAGGGAGGCGGGACCGACTAGGTGGTTCCGCCCCAGGCACCTGATGGAGCCAGATGGATTCCAGAGGGAACTTGGGGAGATACCTGAAACCCTGGTACACAGTTCGGCTGACTCCCTGGTGGCTGCTTGGAACATCGCAGCATCAGGGGCGTTAGACCGAATTGCGCCTAAGCGACCTCTCCGTGGCAGTGGATCCCGGAAAGCTCCCTGGTTCACCGAGGAGCTCCGGGAGATGAAACGCCAGAAGAGACGTCTGGAGCGCCGCTGGAGGTCCAGCAAGACCGAATCCGATCGAACACTATTAAGAATTTACATCAGATCTTATTTAGTGGCGATAAGGGCGGCAAAACGATCCCATTTTTCCGCTCTTATTGCGTCCGCAGATTCTCACCCAGCCGCCTTGTTTAGGGTGACTCGCTCCCTCCTTGCTAAAGGGGGGAGCGAGGAACACTTGCAAGGTAGAGCTGAGGAATTTGCAGAGTTTCTGTCGGATAAAATCGCTCAGATTCGGTCGAACCTGGACTCTGGCTGGGCAGAGTCCATGGAGTTGACTGGGGCAAGTCTTAGTCCACCGTTGTGGGAGGAGTTTGGGCCTGTTTCTCCTGATGATGTGGACAGAGCCGTGGGGGCGATGGGGGCCTCCACCTGTTTATTGGACCCGTGCCCCTCCTGGTTGGTCTCGGCCAGCAGGGAGGTGACACGCGGCTGGATCCGGGCGGTGGTCATCGCTTCTTTGGGGGAGGGATCCGTACCGCAGTCGTTAAAAACTGCGGTGGTGAGACCCCTCCTGAAGAAGCCTTCCCTGGATCCAGCTGATTTGAAGAACTATCGTCCGGTCTCCAACTTACCTTTTTTAGGGAAAGTTGTGGAGAAGGTGGTGGCTACTCAACTTCTGCGACTTCTGGATGAAACAGAGCATCTAGATGCCTATCAGTCGGGTTTCAGGCGCGGGTACAGTACAGAAACTGCCTTGGTCGCTCTGATAGATGATCTCTGGCGGGCCCGGGATGGGGGAAACTCCTCTATCCTGGTGCTACTTGACCTCTCAGCGGCTTTCGATACCATCAACCATGGTATCCTTCTGCATCGTCTCGGTGAGTTGGGAGTGGGAGGCACCGTTTTGTGGTGGTTCTCCTCTTATCTCGCCGATAGGATGCAGTCGGTGTTAACAGGAGGGCAGAGATCCTCCCCTAGGCCCCTGTTATGCGGGGTGCCTCAGGGGTCGGTTCTCTCGCCCATCCTATTTAACATTTACATGAAACCGCTGGGTGAGATCATCCGCAGACATGGGGTGCGTTACCACCAGTACGCTGATGACACCCAGCTGTACATCACCACCCCGTCTGACTTCAGTGTGGCAGTTGATGTAATGTGCCGGTGCCTGGACGACGTTAGGATCTGGATGGGGAGGAACAGACTCAAACTCAACCCCGACAAGACTGAGTGGCTTTGGGTATTGCCTCCTAAGGACTACGACAACTGTCCCTCCTTGGTTTTAGAGGGAACGAAACTGATTCCCTCGGACCAGGTCCGCAACTTGGGGGTCCTCCTAGATCCACAGCTAAAATTGGAGCATCATCTTACTGCTGTGGCTAGGGGGGCCTTTGCACAGGTTCGCCTTGTGCACCAGTTGCGGCCATACTTGGAGAAGGAGGCTCTACTCACGGTCACTCACGCCCTTGTCACCTCCCGTTTGGACTACTGCAATGCGCTCTACATGGGGCTACCCTTGAAGAGTATCCGGAGACTCCAACTGGTACAAAATGCGGCTGCGCGTGCTGTGGTGGGTGTACCAAGGTACACCCACGTGACACCTTTACTCCGCCAGCTGCATTGGTTACCCATTTGTCTCCGGGTCCAATTCAAGGTGTTGATCACCATCTTTAAAGCCCTTCATGGCTTAGGGCCGGGTTATCTCCGGGACCGCATTCTGCCTCATACTTCCCTTCGACCGGTTAGGGCCCACAGAGTTGGCCTCCTCCAGGTCCCATCGGCTAAGCAATGCCGGCTGGCGGGTCCTAGGGGGAGGGCCTTCTCTGTGGCAGGCCCCGCGCTCTGGAACCAACTTCCTCCAGAGACCCGAACCATCCCCACCCTGCTGGCCTTCCGAAAAGCTGTTAAGACGTGGCTTTTCCTGCAGGCAGGGGGCAGAGCTTAACTCCAGCTGAACTCTCCCCCGGGTATGCTTGGTTGTTGCATGGTTGTTTTTATATTGCATTTTTAATTTTTATATTATGTTTTTAAATTTTGTTTATTGGTTTCTTGTATTTTCCTATGCTGTACGCCGCCCTGAGTCCTTCGGGAGTTGGGCGGCATATAAGAAAGCCGAATAAATAAATAAATAAATAAATAATCCTGTCACAGTACAGTTGGCTCTGCCAAGAATATTGAGAAAGATACACCCAGTGTTTCATAGTAGCTTACTTAGGCCAATGACACAATCCAACATTAGGCCACCAACCCTTCCTCCACCCCCACCCCCCCATAGTAATACAAGGGGAAAGACATTATGAAGTGAAAAAGATCCTAGATTCCAGGTTATTTAGGGGCCACCTTCAGTATCTTATTTTTTGGAAAGGATATTCGTTGGCTGAATCAACATGGATCAATAGTTGGAAAGTAAAGGCAGACAGGCTAATTAGGGATTTCCATAACAAATACCAAGATAAGCCGAAGGAGCCCCCTGGGGTGGGGAGGGGTGGTTAAGATCATTAACTTAATCCCTTGTACTCTCACTCTCTCTTTTGTGTATTGCTAGGAATTGCTTTTCGCTTAAGGCAGTGGTTCCCAACCTTTCTAATGCCGCGACCCCTTAATATAGTTCCTCATGTTGTGATGACCCCCAACCATAAAATTATTTTCGTTGCTACTTCATAACTGTAATTTTGCTATTGTTATGAATTGTAATGTAAATATCTAATATGCAGGATGTATTTTCATTGTTACAAATTGAACATAATTAAAGCATAGTGATTAATCACAAAAACAATATGTAATTATGCCAGATCAGAAATTCTCGGGCCAGTCTTTGCAAGAGCACAAGGAATATCATCTTCCACAACAAGTCTACTTTTGTATTTAGACTTGATAACCAACAAGTGTACAGCAATATTTCTCAATCTCAGCAACTTTTAAGGTGCCTAGACTTCAACTCCCAGAATTCAAAGCAAAGCTGGCTAGGGAATTTTGGGAGTTGAAGTCAAGGTATATTCAAGTTGCTGAGGTTGAGAAATTGTGGCCTGCAGTGTCGAAAAACTAGAAATCAGATAAGCTTCCAGCAAAGTAATCCCTGTTTAGTAGCTTTCTCCCAGGACTCCAAAGTTTCAGGAGGCAAACGGGGCAAAAAAAGCTATGATTGGTCCAAAAACATTGCCAGGGGCCCCAAAGCCAATTTCCTCTTTTAAGCTCTTTCTTCTTAAAACAGCCCCATATTCCTTCCTCCCCCATGGGGCCTGCTCACCCACCCTTTCCAAAACCCCTGCAAAGACGGAGCAGGGCGGCGGCAATGGACCATACTCCGGCACCACCTCCTTCTCCAGTTCCCTCTGGCTTAGTTCCTCCTGCCCCCGGCAGTGGCGCCCTCAGCACTGAGGCTGTATGATCAGGCTAGCCCTGCGCTAATATCTCTCAGTCTCTCTCTTCCCTCCCTCCCTGTTTGCCTCTTTGTTCGTTGGGTCTCCATGCCAGCCAAGGGCGAGAGGGCAGACAGATGAGCCCGACCCAGCTGTCCTCCTTCCCGCCGTCGTGCGCTGTGAAACTTAAGTGGTCGTTGGCTGGCCATTCCCTCCTGTGACTCCCTTTCCCTTCGACACCAGAGGGAAGAAACTGCCGCTGCGAGCAGGAGACAGGGGCGGCCACAGATGTCTTAAACACCGCCTTGCATTCTCCAGCGTGCAATCTTGTGATGCCCTGCCCTTAGCTGATGCCTTCAAAGCTCGGCCGCCTGGCGTCACAAACGCCTCTTGCTGAATGGCACTTCTCCTGACCAATCGGAGGGCTCGGGCAAGTTGAGCCGATATGGCCAGGCTTGTGGCAGTGGGGGCGGGAGCTGAGGATGCCGGGGCGACCCCTGGGAAATGGTCATTCGACTCCCAAAGGGGTCCCGACCCCCAGGTTGGGAACCGCTGGCTTAAGGGGAGGCAGCCTGACAAAGCATCGTTTGTCACCGTTCTACATAGAAGACATGGAGTGGGGAGGGGGAATACAGTGAGCGTGAGAAGTTAGAGATATCACATTCTTCGTTATTTCTCCAAGGTCATCTTTTGTCCAGCACCTGCAAGAAGCTGGGAGGAGATGTGCCACGCTGGCAGAAGATGAGTGGGCAACGTGACCCTGATGGGGGTGGGGGGGAAAGGAGTGCCCATTTCCTACCGAGTGTGGGAATTGGGAGAAAATTAGATTTGGGTTTCCCCATGCATTGCCAACATGGTGTCTGCATTAAATTGGAATTTTGGTGAATTCTTTGCCTTGGACTCTGATTTCTGCTCGACTACTATTTGGAACCTTGACACATGTGACAGTTTGAATTTGACTAAATTTTAAATTAATTGAACAAAATATTTGTACTGACAGAGAAAAAGCAAAGAATAAGAAAGAATGAAAGTGGGTCAATTGTTGGAAGAATGTACTATTTGAACAATTATTACCCTTCTACAAGATTTGTTTGAAAGAAGATTTGTATAATTTAACACTATTATAAGGTCTTCATATAAAATTAAATAATCAATATATTGGATTTCTTATTGAGGGGAATCTAGTTATCAACCAATGGATGGAAGAGTAATGAGAAGGATCATACTTGTTTAAATGAGTTAAAATAGAAAGAATTTGAGTAAGAAAGCTGGAAGGGAGATATGAAAGAGAAAAAGGAATTAGAAATCTAGGGCATTTAGAAATGATAGAGTTAAAAAAATGAATGATGAGTAAAGATATTAAGTGAGGAAAGGGAGCAATAAGGCCTAAAATTAAGAGGCGTAAGAGACATTTTTTTAAAAAAAGTTAGATATAGCGGTTAATTTGGGATAAAATTGAAAATTAAATGATGGTAGACCCAGGAGACAAAATTAGGTTTTGAGGAGGTAGTATTAGATTAATAGCATATTGAAAGTGGTGCCCGGCATAACAAAATCTCAGGAACTGTCTGTGATCTGGCTGGATGGGAACATGAAAGTAAGCTTCTGTAAGGTCCATGGAGGCTAGGAAATCTCCTTGTCAGGTTCCAAAACGAAAAGAGAAAGGGACACAAACAAACACAAACCTGGTTTGCTAATGTCTGCTTTACTTCTTTCCTGGCACTCACTGGCAATCTCAGAGAGAAACTCTTGTTAGGGCTGCTCACCCGTGCTCCCCATCCCCTTATATTCATTAATCACCACCCACCCATTCACGCACATCCCTCCCCTGTGGTCTGGAAATAAGCCGTGCTACTCCATAAGCCAGTCTCCGTCTTCAGCTTGCAATTCTTAAAGGAGAATAGCTTCGTGCATTAGTGTCCAAGCTGCTCAAAGACCAACGCAGCCTCTCCCCACCGAATGGCAGCTCCCAGACGGCCAGTATGCAGGAGCTGACATACCGGCCCCCTCTACCACTGAGCCGATGTCTGCAATGAAAAGAACATGGTGAATCTGGAGTTGTTAGGATGTAGTTCCCCCAGGCTTACTAGGATGTTTTCTATGAAATCTAGCGATTAGCCTGGGGGCTCGTACGTCCCTTTCTGACACCCACAAGACTTCCGAGAGGGGATATCCTTTCCACAAAATAAGATACTGCAGTTTCCCCCTGCACCACCTGGTGTCAAGTATTTTGTCCACCTCATAGTATCGCTCCCCATCCCCCATGAGTGGTGGGGGTGGCATAGGGGTTGGGTCCCTGAAAGGGGATGAGTGAGCAGGACGCAGGAGGCTGCAGTGGAAAACAGGGTGTGTTTTCCCCAACAAACGAGGCAGTTGAAGCTGCACTGAAAAGGGGTTGATCACCCGCACCACTGGGAAAGGCCCAATGTACGTAGGACCCAGCTTCTTACTGGGAGGCGTAGGTTTAAGTATTTAGTGGATAAAAATACCCATTGGCCCACATAGAAAGGAGCCTGCATCCTCCGGGTTTTGTCGGCTTGCCACTTATACCTGCTAGCTGCAAAGCCGTGCTACTCCATAAGCCAGTCTCCGTCTTTAGCTTGCAGTTCTTAAAGGAGAATAGCTTCGTGCATTAGTATCCAATGCTCAAAGACCAGCGCAGCCTCTCCCCACCAAATGGCAGCTCCCAGACGGCCAGTATGCAGGAGCTGACACTCCCTGATTCCCTGAAGGATGGAGGAGAGGGAATGCATCTTGAACCTGCGATAGACCAGATACCTGTTGAGCCCTCTGAGATTTAGAATCACCCTCCACCCTCCTGAGGATTTTGGGAAGATAAACAGGTGGGAGTAAAAACCTAGCCCCCGTTGATCCTGAGGCACCAACTGGATTGCCTGGATGTCCAACAGATGCTCGATGGCCTCCTGCATAAGGCAACGTCTGGACGGGTCCTTGGGAACGGGGCAGCAAAGGAAGAACCTTGGAGGAGGAGAAACAAACTCCAAGGATAGGCCATACCTTATGGTCTCCCTAACCCAGGTGTCCGATGTGGTCCCTTCCCATTGGAGGTAGAAGAGGCCGAGACAACCCCCTATGGGAGGCAGAGGCTGGCAGTCACTTCTGACGCTTGAAAGGGCTGGAAGGACGATCCATGCGAGGAATGTTTACTCTGGAACTGCTGCTTGCCTCTACCCCTGAAGGCGGGTCTAGCAGGTTGGTACTCCGATTTTGGGAAGGAGGCCCTGTACTGACAGGGAAAGCCTGCCCCGGCTCGCCCGTCTGAAGGAGGGCCACTTAAAATACGGTGATGGCCGGAAATGTGCTCGGCAACTCTGCGAGATAAGCAACTTCCTCTTGTCCCTAGTCTCAACTAAGAGTGGATCTAAAGACTGCCCAAACAAATTGTCACCCTGAAAGGGGCGGAAGCTAGTTTCCATTTGTTTTTGGCGTCCATGCGCCAGTGACAGAGCCACAGTAGGCGGCGGGCCCTCACAGAAGCCGCCATGGCCCTAGCTGAAAATTTTGCGGCTGCAATTATTTTATATATCTGTGGTATATTTAGCGGCTGCAATTATTTTACTCAAATCCTGATGGGCCCTAAGATCCTCCCGGGAGATTCTGCCTTGTAGCTGGCAAAGTCATTGGACTGAAGCTCTAGTGAAAAAGGAAGAAGCAGTTGCTGCCTTAATGGCCCAAGAACCCATTAGGTGAGCTCTACGCAAGGCCAATTCCTCCTCCTTCTCGTCTGCCTTAAGGGCATCCTCTGCATCAGGTGGGAGGATGGAAGATGAAGTCAGAGCCGCTACAGGGGGGGGGGTCCACGCTAGGCACTTGTACCAGCTGCTCAAGAGCCGAATCGACACAGAACAATGAACCCTCCAGGTTGCTGGGGCGGGTAGCTAGGGCTGGGTTGGACTACTGCTTTTTAATAAAGTCCAGAAACATGCCCGGAATTGGAATGCAATCAGGGGCCGTGATCCGCTCCGTGAACAGGTAGTCCTCCTGTTCCCCTGACTCAGAAGCTGGCTCTCTAGACCCAGAATCCCTGCCTAACTTGGCCGTGGCCCTGGCCTTAGTGAGCAGTTGATGGAAGAGAGCTGGATCGAAAAGCCCCTGTAACATAGATCTACCAGATACCTCCTGCTCTAGATCTTACAATTCTCTTCCCGCAGTTCACCTTCAGAGAGGGATTTATGACTAATACCTGAAGGGGCCAGGGAACCCTGATCCTGAAACTCCTGATAGGTGGCCTCATAGCCCCAGGGATCTGTCTGGGGAGGCAAGAAAGCTCCCATGATGCTGGAAGGACGATGCTGGAAGGACGATGGGGAGGCAAGAAAGCTCCCATGCTGCTGCTGCTGCTGCTGCAGCCCCTCTGCAATGCCCTCTTTGATGGCTGATGCTATCCAGTGCCTCATGAAGGGAGGCATATCCTCCTCCCGCCAAGTCTCAGGCCTGAGTCTGGCCACCGTCGACGTAAAGGTGGCTTCTGGGACCCTACGGACCTGGGGCACTGGATCCTGGACTGGAACAGTGATGGGGTCAGCAGCGACAACAGGCTGAAGGACCGAGGCCCCCAGGGCTGCAGCAGGCAGAACCCCCAGGGGTTCAGGGGACTGTACGGTGCCAGTAACCTGCTGTGCCTGGATCGCCTGTTCAGGAGAGCCCCGTGATAAAGGCGTGGCCATCTCACTGCTGGCCAAATTGCTGTGTCCAACAGAAGATTCTCTAATTTTGGCAATTTCCTTCTCCAACACCCTTTGCCTCTGGCGTTCTGCTTTTTCCTCCTTCCTCGATGAGGACCAGTGAGTTGAAGATCTGGCCTTGATTTTCTCTGCCGCAGCTAGGCTCGCTGCTCTAGGCCTGGCTGAGAATCTGTTAGAAGAATCTGAAGCTGGGGATGACCAAGAACCCCTCTGAGAACGGCCAGAACCAGATCTGTCCTGCTCCATTGGGCAGCAATCCAGGAGCCCTTGCCTGAAACAAAGAAACAAGCCAGGTAAGAGGCTGCGAGGCCCAGTCTCCCAAAAATATGAGGAAAACAGAACTAGTAACCAACTTACCCAGGTGTGAAGCTAGGGTAAGGAAATCCTCTGACCTTGCCACAAAGAGAGGCAGCCGATGTAGCTCTGCGACCAGATACTGTAGGCGGGGCGGGGAATCGCTTTAAACAGTGTCCAGCCGAAAAACTGGGACCCCCCAGCATGCAAAGCTTCTGTCCCAGGAGGTGAGGGGCAAGATTAGCTGCACCCCCTCCAGCACCAGGCCCACATGGCAGATTCCAAAATGGCGGCCCCCTGACTGAAAATGGCCACCACTATGTGGCAATGGAGCCCAGCAACCATGCTGTGAGCTCCCAAGAGTTTTACGAGGTCCCTGGCTCCCATCCGCCTCCACGGAGAGCAAAACCAACAAAATTGATCGTTTTACCTTGAAAGGCCTCTGGGATCGATCCCCTGAAGCCGGGAGGGCCATCCGCGCCCGTTCCCGACCTATCTGACCGAACGGAAGCTGGAGAGCTCGCCACGCTCGCCTCGACTTCTCCGACCTTCCTGCGATACTTCCAAGCGGAGGGAGAGAAAAAAGCTGCCCCCTCCAAGCCTCTAAAAGGAGCTGGCACCGCAGCTGCGGTTAGCTAGCCCAGCTCCAATTGCCTTCCGACCACCCGACAAAGGAGGACCGCTCACCAGCTGGTGGAGCAGCCAGCGGAGGGCGCTGTGGGTCTGCAGGTCCCTCCGAGCACAAGCACTCCCTTCTGCTCCGTTAAGATGAGAAAAGAATGAAGGGAGTCAAAGAAAGCCAGAGTTTTCAACCAGGGAAGCTACAAGCCCAAAAGCTCCAAATCTCGGAGCTAAGGCAAGTATTTGTATTTGTATTTGTTTATTTGTCAAGCATATATGATTATAAGCAAAGTACAAACAGTAAAATATGATTGAATATATATGTAATATTACAAGCATGAATAAGAGTAAAAGAGGTATGATTATATGGGTACATAGGACAGGAACGGTAGGCACGATTGTGCGCTTATGCACGCCCCTTACTGACCTCTTAGGAATGGGGTGAGGTCAATGGTAGATAATAAGAGGTTGAAGTTTTTGGGGTTTGGGGAAGAAACTACTGAGTCAGGTAAAGTGTTCCAGGTGTTGACAACTCTGTTGTTGAAGTCGAATTTTTTGCAATCAAGTCTGGAGCGCTTTACATTAAGTTTGTATCTATTATGAGCTCGTGTATTATTGTGGTTGAAGCTGAAATAGTCATTAACGGGTAGGACATTGAGGCGGATAATTTTGTGAGCTACACTTAGGTCAGATCGAAAGCGACGGAGTTCTAAATTTTGAAGTCCCAAAATTTCAAGTCTGGTTTCATAAGGAATTCTGTTGTGAACAGAGGAATGTAATACTCTTCTTGTGAAGTATCGCTGGACATTCTCAATTGTGTTAATGTCTGATATGTAGTGTGGGTTCCAGACTGATGAGCTGTATTCAAGGATCGATCTAGCAAATGTTTTGTATGCTCTGGTTAAGAGTACAATGTTACCAGAGAAGAAGCCGCGCAAGATTAGGTTAACCACTCTTAATGCCTTCTTTGCTATGTAGTTGCAGTGGGCTCTGGCACTTAGATCGTTTGAGATGAGTACTCCGAGGTCCTTTACTGAGTGAGGATCATTATCAAGGTCATGATCATTAAGTTTGTATTTGGTGTTTTGATTATTTTTGCCAATGTGTAAAACTGAGCATTTGTTGATAGAGATTGGTAGTTGCCACTTGTTTGACCATTCAGAAATATAGTCAAGGTCTTTTTGAAGGGTTGCAGTATTGTCTGTGGTGTTGAAAAGTTTTATGTCATCTGCAAAGAGGACGCAGTTGCTTTGTATAATATCACAAATGTCATTAATGTAAAGAATGAAGAGAGTAGGTCCTAAAACGCTTCCTCGGGGAACACCGCTGTTAACAGGTACAGGGTTTGATAGAGATGATCCTATTTTAACCACTTGTTGTCTGTTTGACAGGAATGCAGTTATCAATTTATGTAGGGGGCCAGAGATGCCATAAGATTATAGTTTTAGGAGTAGTTTGTCGTGTACTACGGAGTCAAAGGCTTTACATCCGAGAGCTGAGACTGCATTGAATAAACTGGAGACTGTGAACAGGGAGGCGTGTCTTCAGTTCAATCAATGCAGTCTATAGAGCTAGAAGACAGAGGTGACCCATCCTGGATTCCCCCATCGATCAGAGCATGGAGAATGGAGATTTTGCAGTGTCCTTCCCCTGCCATGCCCACCAAGCCACACCCACAGAACTGGTAGGGAAACATTTTGAATTTCACCTGCTCCTATCCTATCCTTCCCATCTAACTTCACCTGTTGGGGATTGAAGGTAGGTAGTTAGGAGGTTTTTCCCATGTTGGAATAAAAATCCGGTCTGGTTCAAAGATGGGAGAGAGGCGCTGGAAATAAAATAGAGGCTGATTGGAAAGGACTATTTATTGATGAGCAGAACCAACCACAGCATGCAGTTCTGGGACAGCTGACAAATTACCTTGATGAGTTCAAGGATTTTTATAGAGTTTACAGTATTTTGTAATTTTGAGGTCTGCTTTGTGTGCTTGTATGCATTATTTGATTGGTAGTGGGTTAATCCTATTACGTCCTAATGGTCATGTCCTGTCCTTCTTAAGTTAAGGTGACCAGACGTCCCGATTTTGGCAGGACAGACCTGCTTTTTCATGATTTGTCCCGCGTCCCGCCCGTCCTCTAAAAAGTCCTGATTTTTTGAAAGAATGCACGACTAGGGCATTCTTTCAAAAAATCGGCCTGAAAGGCAGCAGGCCTCTCAGCTTGGGCCGGCCGTGGGCGGCGTTGGCGGCGGGCGGGCATCCCGCGTTGTTGACTCCTCCGGCGGCGGCTGGAAGCTGGGGGGAGGGGGAAGGGAGGCTGCTCCTCCTCTCCTTCCCCCGCCCCATCCCTAGCCCCGCCCTCGGAGGCGCTGCTGCTGTTGGGAGGGGTGAGGGACGAGGAGCCGTCGCCGCTTTGAGCTTACGAGCGGCGCAAACAGCCCTTCCTCGTCCCCCTCCCCTTTCTTCCCCCCCCCGTTGCCTCGCTGCCGCCGTTGCCCTGGGGCCGGGCGGGCGACCGGGAGACCGCAGTGCTTGGATGCTTGGAGCAGGTAAGCTGCCGGCTGCCTCCTTTCCCCGTCTCCCGCCTCCCGTTCGTTGCTTGCCAGCCCAGCCAAAGGGGAGGCGGGAGGCGAGGAAAGGCCTCCCGAAGGGGAGGCGGGCTCCCGAAGGGCTGCCGGCTCCCGAAGGGGAGGCTTTGGGAGCCCGCCTCCCTTTTGGGAGGCCTTTCCTCGCCTCCCACCTCCCCTTCGGCCGGGCTGGCAAGCAACGAACGGGAGGCGGGAGACGGGGAAAGGAGGCAGCCGGCAGCTTACCTGTCGCGAGCTCCAGGCATCCAAGCGCCCTCCCGCCTCCCCCCCCACTCCCCCCACCTCACCTGGACGCCGCCATTTGCTGTTTTGCCCTCTGCGCATGCGCAGCGTTCTGCGCATGCGCAGAGGGCAAAACAAATGGCGGCGCCCAGGCACACCCCCCCCCCGTCCCGCTTAAAAATAAAAAAATCTGGTCACTTTGTCTTAAGTCCATCAACTGGAGATGAAGATGTTTTTGTGTGTGAATAGATTGGCCTGGATTTCTTAATGGGCACAAAATCTCCATCTCTACAGACTTCAGGCATGAGCTGGAGGCTGTTGGGGCTGCTTTCTGCCTCAATTAATATCCCCCAAAATATTTCATTCTTCTGCAGGTGGGGGGGAGCTTCACACACGTGACCCCCGGAAATCTTGCCGTTGACTTTATTCTGCGTACCAAACACCTCAAAGGCCCTCAGTTACAACTATATGGTCGCGTTGTGGGCCAAGCATACCCTAAAGTAGGGGTCCACGGCCCACTACAGGGCCGCGGGCTAATCGACATTGGGACGCGTGAGGCTGGTGCTCGCACCTCTGTATGCGCGCCCACGGTCCTCGTGGTCCCGCTCGCGTCGCCGCGAGCAGCGCACGCGCACTTGCCCCGCTCACAAAATCATCCCCTTCCCCACCCTCCCCCGGCTGCCAACTCGGAAAGGTTGGGATCTCTGCCCTAAATCCTTGATGAGCTACGCTTTGCTTATGCCACGAACTGAAAGTCATCTATCGCAGCCGTTTGAAGCGGGAACACTGCTGACCAGCAGGGCCAGAGAGTGATGTTCTGGCCTTATTTGAGGCCTTGCGCTTCCTGTCGTAGGGGGGCGGGTGTTGTGTGATTTTTATTTTTCGAGGCCGGAAACACCTGGATTTTCAGCGGCCCTTGGCCACACTATTTTGTAGGCGACAGATCCCGACCTGGGAAGAGACTGCAGCCGGCCTTCCAGAGGCGGAGAAACGTGCACAATCGCCCGGCCGCCGCTATGCACCCGAGTCGATGAGTGGCAGCAAAGGCTGCCAATCAAGTTGCCAGTTCTTTCTCCAGGTCTTGTTGCCGGCGGGGCGAAAGGGGCGTGCGCCGGAGGAGGCGGTGCCGGCACAGCGAACCCGCCTGCCACCGCCCATTCCTCCGTCAGTGGTCCGGTGCCTGCTTTCTCCAGCTTCCGTCGTTTCTGGCTCGGTAAGTTGAAGTCTTCGAATGTCATTCACTTTTCCAGAATCGGGTGCCGGAATGGAGACGGGAGGGTGGAGGGAAAGCCACCCTTAGACTTTCGTGGTTGGCGTGGCAGATTTTTAAGAGTCTGAATTCCATAGTCAATACCGCAGTGGAATTTGCACCCCGCGAATGTCCTCCTCTGCCACATGGGCGTTTTTCCATTTCTCCGGAGGTGGAGTTGCCACTCTTTGCAGAGACGCATGATGCCAACTGCTTCCCTGCCTTTCACAGTCCCTCAGCTTTTCCACCAGACACGATGTTCTCAGCAAGACTGGTCGGAGAAATGCGGAGTCGATTGATTTTATAAGTTGAGCTTCTAGGCAGGCAGCCAATTCCGCGGAGAGAGATAGGTGGATGTGAGAAAATGTAGGATGAGCTTTATTCTGGGCAACTTGACATATATCTCCCACTTTAAAAAACTATCATCATAGTGGATTCAGATGCTCAGTGGCAGTGGTCACGGCCCATTGACAAATTGAGTTCTTTCATAGATGAATTTATTAGTGCTTTATGACTGATGAAGTGTAGTTTAACGATACAGTATAGTAATTCATACTAAAGTATCATGTGGGGAAAATCAGGATCACTGGTTGTTCTAGTTAAGGTTTATTGCTCAAGCCTATACACAAGAATCCAGTCAACTAAGGTCAGCACTAAATTGGCACTAGATAAGAGTTAATGGAATTTCGGGTGGGTAGGAATTTACTTAGATGCATGTGGGAAGTACAGTAAGGGCTCCAGACTGATTCCTCTCTTGACTTTGCCCTCAGCATCTGCCTCTTCTAGAAGAAGTTTGTTATGGCATATATCAAAATTTATCTAGCTCTGATCACCACTGATCTGGTCTGCTGTAACATACTGTCTTTGCAGGTAACAGGTGATACAAAATGCAATGGCTTGACTCCTAGTGGGTTAACTAGTAAGCCAGGTGTTGAAGCTAATGATTGACAAGAGGCTTACATGCCCAATTCAGAGAGCTGATTGTTAGCTTTAAAATAGCTTATGAAGCTTCCCTGCGCTGTGTGCACAATTATTAGGCAAGTTGTATTTTTGAGGATTAATTTTATGATTGAATAACTACAGTGCTCTCAGTCAATCCAAAATGTTAATAAACCTCAAACTTGAATATTTCAGGAAGTAAAAGTGAGCTTTTGGCTTTCTTAGAGGAATATGTGTGCACAATTATTGGGCAACTATTAGTGTGTATAATTATTATGCAACTAAATAAAAATAATTTTTTTTCCATATCACTCATTTATTTTCATCTGTTAAAGTGAAAATAAAAAACAACTCAAAATTTACAAATAAACATTTCTGAGATTAAAAAAAATCTGTGACCAATATAGCCACCCTTCTTTTCAATAACAGTCATAAGCCTTCCATTCATGGAGTTTGTCCGTTTCTTGATCAGTTGATGATCAACTTTTTGTGCAGCAGCAACCACAGCCTCCCAAACACTGTTTAGAGAGGTGTATTGTTTTCCTTCACCGTAAATCTCCCTTTTAGGAAGGGCCCACAAGTTCTCAATAGGTGAGGAAGGGGCCATGCCATTATTCTTTCATCTGTAAAGCCTTTACTGGCTAGTCACACAGTGGAGTACTTTGATGCATGCGATGGAGCAGTGTCCTGTATAAAAATCATGGTTGTCTTGAAAGATACAGACTTCTTCCTGTACTACTGCTTGAAGAAAGAGTCTTCTAAAAACTGGCAGTAGGTTTGGGAGTTGATTTTGTGTCCATCTTTAACCCCAAAAGGTCCTAAAAGGTCATCTTTAATATCAGCCCATACACTCCACCTCCATCTTGCTGGCATCTGAGTTGAAATGGAGCTCTGTGTCCGTTACTGATCCAGTCACTGGCCCATTCATCTGATCTGTCAAGAGTCAGTCTCATCTCATCAGTCCATAGAACCTTTGAAAAAATTATCTTCAGATATTTCTTGGCCTAGTCTTGTTCTTACCATGTTTTCCCGAAAATAAGACCCTGTCTTATATTTTTGCCACCCAAAAAGGCACCAGGCCTTATTTTTGGGGGGTTGGGATGTCGTCCACTGACTCACCTCACTTGTGTGCGTCGCCCCCAGCCTCCTTTTCTTGTCAGAGGCCTTCAGGAACTTCTGCGGCCAGCAAGGCCTTCCTGAAGGCCTCTGCAGCTGATAACAGAGCTCCAGATCGATGCGGAGCTCTGTTATCGGCTGCAGAGACCTTTAGGAAAGCCTTGTCGGTCTTGCCGGCTGCAGAAGAAATGGGCCGGCAAGGCAGGTGATGGGATGTGCGAGGCCTGGCTGCAACTGTCCGAAAGTAAGTAGTAGAGCAGCTACACCCCCCATCCCCACCCTAGCTTAATTTTTACCTGTGCACCCTGCAATGGGCAGGGTCTTAAAAGGGCTTATTTTGGGGCTGGGGCTTATATTGGGTGCATGTGTAAAAATCAAGCTAGGACTTACGTTCGGGGTAGGTCGTATTTTCAGGGAAACACTATGTGTCTTGTTCAGTGGTGATCGGGTTTCAGCCTCCCTTACCTTGGCCATTTCTATGAGCACTGAACACCTTATACTTCTGGGCACTTCTGGTAGGTTGCAGTTCTGGAATGTGATAGCACTGGAGGATAATGGGTTCCTGGTAGCTTCACCTTTGATTCTTCTCAAATATTTGGCAGTTAATTTGCATCTTTTTTTCTCAACTCATTTCTTGCGACCCTGTTGACTATTTGCAACAAAACATTTGATGGTTCTGTGATCACGCCCCAATATCTTACCAATTTCAAGAGTGCTGCATCCCTCTGAAAGACTTTTTACAATTTTTGACTTTTCAGAGTCAGTTAAATCTCTTCTTTGGCCCATTTTGCCTGAGGAAAAGAAGCTGCCTAATAATTATGCACACCTTGATATAGGGTGTTGATCTCCTTAGGCCACACCCTCCCTCATTACACAAATACACCTCACCTGATCTGTTTATATCTACTAAGCATTCAAGTTTATACAGCTTGGAGGTGGAAAATATGCATACAAATGATGATATGGTCAAAATACTCACTTGCCTAATAATTGTGCACACAGTGTAGATACATCCAACAATATTTTGCCAGAGTTGAACTTGTTCATCCAGTGCAGTCAATCAAAAGATGGCCTGTTGTGGCCCCAGTGTGGATGGTGGCCCTAACTTTATGAATATCTATTAGCATTTTATAAATAAGTCAGCACTGTTTTATTTCAGTGTATGTTCAGCTCTTGGTTTAATTTAGCTTAAAGACATTTATGATGTTTACAAAACTGATAATTTTTGATTATATTGTAATTGTTTATATTTAGATTCCTTTTTTGTTTTTATTAACTTTATATGTCACTCATCTTACTATTGGTATTAATTCTGTGCAGCTTACAATATCATAAAAAGGGAATATAAAACGTAAAAAACATTTTGATTTGCATGTACTCATCTGGGGTCCCATCAGGATTGGGATGATTTATGTCTTATAAATATTGTAAAATAAGTAAACATAGTTAGGCAAACGTAGGCGCAGATATTTCTTTTATTACTCAAGAGCAGAAATGGTTAAAGTTGTCATTTTTAATTTGTTCAGCAGCAGCAGCAGCAGAAAGGTGAATCTAGAGCAAAATTCTGACCATCCAATATTTTACTTGAGTTGTAAAGAGTTGAATTAAAATATTTGACAAAAAAGTATTTAAATCAAATTTTCTGACTGTTTATTAATCAAATACATCCATATGCTAACCGATTATTATAATGGAACAACAATTTAGAAGTAAATAAAGCTTTTGTCAGCCCTGGAGGCCATCTTTTCTTTGGATCTTCAGGGCTGCCACACTTAGTGCTATGGGAAAGTGGGAGGGGGTTGTATGGAGTTGGTAGAGTTATTTAGCCATAACAACATTCTTTTCTCTGAGAGTGAAGGACATTCAGTCTGCACCTGGAGTGGTGTGATTGGGAGGCATCTCCAGTTGGTACAGTGGATTTATTGGACCACGTGATGAACATGTGGGTGCAGGGGAAGGGACTTTGACTTTCTTTTGGGTGCGGAAAATCCGGGAGCTTTCAGATTCGGGTTTTCCCAGATGTGCCAATATGACATCTCTAATAAAATGGATCTTTGAGGAACTGCCTGCCTCGGAGTCTTACTTGGTTAGAGGTGTTACTTGGAAACCTGACAGCTTTGGTATGACCTAGGAAGGTAACGTAAAATCTTATTTAGGCAGCCAATGTTCATCCGCCCTGTAGTATTTGTTTATACAGGAGATAGTTGCCCAACCACTGAAAGCCAAAATTTCAGCTACCAGCCAATGGCAGGAATAACCTGCTTTCAGCAGTATGGCTATTTCCTCTTCATTTAGGCATTGGTCATACCCCAAGCAATTCTAGAAACAAAATGCTGATCAAGCTAAGTCATGAATTGCACCTAGGAAATTGCACCCCTCCACATGCAGCATTTGTACCAATTTTGCACTGACACTCTGCTCCCATCTACTTACAATATTAACTTCTTGGATTACCAAGTCAATTTTCTTTTGGTTCTTTGATGCAACTCAAATTGCACAACTTCCATTTTGCAAATTGTGAACCTAGATCTCTGCGAGGCTTGGGAGTATGCCACTCTCTCATTATTGCTATCTTAAATTTTTCTCACTTTAGAAAACCTTGATTTCCCTAGTTAAGCAATATGTACCATATATTTCTCTCATCCTGCCTTTCAGCCTGTGGGATCAAGTAAACCATTAGTCTTCCCTCTTTATGTCAAGACGTATACTACATTGCCTATCACTCCTGATGATGTGGACAAGGCCATAGGAGCGATGAGCGCCTCCACTTGTTTATTGGACCCGTGCCCCTCCTGGCTGGTCTCAGCCAGCAGGGAGGTGACACGTGGCTGGCTCCAGGCTGTTGTGATCACATCTTTGAGAGAGGGTCCATCCCACAGCCCTTAAAAGCTGCGGTGGTGAGGCCCCTCGTCAAGAAGCCTTCCCTGGACCCAGCGGATTTAAAGAACTCCCGTCCAGTCTCCAACTTACCCTTCGTGGGTAAAGTTGTTGAGAAACTGGTGTCGCTCCAACTCCTGCGGTTATTGGAGGACACTGATTATCTGGATCCCTTTCAATCGGGTTTCAGGTGCGGCTACAGTACAGAGACTGCTTTGGTCGCTCTGATGGATGATCTCTGGCGAGCCCGGGATGGAGGTCATTCCTCCATCCTGGTGTTACTTGACCTCTCAGCGGCTTTCGATACCATTGACCATGGTATCCTTCTGCGTTGTCTTGGGGATGTGGGAGTGGGAGGCACAGTTTTACGGTGGTTCTCCTCCTACCTCTCCGATAGGACACAGTCGGTGTTGACAGGAGGGCAGAGGTTGGCCCTTAGGCCCCTGATTTGCGGGGTGCTGCAGGGCTCGGTCCTCTCGCCCATCCTGTTTAATATTTACATAAAACTGCTGGGTGAGATCATCCGACGACACGAGGTGAGGTATCAGCAGTATGCTGATTTTATTTATTTATTTATTTATTTGGCTTTCTTATATGCCGCCCAACTCCCAAAGGACTCAGGGCGGCGTACAGCATAGGAAAATACAAGAAACCAATAAACAAAATTTAAAAACATAATATAAAAATTAAAAATGCAATATAAAAACAACCATGCAACAACCAAGCATACCCGGGGGAGAGTTCAGTTGGAGTTAAGCTCTGCCCCCTGCCTGCAGGAAAAGCCACGTCTTAACGGCTTTTCGGAAGGCCAGCAGGGTGGGGATGGTTCGGGTCTCTGGAGGAAGTTGGTTCCAGAGCGCGGGGCCTGCCACAGAGAAGGCCCTCCCCCTAGGACCCGCCAGCCGGCATTGCTTAGCCGATGGGACCTGGAGGAGGCCAACTCTGTGGGCCCTAACCGGTCGAAGGGAAGTATGAGGCAGAATGCGGTCCCGGAGATAACCCGGCCCTAAGCCATGAAGGGCTTTTTGATGATACCCAGTTGTACATCTCCACCCCGTGTCAGTTCAGTGAAGCAGTTGAGGTAATGTGCCGCTGCCTGGACGATGTGAGGGTCTGGATGGGAGTGAATAGACTCAAACTCAACCCTGACAGGACTGAGTGGCTGTGGATATTGCCCCCCAGGGATTATGTCGACTGTTCCTCCTTGGTTCTTGGGGGAGAAAAATTGACTTCCTCAGAACGGGTTCGCAATTTGGGTGTTCTCCTAGACCCACAGCTAAAATTGGAACAACATCTTTCAGCTGTGGCTAGGGGGACCTTTGCACAGATCCGTCTTGTGCATCAATTGCGACCCTACCTGGAGAGGGAGGCTTTGCTCACAGTCACTCATGCCCTTGTCACCTCACGGCTGGACTACTGTAACGCGCTCTACATGGGGCTACCCTCAAAGAGCATCCGGAGACTGCAATTGGTACAGAATGCAGCTGCGCGAGCTGTGGTGGGTGTGCCGAGATACACCCACGTAACACCCATTCTCCGCCAGCTGCATTGGTTGCCTATTAGTCTCCGGTCGCAATTTAAGGTGTTGGTTTTGACCTTTAAAGCCCTACATGGCTCAGGACCAGGTTACCTCCGGGACTGCATCCTACCACATACCTCCCTACGACCAGTTAGGTCCCACAGACTGGGCCTCCTCCGGGTCCCATCAGCCAAACAATGTCGGTTGGCAGGTCCACGGGGGAGAGCCTTCTCTGTGGGAGCCCCATCTCTCTGGAACCAACTCCCATCAGAGATCCGGACTATCCCCACTCTACTGGCCTTCCACAAAGCCGTAAAAACATGGCTCTTCCGGCAGGCGGGGTGAAGAAGATCGGATTCCCCCATGAATGAATGTTCTTTTTAAAATTATGAAATGTTTTTTAAATGTATGTATTATGTATGTTCTTATTCATGTTGTATGCCGCCCTGAGTCCTACGGGATTGGGCGGCCTATAAGAACTTTTAATTAAATTAAATTAAATTAAATTGCAATTCATAATGATTTCCTAGCAATTAGAGAATGGAAGGTCAACTGTCAAAGATTGAACAGATTATTTCAAGTTGAATATGTTAAATTTTGTTGCTGTATAGTGTTATCTAACACTTCTGGCAGTATACTGTTCTTCTCAGGTTTCATTTTCAGATACCTTCATGTATCCAGGTGGCAGTTAATTCTTTCTCTTCTCTCCTGCTCTCTGATAAAAAATGCCATCTTTGCTTTACTGCCTTCATAAATGGAGGCTGCTTCCTTTCTTAGGTCTATGTTATTTCTACTCTCCCCACAGTATTCCATTGTGACTTAAAGCAACTCAGCAAGTCATGCTAGAAGTTCACTTGCCGGCCATTTTAGTACAATGCTGGCTATCTTAGACAAAGTGTTATTAAATTATATTTTAATAGCATTATTTACAATATTTATATTTACTTATTTTTTTCCATAATTTGAATAGCATCTGAAATTAACTACAGTTTTAATGTTAGTATGGCTTAAAAATCTGCTGCATGAAATACATAGCTAATGGAATGCCATTTCTGTGTCTGTTTCCTTTTTCAGAACTGAAGTGTATCCCTAGCTGATGCTGAATAAATCTCACCATGGTAGCTGAAACCTTAGGCCTGGAAAGCTCCTCAATATGGGTGCTGGCACTGTTGGGGACTTTTACAGTAACTGTTCTTGGACTGGTGCACAAACTAGGACTGATATATCAATTCTGGCATCAGGTAAAGCCATTGTACAACAGAATTGTGAAATAAAACATCTGGAATCATACGTATCCAATGCATCTTCAATGGAGGCTGTATTCTTGAAAAAATTATTCAGATAATGAAATATTTTTAGCAAATAGCTTTTAAAAGAAAGTAAAAAAACTATCCCTAGTTTTTATATATCTGCAGTTCATTCCTCTGCCTCTGTATTAGAGAGAATTGTGGCAACCAGATTTTTGTTGTATGACTTCTGTTAAATAGCATCAACATGTGTCCTTATCCTTTCTAGGTGGACCCTAAAAGTACCCGGCATGGTGGGGAGATAGTGGCAGAGGTGCTAAAAGCTCATGGTGTGCGTTACTTGTTCACACTTGTGGGTGGACACATCTCCCCCATTTTGGTGGCTAGTGAGAAATTGGGCATTCGTGTTGTGGACACAAGGCATGAGGTGACTGCTGTATTTGCAGCAGATGCAGTGGCCAGGCTCTCAGGTATTGCTTTGTACTACTTTTTTTTCTGTGGGAGGAATACACAGACCCAATGACACTTTGTTTGAATTTTTCTGTTGCAGGAACAGTGGGAGTTGCTGCAGTGACAGCAGGACCTGGAGTAACAAATACTGTGACAGCTATGAAAAATGCCCAAATGGCAGAATCTCCCGTGTTGCTGATTGGAGGGGCAACAGGCACATTGCAGAAGGTAGGCTCCTCCAGCCACTGGCTTTGAAGTTTGAAAAAGAACAAAGGTGCAGTTTACTAATATTGCTGATTTGTTTTGTTAGATACATAGGCTTTCTCCCACAACCTGAATTAGCTTTTGCACAGCTTCTGTGTGGTAAAGAAGCCACTTTTAATAAATATTTGTGTACCTGATGGTAAAATCAGCTATTTCTATGTGAAATGAATATAAGAGTGGGCTTTCAGTTTTTTCTCTCCATTCTTCCTCTTCTCAGGGCCGAGGAGCTCTCCAAGATATTGACCAATTATCTCTATTCAAGCCACTCTGCAAATTCTGTGCTTCAGTGAACACTGTCAAAGATATTGCTCCTGTGCTGCGAAAAGCAATTGCTGTTGCCCAATGTAATACTCCAGGTATGTCCTTGTTCTACTTAATTGGAATTAATCTGGCCTGTTTGCCCATAATTACAGTTTCTGAGCAGAGGGGTAGCTTGGTAGGAGTGATTGCTGGAATAGACAACTTCTGTCCCGTTTGCTAGGATGTTTGGTTTAGATCTCTTTTTGCTTTCGTTACCTATCTTGGAAATCAGGAAGTCTTTCCCTTAGGCCAGTGCCATTGTTATATACCGGTACAAGCTAAAACAAAGTAAAATTTCAAGAACTTACCCATAGCAATTTGGAGACGCTTTGAAGAGACACATCTTTTATTTTAGCATAGCACTTTTTATTTCTGAATAGTACCCACTCCCAGCAGTGTGTTTGCCCAACATTTGAAAAACAGCTGGGTCTGGGGATTGCAGCACACCTTTCACACATCTCCTTGGTTCTTAATGTTCTCATTTAATCCTCAGAAGTAGACTCTCAACAAGTCTGAAGACATTATTTGTATTTGGGAGGAAACTACCTTTCTTTGGTACATTGAAGTTTGGTTTCAAGACAATCTTCCCTCTCTTCTGTTGTAAAATTGCTTCAGTAGCTTTATGCCATGCCTTAGAAGATCAGATACAGAGAAACGCCATAGCTACCCAGCAGAAAATTCCTACTTTCAAAACTAACATTTCTGGAATTTCTTGGATTTGGAGATATTGGGCAACTACTGTATGGTCTCCAGCCTTTGAGCATTTATAACATTGGTGAAGATTGTCCAATGGAAGATAGACCAAGTGTTTTAGCAGTTTTGTGATAAGAATGATCATGATCTTGGCAGGAAAGTGTGCTTACTTAATGTTTACTGGAGATAAAAGATATTCCATCTTTGAAAAGAGTCTTACTACTGTGTTCCCGAAAATAAGACCCAACCAGAAAATAAGCCCTAGCATGATTTTTTAGAATGCTCCTAATATAAGTCTCATTTAAGATTGTCAACCCTTAGGGGGGTGGGCGTGCCAGCACAGGAGGTGGCGAGCATATGGGGGCCAACAGTGTCTGGCCGCTGTCTGCCGGCCGCTTGGCCAATGCACTCTGGGGCTTTGCAACCTGTACAGTGTAGGTGAGTCCGAGTGCTGTGACCGCCGGCCTGGCCCTCAAAGCAGCAGGCAGAGGAAGTGGTGCTGGGGGAAGGCATGTAATCCAGCTGCCGGACGCGACGCGCAGCAAGCAAAGGCAGACGGTGAGACGGAGTGGGCAGCTGGCCACGGGAGACTCGTCCTGCCTGTGCAGCGGAGCTGGAGGACGATGTTGGACAGTGGGGCCAAGTGTGCGGGGCCACGGTGTGACACCACCCCCGCCCTGCCATCTGCCTCGCCTCATCTGTTCAGTGGTAGTGCTGCACAATCTCATCAACAACAAGATTGCCAACAGAGATGCCAAGAAGAAGGAGGGGCAGGAAAAGGAGAGTACGTAGGAGAGGAAAGATGACAAGAAAAAGGAGGAAGGAAAAAAGTGAGGCCAAAAAGAAGAGAAGGAGAAGAAGTGGTATTAGTGTTTTCTATTTGTAAATTAAAAGCATTAAATTGCACCACGCTGCTCTGGCTAAAGGTTCTTTCCTGTTGGTGGCTTGGGAGGGACTGAGAGCCAGATAAGTTCATGGCTGCCTGAAATGTACTTGCAGCGGCTGTTGGACACGGAATGGGCATGCCTCCGTCTGCTGTCGGTGCCGCCCGCAGCAGTCCCAGTTGCTTTAAGCGAGTGGCGAGCACATCAAAAGTGAAAAGCAGGACTCGCCTATCTTTCCTTGCACTGTGGAAGGCAGCGAAACATAGAGAAGAGCCACCCTCCCTTCGGGAAAGAGGCAGGAAGCATTTTAATAGCAGGTCAAGCTCGGTGTTATTCAGATGACGTCCCAGCGTGTTTTGGAAGGGAGAAGGCGCAGCTGCCCATGCTAGGGTTTGCACGGCGGTGGCGAGAGACTGCAGGATTGATTTTAAAAAGAGAGAGAGAGAGTGCACGCTTGCCCCCCCACCAACCTCCCTTGAATACCATTGACCCTTATTAACTCTAAGCGGGGCCGAACACACAGGGGCAGCAGCATGGCCCCACCCCCGCTCAGACCTCTAGTTAGGCAGAGAGTCTGGATACAACAAACACAACACGTGCACACGCATGAGGATGAGCAGCTCTTTCCCAAAGGAAGGGTGGCTCTTCTTTACGTTTCACCACCTTCTACAATGCAAGGGATGGTGGGCAAGTTCCGCATTTCGCTTGCAGCAACTGGGACTGCTGTGAGTCCTTCAGGGTGGCCTGCAGGCTTTCCTGGGCTAGGAGAGGATGAAGCCCGGGATCGTCGGTGCTGATATTGTAACCCTGTTAAGAATCCGGGAGATGGGTGGAAATCCAACATTCCTTCCAGCCTGCTTGCCTGGTGATTGGACTAGTCAGCTTTCTCCACTGAAAGACACACACATGCATGTCACTATGTATGCAATATGCACACACAGGTGAATCTGGAGAATCGTCTTCCAGCTCCACCGCACACGCGGGACAAGCCTCCCGCAGCCAGTCACCCACTCTGTCCCACCGTCTGTCTTTGCTTGTCATGCAGCACATCTGGTCGGTCGGATCGTGTGCCTTTCCCCCGCGCCTCTGACTCCACCTGCTGCTTTGAGGGCTGGCTTGGCAGTCGCAGCGCACAGATTCACCTGCATTGCATGGGCTGCGTAGCCTCAGAGTGTGCTGGCCAAGGGGCTGGTGGACTGCGGTTGCTGCCAGACACTGTTGGCCCCCAGCCGCTCACCTTCTCTTGTATGTGCACTGGGGGGGGGGGGGAAGGTGACACCCGGCTGGGCTGATCACCCTGATACTATGTTTCCCTGAAAATAAGCCCTAATGCATCTTTTGGAGAAAAAAAAAATTAAGACCGGGTCTTATTTTCGGGGAAACATGGTAATATGAAAAAACAATGTGATTATAAATGTCTTGTTTGCTTGGTAAGAAATAATAAAGATTGGATGCGCAATCGTCTGATCCAATGATCAAAAGGTTTTAAGTACTGAAGAAATTAAAGTATATATTATTGTTTGACTTTTTAATAGCTTTATTTTGTCATCTTGCTTCACAGAAGATACTAATACAGCTTTTTCTGTATTAATAACAGATGTTTCTTAACAATTGAGTCCAAAAAATCAAATATTCCATCAGTGATAACTTTTAGAACAGTATGTGACAGCTGGTAAATTGTTTAAGACTGTAGGAATGAATGCTCATTGAATGGTCTCATGGAAACCATATTTTTCTAGCATGTTGAAATGGTAAAATGGATTGTTTACCACCCACCTCATGGTCAAGTGACTGTATAAGACAGGGGTCCTCAAACTACGGCCCGCGGGCCGAATATGGCCCGCCGATGCCATTAATCCGGCCCACGCAGGACCACGAGGCTGCCCCGCCCACATTTCCCCACCCACCCATTGGCCAGTGAGATTCCAAAAGCGGATTGAGACCACCACGATGAGAATAGAATGGAATGGAATGGAAGTAGGAGAGAATGGAATGGGAATGGGAATAGGAATGGGATGGAATAGCAATAGCAATAGCATGGAATGGGAATAGGATGGAATGGAATGGAAATGGAATGGAATTCAGTGAGGTATCCCAGGGCACTGCCAGGGTTGAAGGGGATCGTGCAGAAGATGCCCCAGGACAGCCAGTCTCATCTCTACCCATCAAGCATTCCATGTCCTGGTTTCTCTTCCCAACCCCCATTTGCTCTTCTGGCACACTTTTCTTTCTTTTGATATAACAGGTAAAAGTCTTTGAACGTACCTGAGAGCTAAACTTTAGTTGTACTTGAAATTTTAATTTCTCCAGAGGGGCTCAAATAGTGGAAAGGAGAGCAAACAAAACACCCCCAGGAGCAAAACAAATTAAAGTTTAATTTGTGTGTATTGTTTAATGGACTGCTAAATTGGCAAAATGGACTGCTAAATTGGCCACGCCTACCCAGTCACATGACCACCTAGCCATGCACACTTAGCTGGCCTGGCCCCCCAACAATCTGAGGGATTGTGAATTGGCCCCCTGTTTAAAAAGTTTGAGGACCCCTGTGTCAAGATAGGATTTTCTCCTATCAGAGGCGATCTGTGGATCTTGCTTCTTTGAAGTCATTCGCATTAGAAAATAAAACCGAGATTCAAATCTCATTAACAAAATATTTATTTCAGTACAAAAGTAATAAAAGAGCCCTTAATAAGCTACATCTTTTCAGCTAATGAAGTCACGTCTGCCTTCGGCAGAAATGGAGAAGAGAAGGAAAGAAAGAAGAAGTGGGAGTTGACAAAAAACTCCTGGAATGCACGCATGCGTAGTAAAATATATCACATGTCTGCTTGATCATAAATACAGGAAACCTTAGGAAACATAGAGATGCACAAACTGGCAATATTCACATCGTGACACCCTGTATAAGACATAATAGTGCTATATAAGATATGGTTATTCATTTAACTACAGATATTTCTTTTAACATTTTATCTTCCACTAAAACCTTTGTTAATCTTACAGGCCCTGTGTTTGTAGAGTTTCCTTTGGATATTCTATATCCTTATCATTTGGTTGAGAGAGAGATACTTAGGAATGTTTTTCCCAAGAGCCTGAAAGGAAAGGCCTTGAACTGGTGAGTTGTGAGTTTTCGCTATCAGGAAAGATTTTAATGGATCAGTTGGCTCAAAGAAAGCCCAATGATAGATTGTTGCAGTATAGAAATCAAGGGGAAGTTCATTAATACGTGCATTAGATGCTGCTATGGAATATTTTTTGTCATATACTGTATATGTTTACATACATCTACACATATAAACACATACTGTTTTTGATCATTTCTGGATTTTGTTTCTGATTGTTCAGGGAAAGTATGAAAAAAGACTAAGACAATTCCACGTATCCTAGATTATTTTTCTTAGATTTTTTAAAAATTAGATTTTCCTGACAATCTCTTTACACCAGGGGTCCCCAACCCCTGAGCCGTAGTCTACTACCAGGCCGTGTCCTGTTTGGAATTTGGCTGCACGAATGGCTGGCCGGAGTACATGCAGCTCAACTTGCACCAGCCCGCTATTTGCAGAAGGGCTGCGTGCACATGTGCATCAACCCGCCACTCACGTGGCCCAGTTCTTCTCTTCCCAGTTGGGTTTCCAAGCCACAAAAGTTGGAGACCACTGCTCTAGACTAAATCAAGCATAAAATTTGAAAGATTTCTCTTGCTTAACCCTTTTTATAGGACAGTTTCTAAATTTGGCTAAGTATTTTAAGAGAACTGTCTCCCAGTGCATACTTAAATGCAACATATTTCTCCAAATTGCAGAAATAATCGATTCTGCATGTTTCCTGTTGTTCTTGCTTTGGATTCTATGTTCTATATGAGAAGCTATTGGCATCCACTTAATTCAAAGGCATAATTTCCTGGGATAACATGGTTACTTTGTGAGCCCAGGAAAATTTGCAGTTTTAAGGAGCCAATACCATCTCTAAAGCAACTTTTGATCTAAACAACTAAGCATCCCTGGTTGACAGTAGTGCAAGGAATGCTGTTTTATCAGTTTAGGCTAATGTGCCAGCTGTGAAGTTATTTGAAATAATTAGTTCAAACCAATAAACCATTTTTAATCATTTCTAAATTAGATTTTTTTGGTCTTTTCTAAAGTGAGCTACAGGTAGGCTAGATTCAAAATTCCAATAGGTGCAGAAGCTGAGCATGCAGCAGCTATTTTGTTCTAGTTGCAGAGGAATCAAATTAATTTCCAGGTTATTTTCAGGGTGCTGACTGTTGCTCTATAACTTTAAATCAGAATTTGATAATTTTGTAAGCACCAAAAGCACTTTTTCTTTACTGGATTCATGTAATAAATCTTAGCTGACTGTAACTTACATACTTCCTAATTTGCAAAAAAGAATTACTGCTATCTTCTTATTACTGTCAGTTCTTTCCTTTAGGCCAAAGATTTGCAATATGGCCATATATGATCCCTGCATTCTGATTTTATGTTTTATAATCTAAATCTTTTTATATCTTGTATATCTTGTACTGAGAATATCTTCCTGCTATTTAATAATGGACTCATGACTGTATCCAACCCAATAGAATATTAAACAGAATAACAAAATAACAGAATTGCAAGGAACCTTAGAAGTCATTTAGTTCAACCCTTTGCTCAAGCAGGAGACCCTATTCCTGTGATGGCGAAACTATGGTACAGGTGGCACGCAGTGACCTCTCTGTGAGCATGCGAGCTGTCGTCCCATTTGAGCTCTGCCGCACATGCGCGTGCGCCTCCTGCCGGCCAGATGGTTTTTGGGTCTCTGCCGTGCATGCGCGGGGGCAGAGTATGTGCGCGGGGGTTGCGTGTGCATACGTGGGGGTCGGGGCGCATGCGGGAGGGGTGCTTGCATGTGCAGGGTGCGGGGTGCGTGCGGGGGGTCATGCACATGTGCGCAGGGTCGGGGTGCATGCAGTGAGGTCATGTGCACGTGTGTGGGGGTGGAGCTCATGCAGGGGGTCGCACGCGCATGTGCCGGGGCAAGTGCACATTGCATTTTGGGGGTTTGCATGCGCGCGCGCTTTGGGCACTCTGTCCGGAAAAGGTTAGCCATCACTGTCCTGTACCATTTCAGACAAATGGCTGTCCAGTCTCTTTTTAAAAGCCTCCAGTGATGGAGCATCAACAATTTCTGAAGGCAATCCGTTCCACTGGTTTCTTGTTTTCACTGTCAGGAAATTTCTCTTAAGTTCTAGGTTTCTTCTCCCCTTGGTTATTTTCCAACCATTGCTTCTAGTCTTGCCTGCTGGTGCTTTGGAAAATAGTTTCTGCCCCTCTTTTTTGTGGCAGCCATCCAAATTTTGGAACACTGCTATCCTCTCACTCCTCATCCTTCCTTTCATTAGACCAGGGGTGTCAAACTCAATTTCATTGAGGGCCGCATCAGGGCTGTGGTTGACCTCGGAGGGCCAGCTCGGCGTGGCCGACTGGGTGGGTGTGGCCAACTGGGTGGGTGTTGCCAGCTTGATGCTACTCACTGGGCGTGGCTGAATGGGTGGGTGTGGCCAACTGGGAGGGTGTGGCCAGCTTGACACCAGTCCCCAAACTGCTGCCATGTTTCCTCTTCGCATTGGGTAGACCGGGCTGAAGCCACGCTGGCCCGATGTTTCCTCTTTGCATTGGGTAGACCCGGCCGAAGCCATGCTGGCTGGATATTTCCTCTCCGCATTGGGTAGACCGGGCCGAAGCCACGCTGGCCTGATGTTTCCTCTTCGCATTGGGTAGACCGGGCTGAAGCCACGCTGGCTTGATATTTCCTCTCCACATTGGGTGGACCGGGCCAAAGCCATGCTGGCCCGATGTTTCCTCTTCGCATTGGGTAGACTGGGCCAAAGCCATGCTGGCTTGATATTTCCTCTTTGCATTGGGTAGACCCGGCCGAAGCCACGCTGGCCTGATGTTTCCTCTTTGCATTGGGTAGACCGGGCTGAAGCCACGCTGGCCTGATGTTTCCTTTTCGCATTGGATAGACCGGGCCGAAGCCACGCTGGCCCGATGTTTCCTCTTCGCATCAGGCTGAATCAACGCAGGTAGACCGGGTCAAAGTGACATGGGTAGACCGGGTTGAAGCAGCGTGGGATGGCCCCTTACATTTTCCAGGACGGCCCCGTGGACCAGATCCAACCATATCGCGGGCTGGATCTGGCCCATGGGCCTTGAGTTTGACACCCCTGCATTAGACTATCCATACACAATTCCTGCAATTGTTCTTCATATGTTTAAGCCTCCAGCCAGCTAATCATCTTTGTTGCTCTTCTCTGCACTCTTTCCAGAGTCTCAATATCTTTTTTATATTGTGGTGACCAAAATTGGATGCAGTATTCCAAGTCTGATCTTACCAAGGCCTTATAAAGCAGTACTAACATTTCATGTGATCTTGATTCTATCCCTTCGTTATTGCAACCTAGGATTGCATTGCCTTTTTTGGCAGCTGCAGCACATTGCTGGCTCATATTTAAGTGACTGTCCACTAGGACTCCAAGATCCCTCTCACAATTACTGGTTTTGAGCCTAACTTGTATCTGAACATTTGGTTTTTCTCGCTTAAGTGTTAAACCTTACTTTTCTCTACATTGAATTTCATTTTTTAGATAGGGCCTAGTGTTCAAGTCTGTTGAGAACCTTCTGGATATTAAATCTATCTTCTGGGATGTTAACTATTCCTTCCAGCTTGGTGTCATCTGCAAATTTGATGAGTTCCCCTTCTATTCCCTCATTTAAATTGTTTATGAGGATATTGAGTACTGGGCCTAAGACAGAACCTTGGGGTACCCCACTGCTTACATCCCTCCATGTAGATGTAGTTCCATTAAGTTGTGTGTGGTTTTTCAGCCAGTTTCAAATCCATCTAGTAGTGATGCTGTCTATCCCACATTTTTCTAGCTTACCAAAAAGTAGGTTGTGGTCTTCTTTGTCAAATGTACTGAAATCCAAGTATACTATGTGCACAGTATTTTGCTTGTCCACTAATTTAGTAACGTTGTCAAAGAATGAAAGAAGATTTATTTGGCATGATACGTTTTTGACAAACCCATGTTGGCTTCTAGTTATAACTTTGCTTGCTTCTAGGTGTTCTGTTACTTTATCATCTTTTTAGGATCTTTCCAGGTATTGATGTCAGATTGATTGGTCTCTAGTTTCCTGGATCTGTTTTCTTCCCCCTTTTTGAAGATGGGAGCCACAGGTGTTCTCTTACCATTTTAATTTGAATTCCTGGTCTGTCTTTTATGGTTCTGTTTTTCATAGGTTGGGCCATTTTTTCTTTGTGTGAAGACAGATGCAAGGAAAGAATTAAGCAGCTCGGTTTTCTCCCTGCTGCCTGTCACTTCCTTGCCATTACTGGCCCAATTGTTTCTTTGACTTTTTTCTTGTTTTTAATGGGTTGAAAGAAACTTTTTGAAATTACTTTTGACATTTGTTGCAAGTCTTAGTTCATTCTGAGAACTAAGCCGCCCTGAGTCCCACGGGATTGGGCGGCCTATAAGAACTATTAAATAAATAAATAAATAAATTCTGAGCCTTAGCTTTCCTGACTTCATCTTTGCAGATTCGGGCTATTTGCTGGTATATTGATATTCTGCCTTAGTTGTGTGTCCCTCTTCATTTTTTATAATCCCTTTTGTCATTCAGTTTATCAGAGAGTTCTTTGTGCAACCATTCTGTTTTCTTTTTGGATTTCTTATTTTTCTTTCTCGGTGGTATTGTGCTGGACTGAGTTTTTTTTTAATTCAAAAAGTTTTATTAGTACAAAGTACAAACATTTTTCTCTTTTCTCCCCCCCTTCCCCCCAAACCCCTCCCTACCCCCCTTCCCCTCCCCCCCTTTCACCCACCCCCCCGACTTCCCAGAAAAAGCACAGGGTATAGTATTCAATAAACATAAAATTAAAATATACTAACAGATTATTAATTACAAAATTTCTCTAGTTCTTTAACTCCTTGTTACTCAAAACCTTTGAAACATACTGTATTTTTCGGAGTATAAGACGCACCTTTTTACACCCCAAAAGAGGGTGAAAACTTGGGTGCATCTTATACACCGAATGCAGCCCCAGCCACCCCCACCCTTTGGCCTCTGTCTTCCATCAATTTACCTGCTTGCAGGAAAGAGGGAAGAGCCTGTAAAGCCAAGCAAGTCAGTAGCAGTTTCCCCGATCTACAGCTGATTAGCCATGTGGAAAAATGAAAGTGAAACTAACTACAAAGGCAAATAGCTGGCAGAGACAGGCAGATTTTTATTTTTTGCTGAACTGGATGGAAAGGGGGTAAGTGAATAACTAAATGTCTGTAGAATATTCAAATTATTAGACTTACTTTTTAAAGATTGCTTTATTATTGTTCTAGAGCCAGGGATCTCCAACTTTAGCAACTTTAAGACTTGTGGACTTCAACTCCCAGAATTCAACAGCCAGCTTTGTTAGCTTTGCTGGCTGTGGAATTCTGGGAGTTGAAGTCCACAAGTCTTAAAGTTGCCAAGGTTGGAGATCCCTGTAAATCTAGACAACTTAACAAAATAAAGAAGCTTTTTAAAATAAATGCTTGCTCTGAAGAGGCCCAGTGCTATTGTATCTTCTTTTAAATAATAGAGAATAATGTATACTTCCAGAAATTTTAATTAATTTTAACAGCTCTGTACAAGTATAGTATGAAATGTAACAGTATCCTGTTTAGTATTAGAGTTTAGTTACCTTGGAGTAGATCTATTTAAATAATTGGGAAGAGTTAGTGTGACTACATTTAAGAAAACTTTCTGGCATAATGTACATTTCTCCAATTCTTTGCTATTTCTATGAGTCAAGCACACATGCACAGAAATACACACCAAACAGTGTATATCATCTGTGCTGTTTGCTGTTTGCTGTTTGGCAAATTGCTTGGAGGCAGAGGCCTTTTTTCCTTGTTTTCCTCCCCCAAAACTAAGGTGCGTCTTATACTTCGGTGCGTCTTATACTCCGAAAAATACGGTAATCTAAAAATTAGGCGTATATCATTAATAAACTAACATTCCAATATATCAAATTACTAATTTCACAATTATTCTAAATCCTTAATTCCATATAACTCAGAACCTTTTAAAAGTAGTTCAAAAAAAAAAAGAAAAAGAAAAAATTCATCTCTAGTCCATTCCACTATATATCTTTCATTTAAATAGTCTTTAAAATATAATAATAAAAAGAGAAAAACAAATTCTTCGCCATCTCGGCCAGATGCGCAACCGTCAGCGTCAACCTCAATACCAGGGAAGATTTTGGAAAAGATAATCAAGCAACAAATCAATGAACACCTAGAAGCAAACACAGTAATAACCAAAAGCCAACATGGGTTTGTCAAAAACAGATCATGCCCGACTAATCTTATTGCATTCTTTGACAAAGTGACAAAATTAGTGGACCAGAGGAATGCTGTCGATGTGGTTTACTTGGACTTCAGTAAGGCATTTGATAAAGTAGACCATAACCTACTACTAGATAAAGTAAAAAAATGTGGGATGGACAGCAACACCATCAGATGGATTCAAAACTGGCTAACCAACCGCACTCAACGTGTAGTGCTCAATGGAACTGCATCTACATGGAGGGAAGTATGCAGTGGAGTACCCCAAGGCTCTGTTTTAGGCCCAGTACTCTTCAACATCTTTATCAATGACTTGGACGAGGGGATAGATGGGGAACTCATCAAATTTGCAGATGACACCAAACTGGCAGGAATAGCCAACTCTCCAGAAGATAGGCTCAAGATACAGAAGGATCTTGACAGACTTGAACATTGGGCGCTATCAAACAAAATGAAATTCAATGGTGAAAAAAGTAAGGTTTTATATTTAGGCAAGAAAAACAAAATGCATAGGTACAGTATATGTGGTACCTTGCTCAACAGTAGTAACTGTGAGAGGGATCTTGGAGTCCTAGTGGACAACCATTTAAATATGAGCCAGCAGTGTGCAGCAGCTGCCAAAAAAGCCAACACAGTTCTAGGCTGCATTAACAGAGGGATAGAATCAAGATCACACGAAGTGTTAATACCACTTTATAATGCCTTGGTAAGGCCACACTTGGAATACTGCATTCGGTTTTGGTCGCCACGATGTAAAAAGGATGTTGAGACTCTAGAAAGAATACAGAGAAGAGCAACAAAGATGATTAGGGGACTGGAGGCTAAAACATATGAACGGTTGCAGGAACTGGGTATGTCTAGTTTAATGAAAAGAAGGATCAGGGGAGACATGATAGCAGTATTCCAATATCTCAGGGGTTGCCACAAAGAAGAGGGAGTCAAGCTATTCTCCAAAGCACCTGAGGGTAGGACAAGAAGTAATGGGTGGAAATTAAACAAGGAGAGAAGCAACTTAGAACTAAGGAGAAATTTCCTGACAGTTAGACAATTAATCAGTGGAACAGCTTGCCTCCAGAAGTTGTGAATGCTCCAACACTGGAAGTTTTTAAGAAGATGTTGGATAACCATTTGAAGAAGTGTAGGGTTTCCTGCCTAAGCAGGGGGTTGGACTAGAAGACCTCTAAGGTCCCTTCCAACTCTGTTGTTGTTGTTGTTGTTGTTGTTGTTGTTGTTATTATTATTATTATTATTATTAATTCCTCGCTAATAGATAAATCTTCCTTCTTCCAACACTCTACCTCCAATAGTCTGACATTTAGAATCAACTTAATTACTATTACAGTACAATACGTAATTGTTCCCAACAAGAAAAATTGTGTTATAAACTTGATCTTTTCAATAAAATATTTTGAATAGTCCACCATATTTTTATCCAAAAACCTAAATTTTCTTTTCTTTTTTTTAACATAACCATCGTATACAAAAATACATAACATCTTCACATCACCAACATTTAAATTATAGATTTAGTCTTTTCCCATATTTCCATCCTTATAATTTCTCCATTATTTTAGCCCCATTTTCATACCATCCTTAAACTCAGTTTCTAAATTTAATTCCATTAATACATTATACAACCTTTCTATATGCATTTAACTGTTATCTTTTAACAGTTATCTTTTATATTGTCAAATTGTCATCTTACTGCAAAATACCAATTTTGGATCTTCTCTCCATCTGGCCTACAATTACCCATCCTGAAACCAAATTCTAGTTGTTCCTTCTTCTCATTCGACCTTTAAATCCAACTCTTCCACCCACTTGTGGTTTAATAATTTCATGAGTTGTCCCCTTGGATTGTTGTTGTCTTGATTCATCCTTACATATAGCCGCTGCTCTGGTCTGACTCTGATCCTTTATCTCTTCTTGTATATCAAATAGATCCAAATTATGAACAGCACTCTGGTTCTGTAGATCACCTTGACTCATCAAAGCTCCTCCCAATTGAACTACTGTCAATGACTCTCCTCTCTCTCCTTCCATTAATTCCTTCATTCTTCCTTCTGGTATTTTGGATATCTCAGCCTTTAACACTTTTACATAAAAATCTCTTGCTTTCCATATCGTATTGAACCGATATCTCTTTCCCAGATGTATCACCGCTATACCAGCTAGAGCTTCCCATCTATACTGTATTTGCTGTTTTTTCAATTCATCCACCAGAAAGGCGTAGTCCTTTCTGGCTCTCAACATCTTGGGAGGAATTTCTTTCATTGTCATCACCTCCTGTCCATCTACCTGGAGCTTGTTCTTAAAAGTCACCTGTAAGATTTCATTATGTAATGTCCTTGTAGTAAAATATATTACTATATCTCTAGGCAGATGTTTCTGTTCTGCCACCCAAGAGTTGGCACGATATATCTTGTCAATCTGCATACCCAATTCCTCTTTTGTCGCCCCTAATGTTTGCACAAATGCCTCCAACATCATTTCTTTTAAATTTTCTTGTTTGTTCTCCTTTACACCCCTTACTCTTAAAGCAAACTCCATATTTCTGTATTGAATCATTAATACCTCAGCTTCATACTTTTCAATTTTATTTTGAGTCTCTCCTATATCGTCACCCAAAGTTGTCACAGATTGTTTAATTTCTTCCACCTCCTCTTCCAAAATTTTAATGTTTTCTACCAGTCCTTTAAATACCAATAATCTATCTTCCCTTAATTGCTGGTTCCGAGTTACAATCTCCTCTGAAACAGCCTGTATTTTTTCATTAATTTCATTAATTTTTAGATTAAACTCCGTAACAAGTTCACCCTTCATGGCTTTTAAGGCTTCTTGTAACTTTGCAAACGTTAAAGTCTGTGGGGGTGTTGAATAAACAGTAGGTTGCATTCTTGAAATATGAGCAGGAGGACCATAAGATCCTCTGTTAAAAACAATCTTTCCTGATTTTGAGGCCATTTAAAATTTAGAGTTAGACGTCTTATTTTACTCCAAAGTCAGAAAGAAAAGAGAAAGTCCATCAAAGTCAGGCGTTTTCATACAGAGGGCTACTAGCGAAACGAAACTTCCCTTTTAACTTTCAATTTTCACGCCCTTTGAAACTTCAATCGCCATTTTGTTGCTTGGTAACTCAATTAGTTTGTCATTTCCGAAAGGAGAATCAACATTGGAGTTAAGTTTAAATACTTGCCATCCGAGTCTTCTGGCTTTTTCTGTCTGCTGTGAGTCTAAATGTTAAAAATCACATATTGAAAACAGAGGTGGTCGCGGCTTCTTGCTCCGCTTAAGCGGGGGCGTCCCAGGTCCCGGAGCAGATGACAGGCTGCTAGGGAGCCCTCACCCTTCACGCCCCAGATTTTCTCCTGGGGCACTTGGGGGGCTCTACCCTCGCCCGTCTGCTCTCATCTCTCCCCTATGCCCAGGGAAAGGATTTTTAAGCTGCCAGACAGCTGTTCTGGCGGTTCAACAGAACCCGAGATCAGGCGCTCGACGAGGAGCATCTTCGAGGCTCGCGGTGCCAACCGGAAGTTCTGAGTTTTTATAAACATATTTTTCAGAGTTTCCCAAGCTTCTTGAGTTGTTTTTCCCATTTAAGATTTTCATCCATGCAAACCTTCCTAAGCCCTCTCTTAAGTTTGTTGAAATCAACTCTTTTAAAGTTGGTTTGATTACCGTATAAGACGCACCTTAGTTTTGGGGGAGGAAAACAAGGAAAAAAGGCCTCTACCTCCCAACAATTTGCCAAACAGCAAACAGCAAACAGTACAGATGATATACATTGTTTGCTGTGTATTTCTGTGCATGTGTGCCTGACCCATAGAAATGGCAAAGAATTGGAGAAATGTACATTTATGGCAGTATATTAATCCCAGAAAGTTCTCTTAAATGTAATCACACTAACTCCTCCCAATTATTTAAATAGATCTACTCCAAACATGACTAAGTCAGGGTTTCTCAGCTGCCTTCTTTTAATACTAATACTTAATACTAATACTTAATACTTAATACTAAAACAGGACATTTCAGATGATACTTTTACAGATCTTTAAAATTGATGTGGCTTTCTGGAAGTATTATCTGCTATTTAAAAGAAGATACAATAGCACTGGGCCTCTTCAGAGCAAGCATTTATTTTAAAAAGCTTCTTCATTTTGTTAAGTTGTCTAGAACAATAATAAAGCAGTTTTTAAAAAATAAGTCTAATAATTTGAACACTCTACAAACATTTAACAAAATAACATATTAACAGAATCTGCCTCTACCTAGGATAGAACTCACAACCTCCTGATTGTGAGGCAAGAGCTCTAGCTCTGAGCCACAGCAGCTATAACTTGCCTCTTTTCAATTTTAGCAGTCTAACATTGCCAGCAGTTTATCTCCCAGCAATTTGTCACATTACAGCCACCGTAGTTAGTTTCATTTTACCACGTGGCTTGCAAGCCTATCAGCTGTAGATCGGGAGGCAGTTTATCTCTTCTTGTGCTCTTCTTGTGCTTTGCCCTGTTTGCTGCAAAGAGATAATTGCTGGCAGGCAGAGGCCAAAGGGTGGGGCTGGCTGGGTGGGGCTGCATTCGGTGTATAAGACGCACCCAAGTTTTCACCCTCTTTTTGAGGGTAAAAAGGTGCGTCTTATACTCCGAAAAATACAGTATGTTCTATTCCTTGTGTCTGCATTACGTTGAATTCTTAGATAACATGGTCACTGTCCTCCAAAGTTCCTGCAACTTCCCCCTCTATCATTTCCCCTCTGTTAAATTGGGTTCAATATAGTTGTTCCCTCTAGTTCCTTCCTCTACCTTTTGGATGACAACGTTGTCAATTAGGTTGGTCAGGAACCTGTTTGATCTCTCACTTGATGTAGAGTTTGTCTCCCAATTGATGTCAGGATAGTTAAAGTCCCCTATTACTACTGTGGTATGTTTCCTACATACATTAGCAAAAAGTTCATCTATATCTTCTGCTTGATTGGGTGACCTGTACAAGTAGTCCTCAATTTACGACAGTAATTGAGACTGTCCATGTCGGAAGTCAAGGACTACATTAAATGAAGCACCTAACTAATAACCTCTCCCTGCTTTCCCCAGTGCATTAGTTAAACAAATGTGCGGGTCGTTAGGTGACTCACGGATGGGAGAAACTTCCTACACCTTCTAAGATATCCCATGCTCTGCCTCCTGCCCCTTGGTTTCCCCAAAGCCATATGGGCCTCCTCCATACCTCACCCCATCACCATTTGCTTGCTTACATTTTGACGAGCTTGGAAGTCAGGGTAGAGAAGACCGCTCCCTCGCTGGGCCACGTGGCACAATCAAGAAGAAGAAATCCAGTCATTTTTGCTTCCATTGCAATCCTTTCCTTTCCAACCAGCATAAATTACCGTGTTTCCCCGATAATAAGACATGTCCTGATAATAAGCCCCACAGGGCTTTTCAGGACATGCGTTGAAATAAGCCCCGCCCTGAAAATAAGCCCCCCCAACTACTTTCCGGGGAAAGGGGGGGACATGCCAGGAGCCGCTCTTTTTGCGAAGGGCACTGTTTTGGTCGGGAGAGCGATAGCAAGCGAGAGCCGGGTGCGCACACACCCCGCGGACTAGATCGGCTCCTCTGGGCTCTGCCTACGGCCATTTAAAATACGCTTCTATCTGCGAGGAAGAGGAGGCGAGCATTGATCCCTGCCTCTGCGCAAGCAGGAGTGCATTTCAAAACGCTGCCAAAGGCAGCCCAGAGCAGCCGAGCCAGTCCCGTGGGATGTGCGCGTAGCCGCCTCTCGATTGCTCTCTCTCTCTCTCTCCCCTGGCCAAAAGAATGCCCACCACAGAAAGAGCGGCTCCCGGCCGCGAGAGCGATAGCAAGCGAGAGGCAGGTGCGCATACACCCTGCGGGACTGGCTCGGCTGCTCTGGGCTCTGCCTGTTTGAAATGCGCTTCTGCCTGCGAGGAGGCGGCGAGGCCAGTCAGGTACAGCGAGCCAAAAGCGCAGGCTTGAGCAGCAGATGGGCGCATCCAGCCCGTCCCTGTCACCGCCCCTTCGGCTCTGCCTTCCGCCGCCGCCTCCCTCACCGGCTCGGGCCAATTATCCTCCACCAGGCCTCCCCATGCCTTCAGGAAGGAGAGAGCATGGGAATCCCCTGCAGGAATAGCCACCCGTTCCTCGCCTGAGCCCGACTAGAAGCCAAACTTCCACCCAGGCTCAGTGGCAGAAGCAGCCGGGCACATGGTTGTCTCTTCCAAACGAGCCCCCTCTCTCTCGGCAGGGGGGCTGTCTCCTGTCTCCGAGGCTGGTTGGGTACAGCGAGCTCACAAGCGCAGGGCTTGAGCAGCAGACGGGGGCATCCAGCCCGTCCCTGTTGCCACCCCTTTGGCTCTGCCTTCCGCCGCCGCCTCCCTCACCGGCTCGGGCTGCTTATCCTCCACCAGCCCTCCCCATGCCTTCAGAAAGGAGAGAGCATGGGAATCCCTTGCAGGAATAGCCACCCGTTCCTCGGTGTTGTGTCCACCGCCTCTTGAGCGAAGCGGGAGGAGGAAGAAACTCTCGTTGGCTGCCTGAGAAAGCCGAATCTTTCTCCCCTTTAGCTCCAAGAGGCTGCGCAGGCATGACGAGTCCCATGAAGACTCATTTCTGGCGGAGTTTGGAAGAGAAAGATTTGCGGGCAGCGGGCAGCCAAATGGTTACTTCTCTTTGTGCTGTGGCGTAAGTGCACTCTTCCCCCTCCACCTGCCGAGAGAGAGAGGGGCGCATTTGGAAGAGACAAGGAAGTGCGTGCCCGGCTGCTTCTGCCACTGAGCCTGGCTAGAAGTTTGGCTGTCAGCTCGGCTTCCTCAGGCAACCCGTGAGAGTTTCTTGCCCCTCCCGCTTCGCTCAAGAGCCGAGGCGGGGAGGATCAGTGGACACAACACCGAGGAACACGATGGAGCTACGGTACAAGTCCCAGGTAGGCCGCGCGTCTCGCGGCCCGCCCCACCCCATCCCCCGCCTGAAACCCCCAAACTCCACCCCACCACGAGACGCGCCTCTTACTGGAGTTTGGTAGCTCCGTGGTCTCTCGGCTGGTCTGTTTAGGAAAAAAAACCTTGCATAGTACAGAAACTCTTCTCGCTGCGAGAAGTTGTTAATTGCTCGCCTCGCAAGAAGAGTTTCTGTGCTATGCAAGTTTTTTTCCCTAAACAGACTAGCCGAGAGACAACGTAGCTGCCAAACTCCAGTAAGAGGCACATCTCGCGGCCTGCCCCGCTCTGCCACCCTCAAATTGCGCCCCACCGTGAGACGCCCATCCTACCTGGGACTTGTAGCTCTGTCGCATTCCTCGGCGTTGTGTCCAGAGATGGGCTCATTGTAAAAGAAAACTTCTCGCAAGTTCGAGAAGTTTGATTGAACTCACGAGAAGTTTTCTTTTACAATGGGCTTCTCTGGACACAACGCTGAGGAACGCTACAGAGCTACAAGTCCCAGGTAGGACGTGCATCTCGCGGCCCAACACGTCCCACCTGCCAGAAATGATTCTCTGTGAGACTCATTACGTCACCGCCGCTGCCTTGTGGAGCAGGACTCTACAAGTCTTGTGCCGTTGCATGCATGGACGGCAGCAGGACCCCAGATGTGCTGTATGGTGAAGCTCGCGGCAGTCCTGCAGTTCATGCATACAATGGCACAACAAGCCTTGCAGAGTCCTGCTCCACAAGGCGGTGCTAGCGGGCCAGCCGCTCGGCCAGCGGCAAGAACAAGGAGGGGAGGTGGCGGCGATGGGACATCCAGTCCCACGCTCGCCGCCTACTGCACCCCCAAAATAATTAGCCACCCCCTGATAATAAGGCCAGGGGCATTTGGGGGGGGGGTCAAAAAGTATAAGCCCCTTTCTTATTTTCAGGGAAACACGGTACTACAAATTCTTCTTAGCTCTGCCAGCGCTAGTTTTACGCTAGTGACTCTAAGAAAAAATTGTGCCTATTTTGGTTCCTTGTAATCCTTTCCTCTTCAGCAAGCGTAAATTGATGGTGATTCACCCTGGCTGGGGGGGAAAGGATTGCCATAGAAGCAAAAGAGATGGAATGTCTTCTTTGCTCTATCAGCGTAAGACTAGCTAGCGTAAAGCTAGCGCTGGCGGCACTAAGAAGAAATTATGGCAGTGCTGGCTGGAGAGGAAAGGCTTGCGAGGAATCCAAAATAGGCATGATTTCTTGTTAGCATCGCCAGCGCTAGCTTTATGCTAGTCTTATGCTAGTAGAGCAAAGAAGAAATCCCATCTCTTTTGCTTCCATGACAATCCTTTCCTCCCCAGCTAGGGTAAATCACTACCGATTTATGCTGGCTGGGGAGGAAAGGCTTGCGAGGAATCCAAAATAGGCACAATTTTTTCTTAGCGCTGCCAACACTAGCTTTATGCTAGTCGTATGCTAATAGAGCAAAGAAGAAATCCCATCTCTTTTGCTTCCATGGCAATCCTTTCCTTCCCAGCTAGGGTAAATCATTACCGATTTATGCTGGCTGGGGAGGATAGGCTTGCAAGAAACCAAAATAGGCATGATTTCTTCTTAGCACCACTAGCATAAAACTAGCGCTTGGCGAAGCTAAGACAAAATTGTCATAGTTTGGCTGGAGAGGAAAGGATTGCAACAGAAGCAAAAGTGACTAGATTTCTTCTTTTTTATTGTGCCACGTGGCCCAGCGAGGGAGCAGCCTTCTCTACCCTGGCTTCCTAACCTCATCAAAAGATAAATAAATGAATGGTGATGGAGTGGGAATGGGGAGGAGTGCATGGAATCAAGTATGTTGGCAAAGCAGACCCAATGCCTCTGAGGACCAGGCTGGGCAGGGTGGAAGGGAAATAGGTGGGTAGGAGTGCTGCAGTGTTTCTGCGGTTGGTCATAAGGGCAAATGACCGTGGGGTGCTGCAGAATTTGTAATTTTGAAACAGATTCATATTTTGCTTTTGGGGTATGTGTGTGTGTTGAAACTTTGAACATTTGTTAAATAGCCTGTTATACCTTGAGGATTACCTATGGCAATATCATTCTTTTTTCTTTTATATTAGCCCATATGCATTCTAGCAAGCTTAAATAGATTGTTTCTCTAAAAAATTCAGAGTCCATCATTGTATACATTTTCTCTCTAAGCATTGTCATTTGGCAATGGCAAATCTTTTGCAGGTTCCCAGGTGGGGTGAGATAACCTAAAATTGGGCATTTTATGTTATATACAGAGGTGGGCATCACATACTGTAACAACCGGTTCACCCAGAACCGAAAATGTGAGTGTGTGCCTTCCGCACATGCACGCGGCACCGAAAAAATGGTGATTATATAGGATGGGAAAGCGCCAGGGCAGGTGGGTGGGCCCAGCCGCTGGTCGGAACTACCAGTTCACCCAAATTGGCAGCAGCCCACCTCTGGTTATATAATCTTACATGAATACATTGATAAAACAACAGTCAGAACAATAAATAATAGGGAATATATACCCGGTTCCCTGGAATATATCTCCAGTATACTACCCAACTATACTACCCAACTGCACAACTATTCTAAAAATTGGAAATATCTAAAGCAGTACACAGTTTATAGTAGATAATTGTATTAATATCATCCAATGGATAACAATTTGAACTGTATACTCTATTTGTATAACTCAGATAAAAACATTTTGTTCATGTGCATTCCTCTTTATAGCTGGAGTACTGGCCTATACATATGGCATATTTGCACTATACCAGTGATGGCGAACCTTTTTTTCCTCAGGTGCTGAAAGCAGGCCTGCGAACGCTATTGCACGTGCACATGTGCCCACACCCATCATTCAATGCCCCCCCACGTGCCCCACCCCCTGTGCATGCGCACGCGACCCCCGTGCTGCCCTTCCCCCGCACATCCGTGCACAACCCCCTCCCCTGCTCCCCCATTTTCCAACTTCCAGTGGGCCCGGTAGACCTGTTTTTCGCCCTCCCCAGGCTCCAGAGGCTTTCCTGGAGCCTGGGGAGGGCGAAAACGACCTCCCAGAGCCTCTGCGTGAGCAGAAAATCAGCTGACCGGCTTGCGTGCTGGCAGATATGGCTCCGCGTGCCACCTGTGGCACGCATGCCATAGGTTCGCCATCATGACACTATACATATGGCATATACACATTATATATACAGGCATTCTCTTTTTATGTATGTAAGTAAAAAGATAAACGTGTCTCTGGGTCCCTGTGACCCAGCTCCACGGTGAGGACGCACCAGAGCTGGGGAACATGGACACCTTTCTGCAAGAACTGAGGACCAGGTTTGAAGACGACTCCCAAGCCAAGTACTTAAAAAACTTCTAGCAGCCAACCTATATTCCAAGCTGTCCAAATGTGAATTCCAGAAGACCCGTCTGGATTATTTGGCCTATCGGGTCTCCAGTGAAGGGGTCAAAATGGATCCAGGAAAAGTCAGAGCCATCCTGGAGTGGCAACCCCCTTGGACCGGCAAACAACTGCAGAGCTTCTTGGGGTTTGCAAACTTGTACTGGCAATTTATTCCCTCCTTTGCAGAAATAGTCTTCCCAATCACTGAACTACTGAAAACGGGAGGGGGGCAGAGTAAAACCCCGACCAAGTCAACCTCTAAACTGGACCATAAAATGCCAAGAGGCCCTTGAGACGCTCAAAAGACACTCTGCCAAAGAACCGATCCTCAAACATCCTGACCCAGAGGAGCCTTTTGTCGGCCAAGCAGATCCCAGCGACATGGCAGGGGCCGCAGTCGTCCTTCAGAGAAACCCAAAGGGGAATCTGCAGCCGTGTGCATACACTTCCCAAAAGCTTACTGAGGCTGAAAGGAGGTGGGCAGTGTGGGAGAAAAAAGCTTACGCAGTCCGCTGGGCTCTGTTAACATGGCGCCACTTCCTGAAAGGGAGCAAATTGCCTTTTGAAGTATGGACAGATCACAAAAACCTGGAGATGCTTAGGACCCTGCAGAAACTTTCACCCAAGCAAATTCAATGGGCACAATACTTGAATCGTTTTAACTTCACCCTGAAGTATATTCGGGGGGAGGGGGACCTTTTAGCAGATGCTCTGTCACGAATGCCACAATACAACAGCAAGCGCGAGGTCATCCACACCATGATTCCTCCCGCCCCCATAGAGTGACCCAAGCCACGACCAGGCAACAAACATGAAAACGACGAGCCACCGGGGGGGGGGGGTGAAAACCAAACTGCTGTCCGACTCTTGGTACAGAGACAACAAAGAACTACTAACCTCCAGGGAGGGACTAGCCTGGAAAGGGTCTAAACTCTATGTTCCTAGTGCCCTTTTATCAGAGTTTGTTGCAGAAAAATCAAATCCAGAAGCACACACAGATAACTGATTCAGCTGCATTCATTAACTTCTTTATATACATAACAATATATAAAGCAATACCACAAGTAGTTCTTCCAAGTAAACACAAGACAGGAGAGAACAGTTAGTTTCATTTCAGAGTTCAGAGCATACAGACTAGTTTAGCTTCTGCACAGACTCATTGCAGCAGACTAAGACACGCCCTGGCTCCAGTCTGTCTCAGCTCCCAAACAGCCCTCATTGGCTGACTTAGTTGCTATGCCTATACATTGGCTGACCTTGTTACCATATCCTATTCCAGTTAATGAATATACTCTGACACCTTTGTCTTCAAGTGCTCCAAAGAAGTCACGATACAAAGCAAGCAGGACACTTCGGATTCCTAAAAACCCTACACTTGGTGAGGAGGCAATTTTGGTGGCCAGGAATGAAGAAAGACATTGAGAGCCAGGTCAAGAGTTGTGCGGTTTATGTCACTATGAAGAAGCGACCAGGAAAGCCCCCTGGACTCCTCCAACAGATGGCCGATCCATCCCATCCATGGGAAGAAATTGCCATAGTGGAGCTCCCAAAAAGTGGGGGAAACACAGTCATCTGGACAGTGATCGACCTCTTCTCTAAACAAGCTCATTTCATAGTCTGCCCCGGACTCCCGTCAGCTCATAAACTAGCCAAGTTATTCTTAAAACACTTCTACAGGCTGCATGGAGTCCCCAAGAGAATCATCTCAGATCAAGGGGTCCAATTTACAGCTAAGTTCTGGAGGAAATTCATTAAGTTAATTAGATCCTCTCAATTAACTTCAGGGGTTAGCTTAAGGGGTTAACTCAGTTTTTCATCTGAGCATGAATGGGGCGGCAGAATGGACTAACACGATGATAAAACAATATTTGAGGTGCTATGTCAACTACCAACAAACCAGTTGGGCAGACCTGCTGCCCTTTGCAGAGATAGCATACAGTAATGTGGTACATAGCAGCACGGGGCTTACCCCGTTCCAAATAACTACAGGAATGGAGTTTGCCCCCACCAAATGGATGGAGTCACCGAGGAAAATGTGGGAAAACGTGAAGTGGGCTCTCAACAAGGCTGCAAAAACCCACAAAGGCCAAGCAGACAAGCACCGATCCCCTCAACCACCATTCCAAATTGGAGACAAGGTTTACCTCTCCACCAAATACCTGAAGCTAAAAATGCCTTGCAGGAAGTTAGGGCCAAAATTTCTAGGGTTAGAAATTTCATACAAATTCATACAAATTTCTATTGTATAATCAATCGTTAACCCTGTTACTGTAGAACTAAAACTTCACTGCCTACTAGGGAAAGTGAATCCAGTTTTTCATAAAGGTCTGTTGAGACCGATAATAAGGTCTCAGTTAAGGCCAGTAGCCCGGGCAACTCCAAAACCAATTGTAGTGCGAGAAGAAACCCATTACAAAGTAAAAAAATTTTTAGACTCCAGATTGTATAAGGCAGTGATGGCGAACCTATGGCACGCGTGCCACAGGTGGCACGTGGAGCCATATCTGCCGGCACGCGAGCCGTTGCCCTAGCTCAGCTCCAGCATGCATGTGCACTCCGGCCATCTGATTTTCGGCTCGCACAGAGGCTCTGGGAGGGTGTTTTCGGCTTCCAGAGGGCCTCTGGCGGGTGGGAGGGCGTTTTCACCCTCCCCAAGCTCCAGGGAAGCCTCTGGAGCCTGGGGAGGACAAAAAACGGGCCTACTAGGCCCACCAGAAGTTGGGAAATGGGCCATTTCTGGCCTCCAGAGGGCCTCCAGGGTGGCGGGGGAGGCCATTTTCGCCCTCCTCAGGGATTGAATTATGGGTGTGGGCACTCGCGCATGTGCAGTAGCGCGCATGCGCGCGTTTTCGGCACCCGAGGAAAAAAAGGTTCGCCATCACTGGTATAAGGGAAAACTGCAGTACCTGACAAGGCATGCAAAACTTGCAAAAACTTTTTCCCCGGTGGGGAGAATTGCTATTAAGCAATCCAGAGGTAAATGGACCGTGTTTTCCCATGGCATGAAATTAAACTGATAAGATTTAGTTCTAAGTAAAAAACTTTATTATAAAGGTATAAAAATAAGTGATTACATCCTACCAGTAAATAACACGTCCGTCTGGACCAAGATGGACCAAGATGAAAGTAAAGAAGGGAAGAACAAAGAACAGAAAACTGCACATGCGTAATAAATCAGTCACAAGACACTTGAAGATAAGAACTTCTCAGGTTACACACACTCAGGATGGAGGCTCATCTGACGAACCAAAATAATGTTGTGACAGTACCTAATACAGTGGAAGGGATATCAGCTTTCAGAAGCCAACTGGGTAAAAAGTAAGGATGTGAAAGCGGATCGGTTAGCTAAAATATCATGACAAATACCCTCAGAAGTCAAAATAACCCCTTTGGGATGGGAGGGGTAGTTGAGGGTGAATTAATTCTTTCTATGCTTACACTTTCCAGGAACTTATTTTGATTTAAGGGGGAAGGTCCAACTGTCAACTCTGAATCGAACCTATATCAGATCTTATTTAGTGGCGATAGGGGCGGCAAAACGATCTTATTTTTCCGCTCTTATTGCGTCCGCAGATTCTCGCCCAGCCGCCTTGTTTAGGGTGACTCGCTCCCTCCTTGCCAAAGGGGGGAGCGAGGAACACTTGCAAGGTAGAGCTGAGGAATTTGCAGAGTTTCTGTCGGATAAAGTCGCTCAGATCCGGTCGAACCTGGACTCCGGCTGGGCAGAGTCCATGGAGTTGACAGGGGCAAGTCTTAGTCCACTGTTGTGGGAGGAGTTTGAGCCTGTTTCTCCCGAAGATGTGGACATAGCCGTGGGGGCGATGGGTACTTCCACCTGTTTATTGGACCCGTGCCCCTCCTGGTTGGTTTCGGCCAGCAGGGAGGTGGCACGCGGCTGGATCCAGGTGGTGGTCATCGCTTCTTTGAGGGAGGGATCCGTACCGCAGCCGTTAAAAGTTGCGGTGGTGAGACCCCTCCTGAAGAAGCCTTCCCTGGATCCAGCTGACTTGAAGAACTTTCGTCCGGTCTCCAACTTACCTTTCTTAGGGAAAGTTGTGGAGAAGGTGGTGGCTGCTCAGCTTCTGCGGCTATTGGAGGAAACAGATCATCTAGATACCTATCAGTCGGGTTTCAGGCGCGGCTACAGTACAGAAACTGCCTTGGTCGCTCTGATGGATGATCTCTGGCGGGCCCGGGATGGGGGGAATTCCTCCATCCTGGTGCTACTTGACCTCTCAGCGGCTTTCGATACCATCGACCATGGTATCCTTCTGCATCGTCTCTGCGAGTTGGGAGTGGGAGGCACCGTTTTGCGGTGGTTCTCCTCTTATCTCGCCGATAGGATGCAGTCAGTGTTAACAGGAGGGCAGAGATCGTCCCCTAGGCCCCTGTCATGCGGGGTGCCTCAGGGTTCGGTCCTCTTGCCCATCCTGTTTAACATTTACATGAAACCGCTGGGGGAGATCATCCGCAGACACGGGATGTGTTTCCACCAGTACGCTGATGATACCCAGCTGTACATCACCACCCCGTCTCAATTCAGTGAGGCAGTTGATGTAATGTGCCGGTGCCTGGACGACGTTAGGACCTGGATGGGGAGGAACAGACTCAGACTCAACCCTGACAAGACTGAGTGGCTTTGGATATTGCCTCCTAAGGACCATGACAACTGTCCCTCCTTGGTTCTCGAGGGAGCGAAATTAACTCCCTCAGATCAGGTCCGCAATTTGGGGGTTCTCCTAGACCCACAGCTAAAATTGGATCATCATCTTACTGCTGTGGCTAGGGGGGCCTTTGCACAGGTTCGCCTGGTGCACCAGTTGCGGCCATACTTGGAGAAGGATGCTCTACTCACGGTCACTCATGCCCTTGTCACCTCCCGTTTGGACTATTGCAACACGCTCTACATGGGGCTACCCTTAAAGAGTATCCGGAGACTTAAGTTGGTGCAAAATGCGGCTGCGCGTGCTGTGGTGGGTGTGCCAAGGTACACCCACGTTACACCTACCGTATGTGCCGGCGTATAAGACGACTTTTTACCCCTTAAAAAACTACTCAAAAGTCGGAGGTCGTCTTATACGCCGGGTACTAAAACTTCCGAGCGGGGGGGGGGCTCAAAAACGGCCGCGGCCGCATCCCTGCTGTTCTCCGGCCAAGCGGCCGAAGGAGCCCTGGAGCCCCGACACCGCCCTGCATTTCGGTCTTTTCGGGCTTGCCCGGCAGCCTGCTGGGAAGGCTGCGACGCATGGGAGGGAAGGAGCTGCTATTGCCATTCTGGCGTGTTTCCCCGGTCATTGGCTGCACCGGGGAGCCCGCGTCCTTGTCAACATTGCAGACGCTGCACACGCGGAAGGCACCACGGAGCAGAGGCGCCTGGCGAGCGAGGCGAGTGGCGGCATTGGGGGCAGGCTCCTGCCCGCGTCTCCCGCCCGCCCGCCTCTTGCCTTAGCATTTAAAAGAATGAGAGGCGGGCGGGCGGGAGACGCGGGCAGGAGCCTGCCCCCAATGCCGCCACTCGCCTCGCTCGCCAGGCGCCTCTGCTCCGTGGTGCCTTCTGCGTGTGCAGCATCTGCAATGTTGACAAGGACGCGGGCTCCCCGGTGCAGCCAATGACCGGGGAAACACGCCGGAATGGCAATAGCAGCTCCTTCCCTCCCATGCGTCGCAGCCTTCCCAGCAGGCTGCTGGGCAAGCCCGAAAAGATCGAAATGCAGGGCGGCATCGGGGCTCCAGGGCTCCTTCGGCCCCTTGGCCGGAGAACAGCAGGGATGCCGCCGTGGTCGGGGACTCACTCGGGTGGCTGCAGCCCCGCGGGAGATGGCAACAGAGGTTCCTTCTTCTTCCTGCAGGGAGAAAGACAGAAGGAAGGAAGGAAGGAAGGAAGGAAGGAAGGAAGGAAGGAAGGAAGGAAGGAAGGAAGGAAGACAGAAAGAAAGAAAGAAAGAAAGAAAGAAAGAAAGAAAGAAAGAAAGAAAGAAAGAAAGAAAGAAAGAAAGAAAAAGAAAGAAGTTAGGAAGGAAGGCAGACAGACAGAAGAAAGAAAGAAAGAAAGAAAGAAAGAAAGAAAGAAAGAAAGAAAGAGAAAGAAAGAAAGAGAAAGAAAGAAAGAAAGAAAGAAAGAAAGAGAAAGAAAGAAAAGAAAGAAAGAAAGAAAGAAAGAAAGAAAGAAAGAAAAAGAAAAGTTAGAAAGGAAGGAAGACAGAAAGAAAAAGAAAGATGTTAGGAAGGAAGGAAGAGACAGACAGACAGAAAAAAGAAAGAAAGAAAGAAAAAGAAAGAAAGAAAGAAAGAAAGAAAGAAAGAAAGAAAGAAAGAAAGAAAGAAAGAAAAGAAGTTAGGAAGGAAGGAAGGAAGATGGAAGAAAGAAGGAAGGAAGGAAAGAAAGAAGAAGAAAGAAGACAGACAGACAGACAGAAAGAAAGAAGTTAGGAAGGAAGGAAAACAGACAGAAAAAAGAAAGAAAAAGAAAGAAAGACAGACAGAAAGAAAGAGATGTTAGGAAGGAAGAAAGACAGAAAGAAAAAGAAAGATGGTAGGAGGGGTAGTCTTATACGGTGAGTATATCCCAAACTCTATATTTTAATTGGAAAAATTGGGGGTCGTCTTATACGCCCAGTCGTCTTATATGCCGGCACATACGGTATACTCCGTCAGCTGCATTGGTTGCCCATCGGTCTCCGGGTACAATTCAAGGTGTTGATCATCTTTAAAGCCCTTCATGGCTTAGGACCAGGCTATCTCCGGGATCGCATTCTGCCTCATACTTCCCTTCGACCGGTTAGGGCCCACAGAGTTGGCCTCCTCCAGGTCCCGTCAGCCAAGCAATGCCGGCTGGCGGGCCCTAGGGGGAGGGCCTTCTCTGTGGGGGGCCCCGCGCTCTGGAACCAACTTCCCCCAGAGACCCGAACCATCCCCACCCTGCTGGCCTTCCGAAAAGCCATCAAGACATGGCTTTTCCTGCAGGCAGGGGGTAGAGACTAACCCATCTGAGCTCTCCCCCGGGTATGTCTGGTTGTTGGATATTTTTAAATATTAATTTTTTAATTTTTGTACTTGGTTTTAATTAATGTTTATTTGCTGGTGTTCTTGTATATTGCTGTACGCCGCCCTGAGTCTCTCGGGAGTAGGGCGGCATATAAGAACCAAGAAATAAATAAATAAATATATATATATAAATAAATAAATAAATAAAGAAAGAAAGAAAGAAAGAAAGAAAGAAAGAAAGAAAGAAAGAAAGAAAGAAAAAGAAAGAAAGTCATCTTTTGCTGCTTCATTGTTGCTTCATAGTTGCCACACACTCTAAGGTGGGTGGGGGAAGACTGTCTGCAGACAAAACAATGAGCCTTCCCATGGGAACCAAAGTCATCCCAACAGATGGCAGTTGAAGGAGGAGAGGAGTGATTGAAGAACTGCCAACTGCTTTAATTGGACAATGTGACCTGGGACATTTGGGGAGGGAAACAGTTATTCTTTTAATTATGCTATTAGCGCGGGAAACTTAAGAGTTGGCTTTCACTAGCTGTGCCAATAAGCATGTTCTTTGAGGGACCTGCCTGCCTCGGATTTCTGATTTCTTTGGATGTGTTACTTGAAACGCTGACACCCAGTGTCTTAACCGCTGAGCCACCATGCCACCCTTTTTATGTATATATATGTGTGCATATATGTATGTATAATTTACTGGGCAGCTAATTCTTTGCTCCATAGATTCTTGGCATTTCTCATATTGCTGCTGAAGTTTCCTTTAGCATGATATGTTTGGTATTTGGTTTAAAATGCCAACTATTTTCCATGAATGTTGGCCCTCACCTCATTGCCTCTCTCCACACATATGAAGAACCATATCAACTGGTGCTTCAACAGAAATTTATAAAGGGGGAGTATTTAAATCAAAATCTTTCTTATTTCAAACACACATTTACCTTTCGTACCTCTTCCACTTTGTCCTTTCATTCAAATTCCTTGTACTGTATTCAACTTACATTAAAAATGTTGCACGTGATAGAATAATTATCAACAGAAGAGGCAGCCTCACTCCAAAAATAAAAGTGAACCAGTCAATGACAGGTAAGATGTCTATATCATATCACAATCGATTGAGCAGCTTTTAGGATTTTTTGATGGGGCCTCTTTCTCTTCCCCTGCCCCCCAGCATCTTTAAGTCATGAGATCCAGCAATTTGTTGACCCAGTTCCATAGGCCAACCGAGGAGGGTTGTGCTACCGTGTTTCCCCGAAAATAAGACGGGCTTATATTTTTTGACACCCCCCCCCAAATACCCCCCTTGGCCTTATTATCAGGGGTTATTATTTTTGGGGTGCAGGAGGTGGGGCAGGCCGCGAGACGCGCATCTTACTGGAATCAGTATCTATGGTTTTGGCCACATCCTCTTGTACCATGCAGCCATAATAGTGGCAGTGGTTTTGCTTCAGTACCTGTATTCTCTGTTGTCTACTAGGTTTCTGCACAATTATTTGAGAAACCTATTTGCTGGAGCTTGGGAAGCACAAGACTTTTCACCTCTACCAGTGAACATGCCAGAAGCCACAGAGGCACAGGTGAGACTTCCTTTTTAAGCAAATATTTTCAGATTCTAGTCAAGCTCATCAAAGTCAAAGAGGGGATATTGGAAACATTATTTGTTAATGTTTTGTTTTGCTTATCATGAAAATATTATCTGCTTATACTGCTTTCCTATCATTCTAGCATTTAATGTCGTCTTCGAGATTGCAAACTAATAAAAGAAAATGAACTTAGGGCAGAAAAAATAGTTTCCATTATTATCAGTAAAGCCCTGGATTATTATCACTTTCATTGCCCCCATTATGCATCACTGCATCCCAATAAATGCATCCCCATAATTAATACTGGTTAGGTTGCTACTCTGAAGCATTGACTTTTGAACAATTTTTCCTGGACATACTTCTGTGCAGGTGCAGCAGTGCGTGGAGCTGATCAGCAGGGCTAGGAAGCCAGTCATACTGCTTGGCAGTCAAGTGACCCTCCCTCCAATTCCAGCAAATAAGCTTAGGTAAGATATGCTGTTTGCCCTAGACTGAGATTCCTTTTATAATATTGATGTACTATTAGACTACCACTGACTCTGAGGCACAATATCCTTGCTCAATAGAATTAATCCATTGATGGGAAAGAGGAACTACAGGATCTGTGATGAGCATGTGTTCAGATGAATAGACAGAAGTGAGAAGAGATAAAGTTGTCTGAACTTTTCCTCCTGCTGCATATTCTTACAGAGAAGCTTTAGAAGAACTCGGGATTCCATGTTTTCTGGGAGGCATGGCCCGTGGCATGCTGGGAAAGAACAGTCCAATGCACATTCGTCAAAACCGGCGTGAGGCTCTCAAGGAGGCAGATCTGGTTATTCTGGCAGGTAGCTTAGCTGAAAATTTTATACTGGTCTTTTGCTGAAGAGGACCTTCAGAAAAACATTGGGCCAATCTTGGGGAATTGGGAGATTAGCAGATATTTTTGTTAGTATATATGATGATTGTCTAACAATTGTTTTCTGTTTATATCGTCTTTTCGTTTTCAGGCACAGTCTGTGATTTTCGCCTGTCATATGGACGCATCTTGAGTAAGCACAGCAAAATCATTGCTGTTAACAGGAATCAGGAGCAACTGTTTAAAAATGCAGATTTTCACTGGACACCAAATATAGCCATAAAAGGTGAGAAGCTTGTTCAAGGCAACAATAAGAGAGATGTGAGCAACATTTCTTAGGGATTTGGTATGGTGAGAAAAGAGGACAATAAAAAGATGATGCTTAATGCATGCATTGTTAATACTGGTGATCAGAGGAAGAGGATAATTGGAAGAGGGTTCATACCACCTTCAATTATGTTTTATACAGGGGATGCTGCATTGTTCTTTGTGTGCTTAAACCAAAAGCTGAAAGGCTATTCATGTCCACAGGATTGGGTAATGAGTCTGAAGGAGGTTGATCAGAAGAAGGAGAAAACAAACAGGTAATAATAAATGGTACTCTTTGTATGTGTCCATATGTATTGCATGGCTTGCAGATACTTCTTATTTGCTATACCCTTAAATACTTTGCTATATAGAAAGTATGGCTATCTACTGGTATGTCTCAAATCAGTTTGTGATCTCCAGAGAGAAGGCAGATGAACCGACAGAACAGCATCTTAACCCACTGAAGCTCTTGCATCATGTAGATTACTTGCTTCCCGAAGACAGTCTACTAGTTGCAGATGGAGGTGATTTTGTAGCAAGTGCTGCCTATATTATAAAGCCAAGGGGACCACTATCTTGGCTGGATCCAGGTATGAGCTAAAGCAGTAGTCTAGACGTAATTGTTTTTCATGGATGTAGAATGGGTTGATACTTCATAACACAGCCTTCCACTTTGTACTCAACTGCCTTTGAAACAAGAGAAATGCTCCATCCTAGAAAATATCCAGAAATATATTTTTGGTTTCCAAATATGCATCCAATTCTCATTCAGTAAAACCTCCCAATCTACAGCAGTGTTTATCCCCCAGGTAGTATCAAATGAAGTTTGGGCTCTTCGTCTTTGCTGCATTACCACAGGGAACAAAGAAATAGACCACACAAAAGAGAGCAGAAACATTACACTAGAGTGTCAATAAATAATCAGTCCTCAAATTATTTTTAGTCTGAATAATGCGAGTAGTATAAAATAAACTTTATTCAACAATCTTAAACAATTCCAGCATTCTTCTCCATATCTTTCATCATATTTTTACCAGTTCAGGAAGTATATTTCCTTAATTAGTAATTAATTTATGGCTTGACTAAACTGTGGGTAAAACAGGCTAGGCTTTTAGTACAATGAATAAACTCCAGTATGCATCTTGTCCTATTATAGAGACATGAATTAGTTTGTTGATTTGTTTTAATCTATATGTATCCTTCCTTTCTGTTTTCTGTGTAACATACCAATCATGACAGATATTAACAAAGCTGAAAAACAGATACAGTATGTAGTAAACAATCATAAACAGATGAAATGCACTTCTTTTTAGAAAGCCAAGGAGTTACTATTTGGGAATCAGTACACACAACCTGTGGAGTTTCTTTAATCATGATTTCTTTGTTTCATCTCATTGCAGGGGCTTTTGGAACTTTGGGAGTTGGGGGTGGATTTGCCTTAGGAGCCAAGCTCTGCAGGCCAGAATCAGAGGTTAGTATATTGTAGAGGGAAGCTTAAGTGTGGAAGTTAAGTTATGGAAAAGCAAATAAGAGGCTAGATCTGTTTTGCAACATCTTTCTCTACCTGCTAAGTCTGCCATCTTTTTTTTAATTGTTAACAGGTGTGGATCTTATATGGAGATGGCTCTCTTGGATTCAGCATCATGGAATTTGATACTTTTGTGCGACACAGGGTAACTATCAGCTTGCCCAGTTTCTAGGAGATCTAGGATGACTTGACATCGCTAGCTTGGCGCGGTCAGCTGTGGGAAGCCTTCTCCCCACTGCCAAGTCCCCTCTCCCAACTTCTTGCTGCCGTCTCGTTGCATGACAACACTGGAAATTAGCTGTGAGGACAACTCACTGTGGGTGCTGGATGGAGAGCTGGGCGGATGGCAAGTGAGCAGGCTGTCAGGGGGACAGTGATGGGCAGGACAGCGCCAATAAGGGAAGTGGCAGTGGGTTGGCTCCACTGATTGAGCAGTTTGGCTGTGGTGGCAACCAAAGCTTCCCATTTTGTGAAGTGGAGAGAGGTGTGGGAGCAGGGGTGAAATTCAACCGGCTTGCACCGGCTCGGGCGAGCCAGTAGGGACGATTTAAATCTGTTTGCCGAGCTGGTAAAAAGCACCCCTGGTTGGCCCCGCCCCCGCCCGTCCACTCGCCTCTTCTGGCCGCTTGCTTGACCCTTCCGGCCGCTCGCCCCACCCTATATATGTTGCCTTCGCCACGCAGCCCAGCTAATTGCCTCACCAGTCGCCTCACCTGCTCAGCTCACCAAAGGTAAGCAATGCATGCCACCCGCTCGCCCGGGCAAGTCCCTCTAGTGCAGCAGCAGCAGGCAACTATGTGTGCGTGTACGGCCGGTGCATGGAACGGCAGCAACGGTGCATTCAAGAAACGCAGTGGCTCCAGTAATTTTTCAGTGCAAGAAGCGTCCAGCCGCACTGAAAAAAAGAGGCGGTGGCTGCAGGCATCTCGCAACAAGGGGGGGGCGAGATGCAGGCTGGCGGGGAGCCCAGCGGTGACGGCTCAGCCCTGGCTTGCCTTCCCTTCTGCCTGCCACCAGCCACCACAGGAGGAAGGTAAGCCCAAAGAAAGGCAGTCATGGGGGAGGAAGCGGGGCTAGGGCTGGGGCCTCTGAAGGAGGGTAAACGGGACTGGCGAAGGGAGTGCCTTTGACAGATTAGGCCAGGCCTGGGCAGAAAATAGTTAGAATAGAAATTCTAATTTTTTTCCTACCGGGTTCTGTGGACTTAGCATGGTGGGGGATCATGTGACTGAGTGGGTATGGCCATGAGTGACATCAAGTTGGCCACACCTACTCAGTCACAGGAAACCCACCCCCACCAAGCCACGCCCACAGAACCGGTCGGGAAAAATTTGAATGTCACCACTGTGTGGGAGGCAATGGCATGGAGGTAACAGTGGGGGTGGGGTGTCAAAATGGGAAGCACACGCCACCGCTGTGCAAGTTTTTTAAAGAAAGCCATGTTGCTTAATATTTGAGGATACATAGCTGAGTGGATGATTTCATGGTGTTTCTGATAATGTGCAGCGTGTTTTCATGGCTTGTGCCGAGTGCTTTCTCCCCAAAGCTGGATGGATGATTTCATGGTGTTTGTCAGCTACCACCTCACGCTTGTGCTTCGCAACCATTCAGTATCAGCTGCCATGAACTCAAGAGGGCTAGATGGGAGGTGGGATGCTTTGAGGGAAAGAAACTTCACCGTATCTCTCTGAGATGGGCTTCAAGGACAACCGGCTGGGAACAGAATGCAGCTGCACCTACTCCTGAAGTGACCATTCTGAAAACATCTTTGAATTTGATTGGACATGGGGGACCCAGTTAATGAGGCAACTAAGGGAGGGAAAAGTTAGACTTGGAGATTTTGGCACATAGCAATTCTGGCTATGCATTACTATAATTCATTTGACTTCTAGTAGACTATATCTTTCTCAATAAATGGAGTTAAGGATTGTTCTTACTTAGAGGTTCAAGCTGAGGCAGGTCTGATAGCATTTCTGGTCATGTGCAGAGTGTTTTCATGGTGTTTCTGGTCATGTGCAGAGTGTGTTTCCCCCAAAGCTGGGTGGATGATTTCATGATGTTTCTGGTCATGTGCAGAGTGCTTTCCCCCCCAAAGCTGGTAGATGATTTTATAGTGTGTCAACAGTCCCAACTTGATCATTTAGAAAAAAAACTCTCTGACTCATGGCTAGTGAAAGTATACTCTACTAAAGCCAAATGGTTACAGTGTAGCAAGCTGAATCTGGCGTTTCATGCCCAAAACATAGCTAACATTCTTGGGTCCCATTCCCCCATGGACATTGATAAGTATCCAATAATATCCAAACTAATTATTTTGGTAACAGTGCCCAGCTGTGCAGCCTTCAGGGTGTTGCATTCCATTGGGTGACCTTGGAACAGCCTCTGGCTCTCACAGGATGGCACAAAGACTTTCATTTTCCTCTATCTTCGTCCCCTTCATCCCTCAGGTCTCTCTCCCCATTTCTCATGACAGCCTGGCATCTAGCTAAGCAGGGTCCGTGAAACGGGATGGCAGGTCTGACATTCTGCCCCTCTTGGAATGTGGCTAAACCTGGGCAGAAAGAAACAAGGATTAGATATTGGAGGTTTCCTCTATGCATACAGAAATCCAGGATTTCTTTAACTTCAAAGTGTTCTCCCTCGATCAAAATGGGTGGAGGAGGGGATTTTCTGTTGGTTGCAGAGGAGAGTTGACTGCAGGTTTTAGTAAACTACAGTGGAAAACTGGGTGGAGCCACCAGAGATATTTAGGTAGTTTTAATTCCACAGTTAATGGATTGATGAGGCGGGTAATGAGGAAAGGGCCGACGTATTTAGGGCCCAATTTTTTGGAAGGCTGCTGAGATTGTAAGAACTTGATGTACAGGTAGACCTTATCACCCACTTTGAATGCCCTTTGTGAGGATCTTTTTTTGCCTGCATACTTATTGTATTCCTCCCTGGCATGTGCCAGTGCTTTATGCACCGCAGGCCAGGTGTTCTGCAGGGTTTTCATCCACTCAGCTAGCAAGGCATGGTGGTGGGATTGTTGAGGAAGTTTTAGATTTATTATTAGAGTTGGAAGGGACCTTGTAGGTCATCTAGTCCAACCCCCTGCTCAAGCAGGAGTTCCTACACCATTTGAGACAGATGGCAGTCCAGTCTCTCCTTGAAGGTCGCAAGTGTTGGGGCTCTCACAACCTCTGCTGGCAAGCTGTTCCACTGGTTGATCGCTCTCACCGTCAGAAAGTTTCTCCTCACTTCCAGGTTGAATCTCTCCTTGGTCAGCTTCCATCCGTTATTCCTTGTTTGGCTTTCTGGTGCCATAGAGAACAGCCTGACCCCCTCCTCTCTGTGGCATCCCCTCAAGTATTGGAACACTGCTATCATGTCACCCCTGGTCTTTCTCTTCGCTAGACTGGCCAAGCTCAGTTCCTGCAACCGCTCTTTGTATGTTTTATTTTCCAGACCCTTTATCATCCTGGTTGCTCTCTTCTGCACTTTCTCTAGAGTTTCAATGTCTTTTTTGTAGTGTGGTGACCAAAACTGGATGCAGTACTCTAGGTGTGGTCTGACCAAGGCTTTATAGAATGGTACTAGTACCTCTCTGGTCCTTGATTGTATCCCTCTATTTATGCAGCTCAGGACTGCATTGGCCTTTTTGGCTGCTGCTGCATATTGCTGGCTCATATTTTGTTGGCTGTCTACCAGGACTCCGAGTATCATGGGAGCGAATTCCTGGCCAGTGACTATTTAGAAGGGGTGAAACCCATGCTACTATGAACCACATTGTTATAGGCAACCTCAGTGAATTGCAGGAGGTATGCCAAATATTCTGTTTATAATTAATGTAGCAATGAGGACCCCATTAGTTCTCTCATACACCCCATTTGTCTGAGGGTGATGAGAAGGTCCCAAACAACTTTAAAAATTCTTGCCAGAACTTGGAAGTGAACTAGACCCCCTGAAGTTATCTGAAATGATCTGGTCCTCCGGTGCCCCATGCAACCTGTAAACATGCTGCACAAAAAGTATGGCTAGAGTTAGGGCTGAGGAGTTTTTTGGGTATGCTATGAAATGGGTGTGTTTGGAGAAGAGGTCCGTCACAACCCAGATCACTGTGTTGCCAGAGCTTTCAGGCAGTTCGACGATGAAATCCATGGAGATATCTTCCATGGGGATGAGGGGTTAGCCACAGGTTGCAGCAAGCCCAGGAGTTTCCCCAGGTTGTTTTTTGGCTGCAGCACATCCAGGGCAACTTGCCATGTATTTCTTTATGTCTTTTTTCATGCTGGGCCACCAAAATTGATAGTTGGTTAGATGCAGCATTTTTACAAACCCAAAGTGTCCCACCATTTTGAGTCATGGCTTTGCTGTTAGGATCATCATTCTCTGAGTTAATGGGATATATAGTTGGGCCTCCCCACACTCTAATTCACATGGTGATTTTTCACTTGTGCAACTCAAACCATTCATTTCCCACTTGGGCGATTTTTCAAGGCACTCTTCAAATCATCAGTCATGAGTCATGAGTTTGTTGATTTCTTCTAAAGGCTGGGGCTGCTATCTGGATAGAGGGGATGATGGAATTTACTGCCTCTTTCCACTTGCTACTGTATTTTGGTAGCCCCGATAAGGCCTCCACTAGGAAGCTTTTCCCTCTGGTCTTTACTTTGGACAGATAAGATGTGGTCTGGATTTGGAGAACATTAGTATCAGTCCTTTGCTATAGTCAGATCACTTCCACATTAAGGTACAGATCACAAATATGCTGGATCTCTGCAGCATTGCAGAAGTGATTAGAAATGCTTTTAGTGGATCAAGAGGGCTTCCAAATGATGCTTAGCGAATTCTTTGTCCATTTGATCAATTCTGTCTTATCCTGGTTGAGCTGTGGAACACAAAGACAGGTAGAGTACTGAATGAATTTGTTTCTATGAGGCTTCTTCCTCTTCGCAAGTCTCAGGTGGCTTCTTGATTTTCTAGTAAGCTCAAAGAAATGAAGTAAGATGCCTAGAATTGAAAAGTAGTCTAGAATCCTGGAAACATTTTTTTTGCCATGTTATGAACTGGAGGCATTGTTTTACAAGGGGCTTGTTCTGGTCATTTGAAGCATGATAGCTCCCATGTAGGAAATAACAGGGCTCAAGTCTCTCCCCCATGTTATTTCACAGATATGATTCAGTTGGGGAAGTCATTGACTGGTTCAGGATGAAGTATGGTATATGACACATGACTGTACATAACCACCTTGGAGATGCCATGGAATTCTGGAACCATGTCTGAAAACTGAAATTATGGATGGGATGAAAAAAGCTCACCAAATCCTACCAAGATGAACAGATAAAGGAGGCACAGTGGTTAGAATGCAGTACTGCAGGCTACTTCTGCTGCCCTGCTGGCTGCCTGCAATTTGGCAGTTCAAATCTCACCAGGCTCAAGGTTGACTCAGCCTTCCATCTTTCTGAGGTCGGTAAAATGAGGTCCCAGATTGTTGGGGACAATATGCTGACTGTAAACTGCTTAGAGAGGGCTGTAAAGCACTGTGAAGTGGTATCTAAGTCTAAATGCCATTGCTATTTGTAGCTCAGGGTTGAAATGAGGAGTTCTTGGTGCTCTCTGAGCCTGGTTGTTTTCTTGCAACATTTCATTATCCAAACTACCGTATTTTTCGGAGTATAAGACGCACCTTTTTACCCCCAAAAAGAGGGTGAAAACTTGGGTGCGTCTTATACACCGAATGCAGCCCCAGCCACCCCCACCCTTTGGCCTCTGTCTTCCAGCAATTTACCTGCTTGCAGGAAAGAGGGAAGAGCCTGCAAAGCCAAGCAAGTCAGTAGCAGTTTCCCAATCTACAGCTGATTAGATTTGCCACGTGGAAAAATGAAAGTGAAACTAACTACAAAGGCAAATAGCTGGCAGAGACACGCAAATTTTTATTTTTTGCTGAACTAGATGGAAGGGGGTAAGTGAATAACTAAATGTCTGTAGAATGTTCAAATTATTAGACTTACTTTTTAAAGACTGCTTTACTATTGTTCTAGAGCAGTGATGGCGAACCTATGGCACGCGTGCCACAGGTGGCACGCAGAGCCATATCTGCTGGCACGCAAGCAGTTGCCCTAGCTCAGCTCCAGCTCGCATGTGCATGCCGGCCAGCTGATTTTCGGCTCGCACGGAGGCTCTGGGACGGTGTTTTCGGCTTCTGGAGGGCCTCCGGGGGGCGGGGGAGGCTGTTTTCGCCCTCCCCAGGCTCCAGGAAAGCCTCTGGAGCCTGGGGAGGGCGAAAAATGGGCTTACCAGGCCCACCAGCAGTTGGGAAATGGGCCATTTCCAGCCTCCCGAGGGCCTCCGGGGGGCAGGGGAGCCCATTTTCGCCCTCCCCAGGGATTGAATTATGGGTGTGGGCACTCGCGCATGCGCGATAGCGCGCGCAGACGTGCTTTTGGCACCCGAGGAAAAAAAGGTTTGCCATCACTGTTCTAGAGCCAGGGATCTCCAACTTTGGCAACTTTAAGACTTGTGGACTTCAACTCCCAGAATTCAACAGCCAGCTTTGTTAGCTTTGCTGGCTGTGGAATTCTGGGAGTTGAAGTCCACAAGTCTTAAAGTTGCCAAGGTTGGAGATCCCTCTAAATCTAGACAACTTAACAAAATAAAGAAGCTTTTTAAAATAAATGCTTGCTCTGAAGAGGCCCAGTGCTATTGTATCTTCTTTTAAATAATAGAGAATAATGTATACTTCCAGAAATTTTAATTAATTTTAACAGCTCTGTACAAGTATAGTATGAAATGTAACAGTATCCTGTTTAGTATTAAAGTCTAGTTACCTTGGAGTAGATCTATTTAAATAATTGGGAAGAGTTAGTGTGACTACATTTAAGAAAACTTTCTGGCATAATGTACATTTCTCCAATTCTTTGCTATTTCTATGAGTCAAGCACACATGCACAGAAATACACAGCAAACCGTGTATATCATCTGTGCTGTTTACTGTTAGCTGTTTGGCAAATTGCTTGGAGGCAGAGGCCTTTTTCCCTTGTTTTCCTCCCCCAAAACTAAGGTGCGTCTTATACTTCGGTGTGTCTTATACTCCGAAAAATACGGTAGGTAACATCATCAGTGCTAGTAGGAAGTGGGGTTTGCTCTCAATGTATATTCTTAGTGGCTTTCCCTGTCAGTGTTGGTGGGAATGCTCTTGGTTCTTTGGTTGGGTTTTTACTGTTAGCTTGTTTGGCAGTTTCTTGATTTGGTGTATTGTGTACTTCTTGATTGTTTGTCTGATGTTAATCTTGGTGTTAATCTATGCTCATCTGATTGTTGATTGCTAGTAGTGTTTTGGTCTTCTTGTTTCTTTTTTGGCTGCTGATTGTCTCTTTCACACATTCTGTAGATGTTGTTTATGTCTATGTGTCTATTGATGGCTGATTTGTCCGAGTACCTGGCTTCCAGGAATTCTTTAGCATTTTTAGACTTGATCTAAGATGGTCATGATTTCCCACTTTAAACTATGGTTAAGTCTGACAATTAAGTCTTTAATTGTGAAATTAAAGAACTTTCATCTTGTCTTCTGATTGCTATATGATTTCATGGATGCGTTCTGCTAATCTTCTGTCTGTTTTTCCTATGTAGTGGCTGGTGCAGTTTTTATACTGTTTGTCATAAATGACTCCTGTTTTTTCTTCTGGGCTGCTGAGTCAACAGACTGTTATAACCACATGCCATCAGCATAGCATACAAACCAACTAAAGTTCTCCAAAACATCCTGAGTAAACCAAAAAACCCAATAGCCCCAGTAGAAAACACAGGAGTCATTATCTTTAAAATCATATATAGAAACAACGCTGGGATTCACCATGAAATGCCTTTCCAGGATTGAATCCTCCTATCTGGCCTGTCCATCTTGGGAGGACCTGCTGAAAGTCTCCCCTTCTCAAGAGGTATAGGGATGTGAATAAGACAGTAGACATTTCTCCACTTTGTAGAGCACTCTCCTTCCAGACATATGCGAGGCTCCCACCTTATTTACTTTCTACCAACAAGTTAAATCTAGATAATTCCAGTATACCTTATCTTCGGCTGATTGGCAGACAGCACTTTCTTTGGGTTTTGAGTTTAATTTTATTATTTTCCTTGGCATTTTGTTGTAAGCTCCCAAGAGTTTTTCAGGATTGCAGACAGTTATAATCAAATAAAGTCAAATGTAGAGTAGAGCAGAGGTCCCAAACCCCTGGTTCATGGCTGGCTACCGGTCCATGGCCCGTTGGAAACTGGGCCACACAAGACGGTGAGCATGCAGAGCTCCATTTGCACATGTGTGGGATTAGGTTATATGTGTGAAACCATCCACGGCTGCCCACTGCTATTGTGGCTGGTCCACAGAGCCAGAAAGGTTGGGGACACTGGAGTAGAGAATAGCTTCCTCTCTTAATCACTTTCTCAGTTTAACATAGTTATTCCACTCTTTCAGATACCTGTTATAGCCCTTGTGGGGAATGATGCCTGCTGGACTCAAATTTCCAGGGAGCAAGTGCCCTTGTTGGGTAGCAATGTAGCTTGCGCTCTGGATTACTTAGGTGAGTTAATAGCCTGCATAATCTCATGTGCCTTATACCGCCTAGAAATACAGGTAGTGTGAAGGCAAAGGAGCCTGGGGTCTCAGGAAGGACCAGCAAAAAAATATTTAGTTCAGCCTCTTGGCTTGAAACAAATCCTGCTTCTATCACAAATTTCTGATCTGATTTCAAATGGGACTGATCCCTGCTAAGTACATCTGTTGGATCAAAACTTAGAATGAATACAGGATCTCAGATTCCCAGGCTGGCTTCATGTATACCATGTATTTTGTCCAAGTTGATAAAAGTTTCTAAGCACCTACAAAGATAAGCTTCTGCTTTCCATCCTATAGTATAGAGAGTATGTACATCCTTGTTTAGTGTATTTACAGATAAATAATTTGTATTATTTATAATTTATAAATAATACTTATAAAGCTTGTTTATTCAATAAAAACTGAATCTGATGCAGTTAATCCTTGCTTAGTGACCAAAATTGGGACCAGGAGTTCTGTTGCTAAATGTTGCAGTCACTAAGTAGAAGCTCACATGACCATAATGGGCTTATGATGTCACTTTCCATTGGGTTGTTAAGCAAAAACATTATGTGATCATAACTTACAATTTTACTACCATGGTCTGTTAGCTCTGCTTGTTGCAAGCTGGTTGGGGATGCAAGTGAATGGCAATCATGTGACTGTGGGATGCTGCAACAGTTGTAAATGTGTACCAGTTGCAAAGCACGTGAATGGTAATCACATAAACACAAGCAACTTCAATGGATTGTAAATATGAGGATTGATATCAAAGCTATGTTCTGTATCATCGAAACTTTGAATGGTCACTAAATGAGGCAGCCAATAAGTGAGGACTACCTACGTCCAGCTTCCTCACCCTTCCGTGTATCATGTATTGTATCTTTTTTTTAAAAAAACCATGCACTATTCTTTTTTCCCTTTATGCAATGCTTAAAACCTCTAATAAAGTTAGATGTTATGATGTTATTGTGGATAGATACTTAAAGCTGACCTGCAGTAGCAAAACTTGTCGAGGAGGGGGCTGTTGCCAACTTGGTTCCCAATCTAAAATTTTAGAGAGAAGTTTCCCTGTGGGATTTGCATAAAGCATGCTTTCTCCCATGTTGATGAGTGATGATTTTTTCTTTGCAGATTACCATGTAGTGGTGGAAGGTTTAGGAGGGAAAGGTTTGTTGCTCACACGCAAGAATGAAGATCAAATGGATGACATCATCCGGACAGCACAATCCCAATGCAGGAGTGGACAGCCCATCCTTCTCAATGCATTGATTGGGAAAACAACCTTCCGTGAAGGCTCCATTGCTATGTAGGCTGTGGCTGTCGCTGCAGTACCTGAGAGTTACATAAAGAGTAGAACCTCTGCTTCGCATGAAGGCTCTGGCTCTGTTGAATTGTCATTAAGCTAGGCGTTGGGTCACCCGGAGAGCCAGAATCGCTAGCTGTTTTTAACAATTAGTAAGCTTTGAGGCCTTCTGCCAATGTCTATTATTTCTGTTGTCTCACTTTGCTTCTGTTTTTGTTGGTGAAAGTCACTTTAATTTGGTGGCTATTTCCTTTTTGTTATTATAGTACGTTTAGCTTGGATTGACTGATCCTGACTTGCCAATCAGAAAAAATGTCTAAATCTAATGGAAAAAGCATGGGTGGCTAAGGAGGAAATTTAATTCTTTTCTTTTACATTTTGGCAAAAATCTATTTTTAGGAGAATATGAAAAACTAGAGAGTATATTAATAAGAATAGAAGGATAGTGGAAATATCAGTGAATACTCAAAATATCTTATGATAAAAAATAATACAAATGTGTGACCATATATTCAAACTATATTAGAATTAAAGTTGCAGTTTAAAATATATCAAATTACTTGTTGAAGTTTAGCTGGGAAAAATTAAATGTAATTGTCAAAGCAACTTAAATGAACAAAATCAATTAATCAGTTTTATTTTCTCCTTTGGATTATTTATTAAACCTGGAAGAGTAAATATAATGATCTTTGAATGTTTTTTAAAAATATGTAATATAGTTTGACTAAATTTGGGAGTGATTTTGTTAGACATTTCTAGTTATATGTGTTTTGCATATTTTGACATTTTTTAGCTCTTAATTTCCAAAGTATTTTGACAACTTGCTCAATTGATATAATCTAATATATAATGTGATACATATTTGTAGTTTACCCAGATTCTATTAATGATTTATATATTTTATAGTGTGCTTTAAGGAATTTATTCAACACAAATTGTACATCAAATAAAATCCACTTAATAATCTTCACTTATTTTTCTATAGAAGTATACTATTTCAATACAGATAGGCATAGCTTGCTCTGAAATGGACACTGAAATAAATCTACACAGAACCACATCATCCAAATTTAGTGGAACTTAATCCCAAGTGGTTCTTGATTTAGTTGCAGTAAATGTTTGTCAACTTTTTGAATATACTTAAGATTAAAATTAACATTTATAAAATTAACATTTTTACTTTTGTATGTGTGTGTTTCTATTGCTGTCACTTAGAGGCTCCTAGAGTCATTCCAGGTTAGAATTCTGATTTCTAATTCCAGTCTGCCATAAACTGGATGACCTCTTGATGGATAATATATATGTGAAAATGTTTCAGAGGACTACTATTCACTGCAGTTTTTGTTATTTCTGAAGGTTATTTTATTTCTTATTAAGATACGAATCTGGCTGTTATGAAGGTGAGTAAGTTGATTACCCTGTGGCAAAATATTAGGAAAAAATAATTGTTAGAGTACTTGGAGTGTACAAGTTCTATTCCAATACATGTTTTATTATAATGATTTCCTTGATGTTGGTGATTGGAGCTCCATGGATAATCACATAGCACAGACCCGCATGCATGTTCAGGGCATACTGTGAGGATAGTGCAGTTTAAACTTATGTTATTTCCTTACCAGCTGAGAAAAAACCTGCTTAGCAAAGCAGCTTTCTGGATGAGCTGCAGCAGTGGGTTACTCCTGGTTCGGCCCAGTTCTAAGAACCGGTAGCACCGGCAGCGGGAAGCTCCGCTCACCCATCCGGGATGCTTCTGCACATACGCAGAAGCTTCTTCGCATGCACAGAAGCATTGTGCACATGTGCAAGCGTGAATGGTAGTAAAGGGTTTTAGAACCCACTATTGATGAGCTTCATGTCTTTTGCCCCACTTTTTTTGGAGGGGAGTCTGCCTTGGTTTCAAATATAACTCTTTGAAGTTATATCAGTGAATAGGCTCAGGATACCAATTCTCATCACTCAGTATTTTTGGTCCGAATTGCTGGCTATGGGAATCTTCATGTCGCATCTAGCAATCATGATGAAAATTGCTCTTCCGATGCAGTGATTCTTCCCATTGTTCAGGCAATAGAAAGAGATCAGTGGACCACATGAGATGGCCAAAGACCATAGGCTGTTCACATGTCTTAGGGCTGAATATTTTAGCAAATATTGAGTTGAATTCATAAAGTGAAGGATTTTTGTATTTCCCTTCCCTTGACTGGGATAACTGTTGGTTTAGCTAGGCTTATGGATATCTCACTAAGTCATCCCACATATTGCCTAAGTTCATGCCTTATGCTAAGCCAAAATGTGTTTTACCTGGTTTGGGCTTAGTGTGTTATATAAATAGGCATTTTTTGTAAGAGAATCCTTGGAACTTTTTGTGTTTTTTAGATGGTAAGATACCTTCTTGCTGCTAATAAAACATTTTGCAATTTTCCTGTTATTTCAGTCAAAGTTATTTGCCAATCTGATATGAGGAGGCAGGGCTTTTCTTTTTAATGTGTCCATGGGAATAACAAGTTCTGAAGCTAGAGTAAGGTGTAATTAGGGTTGTTGCCTCATCTCATTTTATGTTACTAATCCTGTTCAGAACATGCCTGAACATTCAATCAGTAGTTTCCAACATGATGACTCTCATCCTCTTAGGCAAGAGGATGGATATTGATCTTATCTCTAAAGAACCTTTAGAGATAGACTGATGGCAACATGTCACTCATAGAAGAAAACAACAACCAAGAGCAACATCCCTGTTATCTAGTGCAACCCAGTCCAGTGCAGCCCTACTGGAGCTGAACAATCAATTTCATATCCTCCCCCTGGAAGAAAGCATGTAGACACGTGGAAAAGGGACATCCTCAAGTGTTCCTGTGACAAGAAGAAAAATAACCCAGACTTTCCCAAGGAAAAAAAAAGGCAAATGTTGGTGATATAAGAATCACTTCTCGGGGGAATGGAGTCAGCAATCTGTAGACCAGACAATCAATCTAGGGAGTTATGATGTCTCTCTGCAGCAAAAAATAAAAGATGTGACTGAGAGCCTTACTAAAAGAATCAAGTCCACAAAGTACTACCACTTTCTTCTCCTTCACATAGGGATGAATGAGATGACAATGAGCCAGAAAACAATATTCAGAAATTAATTGCAGGCAGGCAAGAAAGTTAAGGAGTTAGGAGCACAAATGGTGTTTTCATCTGTACTTCCAACGAAAGGTCAACATCCAATGAGGAACAAAGAATTTTAGAAATGAACCACTGTCTTAAGAGTTGGTGCTGCCAAGATAATTTCAGATTCCTAGACCATGGTCTGCATTACCTATATGAAGGGTAAGGGATGAACTGTACCTCACAAGAACCAGGAAGAAAAAAATAACTGGCACAGCTTATCCAAAGGGCTTTAAACTAAAACTGAGGGGGAAGGGTGACCAATCTTTAGGATCTAATCCCAAGCATAAACCCCAAGACAACAAATCAAACAAAGAAATAGGGAGTGATGGGAAGAAGAAAAACTCAGATATAAAGCAGGAGATATAGGAAGAATATCTAAGGTCAGCCATGAAAAGACTCAGATGCCTATACAACAATGCTCAAAGTTTAAGGAACAAACAGTGAACTTGAAGTACTAGTACATGAGAGCAGGTATGATATAACTCCTTTGTAAGGGTGGCTGGGTGTTTGTGGGGGCTGGGTGATTGAAAATTCTGCCTGGCCCTGATTCTGGTGGAGTAAGCCAGAATGACCTTCTGAAGCCCTAGTATCAGGGTTCCAAATAGCATTCAAAACTAAATCAGAGTCCGAAGCAAAGTATTCCTCAAAATTCCAATTTATTAACAGAGCCATGTTGGCACATCTGGGAGAAACCCGAATCTGAAGTCCCGGGGTTTCTCCACCCAGTTGAAAGTTCAAGTCTTTGCCCCCACACCCCCAAGTCCATCACGTTGACCAATCTTCATCTGCCAACTTGGCAGAAACTCCCATCTCCTTCCATGCAGGTGCAGGAGGGCAAAGACAAAGGATGACCTTGATGATCTAGAAAGAATTTGTTATGTCTACATGCAGACATCCCTCATGCAATTACCCCTCCCAAATTCCCACAGCAAAGAATACATTTTAAAATAGCATAAAGTGTGGCAGGCCAAAGACCCCCAACTAAAATGGCATTGTCCTGACATGCAGCCTCCTCTCAGGAAAAGACCATGTCCTACAAGAAAAGAAAGAGAATAATATAGCGTTCTTAACCACTGCTCCCCCCCCCCGGGGGGGACCCTTTGGTTTGTCTGGATATTTGTCGTGGAATTGTTTCACTACCTTATCTGCTTTTACATTCCAACTTTTCACCCAAGTAGCTTCTGACAAAGGGTACCCTTTCCAATGGATTAGATATTGTAGTTGACCCCTAAACATTCTGGAGTCTAAAATTTTCTTCATCTCATAATGTGTCTCTCCTTGTATAACTACAGGGGGAGGTGGTGGTTGGGTTTGTGGTCTTGTATTTGACCCAATCACTGGTTTTAATAAACTGCAATGAAACACAGGGTGAATTTTCCCCAAAATTCTAGGCAATTCAAGCTGAACTGTAACTGGGTTAATTATTTTAACTATTGGGAAAGGACACAAGAATTTTGGCCCTAGCTTCTTGCTGGGCATTCTCAATCGGATATATTTTGTGGACAAGAAAACTTTGTCCCCCACTCAAAAGGGAGCTGGAGCGATCGGTGCTTTTCTGCTTGCTTCTTTATAGGCTTCCGCCGCTTCAGCTAGGGCTTTTTTGGTGTTCTCCCTTTTTTCAGCGTCTCCATCCACTCAGTCAGGGGCATTGAAGTGGGGGTCTCTATAGGTAGCTCAGGCATGGGAACGAATTCCATGCTGCTGGTAACCTGAAAAGGAATTAGTCCAGTGCTGCTATGGACAGCATTGTTATATGCTATTTCTGCAAAAGGCAGCAGCTCTGCCCAATTGTCTTGCTGATAATCTATGTAACAACGGATGTTCCACCATTGCGTTTTTACGTTCCCCTGCCCCATTCGTACTCTGATGAAAAGCCGAGCTGAGTCCTTGTGTGGATCCAATTGCTCTCAGGAACTCTCTCCAGAACCTGGCGGTGAACTGTACACCTCGGTCAGAGATGACTCTTTTGGGGATGCCATGTAGGAGGCAAATGTGTTTGAGAAACAGTTTTGCTAATTTCCTGGCCGATAGTAAACGCGAGCAAGCGATGAAATGGGCTTGCTTGGAAAACAAGTCAATGACTGTCTAAATCACCGTATTTCTGTTGCTTTCTGGGAGTTCCACGATGAAGTCCATGGCTATCTCCTCCCAGGGTTTTCCTGGCCGATTCTTCCTGGTAGACCCGAGCAAGCGATGAAATGGGCTTGCTTGGAAAACAAGTCGATGACTGTCCAAATCACCGTATTTCCATTGCTTTCTGAGAGTTCCACGATGAAGTCCATGGCTATCTCATCCCAGGGTTTGCTGGGGTTGGCCACTTGCTGTAGTAGTCCCGGTGGTTTTCCTGGCCGATTCTTCCTGGTTGCGCATGTGGCACAGCTCTTTACGTAGTCTTCCACCTCCATTTTGAGACGACCTTGCATCTGACGTCTCCCCCATGTATGTATGATGTTATATGTTTTTTTTAAAGTGTTTTTAAAGTGTTTTTAATTATTTGTTTGATGTTCCTAAAATGTTGTACGCCACCCTGAGTCCTGAGGGAGTAGGGCGGCATAGAAGAACCTCAAATAAATAAATAAAATAAATAAATAATTTTTCATCTTCGGCCACCAGAACTGCTGGTGGGTTAGAGGGAGAGTTTTTAGGAATCCAAAGTGTCCTCCCAGTTTGGAGTCGTGGCTTCGTTGGAGCACTTCCAATTTTAAGCTGGCAGGTACGTATAGTTTGGACCCCTTCCAGGACAAGCCTTCTCTCATTGTTAAGATCTCCTTGTTGTCGTTGAGCCAGGGGTCGCCAGGCAGGGCTGCCTTCAGCGTTGCAGTCCATTTTTCCTGGCTAGGAGCACTTGGTCGTCTGGCTTGGCCTCGGGTGAGGACTTGTGCTGCCGTCTCTCCCTGTGAGGGGGGAATGACGGAATGGACTTCTTGTTCCTTTTGGCTGTCATATTGTGGCTTTCTAGACAAAGCGTCAGCCAATAAATTCTTCCCAGCTGGGATGTGCTTCAGTTCGAATTTGAATCTTCTGAAGTATTGCACCCAGCGTACTTGTTTTGGTGAGAGCTTCCTGGGGGTTTTCAAGGCTTCAAGATTCTTATGATCTGTCCATACCTCGAAAGGTACCTTTTCCCCCTCTAGGAATTGTCTCCAAGTGAGTAGCGCCCTACGAACTGTATAGGCTTCTTTCTCCCAAATGGCCCATCTCCTCTTGGTAGCTGTGAGTTTCTTCAAAACGTAAGCGCATGGCAGGAGTTGGCCCCTTTCATCTTTCTGCAACAGCACTGCCGCCACCGCCACATCGCTGACTTCCGACTGAATCCTGGGTCAGGATGTTGCAAGATTGGTTCTTGGGCAAAGAGTCACTTCAGCCTTTTGAACGCTTTTTGGCATTCCATTGTCCACCGGATCGGCTGGTTAGGTTTTGGCTTTGTGGGCGATGGGCCTGTCTTTAGCAGCTCAGTCAGTGGCAGCACCACCTCTGCAAATGCGGGGATGAACTGCCGATAGAAGTTTGCGAATCCCAAGAAGCTTTGTAGTTACTTTCGAGTGCGTGGGGGCTGCCAGTCTAGCACTGCTTTCACTTTCCCGGGATCCATCTTTATTCCTTCGCTGGAGATGCGATATCCCATGTAGTCTAGGAAGGTCTTGTGGAATTCACATTTTGAGAGTTTTGCAGCCAGAAGTTTTTCTAAGACTTGCCGCACTAACTTCACATGCTCCTCTAGGGTCTCGCTAAAGATGAGAATGTCATCCAAATAAAAGAATACCCCTTTTATAGGTGTGGGTGAAGTACTTCCTTTATGAATTGCATGAAGACCACGGGAGCCCCTTGCAGTCCAAAGGGCATAACTCTGAATTGGAAGCTTCCCAAGGGGAAGTTAAAAGCAGTCTTCCATTCATCCCCCTCCCTAATGCATATGCGGTAGTAGGCTTCCCTCAAATGCAGCTTGGTGAAGTTCTTGCCTTTGGACAAGTGGTTCAGCAAGTCCTTCATAAGAGGGAGGGCGGTATGTGTTTTGCACGCACATGGCATTGATCCCACGGAAGTCAATGCACAGCCTGCCCCCCCCATCTTTCTTCTCTTTGAAGAGCACTGGGGCTGCAACTCTCAATTTTGCCGGTTGGATGAAGCCCCGCTCTAGATTGGCATCGATGTATCTCCTTAGCTCCTCCAATTCTTTTGCTGTCATTGAGTACATCTTTGGTTTTGGGAGCGTGGCCCCCAGCTCAAACTCTATTGCGCAGTCTGTGGGCCAGTGAGGGGGGAGATAGTTGCAGTCTTCCTCACTGAAAACCACCTCAAGGTCTTTGTATTCTACTGGCACCCGCTGGGCACATGGGAGTTTGGTCTCGACCGCAGGGGCCGATCTGGGCTGAGGGGCTTTGGCTCCTTCAGGCGGCTACTCTTCTCTTTAGGGAGTAGTGGTTGCTCATGGTTATTTTTCGGTAGCCGCCTTCCCACTTTATGGTGGGGGACCATTTATCGAGCCATGCAAGCCCCAAAATGATTGCTTCTGACATCTTTGGGGCAACTATGAATTGGATGAGCTCATGGTGGTACCAAATTTCCAAATCCACGAATTCGGTGAGGTGCGTGGTGGGGAACCCCCCCAATCAGCGATCCATCTACTTGTTGAAAGCGGATGGGGTTGGCTAAGACTCTAGTGCGGATCCCTAGTTTTTCTACCACGGATCGGCTGATTAAGCACCGTGAGCAGCCCGTGTCCACAATAGCCTCTACCTCTCCTTCCTCCCCCGTCTCTGGCACCGTAATTTTCTCTTTGGTGATAAAAGGGCGGAGAGCTTTACTCACCATTGGGTCATCTTCACCACTGCTCTCTCCATTGGAGCACGGAGGGGTTTCCTCTCCTGGCAATGCCTCGGCTTCGTCAGATGGGGGAGGGGATCCTTCTGCTTTTGGGGCCAGGCGACTCCACTCTGGTGGTTTTGGGAGCCTCTTATGGGCTCCAGTAGCTGGCCTGGTCCTCGGTTGGAGGGACTGGGGCCGGCGCTAAGCAGTCCGAAGCTTGGCCGGTTTGGCTGCATCTATAGCATTTTACTGCTCTTGTTGCTTCAGCGATTGGGGCTGCAGCTTGCTTCGGTTGGGATCGGCGACCCAGAAGTCTTCTGGCTGGCCTTTCAGCTGGAGACTTCTTGGGACCCCGGGTCACATGATCCAGGACGATGGCCATGTTGTACAGTCCTGGATCCTGTCCGGGACCCCCCGGATGTTACAGGACTTCCTCAGTTCTGGATCTAGGTCATCTCTGAACGTGTGCACCAAGAGTCATTCAGGCCAGTCCCATACCTTCCCGGACGCCCTTCTGAACTCCCACACCAACTCTTTGACTGGGCGGTCCACCTGCTTCAGCCCCTTAATTTGCTCCTCGGCTTCTACTTGTTGGGCTGTATTGTTAAAACGGACCCACATTAGATGGACAAACTTGTCAGTGTCATCGAGTTCTGGGGCTGCTTCATCGTGAAGCTCTGCCACGCACTCTGCTGCTTTCCCCTCGTTCATCCCCTCAGTTATCGCGTTGATCAGCTCTCGGTCAGACTGGAATTGGGTTCCAAACTGATCAATGTACACCCAAACCTGGTGTAAGAAGTAAGCCAGCTTCTTGGGGTCCTCATCAATAGCACTTTTACTTTAGCACTTTACTTTACTTATATACCGCTTCATAGTGCTTTACAAATGTGGCACGGAACCGAGGGGGCTGCGCTGGGGCCGTCTGAGTGGCGGCTTGCACTTGCGCAGCCGGCAGGACGATTGCTTGTGGTTTATTATTTATTATTTATTTATTATTTGTATTTATATTCCGCTCAATCTCGCAGGGACTCTGAGCGGCTAACAGGGATACAAATAGAATTTATATAAAAGACATTTAAAAACAGAATTAAAAACACAATATAATACTTTAAAAATTAAAATCATCCAATCCAATCTATAACAACCATGGCCAGCAGCAAGAGATTGTTCATTGGTCCCAGGCTTGCCGAAAGAGCCAGGTCTTCAGAGCTTTTCTGAAGGCCAATAAGGTGGGGATGGTCCGGATCTCGGGGGGCAGTTGATTCCAGAGGGTAGGAGCTGCAACAGAGAATGCCCTCGCCGTCGAGCCCGCCAGCCAACACTGTTTAGCTGATGGGACCCGGAGCAGGGCAGCTCTATGCGATCTAACCGGTTGCAGGGAGGTATGCGGTAGCAGGCGTTCCCGAAGATACAATGGCCCTGAACCATATAGGGCTTTAAAGGTAATCAACACCTTGAATTGCGTCCGGAGACCGATGGGCAGACAATGCAGCTCGCGCAAGATGGCAGTAGTGTGGGTGTATCTGGGAGCACCCATAACAGCGCGAGCAGCTGCATTTTGCACCAACTGAAGTCTCCGAATACTCTTCAAGGGTAGCCCCATGTAGAGCACATTGCAATAATCAAGCCGTGAGGTGACAAGGGCTTGAGTGACCGTAAGGAGTGCCTTCTGCTCCAGATAGGGTTGCAACTGGTGCACAAGACGGACTTATGCAAAGGTCCCCCTAGCCACAGCTGACAGATGTTGATCTAATTTAAGCTGTGGATCTAGGAGGACACCCAAGTTGCGAACCCGTTCTGAGGGGGTTAATTTTTCGCCCCCTAGAACCAAGGAGGGACAGTCGACCGAGTCCTTGGGAAGCAGTATCCATAGCCACTTGGTCTTGTCCAGGTTAAGCTTCAGCCTGTTGACTCCCATCCAGATCCTCACGTCATCCAGGCACCGGCACATCACATCAACCGCCTCGCTGAATTGACGCGGGGTGGAGATGTAAAGCTGGGTATCATCAGCATACTGCTGAAACCTCACCCCGTGTTGTCAGATGATCTCATCCAGTGGTTTCATGTAGATGTTAAATAGGAGTGGAGAGAGGACCGATCCCTGAGGCACCCCACAAATGAGGGGCCTAGGGGTCGACCTCTGTCCACCAGCCAGCACTGACTGCGACCGATCAGAGAGATAGGAGGAGAACCACTGTAGTACAGTGCCTCCCACTCCCATCTCCCTTAGTCGGCGCAGAAGGATACCATGGTCAATGGTTTTGAAAGCAGCTGAGAGGTCAATTAGCACCAAGATAGAGGCATGACCCCCATCTTGGGCTCGCCAGAGATCATCCAACAGCATGACCAAGGCAGTTTCTGTGCTGAAACAGGCCTGAAACCCGACTGAAAAGGATCTAGATAATCCGTGTCATCCAACAGCCATAGGAGTTGGAGCGCCACCACTTTCTCTACAACCTTACCCAGGAAGGGTAGGTTGGAGACAGGACGAAAGATGTTTAACACAGTTGGATCCAGGGAAGGCTTCTTGAGGAGGGGCCTCACAACCGCTACCTTAAGTGGCTGCGGCATGAAACCCTCCCTCAAGGAGGCATTGACTATCACCTGGATCCACCCTCGTGTCACCTCCCTGCTAACAGAAACCAGCCAAGAGGGGCACGGGTCCAATAAACAAGTAGAGGTGCTCATCGCTCCCACAGCCTTGTCTACTTCCTCAGGAGTTGCGGGTTCAAACTCTTTCCACAAAAAGAGACTAAGACCTGTCCCTGTCATCTCGGCTTGAATTGCCCAAACGGAGTCCAGGTCAGTCCGGATCTGAGCGACTTTATCTACCAGAAACTCTACAAATTCCTCAGCTCTGCCCTGTAAGGGCTCCTCCATGCCCTCCACGTTAAGGAGGGAGCGAGTCACCCTAAACAGCGCAGCTGGGCGAGAATCAGCGGATGCAATAAGTGCGGTAAAATGCGAACATTTTGCCGCCCGTATCGCCACTAAATAAGTCCTAATAAAGGATCTTAGTAGTGTTCGGTCAGACTTACTGGCCCTCCAGCATCGCTCTAGACGTCTCTTGTGCCGTTTCATCTCCCGGAGCTCCTCGGTGAACCAGGGAGCTCTTCGGGATCCACTGCCACGGAGAAGTCGAACAGGCACAATCCTATCCAGAGCTCCGGACGCCGCCCGATTCCAGGCGGCCACTAGAGATTCGGAAGGATTGTGTACAAGGGATTCAGGTATCTCCCCAAGCTCCTTCTGAAATCCTTCTGGATCTATTAGGCGCCTGGGGCGGAACCACTTAATCGGTCCTGCCTCCCTGCGGTGGAGGAGTGGTGCCGCAAAGTCTAACCTCAGTAGGAAATGATCTGACCATGACAAGGGAGAGATGGCTAAACTCCTTAATTTCGGGTCATCTCTCCACTGCCCTGAGAGAAACACCAGGTCAAGCGTGTGCCCCCCCTTATGAGTCGGACCATCAACTACTTGGGTCAGGTCCATAGTTGCCATGGAAGCCATGAACTCCTGCACTGCGTCTGAAGATTCGCCGAGCGATGGCAGGTTAAAGTCCCCCAGCACCATAAGCCTGGGGAACTCCACCACCAGCCCAGCTACTGCCTCTAGCAGCACAGGCAGGGCCATTGTAACGCAGCTGGATGGCAAGTACGTCAACAATAGGCCCACCTGAACCCTTAAGTCCAACTTCAAGAGAAGAGATTCACACCCAACAATCTCCGGGGCAGGGCTCCTACGAGCCAGAAGACTTTTACAGATAATTATTGCCACTCCTCCACCCCTTCCCTGGGGTCGCGGCTGATGCAGAACTTGAAACCTGTCTGGGCACATCTCAGAGAGGGGGACCCCCCCCTTCTTGTCCCAGCCAGGTTTCAGTTATATATGCCAGGTCCGCTCCCTCCTCCAAGAGAAGATCCCAAAGGAGAGGAGCTTTGTTGACAATGGACCTGGCATTCAACAGCAGCAGCTTGAGCCCTAGGTCCTGACAACCCAAGTCACCATGTATACGGGTTGAACTCATGGGGTTGAACGTGGAATCGCTGTAAGGTAGCGAGACCTAGTTCCCCGAGAGCGGCCTACCCCTCGCTTCCCGCCATATCTAGCTCTCCCTGTTATGACCGTGATCCTCCCCCCCTGACTCCCCAGAGATCCCACCTCATCGGTCTCCATCCTTTCCGGCAAGCCATCCACCCCATACATATCAGCCTGGGAACCAGGGGGGGCACCTGCTTCTGTTTGCACACCCAGCAGGGGGGATGTCCACCCTTGGCCCCGGCAAAAACATTCATCCAATAAACACAATAATTATTCACACATTCCAATCCATCCATCCATAAACATACACACAAACACTCACCCCCCCCCCCCGAGGTAGAAATAAGTAAAGTGCAGTAGAGGGAAAATAAGAGGACAGGCAGATGGAGAATATACATCACAATCTCTAAACACCACCAGCAAGAAAAAATGTCCGTTTCTTCAATCACTTCACCCCCATATTAATCACTGTCAGGGGGTGGTGTCCATAGTTCTTCTTGGAACAGAGAAAGACCTCCTGGGAACCAAATAAATAGAGGCCAATGATGCCTCCCCCTGTGAAAATAGCCTTGAGGCATCAGAGGTCCCCTCCCTGAGGCTACATCGCTGTCCTCTCAACCAGGGCTCCACCAATCAACACAACGCCGGCCAAGGACTTCAGCCCCCGTATCCTGCTCCCATCTGTTGCCACTTGTTATGATAGTAAAGAGCACAGAATGTCGGCAAAATAGAGAAACCCGCATTACCAGTGAGGCTAGATCCCATATAATGAGCCTCACGGCGGCCTCTATAGTGCACGCTGCAGCTGAGATAACAATTGCTGCAGCAATGACGCTCCCCGCAACTGGAGCGGGGACTCCCTGCAACTGGTTCGGGGCCTCCCAGTTGCACCCCTGTCAGATGCAGTGGCTGGGCTATTCCCGGCGAAGCTCCATCTGCGGGGAGGTATCCCGGCTGTGGCAGCTGGGCTTGCGCGGTGGGACTGGGCATCGCAAGGGGGCGCCACTGCACAGAACACTGGAGTGGGGTTCGCTTGCTGCTGGGTCCCTGGGCCCCATTGGCACTGTGCCCATCCCATGCCTGGGAAGAAAGCCCACCCTGCTGGGGCTTGCCTCGGTGGCACAAGGCCGGGGTTCAGCGGCAGGCTTGGGGTCGGCAGTCCCCACAATCCCTGTTGCCAGGCCAGCGGGCTTCTGAGCCCGGGCCGTTGGATCATCTGCGCTTCGGGGCGTAGGGTCGCCCACGTAGGCTTCGCCCTGGTGGAGAGACTTGCAGGACTTGCTCATCACCATATGGAATGAGGCAGAATCTCCGCTCAATTGGGCCAGTGAGTCCCTCCTCGGGAAGGAGAATGTTGGCTGGGCCAAGTTTTGTCTTGTGGCCTCGGGTCCCGAATGGGGGTTGGTCCAACTTTTTTTTTTGCAAAAAGTTTTTTATTTTTCTCCAACTTGAAAATACATACTTAATAACACATATACTATAAGTAACCATATATATATAATATCCCTTACATAGAAATAAATCACATTTCATAATATCTACTGTTCATCCTAAATCAATAATAAAAACAAAAAATATAACTGATATTAAAACAGCAAACCAAACTAATTTTCTTACTTTTCTATTCTAGCAGTAATATTATTAAATCCTAATTTCTATTTCCATTCTGTTCTAACTTATTTTTGGTATATGTCACATATTTATCTAACGCTGCCTCCTTTTCTCTTTTTGCCTTCCGGGTTATCTAAATCATATTTCTCAATTTCTTTAATTCTTTTATATTAAATTTACATTTGGTATTCTATCATTTATCTATAGCTTATCTATTTTCTTTTTCCACCCATTCATAAAATTTTCCCCAAATTTTATAAAACTCCGAGTCTTCTTTATCTTTAAATCTCATTGTAAGTATATCAGCCTTTAAGACGTTGACATAAAAATCAATAGCTTTCATTATCGTATTAAGCCGGTATCTTTTTTCCAAATATCTCATCACTATCCCTGTTGGGGCATCCCATTTGTACTGTAGGTTCCGTCTTTTAAATTCTTCTACCAAAAAGGTATAATCTTTTCTGGCTTTAAGCATTTTAGGAGGAATTTCTTTCAATATCATTACTTCCTGGCCATTTACCTGAAGCTTATTCTTAAAAGTTGCCTGTATGATTCTGTTCCGTAGAGCCCTTGTAGTAAAATATATTACAATGTCCCTTGGCAGGTTTTTTTGTTTGGCAAACCAAGAATTGACCCGGTATAGCTTATCAATTTGCGTAGCCAGTTCCTCTTTAAGCATTCCAGACACCTGCTCCAAAGCCTCCACCATCCTTCCTTTCAAATCTTCATATTTTTCCTCTTTCAGGCCCCTCACCCTTATAGCAAATGCTTCTGAATTGAGTCATTAACACCTCTGTTTCAAGATTTGCAATGTCATTTTGAGTTTTGTTTATGTTTTCCCCCCGAGGTTATCAAGGATTGTTTGGTTATTTCCACATCATTCTCCAAAATTTCCATATTTACTGCTAATACATTACAAACATCTAACACATCCTTCCTCACTTGTTGATCCATCTTCTCCAAAGCAACCTGCATTTGTTTATTAATTTCATTGATTTTTAAGTTAAATTCCATAACCAGTTCATTTTTCATAACTTTTAGAGTATTAAATAAATTTTCAGGTGTTAGAGTCTGTGGGGGTGTTAAGTCAGAAGTAAGTTGCATTCTTGAAGTATAAACAGAGGAATATTCAGTTCTTTTATTTGAACAAGTCGTTCCAGGTTTAGAAGCCATTTGAAATATTAGATTTAAAAAAAATAGCAATGCTCATCAAAATCCAACATTTCCGAAAGAATACAAAGAGAAAGCCAAATCTCTAGTTGACAAAGTTCTTTCCAAATACAAAACCAGTTAGTTTTTTATTTTTTAAAAAAAATATAAGTTGTTATTTTAGTCCAAAATCAGGAAACAAGAAGAAAAAAGCCAATTCTCAGGATCAAAAGTTTCCATAAAAAGAGCTGCTGGCAAAACGAAACTTAATTACTTTCACTTCCACGCCCTTGATCTCCGATCGCCATTTTATTGCTTATTAGCGCTATTTTGAAACTTCCCAAAGTGAAAGTCAGCAGTGGAGTTAAAGATTAGGATACTTGCCCTTCTGGACTCCTGCCTTTCTCTGTCTGCTTTCTTTAATGCTTCAAATTATTATAAATCCCATTGTAAAAGCAGCGGTGGTCGCGGCATCTTGCTCCGCATAAGCGGAGGCATCCGAAGTCCTGGAGCAGGAGACAGGCTACCTGGGGAGCCCTCACCCTTCGCGCCCCTAGTTGTCTCCTAGGGCACTAGGGGGGCTCTACCCCGCCTGTCAGGCTCTCATCTCTCCCCTACGCCCGGGGAGAAGATTTTCAAGCCGCCAGACAGCTGTTCTGGCGGCTTTTACAGGTTTTTGGAGGAGGCGCTCGGCGAGGAGCATCCACGATGTCTGCGGAGCCAAACCGGAAGCCAACATTTTCAAACTTATCCTCGATCTTTTCTTTTGCCAAATAAATTTTGTTATTGTTTTATTAAGTTCATTGAAAAAAGTTTTATCTATTTTTATTGGTATCGTCACGAATAAAAAAAAGTAAATGTGGTATAATATATTCATCTTAATTAATGCAATTCTGCCCATTAATGATAATTGTAAGTTCTTCCATTTTTCCAAATCCTTGTCAATCTGTTTTTTAAGTTTTAAATAGTTGTCTTCCTTAAGTGTTGAACACCTTGCTGATAATTGAATTCCCAAATATCTTGCTTTTTTTACTATTTGTATATCTAACAATTCTGTCAATTCCATTTTTTGCTTTTCTGTCATGTTTTTCACAATCATTTTCGTCTTATCTTTATTTATTTTCAATCCAGCCACCTCTCCATAGTCTTGAATTTGATATAAAAGTTTTAATCCTGAGTTAAGTGGATCTTCAAGTATAAATGCTAAATCATCTGCAAATGCTTGTAATTTATATTCTTCTTTTCTTATTTTAATTCCTTTAATCTCATTGTCTTCCCTTATAGTCCTGTTTAATACTTCTAGTGTCAAAATAAATAGCAATGGTGATAATGGGCATCCTTGCCTTGTTCCTTTCATAATATCTACTTTGTCAATCATTTCCCCATTTATTATTATTTTTGCGGTTTGTGTACTATAAATTGCTTTTATAACACCAAGAAACCTTACTCCAAAATTCATATAGTGCAGTTGTTGATTCATAAACTGCCAATTTACATTGTCAAATGCTTTCTGTGTGTCCAAAAAGATTAGCGCCATTTGCTTCTCAGGATGTTGCTCATAGTACTCTATAGAATTCAGAATTATGCGCATATTATCTCTTATCTGTCTTTTAGGAAGAAATCCATTTTGATCCATATGAATAAATTCACTAAGAAATCTTTTAAGTCTATTCGCTATTATTGATACAAATATTTTGTAATCTACATTCAATAATGATATTGGTCTATAATTTTTCACCTTTTGTAAGTCAGTATCTTCTTTTGGTATCAAGGTTATAAACACTTCTGTCCATGTCTCTGGTATTTTAGCTTCTGTCATTAATTCATTGAAAAGATCCAGCATTACCAATCCAAATGAATCTTCAAAGGTTTTATAAACTTCTGCTGGAAGTCCATCTGGTCCCGGTGCTTTGCCATTTTTCTGTATTTTAATGGCTTCCACCAACTCCATCGTAATTTTCTCTTCAAGTATGTTTTTATAATTTTCTGGAATTTTAGGTGGGTCCGCCTTTTCTAAATATTGAAATATTTTCTTATTGTCAATTTTCTCTTGTTTATATAAATCTTTATAATATCTCCATACTATCTTCCTTTTATCTTCTTCTTTATACTGTAATTCTCCTTGTTCATTTTTTAATTGCTTTATACATTTTTTTTCTTTTTCTTTCCTCATTTTATAAGCCAACCATCTTCCTGGTTTATTTGCATTTTCAAAAAAATTCTGTTTCAATATTTTAAGATTCCTTGCTACCTCTTCATTTTCTATCATATTTAATTCATGTTTTTAAAGTCCATCAATTCTTGAGTTTTCACATCTTGCGGATATAATTGTAATTTCTTTTCTAATTCTCTATGTTCCCTTTCAAGTTTTATTTTAATAGCTTTCCTCTGTTTATTTCTCTTACTCATATATGTCATCACCAAACCCCTAAAATATGCCTTGGATGTTTCCCAAAGAATCTGAAGTGTTGTACCTTCCTTTCTGTTTTCTTGAAAAAAAAAATTCATTTCTTTCTTTACGAATTGTTCAAAAAAAATTTCTTGTAATATTTCTAGTCTTAATGTCCATCTTATTTTTTTCTGTATTCCTCTCCATCTAACAAGGATTGGATTGTGATCAGCCCATACATTAGGTTCAATATCTATTTTTTGTAGGGCTTTATTAAATCTCTAGATGTCCATAGCATATCAATTCTAGACCAAGTCTGGGGGAATAGAACGTAAATTGTTTTTCTTTTTGATGTCTCTCTCTCCATGCGTCAATCAAGTTCCACTCCTCAACCATATTAAAGGGTTGGTCCAACTTACACTTAGTCGTCTGAACTGGTCGGGAATTCCATCAGGAATTGGCTGTGCAACAGTGGCTGGGATCTTACCTTCGGAACGTCTGGCTGGTGTAAGTTTCGGCTGTCTCCACTCGTGGGCCGAGGCTGATCCCACGCCCAGGTGTGGCTCTCACAGTTGCTCCATGGGAGAGTTCAACCCTCCAGCTGTGCCTTGAGAGGTCCGCTCTTGCTGAGAAGGATGCTCAGGGATCGGCTATTTGCGCCGAGCCCTCAACTGGTGTTCCCCCTCCGTGGCCTCTTTGGCTTCCACCATGGCTTTGGAAGGAACGTAGAGGGTCTCGATGTGAATACGCGATCCGCCCCCTACTTGCTCCCCCGTGGCATGCCTTTCTTCCTCCATCTTCCCTGAGTCTTTACACCGCCCGTTACTGGGTCGGCGTTGGGGCTCAAGACCTCAAACAGCGCCCCGAGGATTTGGGGTAGCTGGGTTAGTTTTAAGAGAGATTTGGGTTAGTGTCAGGGTTCCAAATAGCATCCAACCATAAAAGACAGACAAGCAATACAAGTTAAAATAGGCAAGAAAGAGACTTCCGGCAGTGACGTCATCGCGGAGCAGGCAAGGGAGCGAAGCTCCGCTCCTGGACCCTGAAAAAAGGTTCATTAGGAGCCCCTTGAGGGCATTACTGATCCTGAAGAGATCATTAAAGAGGAAGCTCCGAAGATGCTGGGTAAACCCAAATCACTGAAGCGGACAGGGGCGGCACTCTTAAAGCCGGTGGAGAAGGAATTGGTCTCTAAGGCCGATCGGGAGCCGTGACAGCTGCATAAGTGGGAAGCAAAGAGTGGAAAATGACAGCTTCGTTTGGTAGATGAGAATACCCCAGAAGGAGGTGAGTGCTGCGCGAGAGCGAGGCGCGGAGAAACAAAGTGCTAAGGAGAAGGACAGTGTTTCGATGAAAAGTAATCAAAATGGAGTAGAACTGTGTATGGAGCTATAAAACGGAGTGGATTTATCGCAAAGAAGTGAGAGTCCGAACTGATTTTTACAAATACCGTATGTGCCGGCGTATAAGACGACTGGGCGTATAAGACGACCCCCAACTTTTCCATTTAAAATATAGAGTTTGGGATATACTTGCCGTATAAGACTACCCCTCCTACCATCTTTCTTTTTCTTCCTGTCTTTCTTCCTTCCTAACTTCCTTCTTTCTTTCTTTCTTTCTTTCTTTCTTTCTTTCTTTCTTTCTTTCTTTCTTTCTTTCTTTCTTTCTTTCTTTCTTTCTTTCTTTCTTTCTCTTTCTTTCTTTCTTTCTTTCTTTCTTTCTTTCTGTCTTCCTTCCTTCCTAACTTCTTTCTTTCTTTCTTTCTTTCTTTCTTTCTTTCTTTCTTTCTTTCTTTCTTTCTTTCTTTCTTTCTTTCTTTCTTTCTTTCTGTCTTCCTTCCTAACTTCTTTCTCTTTCTTTCTTTCTTTCTTTCTTTCTTTCTTTCTTTCTGTCTTCCTTCCTTCCTAACTTCTTTCTTTCTTTCTTTCTTTCTTTCTTTCTTTCTTTCTTTCTTTCTTTCTTTCTTTCTTTCTTTCTTTCTTTCTTTCTTTCTTTCTTTCTTTCTTTCTTTCTTTCTGTCTGTCTGTCTGTCTGTCTGCCTGCCTGCCTGCCTGCCTGCCTGCCTGCCTGCCTGCCTGCCTAACTTCTTTCTTTCTTTCTTTCTTTCTTTCTTTCTTTCTTTCTTTCTTTCTTTCTTTCTTTCTTTCTTTCTTTCTTTCTGTCTGTCTGTCTGTCTGTCTGTCTGTCTGTCTGTCTGTCTGTCTGTCTGTCTGTCTGCCTGCCTGCCTGCCTGCCTGCCTGCCTGCCTGCCTTCCTAACTTCTTTCTTTCTTTCTTTCTTTCTTTCTTCCTTTCCTTTCTTTCTTTCTTTCTTTCTTTCTTTCTTTCTTTCTTTCTTTCTTTCTTTCTTTCTTTCTTTCTTTCTTTCTTTCTTTCTTTCTTTCTTTCTTTCTTTCTTTCTCCCTGCAAACCAATAACCACCATGGCTCCTTTCTCCCTCGCCCAGCCCTCTTCCAAGACGCCAAGTGGAAGCAAGGTAGGTGGGTGGGTTGCTCCCCTCCCCTCGGAGGCAGAAGGAGCCTCTGTCGCCGTCTCCCGCGAGACTCCAGCCACCCGACTGAGTCCCCAACCATGGCGCCGGCAGGGTTAACGTGCATGGGAGGGAAGGAGAGCGCGCTACCGCCACCGCTGAAACTTCCAAGCCGGGCAGGAGCTCAAAAATGGCCGCGGCTCCATCCCTGCCATTCTCCCTGCCATTCAAGCGGCCGAAGGAGTCCCGGAGCTCCGACGCTGCCTTCCGTCTCGGTCTCCTGCCGCCACCGCCAGCTGCAGCCTTCCCAGCAGGTGGGCACGCGGGGGAGGGGTCGCGGAGCAGAGGCGCCCGGTGAGTGGTGTGAGAGGCGCAGGGATGCCAGAAGTGGCATCGGCGGCAGCAGGCTCCTGCCCGCATCTCCCGCCTGCCTCTTGCCTTAAATCGCCGGGCGCCTCTGCTCCGCGACCCCTTCCGCACGCGCCCACCTGCTGGGAAGGCTGCAGCTGGCGGTGGCGGCAGGAGACTGAGACGGAGGGCACCGTCGGCGCTCCGGGGCTCCTTCGGCCGCTTGAATGGCAGGGAGAATGGCAGGGATGCAGCCATTTTTGAGCTCCCGGCCAGCTTGGAAGTTTCAGTACCCGGCGTATAAGACGACCCCTGACTTTTGAAAAGATTTTCAAGGGGTAAAAAGTCGTCTTATACGCCGATATATACGGTACGTGAAGGATTTCTAATAACTATAATCGATAATAACAGACAGTACATTAAAGTTTCTAAGAAGTGGATATTGGAGAAGAGGAAGATTGACAGCAGGGAATGACAGCCGGTGACTAAGGGGTTTTGAAAAACTTAATATATTCTAATATAAGGATGAAAAATAGACTTTAGTAAATGGAAAAAATGGCGAATTGCAACATTAATCATCAAAGCCTTCCTTATTCTTGAAGATAGAACATTTACCATAACTCTAACTTATTTATACGTGTGGATTATTACAATTGAGAAAAGTGGATGATCGGACATATTGGATATATAGAAGCGAAGAAGAAGAAGGGAGGAGGAAAAGCGCCATCTGGCGGATCTGTAGACTTAATTGACTATTAAAAACAAATTAGACTGATGTAATATTGTAATAGAATGACAAAAGTAGAGATTGAGTGACAAGGGAAAAAAGGTTTGGGGAGGAAAGGTTTTGTTAATAGAAGAATTGGGTTTGAAAGTAACGAATTTGTAGATTTGAAGAATTATAATCAAATAATTGAATTGAGAAATATTTATAAATATAGTAATGAAATATAGACAAATCTGCTTGTTTAATTAAATCTTTAGATAATAGTGTATTAGGATTGAGATTGATTGAGAGCTAGAGTGCTGATAAAATTGTCAGATTTGAGAATTGCATATATATACTGTCATCACAGAAATAGTACTGTATGTAAGTTATGTTAAGATTATTATAAATTATAGTATATAATTGTGGGATAAGGAAAAACTAAATTTATATATAGAATTTAGATATTGTTATGTGTGTGTGTGTGTGTGTAGCATTTTTTGCTGATAAATGAAAAAAAGGGAGACTAGTTAGAGTATACAAAGGAAAAAATAATTTGAATTGGAATAACAACTGATGATTAATTGTGATATGCTATTGTGGAGTAAGATTACCCAGACAATAAAAATGTCAAGTACACTGACTATAACAAAAGTAGGGGAAAAAACAACCACAAACCCCAGACCTACAACAGCGTCACCTTCATATCAAAGAACGATAGAGACCATCTTGGGAAAAGAAAAATCCGAGTCAACACTGAACTTACAACATATGCAGACCACATTGCAAATGATCCAGGAATCAATGATGAAAATTCAAGAGGCAATAGCAGATAATCATGAAGAGGCGAAAATACATCACAAATAAAAATGAAATCGGAGAAATGAAAGGTGAAATTAAAGACATGAATGATAGAATAGGGACAATTCAGCAAGCCAAGCAATGATAGAAATTTACCAGACAATAAAAAATGTGGAAACAAAAATGGACCAAGTAGACGGTAAAATGGAATTGATGGAACAGAAGTCCCTTCAAATCAACAGAGAGATGGCTGAGTAAATAGCGTTTCTTGAAATGGAAAAAGCATCGTATTATTTACAATTTCAAAATATTGTGTAAAAAAAAGAAGATTTGGGAGAAAAATTGGCGGAGATATTGGCAGAAATATTGCGAAAGGACAAACATGAAATAATAAGAGATATAGATGAAATTTACTGGATGCAGATTAATTATGCGCACGTACACAGATTGGTGAGAGAGGTCCACGTATGATTCACAAAACAAATAATAAGGGACGAGATATATAAAAAACAAGGAAAGAGTCAATAGCATATAACGGAAGAGAAATTATAATATTGAAGTAAATCAAAGAAGACAGTACCAATTCTCAACGTCCCAACTGACTAAATACAAGAGTATGTTTAGGTGGTTAATCCCGGAAGGGGTACTTAGTGAGAATATTACGGTCATAATGGGGAGAGGCAGGTATGGCGGGAGCAGAGGGGTAGGCCGCTCTCGGGGAACGAGAATTCACTGTTTGCAAGCGATTCCTTGTTCTGGCCCCTCTGGTTTGGTTCCATCCAGCTCAACCCGAGTGCCTGGTAACCAGGGATGTCAGGGCCCTGGGCTCAAGCTGCTGTTGTTAAATGCCAGGTCGGTTACCAACAAGGCCCCCCTTATTCGGGATTTAATCCTAGAAGAGGGGGCAGACCTGGCGTGCATTACCGAGACCTGGCTGGGCCAGGAAGGGGGGGTGCCCCTTTCGGAAATATGCCTGGACGGGTTCTCGGTTCAGCATCAGCCGCGACCCCAGGGAAGGGGTGGAGGAGTGGCTATTATAGCTCGCCAGAATCTGTGTCCTCGAAGGAGCCCTGCCCCAGAGATTGTTGGGTGTGAGATACTCCTTCTGAAGTTGGACTTAGGGGTTCAGGTGGGCCTTTTGCTAACGTACCTGCCTCCTAGCTGCATTGCAAAGGCCCTGCCTGTTCTGCTCGAGGCGGTTGCAGGGCTGGCGGTTAGTTCCCCAGGTTGATGGTGCTGGGGGACTTTAATCTGCCATCACCCGGCGAAGCCTCGGGGGCAGTCCAGGAGTTCATGGCTTCCATGACAACCATGGACCTGACCCAAGTAGTTCAGGGTCCGACTCATAAGGGTGGTCACACGCTTGACCTTGTGTTTCTCTCGGGGCAGTGGAGAGATGATCTGAGGCAGAGAGGTTTAGTCACAGTACCCTTGTCATGGTCAGATCATTTCCTTCTGAGGTTGGATTTTATGGCACCACCCCTCCACCGCAAGGAGGCGGGACCGATGAAGTGGTTCCACCCCAGGCGCCTAATGGAACCCGATGGATTCCAGAGGGAACTTGGGGAAATACCTGAATCCCTGGTACACAGTTCATCCGAGTCTCTGGTCGCCGCCTGGAATCAGGCGGCAGCGGGGGCTCTGGATCGGATTGCGCCTTTGCGGCCTCTCCGTGGAAGTGGATCCAGGAGGGCTCCTTGGTTTACCGAGGAACTCCGGGAGATGAAGCGCCACAAGAGACGTCTAGAGCAACGATGGAGATCTAGTAAAGCTGAGTCTGACCGGACACTTTTAAGAACTTTCATTAAGTCTTACTTAGTGGCGATAAGGGCGGCAAAATGTTCGCATTTTTCCGCTCTTATTGCGTCCGCTGACTCCCGCCCAGCCGCCCTGTTTAGGGTGACCCGCACCCTTCTTGCTAAGGAGGAAGGCGGAGACCCCTTGCAGGGTAGAGCTGAGGAATTTTCTCGGTTTCTGGCGGATAAAGTCACTCAGATTTGGACAGACCTGGACTCCGATTGGGCAGTACAGGCCGAGATGACTGGGACAGGTCTTAGTCCGGTTATATGGGATAGGTTTGAACCGGTGACTCCTGAGGATGTGGACAAGGCCATAGGAGCTATGAGCTCCGCCACTTGTTTATTGGACCCGTGCCCTTCCTGGCTGGTTTCGGCCACCAGGGAGGTTTCACGCGACTGGCTCCAGGCGTTGGTCAACGCTTCTCTGAGAGAGGGGTCTGTCCCACAGCCCTTAAAAGCTGTGGTGGTGAGGCCACTCCTCAAGAAGCCTTCCCTGGACCCGGCGGATTTAAAGAACTTCCATCCAGTCTCCAACTTTCCCTTCGCGGGGAAGGTTGTTGAGAAAGTGGTGGCACTCCAGCTCCTACGACTGTTGGATGACACGGATTTTCTGGATCCCTTTCAATCTGGCTTCAGGCGCGGCTACAGTACGGAAACGGCTTTGGTCACCCTGATGGATGATCTCTGGCGAGCCCGGGATAGGGGTCATTCCTCTATCCTGGTGCTACTTGACCTCTCAGCGGCCTTTGATACCATTGACCATGGTATCCTTCTGCGTCGTCTCGGAGAGATGGCGGTAGGCGGCACTGTTTTGCAGTGGTTCTCCTCCTTTCTCTCTGACAGGACGCAGTCGGTGTTGACAGGGGGGCAGAGGTCGAGCCCTAGGCCCCTACTCTGTGGGGTGCCACAGGGCTCGGTCCTCTCGCCCATCCTGTTTAACATCTACATGAAGCCACTGGGTGAGATCATCCGACGACACGGGGTGAGGTATCAGTAATATGCTGATGATACCCAGTTGTACATCTCCACCCCGTCTCAATTCGGGGAAGCCGTAGACGTAATGGGCTGCTGCCTGGCCGATGTTAGGGTCTGGATGGGGAAGAACCGGCTAAAACTTAACCCTGACAAGACTGAGTGGCTGTGGATATTGCCCCCTAAGGACTTGACCAATTGTCCCTCCTTGGTTCTTGGGGGGGAGAAATTAGCTCCCTCAGAACGGGTCCGCAATTTGGGTGTCCTCCTAGACCCACAGCTAAAATTGGAACAACATCTTTCAGCTGTGGCTAGGGGGAACTTTGCACAAGTACGTCTTGTGCACCAATTGCGACCCTACTTGGAGAAGGAGGCACTTCTCACAGTCACTCATGCCCTTATCACCTCACGGCTGGATTACTGCAATGCGCTCTACATGGGGCTACCCTTGAAGAGTGTCCGGTGACTGCAATTGGTGCAAAATGCAGCTGCGCGAGCTGTGGTGGGTGCACCCAGATGCACCCACGTAACACCGATCCTCCGCCAGCTGCATTGGCTGCCCATTAGTCTCCGGATCCAATTTAAGGTGTTGGTCGTTACCTTTAAAGCCCTACATGGCTTAGGGCCAGGTTACCTTCAGGACCGCATCCTGCCGTATACCTCCCTACGACCGGTTAGGGCCCACAGAATCGGCCTCCTCCAGGTCCCATCGACCAAACAATGCTGGCTGGCGGGGCCGAGGGGGAGGGCCTTCTCTGTGGGAGCTCCCTCCCTGTGGAACCAGCTTCCCCCGGAGATCAGGACCATCCCCACCCTACTGGCCTTCCGGAAAGCAATAAAAACTTGGCTCTTCCGGCAGGCGGGGTGAAAGTGAGACCACCTAATAAGGGTCTCCCCCCATGATGGTAATGAGATACTCTTTTAACTTTTGTATTTTTTGTATTTTTTAATTATTGTATTTGATATTGCTATATATTTTAATTATTGTATTTTACTCTGTAATGGAATCTAACGTGTTGTGAGCCGCCCAGAGTACCCAGGGAGTGAGCGGCATAGAAATCCATTAAATTAAATTAAATTAATTAAATTAAATTATAACTCGGCAAGGGAAAAAATTCAAAGTAGATACATTAGAGAAAGCGAAAGAGTTTTATGAATACCACTTTGCACAGGAAGAAAGTCAAGAAAGTAGAGAAGTCTTGGATAGTAAAAGTCAGGAAGAAGACCAAATAGAGGAAGTAGAATGTTAAAGAGAAGAACAAAAGACACAAGAAAAAGAGCAAGAAGAAAGACAAGGTGCAAAAGGAAGGGTATTAAGAGAGACAAGAAACACAAAAAAACAAGTAAAAATGGGAGAGGCAATCAAACTCCTTTCTGTAAATATTAATGGTTTAAATATACAAGAAAAAGAACAAACGTTTGTTAAATTACGGAAGTTGGAAGCTGATGTGATATGTCTGCAGGAAGTTCACATTAAAAAGGACTATAGGAAATTGTTAGAAAATGTAAAATTAGGGATACTATATACAACACTTGCACAAAAAAAGAGGAATCGCCATATATGTAAAAGAAAGAATAAAATCCAAATTAATATACTCCGACAATGAGGGCAAAATTTTAATGCTGGAATGAGAAGTGGACCAAAAACAAATTTTACTTACGGTAAAATCAACAAGAATTCTTTTAAAAAGTACATAATAAAATAGCAGAATTGGAATACGAGAACATTTGTTTAATTGGTGATTATAACGCGATAGTTGATGTCAAAAAAGACTATAAAAGTAATAGGAAAAATAAAAAGAGGAAGAATACATTACCAAAATCATTTTTTTGATATGGCATCAGAATATAATCTACAGGACATATGGAGGGAGACACATAAGATGGATAACCAATATACTTTTTACTCATACCCGCATCAATCTTGGTCCAGGATTGATATGGCCTGGATGACAGCCAAGCTACAAAACGGGATAGATGAAATAGAAATAGCAATTAATGACTGGGCAGACCATAACTCAATAATAATAAAATGAAAAGGGCATAAACCGAAAAAGAGATGGTTAATGAACCAAACCCTGTGCAAAGATAAAGAATATAGATAGAAGTTTTTAAAAAAGACATTATTTTTTGAAGTAAATAAAAAGAAAGATACCACATTTTTCGGAGTATAAAATGCACCGGAGTATAAGACGCACCTTAGTTTTTGGGGAGGAAAATAGGGGAAAACAATCTGCCTACCAGGTATTCATCTGGCTAGCGTCCTTAGTCTGGTCAGCTTCAGCACATTATTTTATCCCCTGGTTAGGACTTAAAAAAACCTTCTTCTGAGAGAGTAACAATGAAAGAGCATGCAAGCCAGTAAGAGCTGGGAAGATCGTTAGCACCTGGTTAGGGCTAGAAAAAAACTTATTCGGAGCAGCTTCAGCACATTATTTTATCCCCTGGTTAGGACTTAAAAAAACCTTCTGAGAGAGTAACAATGAAAGAGCCTGCAAGCTGGTAAGAGCTGGGAAGATAGTTAGCACCTCGTTAGGGCTAGAAAAAAACTTATTCGGAGCAAGTAGAGCAATGAAAAAAAATTCTGCAAACACTTAGGGCTGGAAAAACATTCTTTGGAGAGAGTAAAAATGAAATAGCCTGCAAAGTAAGAGCTGGGAAGATCTGTTAGCACCGAGTTAGGGCTGGAAAAAAAAGCTACATTCGAAGTATAAGACGCACCCAAATTTTCAACCACTTTTAGGGAGGAAAAAGATGCGTCTTATACTCCGAAAAATACGGTACTTCCACACAAAATTTATGGGCCACTGTAAAAGCTTATATTCGGTCAGAGCATTGATGATTGATGATAGCATATTCAATTAGGAAAAATAAATTAAAGAAACTTCAACTAGAGAGATTACAAGAAGTTAGAAAAATAGAATATGAATTACAGAAAGAACCTCAAAACAATAAGATAAAAGAAAATGGAATATTATAAAACGTAAGATCAATTTGGCAACACAAAAAGAAATAGCACAGAAAATTAAAATGGTGAAACAAAACTATTTTGAGAATGCGAATAAAATGGGCCAATGGCTAGCATACAAATTTAAAAAGGAAAAGGAAAAAGAATAATACATCAACTACAAGATGATAATGGCATACTGCAATATAGAAGAGAAGAAAAAAAGAAAATAATACAAAAATTATTTTTAAAGCTATATCTGCAAGAGGATATAGATGAAGGAAAAATTAAGCAATTTATAGAAACAATACATTTGAGTAAAATTACGGAGGACCAAAGGGAAATGTTAAATAGACCAATAACTACAACAGAATTTGACGTTGCATTGAAAAAACAAAAAACAATAAAACACCAGGACCAGATTGGCTCCCTGTTGAGTTATATAAGAACGTACAAAAATCATTAGAATGGATAATGCTGGAGGTATATAATGAGGCTCTTGAGGAGGCAAAGATACCAACAACTTGGTTAGAAGCAATCATTACTCTTATCCCTAAGAAGGACACGAACCATCAACAAATTCAAAATTATAGACCAATATCATTATTAAATACAGATTACAAGATATTCACATCAATAGTAGCAGAAAGAATTAAAAGAATCCTGAACAATTACATCCATACAGATCAAAACGGATTTCTTACAGGACGACAGATAATAGCAATAGCACTTTACTTATATACCACTTCATAGTGCTTTACAGCCCTCTCTAAGTGGTTTACAGAGTTCAGCATATTGCCCCCAACAATCTGGGTCCTCATTTTACCGACCTCGGAAGGATGGAAGGCTGAGTCAACCTTGAGCCTAGTGAGATTTGAACAGCTGAACTGCTGAACTAGCAGTCAGCCTGCAGTCGCAGCATTTAACCACTGCACCACTTCAGTAATGAACACTCTGGAATTCTATGAAGTACATCCTGAAAGATAAGCTTCACTGGTTTTCCTAGATGCCCAAAAGGCTTTCGATAATTTAAATTGGAAATTTATTATAACGCAATTGAAACATGGAATTCAGGACAAAATTTGAAAGGATGATTGAGAAAATTTATACTAAACAAACAGCTAGGGTAATTATGAATGATGACATTACAGAAAAATTCGATATAACCAAAGGAGTAAGAAAAGGATACCCACGTTCTCCTCTTCTATTTATTCTATCACTAGAAATACTGTTGATAAAAATCAGGGAAGATCAAGAAATAAAAGGTTTAAAAATTAGAAAAGAATATAAGGTCCAAGCCTTCACCGATGATCTGGTATTTATATTAGAAGATCTGTTAGAAACCGTACTGAAACTGATCCAAAAAGTAGAGGAATTTGGTGAGGTAGCAGGACTCAAGATAAATAGAAATAAATCAAAATTAATAACCAAAAATCTTAGAGACAAGAAATTGAATTGGAAGAGAAAATAAAGATACAAATAACTAAGAAAATAAAATATTTAGGGCTTTGGCTTACAGCGAAGTGCTCCTCAATTAAGGAGGATAATTATGACAAAATATTACAGCAAATAAAAAAAGATCTAGAAAGCTGGAAAAATCTACAAATTTCATTGTTAGGAAGGATCGCTATGGTTAAAATGAATATATTGCTGAAAATATTATTTTTGTTTCAAGTTATTCCAATCAAATTAGGAATTTTTTTTTGAAAATTTAAATTAGTTACCAAATTTATATTGCAGGGAAAAAAGCCTAGGATTAAATTAAAACTCTTGCAAGACACTAAAGATAAAGGAGGTTTGGCACTACCAGAGTGGGAAATATACTATCAAGCAGCTATCTTAACTTGGTTAAAAGATTGAATGGAATTAAGAAATAAAATAATTTTAGTCATAGAAGGCCATGACCTGCAAGTGGGATGGCATGCATTCTTATAGGACGAAAAGTATAAAATTCATAGCTATTTTCAAAGGCATATAATAAGGAATGCTCTTTTACAGATCTGGGAAAAAAACATTATATAAAAATCCCAATGTGGGTATCACCAATAGAAGTAGTGACCCGTCCAAATTTAATCATTACAGATAAAATAATTAGGTATAAGGATTTGTTAAATGTACAGGGAAACCTGAAAACAAAACAAGAATTGGAACAGGATTTAGGCAGCGGAATTGATTGGTGGACATATACACAAAGTCCAAATACAAAGAGGACAAAAGAGTATATGAAATGCAGAAAGATCAGCAAGAATTGGACAAAATTGTACAAGGAACAGAGGAAAAATTAATTAGTAAAATATATAAATATTTATTGAGCTATAAAATGGAAGATGAGGTTGTCAAAGAAACAATGATTAAATGGGCAATTTTTAAAAGATATAATATAGAATTGGAGAAATGGGAAAAAATGTGAGAAACAAATATAAAATTGACCATCTCAGTGGCATTCAAGGAAAATCAGTTAAAGATGTTTTACAGATGGCACCTCCCTCTGGCAAGTTTGGCTAAGATGTACCCAAACAGTTCACCAATGTGTTGGAAGTGCAAAAAAGCATATGGAACGTACTACCTTTGTGATGGACATGTCCATATGCAAAAAAATATTGGATTAAAATTAGAAAATGATTGGAGGATATAATCAAGCAACCCATAGATTGGAAACTGGAGACATTTTTATTGGGAATACTAAACAGAAAATACACTAAGGAAATACAATATTTAATTTTACATATAATTACTGCTGCAAGAATAGTGTATGCCCAGAACTGGAAAAATGATAAAATACCATCTGAGGAAGAATTGATAAAAAAATTCTCGATTGTGCAGAGATAGATAAGTTAATGAAGGAGATAAAGGAAAAGGAAGAGACAGATTATTATGTGGTATGGGACAAACTGTATAACTGGCTAGAGATTAGAAACAGTAAATAAGAATGAATGGGGAAATGAGAGATAAGGTGCATTGTTTGTAAAATAGTATTAACTTATAAGTAATTTGCATGAAGAAGCAAAGATAGAAACAAGGGATAAGGGGACAATAAAGATATAGTTAAAGAAATTTAAAGGGGAAAAGTGTAAATAATAGAATATTACCATTACAAAACTGCTGTAAAAAAAGGAATATATGTTGTGTGTTGATGTTTGTAATGTTTTGTTTTTTTTAAAAAAGGCAAGAAAATGATAAGACAACAGCTGTCCACCCTAGACTAGTTCAAATCACCAGGACCAGATCAATTACCTCCCAGATTTCTGATGAAACAGGCTGATGTGATCTCAAAATCACTGAACCATATATTTCAAAGATTATGGACCACCGGGAAACTACCAGAAGACTGGAAGGGATCTGTCGTGGTTCCCATCTTCAAAAAAAATGGAGAAAATGGATCCAGGAAACCACAGACCAATCAGCTTGACATCAATGCCTGGGAAAATCCTTGAAAAGATAATCAAGCAATAGATCTGAGACACCTAGAAGCAAGCAAAGTTATAACCAGAAGCCAACATGGGCTTGTCAAAAACAGATCATGTCAGACAAAACTTATTGCCTTCTTTGACAAAGTGACTAAATTAGTGGATAAGGGAAACACTGTGGACATTTATTTATTTATTTAATTTATATTGCCACCTATTTGCCCACGCTGACTCAAGGTGGGTTACAGAATATAAAACCACATAGTTTATTTCAGTAAGGTATTTGACAAAGTAGACAACAGCCTTCTTCTTGGTAAGATAGAATAATGTGGGATAAGCAGTAGCATAACCAAATGGATCCGTAACTGGCTCGCAAACTGCATTTAACTGGTAGTCCTCAATGGAACTACATCTACAGTACATGGAAGGAAGTAAAAGTGGGGTACCCCAAGGTTCTGTCTTAGGCCCAGTACTCCTCAAAATCTTCATAAATGATTTAGAAGGGAATAGAAGGGTAATTCTATCCCCTTTGCAGATGATACCAAACTCGCAGGAATAGCCTACACCCCAGAGGATAGGCTCAAGATACAGAAGGATCTTGACAGATTTGAACACTGGGCTCTATCTAATAAAATGAAATTCAGTGGTGAGAAAAGTAAGGTTTTACATTTAGGCAAGAAAAACCAAATGTGCAGATATAGAATAGGTGGAACCTGGCTCAATAGCAGTAACTGAGAGGGATTTAGGAGTTCTAATGGACAACCACTTAAATATGAGCCAGCAGTGTGCGGCACTCACAAAAAAACCAATCCAATCCTTGGTTGCATAAACCGAGGGATAGAATCAAAATCACATGAAGTATTAGTACCGCTTTAAAAAGTCTTTAGTAAGACCACACTTAGAATACTGCATTCAGTTTTGGTCATATTATAAAAAAGAGTGTCAGGTTTCCAAATAAAATCCAACCATAAATCAGTCCAAGGCAAAGTATTCCTCAAAGTTCCAATTTATTAGTAGAATCATGTTGGCACTTCTGGGAGAAACCCAAATCTGAAGTCCCCAGGGTTTCTCCACCCAATTGAAAGTTCAAACCCTTATTCCCACACCCCCAAGTCCATCACGTTGCCCACTCATCTCCTGCCAACGTGGAAGTTCCTTCCAGCAGCTTCCAGGCAGATGCTGGACAAAGAATGACCTTGAGAATCTGGAAGGAATGTGTTATGACTACATCTACATCCCTCATACAACCACCCCTTCCAAATTCCCATAATACGAATACGTTCTAAGAATAAATGTGGCAAGCCGAGACTTTCTCCGAACGGTGGCTCCGGCTTGACAAAGAAGTTGAGACTCTGGAAAGAGTGCAGAGAAGAGCAACAAAGATGATTAAGGGACGGAGGCTAAAACATATGAAGAACTGTTGTAGGAGTTGGGTATATCTGGACTAGTGAAAAGAAGGACTAGGGATGACATGATAGCAGTGTTCCAATGTTTGATGGGCTGCCACAAAGAAGAGGGGGTCAATCTATTTTCCAAAGCACCAGTAGGCAAGACAAGCTAGTGATAGAAACTAATCAAGGAGAGAAACAATATAGAAGTAAGAAAATTCCTGACAGTGAGAACAATTAACCAGTGGAACAGCTTGCCTCCAGAAGCTGTGGGTGCCCAATCACTGGAGGTTTTTAAAAAGCTATTGGTCAGCCATTTGTCTAAAATGGTATAAGGCAGGAGTGTCAAACTCACGTCGTCACGGCATCACATGTTGGGACTTTCCCCCCCTTCGTTAAACTGGGTGTGGGCATAGCCAGCACGTGAGGCATCCGGCCCGTGGGCTGGGAGTTTGACAGCCCTGATATAAGGTCTCCTGCTTGGGTGGAGGATTCGACTGGAGGACCTCCAGTATCTCTTCAAACTCTATTATTCTATTCTGTTATTCTTTCTATGATCTCGTGTATCCATTCCATCAACCCAAAGGAAGTCTGGAATAGTATACAATCTCCTGCCATGGGCAGGGGGTTGGAGTGAGAAGACTATCAAGGTCCCTTCCAACCCTATTACTCTATGTTCTGTGTTCTATGGTAAGCACATTGAAACAGGGCTTTATGTACTCAGTGACAAACTCTGATGAATTTTTTTTAACAGATTAACAGTTGGAAGGGACCTTGTAGGTCATCTAGTCCAACCCCCCTGCTCAAGCAGGAGACCCTACACAATTTCTGACAAATGGCAGTCCAATCTCTTCTTGAAAGTCTCAAGTGTTGAAGCTCCCACAACTTCCGAAGGCAAGCTGTTCCACTGGTTGATCATTCTCACTGTCAGAAAGTTCCTTCTTAGTTCTAGGTTGAATCTCTCCTTGATCAGTTTCCATTCATTATTCCTTGTCTGGCCTTCAGATGTTTTGGGAAATAGCTTGACCCCATCCTCCTCTCTGTGGCAGCCCCTCAAATATTGGAACACTGCTATCATGTCTCCACTGGTCCTTTTCTTCACTAGACTAGTCATGCCCAATTCCTGTAACCGTTCTTCATATGTTTTAGTTTCCAGTCCCCTATTTGTCCTGGTTGCTCTCCTGTGCACTTTTTCTAGAGCAGGGGTCGGGAACCTATGGCTCGCGAGCCAGATGTGGCTCTTTTGATGATTGCATATGGCTCGCAGCAGGGGTGAAATCCTCCCGGTTCTTCGATACTCCGCATTGCCCGAAAACCCTGTAACTAAACGCCCAGACAGAGAGAACGTTAGCAACGTGGAAAGAGGGGCGACATTGACAACTACCGCTGCTTGAGCAGTGGGCCAATAAGAGAGCCCGCTGATGGGGCCACGTGAGGGAAGTTTGTGTGGAAAGACGGTTGGGAAACCAAGGAAACGGTTAGTGTGAGTGAAGCGGTGAGAGGGCGGGGCCGGGGCCGAGCACGCGCGGCAGGTGAGGGGCTTTGTGTGAGAGTGTAGACTTGGCTTTCTTGCTTCCCTTCGCGCGTCGTCCCGCCGCTCTGTTAATTGTCAGGCCGTATCAACCTCCCCCTTTTTCTGTGGTGCCTAATGGTGGGATAGTTTGAATAAATAAGCCAAGCGGCCGAAGGAGCCTTGGAGCTCCGATGCTGCCCTGCTCTAGTCGCCTGCTGGGAAGGCTGCAGCAGCCACCATCAGCTGGCGGCATAAGGCAAGAGGCAGGCGGGAGACGCGGGCAGGAGCTGGCTGTCGAGGGAGCGCGCGGCTGAGAGGCATCTCGCGCGGGGAGGAAACTTTGTCTGGCTTGGCTTCGAGAGCGAGCAAGCAAGCGAGAGCAGCGCAGCCACAGCGGGAAGGGAAGCAAGCAGCCTGCTCTGCCACTCAAGCCAGCGGCTGCCGGAAGCAACAAGGGCGTTAGGAAAAGAGAAGGAGGAGCGCCGCCACCGCTGCTAGCACTCTTTCCTTCAGTTCTATCTTTTCCTTCTCTTTTCCTAACGCCCTTGTTGCTTCCGGTGGCCGCTGGCTTGAGTGGCAGAGCAGGCTGCTTGCTTCCCTTCCCGCTGTGGCTGCGCTGCTCTCGCTTGCTTGCTCGCTCTCGAAGCCAAGCCAGACAAAGTTTCCTCCCCGCGCGAGATGCCTCTCAGCCGCGCGCTCCCTCGGCACGACCGCAGCCGCCACCAGCACTCTTCTTCATTTGGGAAAAAGGATCTTGTGGTGCTGAGGGCTAGGAAAGAGGGAAGAAGAGAAAAGGGAAGGAAGGAAGACCAGAGATGAAAGGAAGGAAGGAAGGAAGGAAGGAAGGAAGGAAGGAAGGAAGGAAGGAAGGAAGGAAGGAAGGAAGGAAGACCAGAGATGGAAGGAAGGAAGGAAGGAAGGAAGGAAGACCAGAGATGAAAGGAAGGAAGGAAGGAAGGAAGGAAGGAAGGAAGGAAGGAAGGAAGGAAGGAAGGAAGGAAGACCAGAGATGGAAGGAAGGAAGGAAGGAAGAGGAAGAAGAAGAGGAAGGGTGGGAGGAAGAGAAAAAAGTGAGAGGGAAAGAAAGAAAGAAAGAAAGAAAGAAAGAAAGAAAGAAAGAAAGATTTTA